>OY740797.1:34003154-35203154 GCA_963514005.1 Raja brachyura | reverse complement strand
TAAAAAGATTAAGTTAAGAATTTATTTCTAAATCCTAACACCACATCCACATGCTCAGGCTCTGCAGTTTATGTAGCTGTCAGCAAGCGCGTTCTGCATTATGTAATAGAAGAAAATCCATCAACAATAAGCTTGGTGAACTGCATGGTTAATATCAGAGTGACACAGAGCAAATGATACCACCAATTCTCAGTCTACATTTATCAAGTAACCTTGGGTGAAGCTGCACTTGCCCTCAGCAAAACATTTGCGGGCGGGTGGAGAGAGGGAGTGTCGAGAAGGCAAACCGAGTGTATCTATTGACAACACCAGCAAGCAGCGTCTACTAACAATACACGTGCATGGAAATCGTGTAAAAGTGAAACCAGGCTTTGTGCTACAGTATTTCCCCTGTAGACATCCAGACTGGTAACACTGTGCAGAAACAAATTGTCGGAGGAACTCAGTAGGACTGTGGAGCAAGAAATGGACAGAAGGCATTCTTCTGGGACCCCTCCTTCAGTCTGAGGGGAAAAGGGTAGCAGAGAGAGGTGAGGAGAAGAGGTGAGGTTAAAACTGGCAAGTGATAGGTGGATATAGGTGAGGAAGGGCCAATAGCAGATAGGTAGGGACAGTAACAAAGACTGCAGAAGAATGGAGACAAAAGGGTGCGAACATTGAGTCAGATAAAGAGGGGGAGGGATAGCAGGTGGAATGGTATCGGAAGTGAGGGGAGCAGCAAAAAAAGCGGGACTCATTGGACCCCCAGGGAAAGGGAATCATAAACTAGAGGGCATCGGTTTAAGCGGGGACGGATTTAAAAGGGGAGCAAATTTAAAAGGGGTGCAACATCTTCACATGAAGGGTGGTGTATAAATGGAACAGAGAAAGTGGTTGAGGCAGGTACACACTGACAACGTTCAATAGGGATTGGACAGGTACATGGATAGGATAGCTTCAGAGGGATATGGGCCAAACACTGGCAAATAGGATTAACTTAGGTGGGCATCGTGGTCAGCATGGATGATTTGGGCCATGGAGTCTGTTTTCATGCTGTATTGCTCAGTTTGTAGTTTAGTTTAGTTTTGATTTGGAGATACAACATGGAAACAGGCCCTTCGGCCCACCAAGTCTGCACCGACCAATGATCACCGGTACACTAATTCTATCCAACACACTAGGGATAATTTACAGGTCAAATAACCTACAAACCTGCACGTCATTGGGATGAAGGAGGAAACCGAGGCACCTGGAGAAAACCCACACGGTCACGGGGGGAACGTACAAACTCCCTACAGACATCAACCGCAGTCAGGATGGAAGCCGGGTTCATGGCGCTGTAAGGCAGCAACTCTACCGCTGCACCATTCTTCCACTCCGTGCTCTATGACTTTAAGCTGAAACTGGATCGCAGCAACTAAAGAGAGATACTATGCAATCCAAGTTCCAGAGTAATATGTCTTGTCATGAATAGAGAAGGGATAGATGGAAGGGAGTGTTGAAACACATAATTGGAGGTGAAGAGGAAATTACCCTTAATCTTTCACATCCGTATCTCCAAAAGGTTTATTTAAAATGTTACTCTATTTTTGCCCAAAATATCCTAAATGTGGTAAATGTCTGGCTGCTAACATATTGCAGACTCGGGAAGTGACAGCAATGACCCCCTCGACTCCCCATTTAGGTTTCGAGATATTTGTAATATATCCCGCATATCTGGAGTCAGCAGCTGTTCAAATTTGTACCTCTTTGTAAAACTTCACAGATGTGAGACCAACTGTGAACAACTTGACATACTGTACACAGCAACCGCACACACTTGGCTACACCAATCCTTTACGCATTAAACTCCTTTTGCATTTTTTCCGGACAGAATCTCCCATCTATCATGTAGTTTTTACAAAAGGGATTATGCAGAGCTATAGCTTGCAGGGGGAGGAGAGGACAAGTTCTGGGATCAGTGCTTACAGGCAAGAACGCTCTTTTCCCCATCTCCACAAGAGCAACCCTCAGAATATCACCACTGTAAAGTTCATAGGTTATAGGAGTAGAATGAGGCCATTTGGCCCATCAGGTCCCAGCTGTTATCAGGCAACTGATCCACCCTACCACAATTAGTGAGCAGTCCTGACCGACCATCTACCTCATTGGAGACAACTAGAGAGCAGTCCTGAACTACTATCTAACTCACTGGAGACCCTCAGACTATCTTTGATCGGACTTTACCGGCTTTATTTTGCACTATATTTTCTTTATCATGTATCTGTACACAGTGAATGGCTTGATTGTAATATTGTGTTGTCTTTCTGCTGACTGGTTAGCACGTAACAAAAGCTTCTCACTGTACTTCGGTACACGTGGCAGTAAACTAAACTCAAGTCTAGTCCGCCATTCAATCATGGCTGATCTATCGTTCCCTCACAACTCCATTCTCCTGCCTTCTCCCCGTAACCCCTAACACCCGTACTAATCAAGAATCTATTAATCTCCGCCTTAAAAATATCCATTGACTTGGCATCCATAGATTCACCACCTTCTGACTACAGAGGGTCCTCCTCATCTCCAACTCTAAACAATAACAAATATCCAGGCCTTCAATCAAGGTCTACATCTTGTGCAAACAAAATTATATGAAAAATAAAATGTTAAGACAATCTGCATGGATCATGAAGAATGTGTTTTTTGTTTAAGAAGTGTTGTGGTTTAGGCTTATTATTGTCACATGTACCGAGGTACAGTGGAAAGCTTTGTTTTGCGTGCTGTCACAACAGATCAGCAATGTCATACATAAATACAATCAAGTCAAACTCGAATACAATAGATTGAGCAAAGGGGAAGATACAGTGTGCTTTCTATAGTTCTCAGCATTGTAGCACATCAGTTCATAGACAAAGTCCAATGGCCTCAGTGGGGTAGAGGCGAATCAGACAGTACCCTAGCTTATGGAAGGGCCATTCAGAACCCTGATAATAGAAGGGGAGAAGGTGCTCCAGAGTCTGGTGGTGTGCACTTTCAAGTTTCTGTACCTTCTGCTGTACGGGAGCAGGGAGAAGATGAATGACTGGGGTGGGACAAATCTTTGATTATGTTGGCTGCTTTTCCTAGGCAGGGTGAAGAGTGAACAATGGAAAAGTCATGTCTGGGTGCCACGTCCAAGAGTGTCCCCATGCAGCCTCCAAGCCGATCACCCAGAAACTGCATCTGTGAAGCCGGTCAGAATGCCAAAAACAATTAGGCAAGAGGAAGCACATTGTTGTGTTTTTTTAAGAAGCTTGCTATGCACAAACCTGCTGTTGTTTCCCAGCTTACATGTTTATTCACTTATGGAATCTGTTTATTGCTGCAATATATCCTGCATGTATTGCCTATTCCGAATTGGCCCCACGTCATTGGTCGTGAGCCAGTACCATGTGGACCATACATTCACAGTGCTACTGATTGATTCATTCAGTGATTCAGCATGGAAACAGGCCCTTCTGCCCATTGATTCCACGCCAACCTTCGATCACTAGCTCACAGTAGTTCTAAGTTACCCCACTTTCCCATTCACTCCCTACACACTGGGCCAATACACAGAGGCCAATGAACCTACAAACCCCCACATACCTGTGCTGTATTGCTCTTTGTGGAGGAAGGAACTGCAGATGCTGGTTTATACCGAAGATAGACACAAACTGCTGGTATAACTCAGTGGGGCAGGCAGCATCTCTGGCGTGAAAGAATGGGTGATGTTTCGGGTCGAGACCCTTCTTCAGACTTCAGTCTGTATTGTACTAATAATAATAATAATATATTTTATTGTCATTACACATAAGTGCAACGAGATTTGGTTAGCAACCCCCGAGAACAAGGTTTGTAAAAATGAACATTTGACCAGTAAAATCAACATAGACTAAAGTGCGAGGCCGGGGGAGACAGTCCATGGGGGTGGGGGGGTACTCAGCAGGGCCGGTTCAGAGCCGCTATAGCTCTGGGAATGAAGCTGTTCCTGAGTCTGGTAGTGTGGGCGTAGAAGGCCTTGTAACATCTGCCGGACGGGAGTAGTTCGAACAGTCCATTACAAGGGTGAGAGGAGTCTTTATGTATGCTGACGGCCTTCCTGACGCACCGTGTGTGGTAGATGCCCTCCAAGACTGGTAGCGGTGTCCCAATAATCTGTTGCGCTCTGTGGACAACGCACTGAAGAGCTCTCCTCTCCGCCTCCGTGCAGCTGAGATACCACACAGAGATGCCATACGTTAGTATGCTCTCTGTGGTGCGGCGGTAGAAGGTCGTCAGCATGCTGTTGGGGCAGACCAGTCCGTTTCAATGTTCTTAGGAAGAACAGTTGTTGCTGTGCCTTTTTGACCAGTGCAGCGGTGGTGGTGGACCATGTAAGGTCCTCTGGGATGTGAGTGCCCAGAAACTTGAAGCTGGACACTCTCTCCGCACTGTCTCCATTGATGGAGATTGGGGCGTATTCCCCATTCTGTGACCTCCTGAAGTCGATAATCAGCTCCTTGGTCTTGGAGGTGTTTAGCGACAAGTTGTTCCGTGTGCACCAGTCCGCCAGGTTCTGCACCTCCGCTCTATACTTTGTTTCATCACCGTTGGTGATCAGCCCGATCACCGTTGTGTCGTCTGCAACTTGACAATGGTGTTGTTGTCAAATGCAGGGACACAGTCGTGGGTGAAGAGGGAGTAGAGCATGGGGCTCAGTACACAGCCCTGTGGTGTGCCGGTGCTCAGGGTGATAGTGGAGGACAGATGCGGCCCCAGTCTCACTGCCTGCGGTCGCTCCGTCAGAAAATTCAGGATCCAATCGTATATCAGTGAGCGGAGGCCTATCTGGTGGAGTTTGGTGGTGAGCTTGGTGGGGATGACCGTATTGAAGGCAGAGATATAGTCAATGAAGAGCATCCTCACGTAGGTGCCCTGTCTTTCCAGGTGGGTCAGGACAGTGTGAAGAGCCACAAAGATGGCATCCTCTGTGGATCTATTTGCCCTGTATGCAAATTGATGTGAGTCCAATGATGCAGGGATGCTGGATTTGATGTGGGAGAGGACCAGCCTTTCAAAGCACTTCATTGGTATTGGAGTTAGGGCAACCGGGCGGTAGTCATTCAGGTTGGTGACTTTAGACTTTTTCGGCACTGGCACTATGGTAGCTATGTTCTATGTCGGAGCATGTAGCTAGAAGGCTCAACAGATAACTAGTCCATGTATGTGGCCTTGTAGGTAAATCATTATCTATAAAATTTTGTCTCAATGCCAAGATTAACAAAGAAGATGGTAGTTCCTCTTTGCTATACTTGGCATATTCCTGTGACCATTGGCATGGAATCATGATTGTCCACATGTACAAACAACAGTACAATGCACAACAGATCTGATCATTGGGCTACTGAAGGCTCCAAGTTTAACCAAATCACTGGTGAACAGCTGGTGTAATATGTATGCTGTGGTGAGCTGGGAAGCATGCACAGAAGATTTACAAGGATGTTGCCAGGACTCGAGAGCCTCAGTTATAGAAAGAGATTGCGCAGGCTAGGACTTCATTCCTTGGAACCCCAGGTATGATCTTATAGCGGTGTATAAAATCATGAGGGGAATACATAAGGTGAATGCATTGGGTCATTATGAATGTAGGGTATCAAGAATCAAGAGCCAGAGGACATAGGTTTATGGTGAGAAGGGCAAGATGTAATACACACTGTGGGGGCAACTTTTACACACTTTGTAATATGGTAATGTGGAATTAATGATAATATGGAACGAGCTGCCAGAGTAGGTAATTAACACAGGTACCACAACAGCCTTTAAAAGACACGCACACAGGTACATGGATAGAAAAGTTTGAAAGGGATATGGGCCAAATGCAGGCAAATGGTTCTAGCTTAGATGAGAAGCTTGGTCATCATGGACAAGTTTGGCCAAAGGGCATGTTTCTATGACAGTTTCAGCATCCATTATAAACTCAGCAAAGTTTCAGGATAATAAATGAATGGACATATCATCTGAAGCGAACAATATCTTGGAGATTAAAGAAGAATGTGATATTATTATAAGAATCAAAAAAAAAGTAGTATTTGAGCATGATTAAACAATAATCCCTGTGGAGAATCTATCAAAAACATACAGCATACTGACAAATCTTCTTGCAAGGCAGAATATGTTTAAAGATATGCAGAAATTGGAAGATTACTTTAACTGGAAGCTATTTGAAATGGCTGAAATCTGCAGGTCTATAGCACGTACTCGATATTCCCTAGGAACTAGCATTTTGCCAAGAAGGACAAGCAAAAAGGGCAAGAAATAATTAAAGGCAAAATTAAAATAGAGTGGAAATCACTGAGAAAGCGACAGACAGTTTTTACTTTACTTTAGAGATAGAGTGTGGAAACAGGACCTTTGGCCCACCGAGTCCACGCCGACCAAAGATCCCCGTACACTAGCACTATCCTACATGTAATTACTCGACTCATACACAGGTGAAGGTATAAACATCTTTAATAGATGTAGATTGGTTATTGCATGTGAACCAATCATAGTAGAAATAGCATCACTAACCCCACCTTACTGTATGATTCATACTAACACCCACTTCCTATACTGGTCAATCTTGGAAGCGGTAACGATGAACTAACAACCTGCTGTACCGCTATACCATGTATACCGATTAAAGATGATCTTGAACTCCAGATTGTACAGTTTGCATATTTACAATAGACTTCTCAGTATTAGATATGCAGTACATTATACGTTCAGTCTGCTGCATCTACTAAATGTGATAAACGAGTTCTTAACACTATAAAGCATGCACAAGGCGGGGTTATTACTAGTAAGCATTCTGATTGATTAACATGCAATAGCCAATCTGCACCTCTTCTCGTAGAAAGTGAAAAGCAACTACGGCGCTTGAACAATATGCTGAGGGAATATAGTGGAGTTAAACAAAATCGCCGTATCCGTCTACGAACCCGACGGCCCTCGTGCAGTAGGAAGCCGCCTCATCCTCCTTTCCTTCCGAAAAGATTGGTGATACCACGGGGGAACCGAGGGTAGACCGACGCGGGTAGCCCGGGGCACCGGTTACAACGGGAGACGTAGGGGCAGACTGACGCTGGGAGTGTGTGGTATTATTTGCAACAGGCGTCGGTGTAAACACGAATGGTGGGGCATCAGGACCCGCAGACGACAGACGCGGTTCCTTCAGTGGGAGGAGATGTTAACGGTTGCGTCTATAGAGGACACCATCCACCTCGACCAGGTAAGAGCGTGGTTCCTTTGAGGGGCCATGAATGTGCCCTAGTCGGGTATGTCCCCTGTCGGTTTGTAGGCGTACCACTTGTCCTTGTCCTAGCGGTTTAAGCGGCTTGCTGGTCTTGTCATAAAATCGCTTTTGTGTGTCGCGTTTAAATTTCACTCGCGTTTGTATCTCGGTGGGAGAGCGGACGTGCGGCTGCAGCTGTTCCTGGGAGACGGGCAGTGGTGAACGCGTCTGGCGAGACATTAGCCGCTGGGCGGGGGAGCCGAGAACGCCGTCCCTTGAAATGTTCCGTAGGTTGAGTCAGTCCAGGTAGACGTCGGATTTTGCTAGGTAGGAGCGCTCCATGAGTTGTTTAGAGCTCCGAACCTAGAAAAATCTGACGTCTAACATGCAATAGCCAATCTACACTACACACAAGAGATAATTTACAATTTTTGCTGAAGCCAATTAACCTACAAACTTGTACATCTTTGGAGCGTGGGAGGAAACCGGAGAACCTGGAGAAAACCCACGCGGTCACAGGGAGAACGTACAAACTCCATACGCACACCACCCATGGTCAGGATCAAACTCGGGTCTTTGACGCTGTAAAGGGCCTGTCCCACCAGCATGCAACTCTATGCGATTAGCGCGACCTAACGTGGTCGCTTGAGCCATCCGGCGTCGCGGGGCCGGTCCCACTTCGATCGCCGGTGCCGCGCGGAATTGTGCGGAGTTCGTCCCGAGTTCGTCCCGACACCGCGCGGGGCTGCGAAAAACCGACTATGTCCAAAAATCCCGCGCGGCAACGGCTTGTTGGCTCGCAGTCGCCACGACATTTACACACCGCCCGGACACTGTGCCTCCGTGAACCTATTTGTAAGTGCCTCCGTGACCCTCTATGTGTGTGGCTCCGTGGCCCTGTATGTGTGTGTGTCTCGGTGCCCCTCTCTGTGTGCCCCTCTAAGTCCTGGCGAACTTACCTTGGACTTGCTTCAAGTTCGCCTCACTTTGCGCCGCGTTGCGCCACTCACCCAACCTCCGCGCGGCCCTCGCTGCCGGTTTAGTTGCGCTTGCCGCATGCAGGCGCATGCTGATGGGAACGGCCCCCGCTGCCGGTTTGATCGCATTCATCGCATAGAGTTGCATGCTGGTGGGACAGGCCCTTAAGGCAGCAATTCTACAGCTGTGCAACTGTGCCTTCTCCTTGGAAGATGGCAGCCATGTAAAATATATATTTTGAGTTGTTCATTTTGAATAAAATTAGAGACTATAAGAAGGAGACTTACACAAGTGGCGAGGAACATGTTTCATTTTTTTTTTTAAATCATACAGTAGCTATGCAATTTTAGGATTCCACTTCACACAGTATGTTTGTGTGCTGACTAATGTATTCCATCAAAAGCGCTCAGGACAAAAGAACCTGATATTTGAATTTAAATTAAAAATTGCTGCGTCAATTGCTGGAGAATTTGGTTCACCATAAGAAAGTGATGTAGGCGCTGCCCGCTGTCAGAGGAGGGGAAGTCCGAGTGCTTCAGATGCCAGAGATTGGTCACATCTCACCAGTGCTCAAATTTAAGTATAAAATGCTTTTTAAGTGTCGATCTGAGACAACAAGAATCTTCTTATTGTTTGGCAGTGCATTTGGACAAAGAAGAACTGCTACTAAACAGATCTATGCCACAGGCAGAGGCGGCAGTAAACAGACACCAAGGTTTAAGTAAAGGCGTTTATTAACAACCACACATTGACACATGTATTGATAATACTGCAAGGTGTTTGACAATGAATCAAGGCACCTTACCTGAGCAAGTTCAATCAGATGGCATTGATGGGAAGTGATGTTACAGCGAAAACCTACTTTGGTGAAGTCCTATTGACGTCAGGGCAAATGGTGTGCAAAGTGGAACACCACAGATAACCTTAGAGCTACCCACTAATGTAGCAGACTCTAAACAATGGGCACCTTTAATGGGAAAGGAATAAAGCACAAAGTGCTGGAGTAACTCTGTGAGTCAGGCAGCAACTGTGGAGGGGATAGTCTACGTTTCACTCTTGTGTGATGCCCTTTTGTCTCCCTTTCCTCTCGAGCCTTGGTCACTTACTCCACCTATCTGCAAATCAAACCCCCCTCACCTACCACTTGCCAGGCTTTTACCCACCCCCGCCTCTCTTTTCTTGCTTTCTCCAACCTACTTCAAATCAGTATAAAGAAGGGTCTACTCCCAAAAAGTCATCTGCCATTCCCTCCACAGATGTTGCCTAACCCACTGGGTTATTCCACAACTTTGTGTTTTGCTCAAGAATTCAGCACCTGCAGTTCCTTGTGTCTCCATCTCATGGGAAGGAAGAACAGCTTTTGCTATGACAATGGAGTGCCATAAAATGGCTAGGAAGGAACTACAGATGTTGGTTTACACCGAAGATAGACACAAAATGCTAAAATGGCACACAGTTAGATAGGTATTACTTTATGATTGAAGGTGGTTCCACCTGAATAACAATACAGAAATTCATATTAGACTAAATGCACAGCCAATGTACTGCACGCTCAGACCAATGCCATATGCTCCAAAGCATCAAATGGAGATGGAGATGGATAGACTGGAATGGAAAAGTGTGCTTGTAAAATTGACCAGAGTGAATTGGCCATATTTATGCTGATCGTACATAAAACAAGCAAACAACATGGCTGCATGGAGACATCAAAGTCAATTACACCAAGAATAGAAAATGGAGAACAAGCACTGGCCACTCGGCAAGAGTTCTATGTGGAGTTAGCTGAATCAATGATATTGATGAAATTAGACCACTCTCATCCCTGTGCACAATTGAATGTTGGCAATGATAGGCAGCACTGCCTGACCACCAACACACACAATGGGCTTTACTCATACACAACGTTACCTGAAGGCTAATGTTAAAGGATTGGTAACTTCATGGCCTGGTTCGGCAACTTGAATGCCCAGGAATCAAGGAGGTTACAGAAACTGGTGAACATTATCGAGTCCATCATGGATACTGACCTCCCCACCATCAAAGGAATCTACCTCAAAAAGGAGTGGACATGATGGGCCGAATAGCCCAACTCTGCTCATATAACTTATGAACTATCTCTGCATGAGTGACTGGAAGGGCTGGTAGCCCTCCATTTGGAAGTAATAGCAACTAATTTTGCCTGCTGAATGTAGCACTAAAGGAATGAAACAGCCAAGTTCATCGGAGGTTGACTCCATGTTAATTCTCAATCTGACGCTTACGCTTCTCACGCTTTACACTTATGAATGAATCCTTGCACATTGCCTTCGACTCACTATTACATCAAATTACGTCTTCATTGCAGTAACTGCTGGTAAAGATCTGTTGTGGTGTCATTGCAATGAGCTCCCAGTAGAGGCAGTGCAGCCCATTAACATCAGAGTTTTCCCAGCTAGAAAAAACAGGTTGGTCTGAATTCCAGCACTTCTACTGCATTACTAAATGTGATGATAGAATATCAAAAGTATTCTTTTAAATAAGGAGATTGCGTAAGAACAGAGCTCTAACATGCTTAATTACTGACTTTGTCATCAAAACCCCATCAAAACCCCTTCACTGCCCCATTTAATCTTCATTCTCCTCACACCCATAGATGATGCCACACAGGGGAGATGACAAATATGGGGCAGTTCTGTGAACTTCAAGTCTGAGAATGGAACTGCGCAATAAAGACATTCACTGCTGAGACCCACTTACGATGGGAGAGTTGATGGGGAAGTACCCACAGTCGATTTTGCCAGATGGTCGCTCATTCAAAACTGTCTTACTTGCAGCAGGTGGCAATGCTTGTTTACCCTAAAGTTTATTCAGGCAGTCCCTCAGGATCAAGCTCAGCTTGGTTTTACTCCCACCTAGTGGGTCTGACATGGCGGATGAAGTCAATGTGAAAACGTGTCCCATGTTCTCCAACCTAGACTGGCCAGAGTCTGGAAAAGCCTCATACGTGAAGTTTCCATCTTAATTTTGAATCCCTGCAAGGTATTGCTTCCCCCTATATCCTGTCCTACTACCCTCAGGATATTTCTCTGATCTACAACTCTATGCAAGACGTTGAGGGGAACCTTGATAGAAGTATATAAAATTATGAGAGGAAAAGATAGGGTAGACACTCAGAACCTATTTCCCAGGGTGGAAATGTCCAACACTAGAGGGCATATTTATAAGAGAGAAGGAGAAAGTTTAATGGATTAGTGTGGGCCAGGTTTAGTTACACAGAGAGTAATGGAGGCCTGGCACACATTGCCTGGGGTGGCAATGGAGACAGATACGATAGTGGTGTTTAAGAGGCTTTTGGAAGTGCAGATAGTAGAGGGATACGGATCATGTAAAGGCAGATTAGATCAGCGGAAGTTGATATCATGTTTCGGCACAAACATTGTGGGCCGAAGGGCCCATTTCTGTGTCGTGCTGTTCTATGATCTCCATGTGTGGTCAGTATTACGTTATCTGTGAGCAGTTTTGGGCCCCATATCTGAGGAAGGATTGGAGAGGGTCCAGAGGACATTTCCAAGAATTATCCCAGAAATGATTGGGTTAGCATGTGACGAGCATTTGACAGCACTGGGCCTGTACTCACTGGAGTTTAGAAGGATGAAGGTTTGAAACTTACCGAATAGTGAAAAGCCTGGATACAGAAGATGTGGAGAAGATGTTTCCACTAGTGGGAGAGTCTAGAACCAGAGGCCATAGCCTCAGAATGAAAGGATGTACATTTGGAAAGGAGATGTGGAGGAATTTCTTTAGCAATTGGAATTAATTGCTAAAGATGGCTGTGGAGGCCAGGTCAATGGGTATTTTTAAAGGGCAGATTAACTGATTCTTGTTTAGTAAGGGTGTCAGGGGTTAAGGGGAGAAAGCAGGAGAATTGGGCTGGGAGGGAGAGATAGATCAGTCATGATTGAATGGCAGAGTAGGCTTGATGGGCTGAAGGATCTAATTCTGCTCCGATAACTTATGAAGAACCTTGAGTATTTTACTTTTACGTCATCAGCAGTTGTTAAAAAAAAACATAAGCAGTTACACATAGGTTACAAGGCACGGGTGATGCTGGAAATATGAAATAAAACACAAAATGATGGAAATGCTTTGCACAGAAGTAAATCAATGAGAGACTAACATTTTGATGTGTGTTCGCCAGAGCTCATATAAACATGTGTTATTGGAATATCCAAATTGGTAACTTCCTATCAGCACAATGGAAAACAGGTAATGCTCGAAATCGCAGGCACCCATTAATAACTTTTAGAGAGATACAAAAAGCTGAAATAACTCAGGATCGAGACACTTCTTCAGACTCGACCCGAAACGTCACCCATTCCTTCTCTCCACAGATGCTGCCTGTCCCGCTGAGTTACTCCAGCGTTTTGTATCTATCTTCGGTTTAAACCAGCATCTGCAGTTCTTTCCTGCTAATAATTCCTAGATGGCGCTCTCCCACTTTAATTATCTATACCTCCAGGAGAACAGCTTGAGATGGTTTTATTCACACTAAAGCAATACTTTGCAGCAACTAGAAAAACATCATTAGTTCTCAGGATGACACCTTAAGCACACACTGTGAGACGTTTATAATGATGTTAAATATAATACATACGTATATTCCACCTGACTGAGCCAATTAAGTATCTTTATAATGCCTCTGGTATATCCCAGTGATCTCCTTGCTGACATCACGTGTCAAATGGGATAGTCGAGGATGGAGTTAAAGGAAAAGAGAGTAAAGGGATGGTTAATGACCCCAGAATTAACGGGAAAGAAAGCTCACAAAGGGATAGGAGAGTATGACCAAGTGTAATAGGGATCGATGTGAAAGGGGCCACTTGTCAACATAATTGTATAAGGAATAAGAGTGTTGTAAAAACAAGCCTGAAGGCTTTGTGTCTCAATGCGAGGAGCATTCGTAATAAGGTGGATGAGTTGAAGGTGCAGATAGCGATTAATGACTATGCTATAGTTGGGATCACGGAGACATGGCTCCAGGGTGACCAAGGCTGGGAGCTGAACATCCAGGGATATTCAATATTCAGGAGGGATAGACGAAAAGGAAAAGGAGGTGGGGTAGCGTTGCTGGTGAGAGAGGAGATTAATGCAATAGAAAGGAAGGGCATTAGCGTGGAGGATGTGGAATCGATATGGGTAGAGCTGCGAAACTCTAAGGGGCAGAAAACGCTAGTGGGAGCTGTGTACAGGCCACCTAACAGTAGTATTGGAGTTGGGGATGACATCAAACAGGAAATTAGAAATGCGTGCAACAAGGGTAACACGGTTATAATGGGTGACTTCAATCTGCATGTAGATTGGGTGAATCAAATTGGCAGGGGTGCTGAGGAAGAGGATTTCTTGGAATGTATGCAGGATAGTTTTCTCAACCAACATGTGGAGGAACCAACGAGAGAGCAGGCTATTCTAGACTGGGTATTGAGTAATGAGGAAGGGTTAGTTAGCAGTCTTGTTGTGCGTGGCCCCTTGGGCAAGAGTGACCATAATATGGTTGAGTTCTTCATTAGGATGGAGAGTGACAAAATTAAGTCAGAAACAAGGGTTCTGAACTTGAACAAAGGTAACTTTGAAGGTATGAGATGTGAATTGGCCAAGATAGACTGGCAGGTGATTCTTAGAGGGTTGACAGTGGATGTGCAATTGAAGGTATTTAAAGACTGCATGAATGAAGTACAAAAATTGTTCATACCAGTTTGGCAAAAGAATAAATCAGGGAAGGTGGCGCATCCATGGATAACAAGGGAAATCAGGGATAGTATAAAAACAAAAGATGAGGCATACAAATTTGCCAGAAAAAGCAGCCTACCGGAGGACTGGGAGAAATTCAGAATCCAGCAGAGGAGGACAAAGGGCTTAATTAGGAAAGGGAAAATAGATTATGAAAGGAAACTGGCGGCAACATAAAAACTGACTGCAAAAGTTTTTATAGATATGTGAAGAGAAAGAGACTAGTTAAAACAAATGTTGGTCCCTTGCAGTCAGAAACAGGTGAATTGATCATGGGGAACAAGGACATGGCAGACCAATTGAATAACTACTGTGGTTCTGTCTTCACTAAGGAAGACATAATTAATCTGCCGGAAATAGCAGTGGAACGGGGGTCAAATAAGATGGAGGAACTGAGTGAAATCCAGCTTAGCCGGGAGGTGGTGTTGGGTAAATTGAACGGATTGAAGGCCGATAAATCCCCAGGGCCAGATAGTTTGCATCCCAGAGTACTCAAGGAGGTAGCCACAGAAATAGTGGATGCATTAGTGATAATTTTTCAAAATTCCTTAGATTCTGGAGTAATGCCTGAGGATTGGAGGGTAGCTAATGTAACCCCACTTTTTAAAAAAAAAAGGGAGAGAGAAAGCGGGGAATTACAGACCAGTTAGTCTAACATCAGTAGTGGGGAAACTGCTAGAGTCAGTTATTAAAGATGGGATAGCAGCGCATTTGGAAAGTGGTGAAATCATTGGACAAAGTCAGCATGGATTTACGAAAGGTAAATCATGTCTGACAAATCTAATAGAATTTTTCGAGGATGTAACTAGTAGAGTGGATAAGGGAGAACCAGTGGATGTGTTATATCTAGACTTTCAGAAGGCTTTCGACAAGGTCCCGCATAAGAGATTAGCATACAAACTTAAAGCACACGGTATTGGGGGTTCAGTATTGATGTGGATAGAGAACTGGCTGGCAGACAGGAGGCAAAGGGTAGGAGTAAACGGGTCCTTGTCAGAATGGCAGGCAGTGACTAGTGGGGTGCCGCAAGGCTCAGTGCTGGGACCCCAGCTATTTACAATATATAATAATGATTTGGACGAGGGAATTCAATGCAACATCTCCAAATTTGCAGATGACACCAAGCTGGGGGGTATAGTTAGGTGTGAGGAGGATGCTTGGAGGCTGCAGGGTGATTTGGATAGGCTGAGTGAATGGGCAGATGCATGGCAGATGCAGTATAATGTGGATAAATGTGAGGTTATCCACTTTGGTGGCAAAAACATGAGGGTAGACTATTATCTGAATGGTGGCAGATTAGGAAAGGGGAGATGCAACGAGACCTGGGTGTCATGGTACACCAGTCATTGAAAGTAGGCATGCAGGTGCAGCAGGCAGTGAAGAAAAAGCAAATGGTATGTTAGCATTCATAGCGAAAGGATTTGAGTATAGGAGCAGGGAGGTTCTACTGCAGTTGTACAGGGTTTTGGTGAGGCCACACCTGGAGTATTGTGTACAGTTTTTGTCTACAAATCTGAGGAAAGACATCCTTGCCATAGAGGGGGTACAGAGAAGATTCACCAGACTGATTCCTGGGATGTCAGGACTTTCATATGAGGAAAGATTGGATAGACTCGGCTTGTACTCGCTGGAATTTAGAAGATTGAGGGGGGATCTTATAGAAACTTACAAAATTCTTAAGGGGTTGGACAAGCTAGATGCTGGAAGATTGTTCCTGATGTTGGGGGAGTCCAGAACAAGGGGTCACAGTCTAAGGATAAGGGGGAATTTCTTTAGGACCGAGATGAGGAAAACATTCTTTACACAGAGAGTGGCGAGTCTCTGGAATTCTCTGCCACAGAAGGTAGTTGAGGCCAGTTCATTGGCTATATTTAAGAGGGCGTTAGATGTGGCACTTGTGGCTAAAGGGATCAGGGGGTATGGAGAGAAGGCAGGTACGGGATACTGAGTTGGATGATCAGCCATGATCACATTGAATGGCGGTGCAGGCTCGAAGGGCCGAATGGCCTACTCCTGCACCTATTTTTCTATGTTTCTATCTGTAAACTTGAACAGATCCAAAACTCTGTTTTCCATCTCCTAACTCGTAACTTCCAATCATCAACCTATGCTGCGCTTATTGATATACTCTGTCTCCCAGTCTAGGAAAGCTTCCATGCTTAGACTTGCTTTCAGAACCTTTCATGCCCTTTCCCGTCCCTCAATCAGCGATTCCTCGCCATATCAACCTCCAAGATCCCTGTATCTCACAGATTGTAGTATCATGTCCTGTCCCAAAAATAGGAGTAACAAAATGCTGGAGTAACTCAGCTGGACAGGCAGCATCTCTGGAGAGAAGGAATTCGTGATGTTTCAGGTTGAGACCCTTCTTCAGGTCCATTCTATCTCTCCAGAGATGCTGCCGGTCCTGCTGTGTTACTCCAGCATTTTGTGTCTATCTTTGGTTTAAACTTGCATCACGTCCTACCCAGAGTTTCACTCATCTATCGCTGAGTTACTGCAGTACAGTGTGTCATTTTTTAAAATAAACTAGGTTCTGCAGTTCCCCATGTCCACACGGTTTCAGCACAAGGTCCTAAACTCCCTAACTTCTTACCTGCCCCTCAAGTGCTTCTTAAAACCTGATTCTCTCACCAAGCTTCTTGTTTAACTTACTATAATACCTGCTTTCATGGTTCAGGGTTAATTGTTGACCAATAACTGTCCTGTGGGGCAACGAGAATATATTAGAGATGCCATATAAACAATATTTATTCTTGGTGTTGATTTTCTTTCTGTGTTGTGTTTGTTATCTCTCGCAGACTTTGACAGAGGTGTCACAACTGAACTCTGCTCTCCTAGCTTCTGCAGAAGTCGTGAGTCTAGGATTTCAAGTGTTTACACATTGAACCCTGTGTCCTACCTGTCACCAATGTGGCAATGGCAATGGAGATCAAGTAGATAAATAAGCAGCTAACGTTCCTGTAGTGACTATGTTAATTCATCAAGGGTTTACAAGCCTGAAGTCCAGTCTGAAGATGGATCCTGACCAAAAACATCACTGATCCATGATCCCCAGGGATGCTGCTGGACTCAAAAATAGCCACAAAGTGCTGCAATAACACAGCGGGTCAGGCAACATTGTTAATACTGGCCAAATTAAAGACACCATAAAATGGAGGATCCCTGCACTTGTCAGAATTGCTTAACCCTTGTCAGCTGAAATTTACAGGCTTTGGATGGTGCCAACCAGTCTAGGTTCGGACTGGTATGCAGGATGGTGAGGGGTCCAGGTGTTCTCCTTGTTTCTCCCAAATTGGTAAAATGTATAGTAGTTTTGCAAACAATCCCATAATGCATCATTTCGATTGGATCGCTGCAAGGGCATTGTAAATAGTATAAATAATGCTGCGAGACGGTCATCCTGTTGGTTGATGATTGGTCGAACTGTTGAGCCTTGGAGAAACTGTTTGAATCTCAGGGCACATGTTTCAATGTTTATTCTTGTTTGCTTCCTTCCAGAAGCTCCGATTCAATACATTGTATTAGTCACTGTATTATTGGATTAGGGAAATGCCTATCATGTACTGTGTTAATCGATACCTGTTATTGGACTGTATAGAGACCACCCCCATGTGGTTCAACCCCTCAAGGTTCGGGGACCTATAAAAGGCCGCTCCCACAAGGTCCTGTGTCGATCTTCTGGGAGAACGCTTAGGACTACGTGACCTTCTGAAGTGTCTCTGCTTGCACAAGGCTAGGAGGGCTTGGCCAGGCAGATACAAGGATCGAACCTGCGGTGGTTAGGTATAGTAGTGGGGAACTATTACTGTGCTATTTCCAAAATAAAGTGTAGATGCACAAGTGCTTGTCTCAGTATTTTATTGACTGAAACTAGACTGGGGGAAAGCTTAGAACAAGCTAATTACATTGGGGGCTTGTCCGGGATCTCAAAGGACCCCCAAACACAAGTTTGCGATCAACGGTGCTGAGCTGTTTCGATCGCGAGTGCAGAAATCAGGCCCACTGTGCGGTTTTCGCATTGATTTTCGGCACTTCGCAAGTCGGAGCGGATCGATCATTCACGGGCTTGGGAAAGGGCCCATAAAACAGGGCGAGGAGTGGCCCAAAACTTGACCGTAGTTGGCAGACTGCAGCTGCTTAACGAGAGCCCAAAGCGCTTCGACGGCAAGGGGTGGCTCACTGTCCCAGATTTGGTATCCAATTGGTGGGATATTAAAATACAAATCTGGTTTACGTGCTAAGCAGTGAAGCATTTGACTTGTCGTTGCTGGGAGTGCTAATTGGAAGAGTGTGTTCCGAAAATTGGCATCAATTGCCAACACGAAGAGGCTAGGCGCTGACCCAAAGTGCCAAGCAGAGAGGGCTGAGAGATCCGAGTCCCTCCCTGAAGTGATGGATGAGGAATCTCATAAAGGCACTGGGCTTGGTGGCTAGAGTATAGATTGGCTGGGAATACTCTAGTCCATTCGAGATTTCATTGGGTAATTTGAATTCGAGAGCCCGCGTATGTGGAGGGATACGCATCAAAACTAGGTGTTCCGAAATTGAGTCTAGATTTGCAGAATCAAATTTCCAAATACAGAATTTCACATTGAAGTTCTGCCCATACGGTAGAATTCGAATTCTGTGTAGATAGAACTTCGGAGTTTGTGCATGTTTGAGATCGATTCCGAATAGCGGCTGATCAACAGTGAATAGTAACTCTCTGATCAATTGCTGATTAGTACCTGATAGCGAAGAGTAACTGAGAGACGGAAACCTGGTTTACTTGGTGAAAAGTGCCCGGATGCGAGAGATACCCCTAATTTTACTTCGGAGTCACGCGAGTGATTCCGTGAAGAAGCCCCGTCACAGTGCCGGCCTACAGGAGAACCCGCTCCAGCACCACCTGTTGACAGGGCTGCTTAATGTGTGACAGCACCGGCTTGTAGGAGAGCCTGCGCCAGCAGCGCCTGGGACAGGGCTGCTTCATGTCTCCCTCTTGGAGGAGGAGAGCATGCCGGGTCAGTGTAATTCTGATAACTGTACTAATAACAGGAAAACATTGCAAAATGGGATAAACTATTTACCCAGGTTATTTAACTAATTCATAAAATCATTGTTTGGACTCAGAATTTAAAAACACTTGTTATGTCTTGTCTGGATGATATTCTTACGCTGTATTTTGTTAAAATCATCTGTTTCAGCCTCAAAATATATTTGACAAATTGGGCTCATCCATCCAATTATCTTTAAGTTGTTACCAAATAGACTTGTTGGTCATTGGGATTTACCTTTAACTATTAATTAGCCTATGACTCCGCCCTGTGGCAAGAGATTGGAGTTCAAAGAAACCTGTTATAAAGCTGACTTCTATTCATCAAGAGTAATTGGCAATATAGTAGCTGTGCCCCAGCTGTGAAAATCGGGGAACTGACATCGTGCAAAGTACCAACCTCTCAAATAACATGTAGATCATTGTTAACAAGCTTATGCTATTACCAGCTGAACCTACCTAAGTCACAATGATGAACACACATTATTCAGCATTGCTCCAGTAGTTTGGTCAGTCGAATTTCAGTTATTTAAAAACTTATGCTAAGTGCTCTAAGGTGGGAAATTGCAAATATCATCTCTAGTTTGGAGGTGGAGGAGATTTGCATGAGTTATCAATTCTTCAGTTGTTGGTACCAACTAACTATATACACTAGATGCACCCCATGGGTAAAGGGCTATTGAGCGAAGATACATAATCTACATGCTCAACTTCAAGTTGATACACTATGGTGGTGGCATATGTTAGTCACATGGCAATCAAGTAAAAGTATCCTGCAATAATTTACCTAATCTCCTTTGCCACTGGTGTACCATCAAGTTCAGATCGATGACAACACAGAATAGGTATTGGACCACAAAGTATTATGAAAGTATGGTTCAATGGAACACCGAATATCAACATGTTGGTTTCATGCTTATTCACTGATTGCAAAAATACGCTGTATTTTGTTAAAATCATCTGTTTCAGCCTCAAACTATATTTGACAAATTGGGCTCATCCATCCAATTATCTTTAAGTTGTTACCAAATAGACTTGTTGGTCATTGGGATTTACCTTTAACTATTAATTAGCCTATGACTCACAGCTGGGGCACAGCTACATTCCCAGCCAATCTCTAGCCACGAATCCCAGTGCCTTTATGAGATTCCTCGTCCATCACTTCAGGGAGGGACTCGGATCTCTTCACACATAACAGTGGGGAGAGATACATTCTCGCTACAAAAGGAGGAATGTTCTTTTATGTCTTCCTCCATTTTGCCTCATCAGTCGGGTCTTGAAATAGTCAGCAAGATCTCGCTTTAGTTTTCGTACTGTCTGACTGGCTTTGCAGCCAGGCTTCCTGCTTCCGTCAGGCATAATAATACAACCAATACGGTTATTCTAAAAAACGAAAACTTTGCTGGTTCAAACTGTGGTTCAGGAAACCAGCCTCTGCATAATAAAACAATTATTGACTTACACATTCTGAATGGACTGCCTTACGGCTCAGGTTGTCACATCAATACATGGATGTGCTTACTGCAGAGTGCAGGGATAGCACCAAAAAAGCAGTACATTTTCCTATTGAGGAGATCGGAAGCAGTTTGTTTAATGTTAATGTTACATTTAATATGGTCTAGATTACTGACGTCTTCCAGTTCATTCTTAAATGGTCTTTGACAATAATTTAGTTATAGGGCCACTAACTGTGCCCAACGTGCCTTCCCATCATATTAGCTGCAGCAAATGGGACCCACTCTGTCGCGTTTCAACCCGGGATATCGAGTTTGTAAAATATATCTTTAACACAAGTTCTCCCACTACAAGTATATACAGTATTGGATATTGACAGTGTGTTCACAATACTTCACCAGGGGGCTCCAGCTACATCCTTAGTCATGACACTAGTATCAGCACAACGAGGGCAGACATTGCAAAAGCTGCAGCTAGATAGGATGGAAATGGCTGCAGATGCCATCACGTTTTACATTTCTGACCATGGGTGACAGGATTTAAGATCATATTTCGGATACCCCACGGTCTCACGTCCATGTGTGAGGGCAGGCTTGCTATATTATATCAAGGCCACCAGGACCCTAAGACATGTGGAATCAGCATTGTTTATTAGCGACAAACAGCCGCACAAGAAAATGTCGGTCCAGACTATTTCAAGGTTGCTGAAGCAGGTTCTGGTTTATGCAGGTATTAACACTGATGATTGTACATCTCATTCCACCAGGGCAGCATCAATGCCAGCGGCCAGGGCAATGGACGTTCCCATCGACCATATCCTCGTGACCGCAGGATGGTCAACTGAATTGATTTTCAAAATGTTTTTACCATTGGCCGGTTACTGACCCGGGCTATTTGCCCGCTCTTTTTTGCATCCACTTTAGCCGCACCTGAGATAGAGGGGTTGCTATTGATTTTCTTTATTAACGTAAACCATTAATACATTTAAGTCAATGTCATGATTAATGCATTGTTAATTATTCACTCATCCCGAGTCAATCGATGCAGTTAGACACCGGGATTTGAATCTGTGGCATGAAATCACAGAGCTTTGAACTCTTCACGGAATCATTCACGCGACTCCGAAGTAAAATAGTAAGATTAAACGAGAACTTACCAGTTTGAAGTTTGATCTTTATTTTATGAGGAGTTACGTTGGTGATTACGTGCCCTCCACTTCCAACCCTCTCTCAAAAAAGGTCATCTGGTAATTCTCAAGTTGCTGATCTTATTATGTTACATCAATTACTGTTACCTGTGATTTCATACCGCTGCTTTGAAGATTGACGCGCATCTGGACTGGCGAGGCCTCTTCACGCAATCACCAACGTAACTCCTCATAAAATCAAGATCAAACTTCAAACTGGTAAGTTCTCGTTTAATCTTACTATTTTGTAGAACTTAGAGAGGAGGGCTAGAGGTCCCCCTGTAGAAGTCCAGTCTTAGCAGGGGAAAGTAACATTTAGGAGGAAAAGTAGTCCATTTACAAAGTAGTACCGCTCAGCATTGAGTACCCTAGGAAGGGGAAAATCTTCGGTATCAGAGGGAGAGGTTCACTGATTGATAACAGCATGACGCGGCCTTGAGATCGAGTGTTTATAAACTGTGCGCTGGCGTGTTAAATTATTATTGTAAATTGTAAAAATCTTTTTTAGCATCAAGATCTAGAGTGTGTTAAGATCGCGGACCGCTACTACTATTGTCGGTGTGAGTGCTTAAGGATTTTTGGGCGTTAGATAATTGAAGCAAAAGTGCGTTTGAATTGAATATTTGTATTTGTTTAAATCAGGATTGTAGTATTGTTTGTATCTGATTTGTGGTGGTTCGATCAGGGTTCATATTCTTTCAAGCGCTGTGTCGGGGGAGGAGTCGTCCCGTTGAACGAGCCCACCACGAGGAGGGATTGAGAACACTGCGATTTAATTTTGATTTTAAGACTGTATAGTTAATAGGGGATTTCTGTCTTCTGCAGGAACCCAATTATCATACAAACAATTGGTGACAGATTTGTTGAAGGCCTTAATGCTACCCAGAAAAATCTCTGTAATGAAATGTAGTGCCTATACTAAAGGACAGACCCCAGTAGACAATGGAAATCGTAATGCCAACTTAGTAGCTAAGAAAGTATCATGGTACGATATCATGGTACCTAAAATGATGAGGCAGACTAACAAGTGTAACTAACAAGTCCCCTGATGCCAACCATCCAAGACATCGTTCGAATACAGGAAGCTACTGAAGAAGATAAGGAGAGGTGGAGACAACTGGGATGTGTACTGGATTGTATGACTGGGCTGTGGACCACTCCAGCAGGGCAAACTTGCATGACAGATTCATTAGCAGTATGGTTTATAGAGTGCATGCACTATGCAACCCATTGTGGTGCAAGGGCAGTAGGAGGCACTCTATTGGCTACTTGGTGGCATCCAAAATTACAATCTTTTGCCCAGAAGGTAAGCAGTAATTGTCTGGTCTGCTAGAAATACAATCCAGGGAAAGGAATAGGATGTCAAGGAGGGAAAACACCATTGCCTATGGGTCCTTTTGAGACATTGCAAATGGACTATATTGAACTAGAAAGATGCCAAGGATATAAATACGTTCTTGTCATAGTCTATTTATTCAGCCGGTGGATTGAAGCATACCCAACCCTTGACAATAAAACGGCAACTGTTGTCAAGGTGCTAATGAGAGAAAAAGTCCCTAGATTCGGCATTTCCATTCAACTTAGCTCAGATAACGGTCCACATTTTATTGGACAAATCAATAAAGAATTTTAAGAACAGCTGGGGATCCAGCAGCAATTACACTGTGCTTATCGACCACAGGCTGCTGGACTTGTAGAAAGGGCAAACCAGACCCTTAAAACTAAATTAGCCAAATTAAAGGTGGAGACTGGACTTGGATGGATTAAATTACTCCCAATAGCCCTATTTCAGATGAGAGTCACGCCTGTAGGGAAATCTAGATTAAGCCCTGCTGACAATATTTACACTAGGCCTTTAAAAAATCCTTGGGACCAGAATGCGATTAAAATAGTTAATTTCCACCATATGACTGCAGAGATGACTGACTACATCTTAGCCTTGATCAGAGCCTTAAGGGATTTACATCGTAGAGTGAGAGCAGCCAATGGTGATATGCCTTCATTAGTAACTCCCATTAAAGTAAATCCTGGAGACTATGTCTTGGTGAAGAATTGGGTGAGGAAATGATCAGAGGTTTGTTGGGAAGGACCTTACCAAGTTCTTCTAATGACTCTGACAGCAGTAAAAGTAGAGGGAAGAAATGCCTGGGTGCATCTTCATCATTGTAAAAGTATCAGTAGTTAACTTGTTTCCTCCCAGGTTTTCTTATAAATTCTCCACTCTATTATGAATCAAGGACCAATGAACTATCAAGATTGATGGATGGATCTTGATGTGCCCACGAAAACATCGGAGGTGAAAACTCATCAGACAGAAATCATGGAGCTACGCCCACAAAAACTTGGGAAGCTTGATGAAATTCTGAGAAGCTACATCAACTTCTTAGAACATTTGTTAAAGTATAGTAGTCATCATTGTATTCTGGGGTTATCATTTATGATGAGGGTTATCATGAATCATAAAATGGGGGAATGTTAATACTGACTAAATTAAAGACACCATAAAATGGAGGATCCCTGCACTTGTCAGAATTGCTTAACCCTTGTCAGCTGAGATTTACAGCCTTTGGATGGCGCCACCCAGTCTAGGCTCAGACTGGTACGCAGGATGGTGAGGGTTCCAGGTGTTCTCCTTGTTTCTCCTAAATTGATAAAATGTATAGCAGTTTTGCAAACAAACCCTAAATGCATCATTTCGATTGGATTGCTGCAAGGGCATTGTAAATAGTATAAATAATGTTGCGAGACGGTCATCCTGTTGGTTGATGATTGGTCGAACTGTTGAGCCTTGGAGAAACTGTTTGAATCTCAGGGCACATGTTTCAATGTTTATTCTTGCTTGCTTCCTTCCAGAAGCTCTGTTTGAATACATTGTATTAGTCACCATATTATTGGGCTAGGGAAATGTCAATCATGTACTGTGTTAATCGATATCTGTTATTGGACTGTATAGAGACCACCCCCATGTGGTTTGGCCCCTCAAGGTTCGGGGACCTATAAAAGGCTGCTCCCACATAGTCCAGTGTCGATCTTCTGGGAGAACGCTTAGGATTGTGTGGCCTTCTGGGGTGTCTCTTCTTGCACGAGGCTGGGCGAGCTTGGCCAGGCAGATACAAGGATCGAACCCGCGGTGGTTAGGTATAGTAGTGGGGAACTGTTACTGTGCTTTTCCCAAAATAAAGTTTAGATTCGCAAGTGCTTGACTCAGTATTTTATTGACTGAAACTAGACTGGGGGGAAGCTTAGAACTAGCTATTTACTGCACCTCTGGAGGAAATGGATGGGTGATGTTTTGGGTCGGGACCCCTCTTCAGACCGAGTTGAAGTTCAGTTTAGTTTAAAGATACAGCGTAGAAACAGGCCCTTCCTCCCACCGAGTCCGTGCTGGCCAGCAATCCCTGTACACTAGCACCATCCTACACACACTAGGGACACTTTACAATCTTTACCCAATTAACCGACAACCTGTACGTCTTTGGAATGTGGGAGGAAACTGGAGCACCCAAGGAGGTCTTCACTGATGTGAATATATCCAAGATTACCAAGGCAAGAGAGGATGGAAATTGCAAGAAGCTCATCCACAATCCATCAACCTACTTAGATTTGTCAATTCCATAGCCCTGCAGGATTGAAACATGACGACTCAGCTTAAAGAAAGTGGCAACTGATTAACCTGGCAACTACAGCAAAGTCAGCCACAATAACCCAAGGCAAGATTGGTTAGAACTTGATACATTATAATTGAAATGAAAAAAGGCAAATCATGTTGATCTAATTTCTAAAATGTAACAGAAGGTTGAAACATATGGTGCAGTTAATGTTGCCTACAGGCACTTTAAATAGGTCATGGAGAGATATAGCATGGAAACAGATGTTTATATTCTAATCCTATCCTAACCCAAATTATTCTTCTCATACTTCCATCCACTTTACCACCCTCCCCACCAAGGTTTGAATTCAGGGGGAATTACAGTGGCCATGTAATTTACCAAACCAAAAGTATATGGGAGGGAACAGGAGCATCAGAGGAAATCAACAGTTACGTGGAGAATGTGCGAAATCCACACAGACAGCGTGGAGGTCAAGATTAAAGTTAGGTTTGCTGGAGCTATGAGGCATCAGCTCTACTTGCTGCGCAAAGCTGCAAATAATGCATTTAGCAAAATGAACCTATATGGGGCACGAGAACCTGTGGGCCGGCACAGTGGCGTAGCTGGGAGAGCCACTGCCTCACAGCCCCAGAGAACCAGGTTCAATCCTGGCCTCAGGTGGGTGCAGTCTGTGTGGAGTTTGCTCGTTCTCTCGGGGTGTGAACACGTGGGTTTCTTCCGGGTGCTTGGGTTTCCACCAACATCCCAAAGATGTGCGGGTTTGTAGGTTAATTGGCTTCTGTGAATTGCCCTAGTGTGTAGGGAGTAGATGTGAAAATGGATTAACATAGAATTAATGTGAACGGGAGGTAGGACAGGAAACATGAAATCCTGGATATACTCAGGAATTTTGGAAGACGACAGTCAACGCATCTTTCAGAACCGGAGGTGGAGATAATTGGTTACTGAGCTGAGCAGAGCACCCATTGGCTTTCAACCTCATCGCATTCTTTGATTTTTTTTTTTTTTTTACACATGCTACTTTCTTTCCGCTCCTCGTCTCTCTGGACATGTTGTTCTTCGCTATTTCCAGGAAGTTTTCTGTCCCTCATTTCATGAATACAACATTTTTTTTTAAATTCCTCTCCCGATTCCTCAATATAATTTCTCCTTCCTTGGACTAAAGCACCGATTAGCTTTTACAAATTTTTCTTTTTATGTATCAATTGAGGCCTTTTTATGTTCCTCATTGAAACTTTCCTGTATTCTATTTTCTGTTTCCTTATCAATTTCTTGATCTTTCATTGCTGAATTCTGAAAACTTGCCAATCATTAGACTTACTGCTTTTTTTGGCAACGTTATAAGAATTTTCCTTTAATCTCAAACTATCTTTAACTTCTGTTATTAGCCATGGTTGAACCACTTTCCTATGACAGAGAGACAGGGAGTCTAAATTCTGTATTAATTTGTCAAATGGGAGCCCATTGTTTGTTCAATGTCATCTTAATGTAATTTCTCAGTCAACCATAGACAACTCACTACTTATGCCTTTGTATTTTGTTTAGATTTGCAGCCCTAATTTCAGATTGAACTAAATCACTTTCAATCTTTATATAAAAGTTGATTGCACTCCGATTACTTTTCCCCAAAAGGTGAGATTCTTTATTAACCCTTCCTCAATCAGTGTATTAAATCTTCCCATGTTAATTCCTTAACATAATGATCCAGAGAGTGTTTAAAAAAATAATCCAAGTTCCACATTATTACTCATAATTTGGTTTGTCCAATCTTCCTATAAAGTAAAATCCTACATGATTCATCCAAGAACATTTTCTCTGGAATGCCGATGGTTGAGTAAAGACCTGATGGAAGTAGAAAAGGTAGGGGAGACATTAAACAGGAAAGACAGACTTTTTTTCCCCAGGGTGGAGATGCCAAAGACTAGAGGGCAGAGCTTTGAGGTGACAGGCGCAAAGATTAAAGGAGATGTATGGGATAATGTTTTTTTACATAGAGGATGTTGGGTGCCTGCAATGCGCTTCCAAGTGTGGTGGTGGAGGCAGATAATGTAGAGGCATTTAGGAGGCTTTTAGCTCGGCACATGGAAACATTACCATCCCTGAAGTCTCAGCTTCCCTGCGCACAGCTGCATCTGTTGGGACAGTGCAAGGGCTGAGGTTTCTCCAGCTCTACCTTCAGTACTCCTAATCAAGCTTCAATCATAGTCTTCTGTTTGTCAGCATTGACTAATTCTGAAAGTGTTCCAAGCAGTGTGACTGCCTCCTGTTCCCCACCCCCATTCCTCAACACACTGTGTCCTTTGCACCTTAACCATATAACAATTACAGCACCTTTAAATGCCATTAAAATTATTAGTATCGGGTAATGTATACTTAGCATAAAATATACTCCCATAAATGGCTGTTTTAATTGGGGGGGGCTTGGACTGTGACAATAGGTGCAGGAGTAGGACCCAGCACTGCCATTCACTGTGATCATGGCTGATAATCCACATTCAGTATCCCGTTCCTGCCTTCTCACCATATCCCCTGACTCCGCTATATTTAGGAGCTCTATCTAACTCTCTCTTGAAAGCATCCAGAGAATTGGCCTCCACTGCCTTCTAAGGCAGAGAATTCCTCGGATAATTGTCATTATCTGGCTCATCTCAAGTCTGAACAAGGGACTCAACTAGAGGGGGTCTGTCCATTTTCTGCCGCTGAGTTCTTCCACCATTTTGTTTATTTCAGCATCTGCGGTCTCTTGTATCTCCCCACAGAAATATTGAGCACCACATTGCTCAAGTTATTGTTATAACTACACAGGTCAGAATAGTTGTCCTACATAAGGTCATAAATTATAGCAGCAGAATTAGGTCATTCGGCCCAACAAATCTACTCCGCCATTCAATCATGGCTGATCTATCTTTCACTCTTAACCCCATTCACCTTCCATCTCCAACCATGACCCCGACACCCGTAGACAGTGAAATACAACCCGTTGACCAATAAAGTCCAACGGTTGCATCATCTGCCATAAATATGCATAACTTATTCTTCCATCAATATACAAAGAGGGTCTTTCAAAGGCAGTAGTAGAAAGGAATATTGTTCCTTTACTTAATGTAACCGAGTGGACAAGTTCGAGGAGCCATCTTTCCAAGATCAAGATGCCAGAATAACGTGCTCTAAACATGGCTGAATGTCTGCCAAGTTGCTTGCTTGTTGTACGTGCCACCTCTCAGTTACATTCCCAGCAGAAATATCAGCCACAGGCCTAAAGCATAACACAACTAAATTGCAAAAGAGCTCAAGGTTTCTATTCGTGGAAGAAATCAAAGCCATTCAACCCAATTTAACATACAGCCATGAAAACAAAGGCTACCATCTCTTTAATGTGTGAATGCGGTTTAATGCGGTGAAGCCTTGTATCCAACATCTCTTTACTCCCAGGTATATAAAAATCTGCAGAGTCATACCATGTCATGTTATGCCCTTTGCCTAAACAGTTCCAAGTGTCAGGCCGTAACCCATTATTGATCAATTTACAAACCTGGTGAGATGCCTGGCCCTTTAAGGCAGGCAACCCTACATTCTTTTTCCACATTAATAAAACACCAAATTCAGAATAGAGATCTGCAATAAGAGAGGGAAACAAAAGACTTGGAAAGATGGAGGTGAGAGGGGACACTGGCAGAAGAAGACGAGAATATGGTCGGTCTTTCTGCCCTTGTCACTGAAAGAGATCACATTGAAATCACGACCTTGGAATGGATTTGATGACTTAGTTGGATGGTTTAAATGCGGAACATCTCCATACACCAGAGCGGGACTCCAGCCAAAGTTTAGCGTCAGCTGGAGGATTTACCCCCCACCCACACAAACATACCGACAATCTCAAGCCTTGACTATTTGACGGTTACCACAACAAAACGACTTTACCTCCAATCTTCTTTGGTTTCAGCGCATAGATGACTGGGCGTTTAGTGGGTCCAGAGAATCTAAACAACAAGCCCTACATTTAATCTGCCATAGATCAATTCAAATGTGCTGTTAGTATATTTATTTTGGAATATTAATAGCAGTCAGCAAGAGGAAGGAGGTGGTTGTAATTATCTTGCAGGGAAATGTGATCCCGCTATATTCTTGCACTGCAATGCCACTCGTGTCTCGAATCGCTCAGCAAATCTGCAGAGATCGCCATCGGCGATGATGTAGACTGACTCCCCTGCATCATATATCACGTACCTTGGTCATCCCAGTGCCCATGGCTGGCAGGCTCTGATGTTACCAAATCTGCAACGAAAAGACGGCGTGTCAGCAATTTAATAAGCAATTGCAAAAAGCCACAGAAAACTGGAGGCTGCCTCTTAATAACGGAGGAAAGGTCTCACTACCGAAACGCTTTCGGCGACGGTCGAGTGGATCTCGACTACATGTAGCACAGTCACCCCCTTTGGCAGCACATGAATCCCGTTTCACTTCCGGATTTCCTGGCACACACATCAACACACTGACATCACCACTGGGCGGTTACAATTGTAGTTAAAGGGACAGACTCCGCCTCTCTTGACTCATTCCATAAAACTTCAGCAAGGATGCCACCTGAACCTTATTTTAGTTTAGTATGGTCTTCTTAGATTCATAGAGCGTGCAAACAGGTCATTTGCCCTCGCCGACCAACATACCCCATCTATACTTGTCCCACCTATCTGTGTTTGGCCCATATCCTTCTTTATCTCTCGTATCCAGGTACCTGTCCAAGGTACCTCCGGCAGCTCATTCCACACACCTACCACCTGTTGTGTAAAAAAATGCTGCTCCTATGGTTCCGTTTAATCCCCCCCCCACCTTCTCGTTGGTCAAGTGTGGTGGCGAGGCTAGACCTGTCTAATGTAATCAAGGATGTTCAGGTCAAGGACAGAATTGTAAGTTGGGAAGTTCTTTGAGGTTTATCTTCCATTAGCTTTGAGGGCCTCTTGATAAGTTCATCATTGTTGTTGGCTCTTGTCGTAGTGGACCACTTTAAAATTGATATGCCATGATTATCATTTGCTGTCAATGCTCTTTCCACGCAACTTCAATCCCGCAGGTCAGGGAACTCAGTCTTTGTGTGCTGAGGGAGTGGTTTATTTGCTCTTAAAGGATGACGGTGTTTACAAATACTTTGTCTGAGCATGTTATTGAGCATCTCGATCGCCTTATCATTCACATCAACACTGTTATATTATTTGATTTTAAAGAGGCTAAGATCTCTTTACGGGTAGTGCTAATGATAGAGGTCAAGGCATTTAATGTGCCCTGGATACACTACAGCTTCTTTTGGTTGTCTGTGATTGCTATTTAAGAACTTTCTTTGCAGAATCCATCAAACCTTCAGCATTGATTTTGTTTGAGACAATGTTGTAGAAACATAGAAACATAGAAAATAGTCCAGGAGTAGGCTATTCGGCCCTTCAAGCTAGCACCGCTATTCAATATGATCATGGCTGATCGGCCAAAATTAGTACCATGTTCCTGCTTTTTCCGCCATATCCCTTGATTCCTTTAGCACTAAGAGCTAAATCTAACTCTTGAAAACATCCAGTGAATTGGCCTCCACTGCCTTCTGTGGCAGAGAATTCCACAGATTAACAACACTCTGGGTGAAAAGGTTTTTTTCTCATCTCAGTCCTAAATGGCCTAACCCTTATTCTTAAACTGTAACCCCTGGTTCTGGTCTCCCCCAACATCGAGAACATTTTTCCTGCATCTAGTCTGTCCAATCCCTTAAGAATTTTATATGTTTCTATAAGATCCCCTCTCATCCTTCTAAATTCCAGTGAATACTAGACTAAGTGGGACCTGTTGGGTCCCATGTTCACACGGGAGGGCTGGTCCCCCGACGCAATATTCCACCTCTCCACTAATTTCAATATTGGTGGCCTGTGGGGGGGGCTTTGCGGAGCGCTGGTATGGGTTCTTGGGGTGGCAGCTCAGCCCCTCAAGCCTGATGTGCTGGCAGCTCACTCATGGCGGGTGGGCTGGCAATTGATTCACGGCTATTCCTTGAAATTCCATTTCAAGCAGGATGCAAGGCCACCAAATTCAAACCTACTTTCCTACCATTTCAAGCAGGATGCAACGCCATCAAATTAAAGTGCAGTTTCTTACCACTTCGAGCAGGGTGCAAGGCCACCAAATTCAAGTGCAGTTTCCTACCACTTCAAGCAGGGTGCAAGGCCACTGAATTCAAGTGCAGTTTCCTACCACTTTAAGCAGGGTGCAAGGCCACCAAATTCAAGTGCAGTTTCATACCACTTCAAGCAGGGTGCAAGGCAACCAAATTCAAGTGCAGTTTCATACCACTTCAAGCAGGGTGCAAGGCTGCCAAATTCAAGTGCTGTTTCATACCATTTCAAACAGGGTGAAAACATAAAACCACCATAAAACCACACAACACCAAACTCACAGTTCAGTAGACATTCAGTGTGTTCATTTGATTCACAGCTCAGACAGAGTCGTGACCCCTCCCTCCCCCATCATGCAGAGACTGAGCCACACACACTTCCGGGTTTTATAACCCCTCCCCCTCCCACCAGAAAAGGTATGGCCTTCATGGCGTGATTGACAGGAGAGATAACACTTTTATTTTTCATTGATGGGAAGAATCCTCTGCACATGATGAGTGGAGGGGGACTGAGTAAGATGTCCAAAAATCACAGCCTTAAGTGGTAGCGTTTTTATCTAAAATCAATATAGAGTGCAAACAGGAAGTTGTCAAGTGCACCCAAACCACCATTTGCCATGCCTTTTACTTCAACCCAGTGCACCCAAACCACCATTTGCAGTAGTGCCTTTTAACTTCAACCCAAAGCACCCAAACCACCATTTGCAGTAGTGCCTTTTAACTTCAACCCAAAGCACCCAAACCACCATTTACAGTGCCTTTTACTTCAACCCAAAGCACCCAAACCACCATTTGAAGTGCTCTTTACCAACCATATTTTCATTTTCAAACCACATTAAGGGCACTGAAGGTCAGTAAAACCACAATCACAGTTTAGTAGACATGTGTTCACTGTCATTCACAGTTCAGACTGAGACACATGACCCTCTCACTTCCCCCAACTTGCAGAGACTGACTGAGGCACAACACTTCTGGGTTTTATTGTCCCTCTCCCCTCCCACCAGCAGGGGCAGCAGAGAGAATGTTAACATTTGTTAAAACATTAATAAGTCTTTTATGTTTCATTGATGGAAAAATTCTGCTCGTCCAGCTCAGCGGAGGGGGACTCTGAGCGAGGTGGCCAAAATTGACAGCCGTAAGTGGCGGTGTTCTCTCGGAAATCACATCGCAGTGAGTCAAAAGCAGTCAAGATCGTACTTTTAGTAATATAGATAAACCCAGTTGACCCTTTCTTTCATGATATGTCCACCCCGCCTCCCCAGGAATTAACCTGGTGAACCTACGCTTCACTCTCCTAATAGCAAAATGTCTTTCCTCAAATTAGGAGACCAAAACTGCACACAATACTCCAGGTGTGGTTTCACCAGAGGCCTGTACAACTGCAGTACGACCTCCTGGCTCCTATACTCAAATTCTCTTGCCATTTAGGCCAACGTGACATTTGTCTTCTTCACTGCAGTACCTGCATGCATACTTTGAGTGACTGATGTACAAGGACACCCAGGTCTTGTTGCATTCCCTTTTTCTAATCTGACATCATTCAGATAATAATCTGCCCACTCACCCAACCTATCCAAGTCACCCTGCAGCCTCCTCACAGCTCAGACTGCCACGCAGCTTTATGTCATCCGCAAACTTGGAGATGTTACATTTAATTCCCTTGTCTAAATCGTTAATATATATTGTAAATAACTGGGGTCCCAGCACTGAGCCTTGCGGCCCTCCACTAGTCACTGCCTGCCATTCTGAAAAGGACTTGTTAATTCCTACTTTTGCCTCCTGTCTGCCAACCAGTTCTCTATCCATGTAAATACCCTACTCCCAATATCATGTGTTCTAATTTTGCACACTAATCCTTTGTGTGGGACCTACACTACAGCTGCTTTTGGTTGGGTGCCTTGTCTGTGAATGGTATCAAAGAACTTTCTTTGTAAAATGCATCAAACCTTCAGCACTGATTTTGTTTCAGGCAATGTTGTAATTTCTGTGTTTGTTTTTGGACTAGGCTGATGACTATAAGAGAGCAGTTTAAACAGTAATGTCCAATATTCACCATTAACGGCCATGGCACTTATGTTGCAGAATTCCTTGCAGTCTGTCGTAAAGAGAATGATAAAATCTAATGCATCCCAGTGCCTGGAAAGGGCCGTAGAGTGTTTTGCTTGTCACCCTGGTGTAACATGTTGGTCGTGACAAGACAATGCTCCAAGCATTTTGACAGAAGAAGGAGATAGCTTCCACTACTCCCTTCCATTCAAACACACTTTGCCAGAGCTTGCTTCTTCTCCAACTCCCAGTGCTGGAGTAACTCTGCGGGTCAGGCAGCATCTCTGGAGAAAAAGGATGGATGATGCAGAAGTTCAGCAAAACCAGCCAGAAGCATTCACCAGCTCCCAAACTACCCACCCACTTGTCCATCAAGCACCCTCTACCCCACCAACAGTCATACATTGGCCTCATCAGCCCCCTCAGAACCCACTGAAAGTCACATGAGCAGAATCAGACCATTTGACCCATCGAGTCTACTCCCCCATTTAATCATGGCTGATCTATCTTTCCCTCTCAACCCCATTCTCCTGCCTTCTCCCCATAACCTTTGACACTCTGACTAATCAAGCATCTATCAATCTCCACCTTAAAAATATCCAATGACTTGGCCTCCACAGCCATCCGTGGCAATGAATTTCATAGATTCACTACCATCTGACTAGAGAAATGCCTCCTCAACTCCAATCCAAAGGTATGGTCTTTTATTCCCTCACTGCTGGAAACATCTTCTCCATCTACTCTGTCTAGGAATTGCATTATTTGATAGCTTTTTTTTAATGAGATCCCCCCCCCCCCCCCCCTCCTCATCTTTCTAAACTCCCTTCAGTACAGGCAAAGAGCCATCAAATGTTCCACATACATTAACTTAATCATCTCTGAAATCATTCTCGTAAACCTCCTCTGGACCTTTTCAACGACAGCGCATTCTTTTTTGAAATGGGGCCCAAATCTGAACAATGAAAGCAGGGTATGCCAAGGCAGAATTAAACCGTTTTAGTAGTCAACATCTTTGAATACGACACAGAAAGGGAAAATCTGAGGCGATTTTGAGACTTCAAAGATGACAAAGGAAGGTCGAATGTCTACATGAGTTAAAAGTGTGAGTCAATAAGATACAATATGAAAGCAGGGAAACAAAGATAGAAAGTGTTTATGGCAGCCATTAATGTACCGAATTCATAGTATGTGACTATGGTAAATATTGAAGGTTTATTGATTTTAGGTCGATTATGTTTTATGACATTTTAATTTTGAAGACACAGAACAGGAGGTAAGATCACTTGTGGAGAAGTGCTCCACCAGAATTACTGGCGTCTGAAGATGTCTGGTACATCAGGCAGTGAAAAGTTCAGTAAACAAAAAGACCAAGAAATCAAGTGGATTTATAGTTAGTTGAAGTTACAACTGTATATTGATGTAGTTGACTGATGTGTAATTGTGCGTGTTTTGGAAGTGGCACAAACATTTTTAATTGGTAACAAATGGAAAAAACACGATGATTTAAGAGGCTAAAATACACATTGAATCTATGTTCCATGTTTAGAATCGTTGTTAATGGGACTATTATGCAAGTTTGTTCAGGCTGTCAAATTTGTATGGACAATAAGACTATAATCAGCTGCTGTGGCAGGAGGGCAATGATGTCAGAGAATTGGATTAACTCTGAGAGCAAGTTATAGGATCTTCGATCATAGTTTATCCATATCCCAACAAAAACATACAAAAAGGAGCGCTGGCAAGGCCATGATTTATTATTTATTTGCAGCAGTATGAGAAGGAATGTTTTTGAGTATACAGGAATTGTTCTACAATTCTTCTTCTTCTTGCGTGTGGCGTGCATAGCCTAAAGTTGTTGGACAACTTGTTGTATTTGATCTTCCATTTGTGCACGTCAAGTTGATTGCATTAGTCGAAACAGGGCGGACCACGTGAAGGTTGCAATCTTCCATCCCAAGGAAAGGTTTAAGATTCATTAGGGTTGAGAATAATCCGCTTGAAATTTAAGAATCTAAGTGCTAAACAGGGTAAATGCTGAGAGGATGCTTCCATTAATGGGAGAGACCAGAACACAAAGGTGTGGTCTCACAATACAAGGGCACTTATTCAAATCTGAAACAAGGAAGAACCTCTTCTGAGTGTTGACTATGGAATTTTCTGCCAATAGGGTAATGGGTTTATTCAAGGTGAATCAAGCATTGTGGGGAAAGGGCATGAAAATGAACTGAGGAATGTCAGATCAGCTGCCCATTTATATTTGTCCTCTTAAGTGAATTATATTCAGAAGACAAAATTGGATGCAGGGCGCAGCAGTGACCTGCCTTACAGTCAAATTCTCCACCAACCGCCATCAGTGCCTGACCTAAATAATGGAAGATTTAAGGCAAACACAAAGGAAAAAAAACAAGCATCAATATGTTGTCAGGGAGGAAAATCATAATGGACACGCAAATAAAAAGGTATGGCCATAGATTCAAATTGTAAGAATCATTTCATTTTCACTCAAAGTTCAGTTTTATTGTAATCCATTTTTAGTCCTATTATTATCTCCATACATTAGACATGCATTACTTTAATCAAGTAAGAATGCAACAGATAACACTGCAGTCCAGTATAATTGAATCAATGAACGTACACAACTCACTCTGTGGTTTCTGTCACTGTAACATTGTGCTCACCAAGGCAGGTGGGTGGCAGTCTGCAGTTTCCCATGCTAATGATACTCCCTAGTTCAAAAAAGGACAGTGGGACTAAGCTATGAAAAACACAGGTAAGTAAACCTTACATCAATAGTAGGGAAATTATTGGGACAGGATTTATATTCAATTCAAAAGGCAGGGATTCATTAGGAGTCAACATGGTTTCATGTAAGGCAAATAATCTTACAAATCTGAGCAAATATGCTCTGAGGGGCGCAGCAGTAGAGCTGCTGCCTTGCAACGCCAGAGATCCAGGATCAATCCTGTCCATGGGTGCTGTCTGTATGGAGTTTGTACATTCTCCCGTGACCTCGTGGATTTTCCCTGGGTGCTTCGGTTTCCTCCCGTATTCCCAGGTTTGTAGGTTAATTGACTTTGGTAAAGATTGTAAATTGTCCCAAGTAAGATAGCGCTACTGTACCAGAATCGCTGGTCGACATAGACTAAGAGGGCCAAAGGCCTGTTTCCGCACTGTATCTCCAAACTAAAGTCATTTTGAAAAAGCTAAGAAAATTGAAGTGTGACCAGAAGACAGAATTTGGATGGACCAGATCAGGGCTGTATTCATCGATTACAGCTCGGCATTTAACACAATCATCGCTTCCAAGCTGGTTACCAAACTCTCAGAACTGGGTCTCTGCGCCTCGATAACAATCAGCACGGGAGCACCTCAAGGCTGTGTGCTCAGCCCCTGCTGTACTCACTCTATACTCATGACTGCGTAGCTGGTCATAGTGCGAACTCCATCATCAAGTTCGCTGACGACACCACTGTTGTGTGACATATCACTGATGGGGATGAGTCAGAGTATAGAAGAGAGATTGAGCGACTGTCCATATGGTGCCAGCACAATAACCTGCCCCTCAACACAAGCAAAACCAAGGAACTGATTGTGGACTTTGGAAGGAGTAGGATGGGGACCCACAGCCCTGTTTATATCAACAGGTCGATGGTTGAAAGGGTCAAGAGCTTCAAATTCCTGGGCGTGCACATCTCTGATGATCTTTCCTGGTCTGAGCACACAGATGCAATTATTAAGAAAGCTCATCAGCGCCTCTACTTCCTGAGAAGATTACGGAGAGTCGGTCTGTCAAGGAGGACTATCTCTAACTTTTACAGGTGCACAGTAGAGAGCATGCTGACCGGTTGCATCGTGGCTTGGTTCGGCAACTTGAGCGCCCTGGAGAGGAAAAGACTACAAAACGTAGTAAACACTGCCCAGTCCATCATCGGCTCTGACCTCCCTTCCATCGAGGGGATCTATCGCAGTCGCTGCCTCAAAAAGTCTGGCAGCATCAAGGACCCACACCATCCTGGTCATACACTCATTAGCAATGTTACAAAATTTTGAGATTTTAAAAATCAAGTCTGCAATTTATCCCATCAGACACCTAATTTGACACCTAATTTACTTTCATATCTTCAGTATTAAAAAACGTTATGGCCATTTTCATATTCGGAAATTAGCATCTTGTTCCTCATTGCCTTTCCATTGACTTAACTCAAGAGCAGTGATCTAGGACAGTCAAAAGCCCATAACTTTCTTAAAAATTAAGAGAACTCAATGAAATTTTCAGTTATTATAAATTGAAGCATTCTGAAACAAATATGAAACAATCTTACTTGGATGACCTGAAATTAAAGCATATAATTAGTTAGTTACCTAATTACAGCTAATTACAAAATTCAATTACTAGATCTAAACATCTATCCATTTCTTAAGAAAAGATAAACATTTATAAATTGCCTAAGTGTCCAAATAACATTCACACAGTAATTCACAATATGACATGATTTTTAAATCTCATTTTCATGAATTTATAGGCCAAATGGAAGGAATTTAGTGTTTAATTCCTTTAAATTAATGGCCATTTAAATCAACTTGCGAGTGGGTTTTAGTGGAAACTTCCACACAGTCATGAGGCTATTAAACTTGGCTCGGTCAAAACTCTGAACATTAATACCCCTTTATCTGTTATTTGCACTTTATCAGTTTATTTATTCATGTGTGTATTTACGTATATAATGGTATATGGACACACTGATCTGTTTTGTAGTCAATGCCTACTATGTTCTGTTGTGCTAAACAAAGAAAGAATAGTAAGATTGAACGAGAACTTACCAGTTCGAAGGTTGATCTTTATTTCATGAGGAGTTGCGGTGAGGGATTTCGTGAAGAGCCCACCGGCACGCATGCGGGACATTCTTCAAAGTAGCGGTGTGGAATCTCAGAAACAACAACAGAAATGACTTGGCATAGTAAGATTGAAGAGACTCTAATTACCAGTTGAGTATGATCGAGGGTTGGGAGCGGAGGGCACGAAATCCCTCACCGCAACTCCTCATGAAATAAAGACCAACCTTCGAACTGGTAAGTTCTCGTTCAATCTTACTATTTCATTTCGGAGTCACGTGAGTGACTTCGTGAAGACTTCAAAGCTCTGTGATTCCACGCCCTGGACCACATCCATGCTGTCACACACCACTTATGAGGATGGATAGGAGTAATCAACTTTCCAGACTGCTTGTACTGAAAGACAAGAGCAACATTGGTTAACAACAAAAGAAAACCCCTTATTCGGGGACATCTCCACGTTCTTGACCTGCATTCAGCACGGCCTCCGCGAACTGTAGAGGAGCGGCAACAGATGTATTGTAGAACCGCTGGAAGGTGGCTTCGTTCGCCATCCTACTGTGGCAAGAATATGGTCCATGGGCACCTCCATGACCCTTGCCGCCGACGTTGATGCCACCGCATGCCCTGGTGGAATGGGATTTGAAGATATTAGTGTCAACACGTGACTTACCCAAGACGATCCTGAGCCACCTGGATATCGTCTGGACCGGCACTCTATGGTGAGGGTGCTCCATTCCTTCAGTTTCTCGTCACTTTCACAAAGTGACGGATATGGGCGGCTAAACATAGCCGTGCATCAGCGGGGTATGCCAGGAACTTCAGCTGCAGCCCTGTGCACCCAGGTCTATGCTGCTTGAGTAGCTCGTCTATGACGAAGACTACTTCCGCAGGGGTAGAGATCATCCTGTCGATCTGGATTTTGCGGAGTGTCTGTACCCTCTGCGCTGAAGTCAGTGCCAGTAACATCACCAGCTTCAGGGTGAGTTTGTCCAGTTCCAGGCCCTCCATGGGCGACCACGTCCTGAGCAGGGTGAGTATTTCCCCGATATCCCAGGTGATATTATAGCGTGGTCTGGGCGGATTCGAATTGAATATTTCCCGCATGAGTCTGGACACCAGCCTGTTGGATCCGACCTTAATATTGAGGTAGAATGACAGCGCACTTGAGGCGCTGTTGATGGCTTTGTAACTCAGGTGTTCATTATGATGCAACCCCGTCAGAATTCCAATACGTCGGTTATGGTTACAGCGTCGTAGGTAATATGGGAGCGGCCGCAGTAGGTTTCCCATTTCCGGATGTGAGAGAGGTATTGCCGCCTGGTGAACTCCCAGCATGACGCTCCGATGGTATCCATGGTTCTAGATGATATGCCATACCGCAGTAATGGCCTGTGCAGAACCTCCAAGCCAACAAGTTTAGATGACTGTGGCAGGGATGTGGTCCCCCTGCGACAGGGTTTGTACCAATTATGGGCAACCCTCTAAGAGGACCCAAGGTTGACTGATCATATCAAGGACCACCGGATATCATGGCTGCGTATGCCAGTCGGGTATGATAAGAATGCCCTTAGCAGCATTTGTTTGGATTACCCGCAACACCCGACTGATGAGGCAAAATGGAGGAAAGGCATAGAAACCTATTTCCCTCAGCCCAGCGAGACGCATCCATCGCCATTGCCCCAGGATCGGGTCCCACAAACGTATGTTGGTACCTGATGGTGCAACCGGGACGCAAAGAGGTCGATATCCGGTTCACCAAATTTGGCAGTAATTTTAGCGGATATTTGGAGATTCATCATCCACTTGATGTGGTCATAGAATTTGCGTGACCTGATATCCGCCACTGTATGGAGCTCACCTGGGAAACAGGTAGCTGAAATCCAAATAGTCCGTTGAACAGACCAGAGCCAAATTATATTTGTCAATTCATCACATGAAAGTGACCTGGTACCGCCCATATGGTTTAGATATGCCACCGCAGTGGTAGTATTCATTTGGAGACGGACATGAGCATCAGTAAGGCTAGAACAAGAAGCTCGAAGTCCGTGAAATGCTCCCAGCATCTCCAAATAGTTTATCCCTTGTGACAACAAGAAGGTAAATTCAAGGGTGTCCCATCTGCCCTCACAACTGGAGCAGTTGTCCATAGCACCCCGGACATGGGAGCTTGCGTCTGTTTGTAACTATACCATCGGATTGGCCAAAATGATGGATTTAAGTGAGACATAAATATTGTCAATCCTCCATTGTAACGCAATCTGTGCCTTGCAAGGCAGCTGCATTGGTCCATGGAAATGTCTAGCGTTCAGTTTTAACGCCGAGACCTTGGCGCTCTGCAAATTTGATAATGCAAAGGCCCGTTTTGGGCAGCTGGAAAAACGCTACAAGCTTGCCAATCACCGTAGTAGTTTGTTGAATTGATGGTATACTGGCCCAGACTAGACCCTAGCATAGTTGGGTGACATCGCCAACCTAGTTAGTTGGTATGGTGGGCCTCACGTGATTGGAATCCACCGTAACCCCAGATACCCTTAAACCTGTGAAGGGCAGGACGTTGATTTATCTGGATGGGTAATGAACCCCATTTGCTGAAAAAATTTCCACGGGCTGAAACTGCCAGTTCGGCTGATTCCCAATAATTAGGATATCACCTAGACAGGCCAACACTATGGGATTTTGTCTCCTAGTGTAGCCAGGATTGAATGGAGCAATTTAGAAATAATCTAGGGGTGTGTAAGCCCATTTGGCAAAGCTCTGTAGAGCCAGAGCTGATCCATCCAGATAAATGGCAAGAACTTCCTGTGGCAGTTCTGAATGGATACTGAATAGCATGCATCTTTTAATCAATGCATGCCACAAAGCAGCCCCCAGAACCCAAAAACTTAGATGTCTGGAACGTGTCCAGTTTGAAATGGGTATATTCTACAAAAGTATTCAAATGGTGCAAATCAAAAAATAAGTCGACATCCTCCATCCCTCCTTGTGACTGTAAATTTTTCAGCCTAGCCTACTGCCGCTTTTTGCTGGACAGTGTAAATTTCGGATCCGCATATGCTGGGATGGAGGGATGTCACCATTGACGAATTCAATCGCATGGCCTTGAATACTTTGTAAGATAAACTCATCAGACGTGATGGGACCGCATGCGCCCGGAAAGAGCCGTAGTCTCCCACCAACATGTGAAGTTCAACATGCAGGGGCACGAAATCCAGACCACCTTACCGTCATGGTTATCGGCGGCCCTTGAGATGCATGGCCGTATGTGGAGGTGCTGGATTCTGAAATTGAGGCGGAGCTGGAGCGGAGGCCCTTGCTGGCCTAATGGCAGGGCCTTCCTGGTCGAGAGATGTGACCACATGAGTCCCACCATCGTAGCGGGGTCATCCCGCTCCTGGACCCTCTTGGGGAGGTCTTCCCCGAAAATTTTGATTCTGTTGCAGGAGGAGCTCCAACATCCGCTCCATCCTGGCCAATACGCCCCTCGTCCTTAGAACTCGGGCGGACGGAGTCCTCATGTTCTGCTGAACTGCTGGGGCTTCGTCCATCGGTCCGCACCTCGTCGAGGTGAACCCGGTGCCGGAAGTTGTCGCCGGCAGCCGCTGCAGTGAAGCTGAGCGATTCCCGCGCGGGAGGTACACTCAAACGCCTCCTCGGCGGAGCTTGATCCCGCTGCCCCGGAGGGCAAATGCGGCGGGGAGTTGGCACCTGACTTAGCATGGAGACCCGACGCCCGCGCGGGCTTGCCGGCTGCCCACATCATGGACCTTGCCGACGCATGGTCTCGTCCTCCCACCCATGGGGGACTCGGCGACCGTGGCGTATGGGCTCGTTGAAGGGAGGAGCAGTTCGCTGGGCTTTGTGACTGGTTTTAAGGCCTCCGATAGGACCTCCTCCTGGAGCTGAGGTTTCTCAGGCTCCTGCTGACGATGGTGAAACCTCCCTGTGCCCACTGGAGCTGGATGCTTCCTCCCGATGATTCTGTTGCAGGAGGAGCTCCAGTAGCCACGTCATGCGCCCAATATGCCCTTCACCCTGAACACTCGGGTGGTCGGAGTCCTCCGGCTCAGAAATATTGCCGGGGCTCCTCTCATCGGCCCGCACCTCGTCGAGGTGATCCCGGTGCCGGTAGTTGTCGCTGCCAGCCGCCGAAGCGAAACCGCGCGATTCCCGCGCGGGAGATGTGTTCAACCGCCTCCGTTTGGCGGGAGCTGAAGCCGCTGCCACGGAGGGCAAATGCGGCAGGGAGTCGGCACCAGCCGTAGCATGGAGACCCGACGCCCGCGCGGGCTTGCCGGCTCCCCACGTCGTGGACCTTGCCGACGCATGGTCTCGTCCCCCCATCCATGGGGGACTCGGCGACCGTGGCGGGACCCTACCCAAATGACCCGTCCCAGCGTCGGTGGTTGGGGGGGTCGACACTGCCTCACAGTGGACCTGGGTCCCGCCTGTGAACCAGTCCGCAACTCGGCGGCAGGTAATGCCTTAGCCCCAGAAGGGTTAGGCAGGCGAGCTCCTTCCCTCCCCCTACTCGGAGGGCTGAGGGAGAAGGGCCGTGCAGCAGCACGCGAGCCCTAGCCCAGGTCGCCCAACGAGCCCGTTGGCGACCCCGATATGGAAACAGGGTCTACCTGCTCCTCGAGCACTGGAGCTCCTGCTCCTCGAATCAGCACTGGAGCTCCTGCTCCTCGAATCAGCACTGGAGCTCCCGCTCCTCGACTCAGCACTGGAGCTCCTGCACAGCGGCGGGTCGGGCCCTGTAACAACAGGGCTCCCCGACTTCCACGCCTATTTCCCGGCCACGTACCTGTAGGGAGAGAACACACTACACACCCGCCACAACAGGACACCAACTCCCACTGGAGCTCCGGTGTATTGGCGGGTCGGACCCTGTACCAACAGGGCTCCCCGACTACCACGCCTAAGCCCGGCCCGACTCGCAGGTGAGCCGCTGAGGAGGGCTCCGGGATAAGTGGCCGGCGACTCCAATCCACGTTCCTGTAGGGAGAGAACACACTGCCCCCCCCCCCCCAACAGGAAACACCAACTCTAGGGGGCTTAGCCTTACCTGAGTCGGCCCTCTGAAGGGCTGGTGGGGAGCCGCGCTCCCCACCAGCCGTCGGCAGCAATGCGTTCCGACGATTTGTCGCGCATGTGTGCCGGCGGGCTCTTCACGAAGTCACTCACGTGACTCCGAAATGAAATTTCATTGTCCTGTCAGGGACACAATAAACTCTTTTGACTTTGACTTTGGTTTCAACAAAGTCCCACAGTTGATGGGTCCAGATTACACATGGGATCCCAGGATCTAAAATTAGCTTGGCGATAAGACACAGAGGGTAGTGGTCGAGAGGCATTTTTCTGGCTGGAAGTCTGTAAATAATAGTGGACCGCAGTGAGCAGTGCTGGGACTATTATTAATCATCTATTTAGATTGGATTATTTAGTACCTTTGATGACAATAAAAATTGGTGAGTAGACAGCAACACTGGTTGTGAAAGGACAGAGAGGGACATAGGAAATTGGACCGACAAAGACTAACCAGATACATTCAAAGACTACAGAACTTGAGGTGCAAGTACATAGGTCCCTGAAAACATCAACACAGGTAGTGAGGATGGCATTCGGAATGTTTGGATTCATAAGTCGAAGCACTGAGTGCAAGAACTGGGATGTCATTTTGAAGCTGTACAAGACATTGGTCAGAGCACTTGGAATATTCTGTACAGTTCTGGTCACCATCCTATAGGAAGAATGAGGGAAGGCAGCCAACACAATCAACTTGTCCTGTCTCAGTCATTTCTCCTCCTCTTCTCTGTTCTCGTCCAGCAGAAGAAACAAAAGCTTGAAAGCACGTACCACTAGAATTAGGAACAGCTTCTTCCCCTCCATTATCATGCTTCTGAATGGTTCTTCCATAAGCTGGGGTACTGTTCAATTCACCTCCACTGCATTGAGCACATTGGACTTTGTCAATGAAACTAATGCTATTAATATGGAGTATCAGTATTAACCATATAACCATATAACAATTACAGCACAGAAACAGGCCATCTCGGCCCTTCAAGTCCATGCCGAACAACTTTTTTCCCTTAGTCCCACCTGCCTGCACTCATACCATAACCCTCCATACCCTTCTCATCCATATGCCTATCCAATTTATTTTTAAATGATACCAACGAACCTGCCGCCACCACTTCCGCTGGAAGCTCATTCCACACCGCTACCACTCTCTGAGTAAAGAAGTTCCCCCTCATGTTACCCCTAAACCTCTGTCCCTTAATTCTAAAGTCATGTCCTCTTGTTTGAATCTTCCCTATTCTCATAGGGAAAAGCTTGTCCACATCAACTCTGTCTATCCCTCTCATCATTTTAAAGACCTCCATCAAGTCCCCCCTTAACCTTCTGCACTCCAGAGAATAAAGACCTAACTTATTCAACCTATCTCTGTAACTTAGCTGTTGAAACCCAGGCAACATTCTAGTAAATCTCCTATGTACCCTCTCTATTTGTAGTTATTGTAGTTATTTAATAAGCAACATTCACAACTATATATTGGATTTATCCAGGTTTTACTTCTACAGTACAGTCGGTCATATACATCACAAATTTGGCCAGGAGATATTTCAGTTGAAATTTTAACGTTAATTCTGAAGTGGGAATGATGGAAACAGTGTTTATCAATTTTTTTTATTCTGGTGTGTTCAAACTGGATATCTTCATTGCTGTTCACAACACGTACATCTAATCTGAATGTCCGGTAATGTGGCGTTTTGACACCTTTAAACATATTACCAAAAGAACATTTGCTGCAGTTATGTCCTTTGGCCATCTCTTGTCAGTTAGTGTAATGTTTAACCAGTCAGATGGGTATAGTCGGTTTTAACAGCTATTATCATAAACTGCCTTTAGAAATTTCCTTGTAACTTGTATATTTTGTTACGGATAAATTATGTGGGAAGCGAGAGTGTTTCTATACCAATAACAATAATGGCCACGTCATGGTAATGTTTGGTCCTTCACAGGAAACATGTTTGCATCAATCTGTAGTGTGCATGGTTAAGCATATGTTACCATGGTCCAGGATTTATTGACACAGGTTGATCATACGCTGAATAATCCAACCACATTTTTGTTTGAAAGTGGAAAGAACTAATAGGAATTGCATTATTTGCTATGTGTAAAAATAGTTGAGATACTGTATTATAATTTTGATGCATGTCATTGTGGTATATATCATATCGTGATTGGTGAATATGTTTCGTTTATGAATGCTTCATTGAGCATAATTCCAACTGGTAACTACGCACTTCGTCCGAGCACATTATTGCACGTGTCATGCAAACCATCTTAAATGACCACCCAAACTGTAATTTGGCAACCTAAAAAGTTGCCAAGGTTGCCCAGCTGGCAACAGGGAAAACAAGTTAAATGAGAGCCCTGGCATGTGTACGGACAGCACGCCAAGCTTTTCACTGTACTTCTGCACATGATAATAAAAAACCAAAATCTAAATTTAAAGAAGCATTTGAACAGGTACTTGAATAGAAAAAGAGAAGGATGTGGGTCAAGGGACAGAGAAATGGAATGACCATAGACTGGCATCATTGCCAGCATGGACATCGATGCCTATGGTCTGTGACTAGGATTCTAGAAGGTATTCTCTTCATCTTATTGTGCACAGTAATAACATGACACTCCTGAAGAGATAAGTGTATGGTGGAGTAAAATTAAAAATTTGAACAATTCTTTGAAAGAATAGGGATTTGTCCGAACCTGCCATTTTCTTTCCATCCATGGTTAGAATTAACCGATTTTAAAAAAGAAATGCACTCCAGACAAACTCACGTAAACGAGGAGTTTATTACCAAATTTACAGATTAACTCCAGATTCCAAGGTAACTCCTTGAACAGTTGAATTGTTAAACATCTATTATGGATTCCAGTGTAGGTTTATTAGTTCCTTGGTACATCCATTACTTCCACTCATTTTTCTCATAGTCCCATTTTGAAGAAACACCAAGAATTGGGTTCATCCTCATGTCCAGCATTCTCTTTGTCTGCTTAGCTCTCCATTCATCCTCAAAGGTGTGAGGAACATCTCCAAATACTGTGGATAACAGACAGAGATTAGGCCATCTACATCGAGTAATTTCTTCAGCTGGAACAAATAAACACCAAAAGGCATTTTGCTCTTCAAGTGAAAAGTTGTCATAATTGATGAAGTTAACGGCATAGATTTTCCTCTTTTCTTGGAAGTCATATTGCCTTAACTCAGCATATTAATCCACTTTTTGACAGCAACACTATCAATCTATGACCTGTATTTTCTTTCCCATGACTATTGGTACATTATCAAAAAAGTCCATTAAAAACTGTATTGAATATGAAATTGCACCAGTCATTTTGCAGTGAAGGATGTTCTCACCCATACGATCAAAAGACATACTAGCAGAATTAAGCAATTCGGCCCATTGAGTCAACTCCACCATTCGATCATGGCAGATCGATTTTTCCCAATTAACCTTAGGGCTGTGATGAGAGCAATATGGCAGGTAATTTGTAATGTGATAATAGTAAGTTCATCTGTACTGCTGATGCTAATCCTGCTGTAAACATTGGGCTGGGCTGTGGAGAAAATTATCTTCAATTTTCCTTGAAGTGCCATGGAATCTAGTTTCCAATTGAGAAGGCAGTTGGACATCCCATCAAGCTCGCCCTCACTACTACACTTTCTGGGCCCTATAACTGAATGCTGTACTCGCTGGTGTTTAGAAGGATGAGGGGGGATCTAATTTAAATTGACCAAATTATGAAAGGCCTGGCTAGAGTGGACATGGAGATGAAGTTGTGGGTCAAGACAGTTCTTCAGACTGATTGCACGGGTTGGGGGGTGGGAAAGAAAGCTGAAACAGAGGAGGTGCAAGACAGAGCTTGGCCAGTAATAGGTAAACATGGGTAAGGGGGTTCTTTGTTAAGCAGATTGTTGGACAAAGGATAGAGATGAAAAGACAGATGTGAGCCCAACAGGATAAAGAGTTGCGAATTGCAAAATCTGTGGATAGAAAAGTTGCGAATTGTGAAAGGTATGCAGGTGGGAGGTCAGCCAGGGTTCAGGGGAGGGGAGTGCAGGTGGGATGAGGGGGGAGAAAGGGGGCTGTTTGTGGGTTAGTTAATGGTCATACCGTTCGGTTGCAAACTGCTTTCTCTCTTCTGATGTAATTTGTACCCTATTCCTGGCTCCTATTGGGAAGCCTGTACATGGCTCCCATCAGGTTATTTTTATCCTTGTAGTTTCTTAACTCTTTCCACAAGGATTCTACATCTTCTGATCCGATGTTGTTTCTTGCTAAGGATTGGAATTTATTCCTGGGGTGGAAGATTGCAACCTTCACGTGGTCCGCCCTGTTTTGACTAATGCAATCAACTCGACGTGCACAAACGGAAGATCAAATAGAACAAGTTGTCCAACAACTTTAGACTGTGCACGCCACACGAAAGAAGAAGAATTTATTCCTGACCAACAGAGCTACCCAACTCTCTGCCCACCTGCCTGCTTTTTTGATGGGATGCATATCATTGGATGTTCAGCTCAGATCCTCTTTCAGCCAGTACCTGCTGAATTCTAATCGCACTATAAGCTTATCCACCTTGTTTCAAATACTCCGTGCATTCAAGTATAATACCTTCCAAACTCATTATGGACTGTTATCCCTTCCAAAACGTTATCCTATTTCTTATTCTGGATAACCTCTCCTGCACTCTCCTTCCCTTTAACTTTTTCCATAGTTTACAATCTGTTGAACCCCCTGCACGCCACTATTTAGTTTAAAGCTCTATCTACAGCTCTAGTTATGCAATTTGCCACGGCCCTGGACACATTTTGATGTACGTTTACCTGAAAGCAAATGCTATTATGATACAGAACCACACCTAGAATCTGAAAAGATTCAAGAATGTTTAACCAGTCCCTTAAGAAAATGTATTTCCTTCAACTCCAGTTCTCAACCTTTCCTCCCTGGCTGTTGAGTGGCCATAAAAGCACAAGGCTTGTGCTGCATACATAGGTGTAACACGATTCATTTAAGCTTTATTACATTTAGTTTGTACAGGAAGAATTTGGGAATATCACAAAAAGGAACTCACCAAACAATCTTTGCCAAAGGTAAATCAGCCCAGAACCACCAATCATGAAGAAGATGCCACCGATAACCGTCTTCCATTCTCTTGATGACTTGTTCATTTCGACAAAGCTCTGCTCAAAGCGAATACGATACACTGGGGAAATAAAACAAGATGCCATTGGAAAAATTCTGAAATCCAGTACCAAGGAGCGTGGGAGTGGAGCAAAACGTTAACCAATTAATCTTAAAGCATCCTGCAATCCCATTTTAGTATTTGTTATACTCCATCCCTTTTTCTCAGTTTTAAACTCAAGAATTTGTAAAGAAAAAAATACGATTCCTCAAAAATAGCCAGGTAAATTGTGTTTCAACACACGTATACCCATCAATGCACGTGAGTACCAATGAAACTATGGCGTAGTTGAGGAACAGAAGGGGAAGGAGGAGGTAGTTGTTATGGAACAGCAGGTAATATCAAGAAAGAACATGTAACAATCAGCAATAAATTCTCAATTTTTCTGTTCCAAAGCAGGTTGAACAGATCCCTTGTGAACCAATGTTTTTTTTTTAATTTGAAGCCTTAATGCACCCATTAACTATTTGCCATTACAACAGACAGTTAAAATCTGCAACCTTTAAATTGGTCCTCATCTAACTTTTTCTTCAGAGCAGGAGTCAAAGGGCACGATCAGTGCATGTTTTTTTACTGATGTTAGAGGCGTTGCTGCAATCAGACATGTTTTATCCAAGAATCATGTGATCACTGTTGATTGACATTATTTATACAATAAATATTTTCCATTTTGATTTTTTTTAGGTGGAGTACTGCATTATCTTCCTTTTACGCGTGGATATTTTATTGCGATGCCCTGTCAGCAAGGAATACTTCAGAATGTCAGTTCAAACCACAGTGACTACCCCTTCACTTAAATACTTTTAGTTACCAGCTGCAAAAGACATTAATCCAATAATAGAGCAATTAAGGCATTAATTAGGAACAATAAAAACCCATGCAGATCAGATAGACACAAAATGCTGAAGTAACTCATTTAGTTAGGAATGGGTGATATTTTGGGTCGACATTTCTTCAGACATTTTGTGTCTACCTTTGATTTAAACCAGCATCTGCAGTTCTTTCCGACACAGATACCTAGCCTCAATATCCAGAATAACACTTCAATTTGGGTTACACACTGGAGTTTAGAAGAATGAGGGGGGGGACCTCATTGAAACATACAGAATAGTAAAGGCTTGGATAGCGTGGATGTACAGAGTTTCCACCAGTGGGCGAGTCTAGGATGTTCTTTTAGAAAGGAGAAATTTATTTTTATCAGAGGGTGGTGAATCTGTGGAATTCTTTGCCACAGAAGACTGTGGAGGACGTCAGTGAATATTTTTAAGGCAGAGATACGTGGATTCTTGATTAGTACAGATGTCAGAGGTTATGATCAGAAGGCAGAAGAATGGGGTTAGGAGAGAGAGATAGATCAATTATGATTGACTGGCGGAGTAGACTTGATGGACCGAATGGCCTAATTCTACTCCTATTCCTTATGACTTTATAATTTGGACAAGAGTTGAAAGCAATAAATATTAGAAAAAGCGGCAGGGAAAAATAGAGCACTAAATGGACTGCTCTTTAAAAGCAAATGGCAAAGACAATGAGCTGATTTGCACCCTTGGCCATAAAATTCAGTGATTTAATTCAACAAGAGATTCTTGCTTAATTATATCCAATGAATCCTCTCAAAACTCTTCAATGCTGACTAACAACAGGTTTAAACTCCACTGTAATGAGGGTACACAAAATGCTGGAGAAACTCAGCGGGTGCAGCAGCATCTATGGAGCGAAGGAGATAGGCAACGTTTTGGGCCAAAATCCTTCTTCATTCCACTGTAATGACCTGTGTGGGCCTGCAGTAAGCCTGCCCTTGCTGCGATAGCGGTACTATGGACAGGCTCAAAACCTATTTCTCAGCTCTAAGAATACAGGAGATGGGGACATCATGGTATAGGAGCCTGACAACTGTAAAATCCAGGTTCATGAGCAGCTTCTGCCCTACAACTATCGGGCTATTAAACACTACAACCTTCTAAAATAAGCTCTGAACTATATAGACTTGGGGGTATTAATTTTTGACATTCAACTATTATTGTTGGTTTATTTGTCTGTTTGGTTTGTTTTTACACATATATACTGAACATTTTTTGCCGTTTATTATGGGTTTTATGTTTACCAATTATTTGTGCTGCTGCAAGTAAAAATGTCATTGTTCCATTTCGGGACCTACAATAATAAAATTCTCTTGACAAAGTATGGTGCTTACATGGAAGAAGTTGCTAGAGGAAGTGCTAGAGGTGGGTACAAATATAACATGTAATAGACACTTGGACTGGTGCATGGATAGGAAAGGTTTGAAGGAATCTGGACAAGGCACACAGCAAGTGGGATCATTAGGCAACTTAATTGGAATGGGCAAGTTGCACCATTGGGGCCGTTTTCATGTTCTAATGCTCAATCATTTAGATAAATGACAAAAATACCAAATCTCTTACATTGTAACCTCCTTCTGGTCTCAAGATGACCCAGCAAAAAAATCTGATATGTTTCTAGTTGTATTAAACTACACTTAACACTTATTGATGCCTTACTTCCATATAACAACTAAACTGTAGTAGGAGAAGAGCAGTGCCCAGCTCTCCTCCTACCTTCAACTCTGGCAGTTCTACATCCAACGACAAGCAATTTACATTATATCAGTTAGGCTAACTTACATTTCAGCTTCTCTTCACCAGAAAGAGAAACCCAAGAGCTCTTCTCCTTCTCCTTTAAGGACTTCTGCTCTCCTGACAGATGTCCCACAAAATCAATGGCTGAAAGAGGCTCATCTTTACGATCAACATATTGTGGAAGTGAATAATCCATCCTTGCAATATCTGCAGAAAAACAGCATTTTATGATAAAAATCAAAGCACAGATACCCAAAGAATGGGAGCCCACAGCACGATTCACCTTGTAGGTTTTGTCTACTCTAATACTTGGATTAAACAGGTTGTTTTTTTAAAGCTGGTTACTAATGCTATTGGTGATGAACAATGCTAAGCAATAGTACGTAAAATGTTAATTTCTTTTTAAATAAGAGATCAATTAATTGACTGTCAGTGCTGTATTTTTTTTAAATTCTAACTACTACCCAAAATTCTGCATTGATGTTAAGGGATTAAATTCCAGTCTATCAATCCTCACCTCAAATCAAGGATTAATTAGTTAAGGTACCACAGAGGAGATGTTATTTTCCAAATGATTATTAGAATTTATAATCTTAAACATTGTTGCAAAGATCAGACATTGTATTGTTTCTGATCCATATTCAAAAACCAGATATTAATCCTCGATTGAAACCCTACAAATTCCCTTTTGGAATTAAAACTGGGTCAGAGAATCTATTTTGAATAGAAATTAATTGAACAATTAATTGTAATTGACTTTATTAGCTAAGTATGAAAACAAAACTTGGCTGAGCGATTTGGGGCCAGGTCCAAACTATGGAACAGTAGTTAGGGAGAATGCTACATATGCAGAAAAGCAGTTAAATTGAAGTTGTAGTATACACATCAGAACTTGGTTAGGTTCCTATGATTATGAAATGTTTACAAACTAACTGATTATCTTTGAAGGGGAAATATCACATTATACAAAATCCTTAATTGTACAAATAACAAGAGATTACATTAAACTGAGCATGACAATGAGAACCTACAATAACATCAGAATTTAAATTGGCAGATTGAAAGCATCTTTTAGAAAAAAATGTCCGTACAAAGAATAGTAAACAAGATAAGCTTAATAGCCTTCCTTGTTTTTACTTTTGGCTTTGAAAATAGTACATCAATTTCATCAAATAATTACGGACAATTTAGACAAATTACACATGACCATGACCTACGTGATATTCAAGATGTAATCTGCACAATGCAGTCTGATCCAAACATTCAATTTTAGCATTGCTACATTGTTGAAACTGGCTGAAGAGCTGTTAACTAAAACATGAACATTTTCAATCTACTAAACAAATTTCAATGGTATTGAAAAACCAAAGCTCATAAATGCCAATTTTATGGTATAAAACTAAATATAGGTTGAAACGGAATCATCACATCAAGATTTCATACATTAGTCACAAAACAGGACCAATTCAGAATATATCAAACAATACCAAACCAGCATTCTCTACCTCAACTTGAACTTAGAAAATCTAACCACCGATAATCACTTGCAACTCACCACGTCCATGAGCTTGCATGCAAACACTAGTGGAAAGTGCACGCCTGGTAACAAGGCTCAGGGCTCTTGAACCCAACATCCTGCAATATTTGAAAACAAAGTATACATGTCAGATTCTGATCTCAATTTTCTGTAGCAGAAGTTAATTTCATGATTATACTCTAAAATATGTGCTGAACACATTCTACAGTTGCCAATGCCTTTATCTAAAAATAAAATTACACTCTTAACTGCTGAAAATATGAAATACACACAGAAAATATGGAAAAGGCTCAGGTCGGGGCTGGAGAGAGGCAACATTTTGTAAGCAGCGTAGAATAATACATTTATGTATACATTTTCTGACCTTTTATAACTACAATTTACAGCATGGATTTAGAATTTTCAAAGGAATGAGGGGCAAGGTATTTCACAATGAGCAGTTGATAGCTGAAACGTGCTGCAAAGAGGTGGTGGAATCAGATATAGACACTATACGGAAGAGGCATTTAGACAGAATATAAATAGGTGGCGTATTGAAGGATATAGTCCTAATGCAGGCAAATGGAATTAGTGGAGGGACAAAAAGGTTGGCATGCACGTGGTGGCTCAAAGACCCAAATCTGTTCTGTGCAACTCTATGACACGTCTCTGAAGTACAACTGACTGTATAGTATGTATGACCTTGCAGAGTAATTTTAGAACCACACATACAAGTGGAAGAAAATGTTATAAACGTAATTACATTCACTACATGCTCAAAAACCTACCATAATAAATTAGCTAAATTGTTCTATTCACAACGATCATAAATAGATAACATTCAAAACATCCTAAAATTCTAACATTAGAACTTAAACCAGTTTCAAAACAAACCCACATTTACCAGTTCTTCAAGCTATTAGTTGCAAAATAACTTCCAAATATTAATACTCAATAATTCAGAGAGCAAACATTGTTTAACGCTCATTTGCCGAAGGCAATTAGGAGTCACCCATATTTAAAATAGAAAGCACATTAAACATTAGTTGAACTTTTGCACTGCACGCTTCCAGATCTAAGGTCAGCCAAGATTATCATGAAAGGAAGGACAATAAAACAATCTTAAAGGATTAGACAAGCTAGATGCAGGAAAAAAAATCCCAATGTTGGGGGAGTCCAGAACCAGGGTCACAGTTTAAGAATAAGGGGTGGGATATTTAGGACTGAGATGAGGAAAAACATCTTCACCCAGAGAGTTGTGAATCTGTGGAATTCTCTGCCACAGAAGGCAGTGGAGGCCAATTCACTGGATCTTTTCAAGAGAGAGTTAGATTTAGTTCTTAGAGCTAAAGGAATCAAGGGATATGGGGGGGAAAGCTGGAACTGGGTACTGATGTTGTATGATCAGCCATGATCATATTGAATGGGTATGCTGGCTCAAAGTGCCGAATGGCCTAATCCTGCACCTATTTTCTATGTTTCTAGCACCCTTGTAAGTGATACCCAGATTGAATAGATAAGAAATGTCAAATGATAGTAAAGCCAAGGGATATATTACTATGGTGTAAAATAGAAACATTACTACAGGGTTCATCATCGAGCACGAACACAAGCCATTGGGCCCTATTCGCCCATGCTGACCGAGATGCCCCAATCTAAACTAGTCCTATATAGAGTCACAGTCATTCAAGGGCATGTGTATTGGAGGAGGCACTGATTCAACCCTCCAGGGGACCGTTTTCTTTGGTGGGCCCATGGCTATGATCCCATCCATCACCAACCACATGCACTCCCCTGCCTGCCGCCCTCCTTTCACCTCGTCGCCTCCCTCTGTCTCCACTGCCCTCCATCGCCCAGAGCTGTCTCCAAAGCGCCGGGGCGCTGATGCTGCAGGAGCCGCCAAGGTCAAGGCGTCCTGAGCGCTGCGCCATGAGGATACATACGGCTGCGTCCTGCGCTGAGGAGGGATGGAGGGAGGAGGAGAGATAAAGAAGGCGGGCTATTGGGAAAGGATGGGGGGGGAGGAGGGGAGGGGGGGGAATGGGACGATGGAGCCGGGTACCCCGGGGAGTAACGGGCGGCTTCGCCACTCCCCGCACAGCGGCCGGTAATGATAAAGATCCGCGCATCATGATGAATGCGGCGGCTGACAGGGTCCCCGAGACAGACAGACAGACACCCACCCGGCCCGGCCCGGCCCGGCCCGGCCGCCCTCTCATCCATTCATTCATTCATTCACTCACTCGCCGCCTCTCTCTCTCTCAGCGCCGCCGCTCCCGACCCGCTGCAGCCCCGACCTACAGAGGAAGTGACGACACGCGGAGGACCGGCGGGCAAGGCACTGCGGGAAAAGGGTAACCAATGGCAACCGGCTGCAGCCTGGCCTTGACCTTTTATGTTGGAGATGATCTGTTTGCAGAATGAATGTTCATTCTCGATCATATCTGGCACTGTGCGTACAATGTGTAGTTGCACAGGTTGTCACATTGGTTGTATACTGGGTACACAAAAAGCTGGAGAAACTCAGCGGGTGCAGCAGCATCTAAGGAGCGAAGGAGTTAGGCAACGTTTCGGGTCGAGACCCTTCTTCTAGCAATGTTACAAAATTTTGAGATTTTAAAAATCAAGTCTGCAATTTATCCCATCAGATAAAGCATAAAAAGAAGTTTAATTTGACACCTAATTTACTTTCATATCTTCAGTATTAAGAAAGTTATGGCCATTTTCATACTCGGAAATGAGCATCTTGCTTCCCATTGCCTTTCAATTGACTTAACTCAAAAGCTGTGATCTGGAAAAGTTAAATGTCCATAACATTCTTAAAAATTAAGAGAGCTCAATGAAATTTTCAGTTATTATAGATTGAAGCGTTCTGAAACAAATATTAAACAATCTTACTTGGATGACCTGAAATTAAAGCATATAATTAGTTAGTTATCTAATTGTAGCTAATTACAAAATTCAATGAGTAGATCTAAACATCTATCAATTTCTTAAGAAAAGATAAACTTTTTTAAAATTGCCTAAGTGTCCAAATAACATTCACACAATAATCCACAATATAACATAATTTTTAAATCTAATTTTCATGAATTTCTGGGCCAAATGGAAGGAATTTAGTGTTTTATGCCTGTAAATTAATGGCCATTTAAATCAACTAGCGAGTGGGTTTTAGCGGAATGCGGTGGATTAGAATGTTGCGGTTAGCAGTGAAGTCGGGGGGAAAAATACTGGGGGTTCATACATTTTTTGGGGAACCCATTTCGCAACATAAAAATATTATTAATGCCTCCCGAAAAACCAATTTTTAATATAAAAATAAACTATTTACCTTTTTTTCTTCCCTACGCAAAATGCTTCCGGTTGTCTGCGCTCACGGCTTTTGAAGGTGATTTTTAAATTACTCTAGTTAATAAATAATCTAGAGTAATTTAAAAATACCACCATTGATGAAATGTCGGAGCGATTTTTCTTCAGCAACCAAATCGCCCGACATTCATCGATTTGTCCTGCCTGTGGAAAAACGGCACTTTAAGCCCGCCCCCCTCTGCAAGGCGCGAAAGTCGCGCACACGGGGAGCGGCAGAAGTGCAGCGCCGGTAAAGGTACGTTTTGTAACATACCTACTTCTTCAGACTGGTTAGGGATCAGGGAAACAACACTGTCCAGGTTGTATACTGGACTGTGTGTGCAATGTGTAGTCACACTGGTTGTATAGGGGACTGTGTGTACAATATGCAGTCACCTAGGTTGTATGCAAAGATACTAGAGGAGCTCCTCTAGTATATTTGGTTGTATGTGGGACTATGGATACAATGTGTAGTCACATAGCCACTGAAGACTGGAGTAACTCAGAGGGTCAGGCAGTAAGTAACATATGCGACAACCAATGATGATGATCGTACGTGGACTGTGTGGACAATGTGTAGATACACTGGTGGTATATTGCACTGTTTGTACAATGTGTAGTCACACTGGTTGTATATGGGACTGTGTGTACAATATGCAGTCGCCTAGGTTGTATGTGGATGGGTACAATGTGTCGTCACATAGCTGCTGAAGACTGGAGTAACTCAGAGGGTCAGGTAGCAAGTAATGTATGCGACAACCAGTGATGATGATTGTACGTGGATTGTGTGTACAATGTGTAGACACACTGGTGGTATATTGCACTGTTTGTACAATGTGTAGTTATACTGGTTGTATATTGGATTGTGTGTACAACGTGTAGCAATGTTACACAATTTTGAGATTTACAAAATCAAGTCTGCAATTTATCCCATCAGATAAAGCATAAAAAGAAGTTTAATTTGACACTTAATTCACTTTCATATCTTCAGTATTAAAAAAGTTATGGCCATTTTCATACTCTGAAATTAGCATCTTGTTCCCTATTGCTTCTCCAATGACTTAACTGAAAAGCTGTGATCGAGGACAGTCAAAAGCCCATAACTTTCTTAAAAATTAAGAGAACTGAATGGAATTTTCAGTTATTATTGATTGAAGCATTCTGAAACAAATATGAAACAATCTTACTTGGATGACCTGAAATTAAAGCATATAATTAGTTAGTTACCTAATTGTAGCTAATTACAAAATTCAATTATTAGATCTAAACATCTATCCATTTCTTAAGAAAAGGTTAACATTTTTAAATAGCATTCACACAAATAACATTCACACAAGAATTCACAATATAACATGGTTTTTAAATCTCATTGTCATGAATTTATAGGCCAAATGGAAGGAATTTAATGTTTAATTCCCGTAAATTAACGCGCATTTTAATCATCTTGCGAGTGGGTTTTTGTGGAACGTGATCGATTGGAACATTGCGGTTGCAGTGAATTTGAACCCCATATCGGCAGGAAAAACACTGCCAGTTCGTATGGGGCCAAAATCACATTTTCGCCAATGAAATTTGGATTAAAGTCATCCTAAGAAGCAAGTTGATATGTAAAATACATGACTTACCTTATGTTTTGTCCCCTAAGTGAGATCTGTTCCATTGTAGGCGTTGACGGCGTTAGAAGTCGCTTTTTTCATTTTACTCCAGGGATTAAATTGTCCCGCGATTTATTTTTTTTAAACTTCCGAGAACGGACGTCGGAATGATTTTTCTGCAGCAGCTGGCAGCCTGAGGAAATCCATCTCAGGCAGGCAGGAGAAAACGGCATTTTAATCCCGCCCCCCCCCCCCCCCCCCTCAAAGGCGCCAAAGTCGCGCGCACGGCCAGTTGCAGAACTGCAGCGCCACTGAAGGTGAGTATTGTAACATCGCTACAATGTGTAGTCATGCTGGTGGACATTGGATTGTCTGTACAATGTGTTGTCATGCTGGTTGTATATTGGATTGTGTGTACAATGTTCTGTCACACTGGTTATTTATGGGACTGTATGTACAATGTGTAGACACACTGATATATTGGACTGTGTGTGCAATGTGTAGTTACACCGGTTGTATAGGGGACTGTACAATATGCAATCACCTAGGTTGTATGTGGGACTATGGATACAATGAGTAGTCACATAGCCACTAAAGACTGGAGTAACTCAGCGGGTCAGGCAGCATCTCTGGAGAAAAGGAACAGATGATTTTCAGATTGAGAGACTTTTTCAGACTGTGAGTCACGGGAAAGGAGAAGGAGAGATATAGACGCTACTTAGGAGAAATGAATGGAATATATCCAAAAAGCAACAATAATCAAGGAAATGTGTGGCACACAATAGGCCTTTGTAGGCTGTGGGATAGGTGATAATGAGTAAACTCAACAGGACGGCAGTAGAATTTGTACGATGACTAGGGTGGGGCAGGGACGGAGAGAGAGGGGATTCAAGAGTTACTTGTAGTCAGAGAAATTAAAATTCATACCACTGGGTTGTAAGCTGCCTAAGTGAAATATTCGATGCTGATCCTCCAATTTATGTTTGGCCTCACTCTGACAATGGAAGAGGCCCAGGACAGAAAGGTCAGTATGAGAATGGGAAGGGGAGTTGAAGCGTTTGGCATCCGGTAGAGGGGAGAGCATGCAGGCTAGGGCAGACTGAGTGAAGGCGTGGACTCCTATATATCGGCGAGACCAAGTACAGATTCAGCTATTGTTTCGCTGAGCACCTTCGCTCAGTCCGCCTCAGCCTACTTTATCTCTTGTATCATCTTTCCTGTAAAATTATGCCCAGAACTGAACACAGTACTTTAAATGCGGCCTCACGAATGTCTTGTATAACTGCAATATGACCTCCCAACTTCTATATTCAACACTCGGACTGATGAAGGCCAATGTGCCAAAAGCCTTTTTAACCACTCTATGCCACCTTCAATGAAATATGTACCTGCTCTCCTAGATTTCTCTGCTCTCCAACACTACCCAGCCAGAGCCCTACCATTTACTGTGTATATCCTGCCTATGTTAGACTATCCAAAATGCAACACCTCTCATTTTTCTGTATTAAATTCCATCAACCATTCCTCGGTCCACCTGGCCAACTGATCAAGATCCTGCTGCAATATTTGGCAGCCATCTTCACTATCTGCAATACCCCACACTATTGTATCATCTGCGAACTTGCTAATCTTGCCATGTATGTTGCATATACATGCTATAACATTAGGATAAGCGCTCAACCAAGAAAAAGCAAGCCCACTGCCAAAGTAGTATCTAAACTACCAATACACATTTATCCAAAAGCAATAACTAACCATATTCAGTAATAAGCCATCTACATGTTGACACTCAAGCTAAATGTTTAATCAAGAACCCCATTCCCAATAGTATTCAGTTGTGTATAACACCTGTGATAGTGAATATTATGTCCTTCATGCAACATTTATAAATAGATAGGATACCAAAAATACAGTTTGTACAGTTAGATATTCTACAACCGGAAATGCCAAGTAATGAGGTTCACTAGGTAGCTTCTCCTAATGAACAGCTACTCTGCCAAACTCAAACATGTAGAGGAAGCTGGCCGCCAATGGCTTGAGCTATATGTTAAAGACATTGCGGCATTACACCGATTGATTGGCCTGCTCAGTTAACTTATCTATGTTTTACAACGTGCCTCAATAAGTGAGACAAAGCCAATTAAAACATATTTCTGTTGGATGTCCATCGATTATATTAACTGGCTGAGGTCCTAGAACATCTGTTTTTGTAAGAGCCATCTGTACAGGAAAATTGAGTCCTTTGTTAAGATTCCAGATTAGTTCCTCTCAGAAATATTTGGCAGAAACTTAAAAAGAAACTGCTTACAATACATCTGTAATTAGGCTGTGATAAAAAGCAGCTGTTCTTCAAGGAAACTGTCTGTTGCATTGTTTAGCAGCTAAAAGCAAATGTATTTGGATGACAATGAGGTCATACAAAAGGTGTTTGTGAAAAATTAATTGAACCTCAACATATTGTCTGGAATCATTTGTGGTAATTACTGAAGAAATAATCCACCGTACAGGTTGATATCCTTTAAGCATTTTTTTAATGATGCGGAATTTTAGTTATAAACTAGACCAGGTGCAGACCCGTTGGACCCGTTCCCCAAGGCAATATTCCACCACTGACCCATAGCCCCAAACTGCGCGGCTGACGGGTTCCGGTAGTGACGCCAGAGATCCCCGTTGTGTCGCACGTCACGGCAACCCTCCCCAAACTACACAAGCGCGGCCAGCAAGTGGGAGCGCAAATGCAACGTTTTTAAAGTTCAAAATGGCAATAACCTGTTAAATATAAGATCAATGTGAAGGCATCTCACTCTCCCTCTTCAATCCCCTAGTCCCCTCCTCCATTATCCTCCCTCTCCCCACCTTCCACCAACCCTCCTCAACTCCCCCCAAACCCACCCCCCACTCTCCCTCACAGGAAGGAGATGTTGACGGTTGCGTCTGTAAATGGCCCCATCCGCACTAACCAGGTAGGAGCCCGGTTCTTTGGCAGGGCTGTGGATGTGACCCAGACGGCCATAGCCCTTATGGGATCCCTGGCAATGTTCATTAAATTGAGCAGGTCAAGGTAGACGTCAGATGTAGCAAGGTAAGAACGCTCCATTAGTTGTTTAACGCTTCGGACGGCCCGTTCGGCGAGACTGTGGGACTATGGAAACTCAGGGCTGCTGGTGATATGTCACACCCCCCCCCATGCAAATTGCGATGTTTTTTTGAATGAAATTCTCAATGAAAATCACATTTTTTTCTTTAAAATAACCTAAACACATTGTTAGCTGTTAATGAAAATGGAAGAATTTGATTGAAACTGATTTTTTTTTTAGAATAATATCAGTCAATGAAAATCGCTATTTTTTTATGTAAATGAAATTTGGGATCCCAATGGGACATCATTGTGACATTGAAGGTAGCTGACAGGTAGGGCAAGTGGAAAAGTGGTTTGAAAAGTGTTTTTTGTAAAGTTTAAAATGTCAATAACTTATAAAGTATAACATCAATCTGAACGAAACTTGGTACTGCGCATCGCAGGAGAATGGTGAGTAAGGTAAATTGTAGCGCTATCATGTACCGTTTGGACGGCATTTCCGGAACTCACGCACACATACAAAGAAACAAACAAGATGAGAGTTTTAGTAATATATACTAGACCAAGTGAGACCCGTTAGGTCCTCTTCCCCCAACGCAATATTCCAACAAACTGCGCATGCACAGCGACATATTTAAAGTTTAAAATGGCAATAACCTGCAAAATATAAGATGAATGTGAACGCATCTGACTCTCCCTCTTCAGTCCCCTATTCCCCTCCTCCATTATCCTCTCTCTCCACCCTCCACCAACCCTCCTCTGCTTCCACCCCTCACCCCTCTCTCTTCCCCTCCCCACCTCCATTACCTCGCCATCCCTCTTCCTACTCCTATCCTCCTCCATTCCCCCTCATCCCCAGCACTCCCTCCCCCTCCGTTCCCCTTTCCACTTCCCCTCCCCCATTCCCCCCCCTCACCTCTCCCTCCCTCTCCTTTCCCTTACCATCAGTCACTCCCTCCCTCATTCCATAACCCCTCTCCCCTCCCTACCCCCTTCCTCTCCCTCTATCCCCCTGCTCCCCCACTCCTCACCTCCCATGCAGGTGAAAACTTGGTGGAAGCACAGAATGTTCCTGGATTGCAAGTTTGTTTGGAAGTTTGTTGCATACTGGGCCAACAAGGATTTAGCAGTATAAATATTTTTAAACATGAATTTTTAAACTTAAAAATCATGAATAACGTGAAATATAACATTTTACTTCGGAGTCACGTGAGTGACTTCGTGAAGACCCCGCCAGGCACGCATGCGCGACATATGGTCGACCGCATGCGAGCGACAGGCAGGGAGGAGCGTTGCTCCTCTACTGCAGGGACCTGCAGGTAAGGGAAAAACTAACCTGCGTTCTTTTTCTTTCAGGTGACTCTATTTCAGGGTCTCGACGCCGCCTCGTATCTGACTGCCGTGGCAGTCAGCGGCGGCACCAACAGTCTGGAGTCGGGCAGCCCGTTGACCAGGAAGGTCCGGGCTCACACACTCGCCAGCGGAGGACGGCAGAGGCAGCCCGACTCTACACCGCAGCCCGCAGGGGACGCCGCGGGCTGGCGGCATGCATAAAGGAGTGGGGCTTGCAGGCTCGCCGTGCGAAGCAAACGGCGGCAGAGCAGTAGCCCGACTCTACACCGCAGCCTGCAGGGGACACCGCGGGCTGCTGGCATTCAGGAAGGAGGGGGCTTGCAAGCAAAGGCAGAGCGGCAGCCCGACTCTACACCGCAGCCGCAGGGATACTGTGGCCTGTCTGCATTAAAGGGAATGGTGTTCTCCACTCAGTTTAGGTGAGTGGCTAGGGGCAACCCAGAAATGCCAGTGCCTCTCCTGCATGGATTGAGGGACTGTGCCCACACTCATGGCAAAGACAGCTGCCATGCTACTCCAGGGAATGTTATGTCTTCAAGAAGTTGAGACTGCCAGCACATAAAGTTATTAAATCATGAGAGGCTGGTCACCATTGGAGCTGGGGGAGTGTGCTCCTCCACTGGATACTTCTTAAAGACCCTCGGGTAAGATACTAACCTTGAATAGCTAAGCTTCTGTACTAGTTTGCTTACAGATGGATGGAGACCAGAATGAAGGCAGCAAAGCATGCCTCCGAGGGCCAAGCGACCAGATGGGAGTCAGCGGCCACCATTCCAGGAGCTACTCATAACACCGGCAGTACCCGCTTTGCGAACCGAGATAAGAACGCGGAGATCGGGGAGCCCTGCGCAGCCAGGACCCGTCTCTCCACCACGGCTGACCATGGGGCCGCAAAGTGGTGGAGCACCGCGCGGGAGCAGGGTAGGCAAGACCCTGACTCCCTACCACTGTCACTTAAGCATAGTGACAATGGAGCAAAGGTGCGTAAACGTGTGACCCGCTAGGCGGCTCGTTAAGTCTCCCCTACTATGCTGGTCACCAGAGCAGGGGGAGAGCTGCGCACAGGTCATGCCCCGCTGCAGCGGGAGGCATCTACATATCGTCGGGGGTAACCTGCTAGATTGCGGGCCGGTGATGGATCTGCTGGAAGTCGGGGAGCCCTGCAGGAGCAGGAGGTACCGGCATACCACCGGAACAGGCTGCCGGAGCGCAGACCGGTGGCAGCAGTTTTCGGTCAGGCACCCCCGTTGCGACGGGTACAGCCGACTATGCGCCGTCACGGACCCATGTGGTCAAGGGTGACGGCAAGCCTGCACAGACAGCGGAGCCGGCTATGGGAACCGGTACCTATTCATTCTCTCTGCCCTCCCACCAGGCAGAGGGGCCGCTTATGTCCAAACGACGGCAGACTAGCGGTATGTCCGTGCGGGAGTCGTACAGCTCCGCAGGAGCGGCTGCTGATGACGACCTATCAGCACACTTCGATGAGGTGCGACCCACTGGTAGAAGCCCTAGTGTCTCATGAGAGCCTGGGGAAGTCGGCCTGTTGTCCACGTGTAGCGGCAGTGGTCGCATGGCTAGGATGGAGCTAATGGTGGAGCAACTTTATCAGCGGGACCTGGATCGGCAAGAGCGGGAGTCTCAGCGGTCTGGGAGTCGGATCATGCCGCCACCTTCAATCTCACCTTTGTCTGTCGGCAGTGCTAGGAGTCAACAGATGGCCGATTTTGACGAAGAAGTGGCAGCAGAAGAGCCCACTGCTCTAGATCCAGAAGAAGAAATGCTGGAGGTAGTGTCGCAATTTCCGAAGCCTGTATCTTCAGGGAAACCTACACTGGCAGTAAGTATCAATTTCCTGACGACACACCAGCTCCAAGACCAGGTACTTTCAGAAACCATGGAGAAGTACAAGGATCCTAGAAATTGTGTTACCCTGAACGTCCCGACGGTCAACTCAGCCATCTGAGGGAACATCAGTTCCAGTGCGAGGGCACAAGAGGTTAAGAGGCAGGAAATTCTGAAGCTGTTGACGTCTGGCATCAAGGCGCTCGTCAGGACCCTCGATGGGTCAGGTGTATCCGCAGAGCAGCAGGATGCTCTAGCCCTCCTGTGTAGCACACTTCGAAATAAACTGTTTTAGTCAGAGCTCCATCAAGCCCGACCTTAACCCTAAATTGGCTGGGTTGGATTGTACCTCCACCACACCACCAAGACAGCTGTTTGGGGAGGACCTGCCCAAGCAGGTCAAAGAACTTGATGAGGAAGCCAAAACCGTGGGGCTGATGAAACCACCATCATCGTCAAGGGTGCAGATTTACCGAGGACAGCCTTATCCTCCCTCCAAACCTCGGGGGGGGGGGGGGTTGGGTTTTGGGGACGACAGCTGGAAGACCATCAAGAACATATCCGCCACCAGCTCCCCAACATCAGAAGCCTTGTTTAGGGCAGGGCCAGCATAGACTACCTCACCACACACCAGCTGCAGGAACAGGGATTTACCAAGGCGATCGAGCAGCACCCAGCAACGACGGAACAGCAGAAACCAGAACGTCAGGCCCGCCGGTAACCATGGAGGTAAGGGGGTCTGGTTCTCTTAGAAGTACTGCATGCATAACCTCACAAGTAGGAGGGAGGTTACATACATTCTGGGGCTCTGTTTGTCACTATCCCAGGGAACAAAGCAATAGACATAATAGACGCATGTATCAGCCTTGCTTGCGCCAGGGAACCGACTTTAGACATGCTGCTAAGGTAATTGGTAAACTTGTAGCTACATTCCAGCCACATAATTGGGCCGTTACGCTATCAAAGCTTGGGAAAAAGCAAAAATCTCGGCATAATACCACTGAGGTGGCATAATTTAAACCTTATGGGTGGTGTCAAGTCAATATCTTGTGATGAATTGGAAACATTAATTTGGCTCTGGTGGATTGAAAGAAATATTTGGGTTCAGCTACGTACCTTCTGGTTAAGCTCAATATAGTGGCGGACACCAGGTCACAAGTATTTAATAACGACATCAAGTGGATTTGAACCTCCAAATATCTGCTAATATTATAGCCTAATATGGAACACCAGATATCGACCTCCTTGCGTCCAGGTTGAGCCATTGGATACCAACATATGTCTCTTGAGAACCAGATCCTGGGGCAGTGGCGATGGACGCGTTCTCACTACATTGGGGGGGAAATGCGTTTTTCTTTGCTTTCCCCATTCTGCTTCATCAGCCAGGTGCTGCAGGAAACGCAACCAGGCTCTGCAACATAAAGGACCATGGACGTCAAAAAGCATTGTGCAGAGAGAGTCCACTAGGAAGCAGTACCTCACCTACATAAGGATATGGGAGGTTTCTGTAGTCGGACCTAGACCATCTACATATCTGCAACGATCTCCAAGGTGCTGGAATCCTCACGGGTCTTCATTATGATGAGTCCCTCAGTTACAGTGCCAGGAGTGCACTGTCATCCTAGCTCAAGATTGGAGTGGGATCTCACCAGCTGGTATCCAAACTATCAGGGGTATGGTCTATCCATCCCTCCCCGACCATGATATTATATTACCTGAGATTGCAGGTAGTGTTGACCCTACTCAGGAGTTGGTCGCCTATGAAGGATTTACCACTGGACTTACTCACCTTCAAAGTGGTGAGTAATGGCACTGAACACAGCACAACAGGTCTAGACTCTACAGGAATTAAACCTGGATAGAATGACCGACCCATAATAAAGTAACTTCTTTATAGAATAGTTGCTTAAACTACACAGACCTGGGACTACAGGTCTGAAAATGGGCATCAGGTATATGGAGACGAGTCAGTTTTCAGCCATGGAAACCCACGTCACAGAGTGATCGTGCAGACTAACTCCAGATGACTCAAGGTGGTATTCGGTGCAGCAGGTAAGACACTAACATTTTAAATGTCATTCTACCAGGGCTGCATTCACATCAGTGGCAAGGACCATGGAGGTGTTCATGGATTATGTCCTTGCAATAGCGAGCTGGGCCAGTGAATCTACATTTCAGCGGTTTTATAACTGACTTATAACCGCTCCCGCAACGTTGGCGGATTCAGTTTTAAGTGCTGTTTCCTAAACGTTTGTCCCCGAGTTCAGGAGGTTATTGTTGTATTAACAAATGTTATTATTTTTCGGCTTGTTCAAGTCTGAAATACGTTAACATACTTCCTCGATCAGAATTACGGCAGTGTGTGAGCATGGACGTGGTCCAGGGCATGTAATCACAGAGCTTTGAAATCTTCACGAAGTCACTCAAAACTTTAGTAAAGATTAACTAAACTAAAGATTATATTTACTAAAGTAAAATAATAAGATTAAACAAGAACTTACCAGTTTGAAGTTTGATCTTTATTTTATGAGGAGTTACGATGAGGGATTTTGTGCCCTCCGCTCCCAACCCTCTATCATAATTTCAACTGGTATGTTAGTTCTCTTAAATCTTACTATCTTCAGTCATTGTTGTTATCTGTGATTCCACATCGCTGCTTTGAAGAATGTCGCGCATGCGTGCCTGGCGGGGTCTTCACAAAATCCCTCATCGTAACTCCTCATAAAATAAAGATCAAACTTCAAACTGGTAAGTTCTTGTTTAATCTTACTATTAAATCTGAAGGAATGTTGACAGGAACGACCACGGGACAAAATCAGTAAGGTGGTGCAAACATTTTTGTGCTACCCTGTACCATTTTGGCGTAGTTCCAGGATCACATGGGACAACAAACACAAACAGATAGAAACAAAACTAGATTGATAGATAGATAGAGAGCAAATATTCAAATTCTGCAGAAAAAATATTCACAGATGGGTTTTGAGGAAGAACTTGAAGGAAGTGAGGGAAGAGGAAAATATGGGACATGAATGTATCACTGGCAATGATGGATTGAAGAGCAGTGGTGATATACATGGCATTGCAGCTTTGGGTGAGATGATGGAGTTAGGGCTGAAAGCAGTTGTAGAGATAGAAAGCAGCAGTTTTAATTAGAGGCTTAAATGTTAAGGGCAGAGAATTCACGTTGGCTAATGAGCTAGGGGTGATGAGTGAATGGGATTTAGTGTAAGTCTGCCCTTTGGGTGACAGGTGTGTAATGAATACTACCATGAGAATAGTATTCACATAATTACATGTGGACAGGTTCCCCATGCTTGCATGGGAATAGCACTGTGAAAATAATCCTAATTATACTATGTGTAGGAAGAAACTGCAGATGTTGATTTATACGGAAGATAGACTCAAAATGCTGGAGTTACTCAGCAGGTCGGACAGCACCTCTGGAGAAAAGGAATAGGTGATGTTTTGGGTCGAGACCCTTCTTCAGACTGAGATTCTAGTATCTACTAATTCTAGTACATTAGTTATCAGACCTGGTTGGAGAGAGGCAGGTAAAAAATCACATTGAGATAAGAGATAATAGATAGCAATACTACACGCAAATGATGGATACAGGACAAAACTAAGACTGGAGAAAATATGGGTGAGTTTCTGATCATGGGAGCCAGGAACATAAAGAACTGTTGGTTGAAGGAGTGGAAGCACTTACAAATAATACTTTGGGTGTGAAATTGGTGGAGAGAAATGAAGCATGCATAGTGCCCATATGTTGGAGAAAAAACTGGGAAGCAGGCATTAGGTTTAGTTTAGAGATACAGCATGGAAACGGGCCTTTCGGCCCACTGGGTCCACGCCGACCAGCGATCACTTTTGTTCTATGCTACACACTGGGGACAACTTACAGAAGCCCACAAACCTGCATGTCTTTGGAATGCGGGAGGAAACCAGATACCCGGAGAAAATCCGCACAGTCACAGGGAGAACGTACAAACTCTGTACAGACAGCACCCATGGTCAGGATGGAACCAGGGTCTCTGGCACTGTAAGGCAGCAAATCCATAGCAGTGCAACTAAGTGAATGTGACAATATGGAGAGAATGGAAAAAGCAGAGTGAGAGAGGGTGAGAGGGAAAGGGAGAGGGAGATGGGGAAGGGGAAGGGGAGAGAGAGAAATAGAACAATTCCAGTGAGTTGATGGAGGCCAATGCAGCACTGAATTAGCAGAGGTGAATGGTCAGTTGGAAGTCGGAAGATTTGGAGGAAACAAGACTCTCATTGTGGAAGAGTGAAGAGTGCTTTCGGAAAGCACAGTGACGCTTTAATCCAGAAATATGACCACTGTGATAGTTGCAGAAGTGAAGGCCTGGTTATTTCTTAGATGAGGTAAACGGTGTCAGCTCCTTTGAAGTATTTCCAGGTTCTGACATACAGTTTGATTATTAAATAATTGACTTGTAACAACAAATCTCTTCAAATTCAACTTCACAAACTTTCCCAGCCGAATACGAAGTGCTGGAGTAACTCAGCGGGTCAAGCAGTATTTGTGGAGCGAATGTATCGATGACATTATGGGTTGGGATTTTTCTTCAGACAGGACATTCCCTCTACAGATGCTGCCTGGTCTGCTGAGTTATTCAACACATTATGTTTTGCTCAAGATTCCTGCAACTGCAGTTCCTTGTGTCTCAATAGACAATAGGTGCAGAAGTAGGCCATTCGGCCCTTCGAGCCAGAACCGCCATTCAATATGATCATGGCTGATACCACGTATTACATGGTACCATGTAATCCCCGTGCTCCCTGCTCCATGGTCGCAGAGTCAGCGACTAAACCGTCACCCCACCTAGTTTACCAGGTGAGGAGGGGGCTGTGGACCTCCAGCAGGACCAGGAACAAGACCTGTCAAAGGGTGGATGAGCTTCTAGCGAGCCAACGGCCATCCACACATCAGTAGAAGTTGCAATCACTGTCGTACATAACATTGTAAGGAATGATGATAAAACACACACACCAAAATCCTATACTTCAGATTCAGATTCAATTTTAATTGTCATTGTCAGTGTACAGTACAGAGACAATGAAATGCATTTAGCATCTCCCTGGAAGAGCGACACAGCAAATGATTTGAATAAATAACAATAGGTGTCCGGGGGGGGGTGATTGGCAGTCACCGAGGTACGTTGTTGAGTAGCGTGACAGCCGCCGGAAAGAAGCTGTTCCTGGACCTGCTGGTTCGGCAACGGAGAGACCTGTAGCGCCTCCCGGATGGTAGGAGGGTAAACAGTCCATGGTTGGGGTGAGAGAGGTCCTTGGCGATGCTGAGCGCCCTCCGCAGACAACGCTTGCTTTGGACAGACTCAATGGAGGGGAGCGAGGAACCGGTGATGCGTTGGGCAATTTTCACCACCCTCTGCAATGCCTTCCGGTCGGAGACAGAGCAGTTGCCATACCAAACTGTGATGCAGTTGGTAAGGATGCTCTCGATGGTGCAGCGGTAGAAGTTCACCAGGATCTGAGGAGACAGATGGACCTTCTTCAGTCTCCTCAGGAAGAAGAGACGCTGGTGAGCCTTCTTGATCAGAGTTGAGGTATTGTGGGTCTAAGAGAGGTCGTCGGAGAGGTTGACTCCCAGGAACCTGAAGCTAGAAACACGTTCCACCTCCGTACCGTTAATGTGGATGGGGGTGTGCGTGCCGCCCCTGGACTTCCTGAAGTCTACAATGAGCTCCTTGGTCTTCTTGGAGTTAAGGGCCAGGTTGTTGTCAGCGCACCATGCTGCTAAGTGCTGGACCTCCTCCCTGTAGGCCGACTCATCGTTGTTGCTGATGAGGCCAATCACCGTTGTATCATCTGCATACTTGATGATGGTGTTAGTACCATGTACAGGTGTGCAGTCATAGGTGAAGAGGGAGTAGAGGAGGGGGCTCAGCACACAGCCCTGTGGAACGCCGGTGTTCAGGGTGAGGGTTGAAGAGGTGTGCTTGTCTAACCTAACCGACTGGGGTCTGTTGGTTAGGAAGTCCAGTATTCAGTTGCAGAGGGAAGGAGCGATGCACAGATTACCGAGTTTGGCGATCAATTTTGATGGTATAATGGTGTTGAATGCTGAGCTGTAATCGATGAACAGCATTCTTACGCAAGTGTCTCTGTTGTCGAGGTGGGAGAGGGCGGAGTGAAGTGCCGTTGAGATGGCATCCTCCATACTCCTGTTCTTGCGGTAGGCAAACTGATAGGGATCCAGTGTGGGGGGTAGGCAGCTTTTGAGGTGTGCCAGGACCAGCCTCTCGAAGCACTTGGTGATGATGGGGGTAAGTGCAACTGGGCGGAAGTCGTTGAGGCTTGCCGCAGTGGAGTGTTTTGGCACTGGCACGATGGAGGTGGTTTTAAGGCACGTGGGGACAACTGCCTGGGCAAGTGACAGGTTGAAGATATCAGTCCAGACGTCTGCCAGCTGCGCCGCACAGACCCTGAGCACGCGCCCGGGGATGCCGTCAGGGCCAGCAGCTTTACATGCATTAGTCCTACTCAGTGCCATGTATACGTCGTAGGGGGTGAGTGTGAGGGGTTGGTGATCGGCAGGTAGCACAGCCTTGATGGCTGTCTCTAGATTGTCCCTGTCGAAGCGGCCATAGAAGTGATTGAGCTCCTCAAGGAAGGAGGCGTCGCTGGATGTGGGGGTGGTGTTGGCGGGTCTGTAGTCCGTGATGGCCTGGATGCCTTGCCACATGCGTCGAGGGTCGGAGTTGTTGTTGAAGTGCTCCTCAATCCTGAGCTTATGGCAGTGCTTGGCCTTCTTGATGCCCCTCTTCAGGTTAGCCCTGGCTGAACTGTAGGCTCGAGCATCGCCTGACCTGAAAGCGGTGTCCCGTGCTTTCGAGTGGCGGAAGTCCGCAAGAACTGAAGGGCAGAGATTTGTGGTGCGTCTGTAAATATGCTCCTAAAGCTTATCCAAGTCTAGTTCAGTAAAAACACTGACTCAAGAACTGAACCAACTAATCTTTATTTTTAGAATGAATACAAATTCGCCTATACGATACCTAAACCACCGCGGGTTTGATCCTTGTCTCTGCCTGACCAAGCCCTTCAGCCTCGTGCAAGCAGATGCACTCCAAAAGGTCACGCAGTCCCAAGTGCCCCTCAAGAAGATAGACACCGATCTAAATGGGGGCCACCTTTTTTGGGTCCATGAACCTTGAAGGGCCAAACTACATAAAGGTGGTCTTTTTACAGTCCAATCAAACATATTCATTACATCAATACATTATTGACAGTTCTGCAAACCAATTACAGAATCTCCCAAACAATGTTTCTTGCAGAAGCTTCTGGAAGGAAGCTAACTAACTGAATAATGCAACATTTACCCTGGAACTCAAAACAATCCTGCCAGGGCTTAACACTTTGGCCAATTAACAAACAGGTGGGTAACTGTCTTGCAACATTATTTACAATCCTTGTTGCAGCAATCCAATCAAACTCATGCATTCCAAATACCTTGGAGTTCCTATCTGCAAGATTCTCATACATAAAGATACTTAGACTTTTCTTATCTGAGGGGCTGATCTGGGATCTAGACTTCCCGGCACCAGCCAGCAGCTTGTGGCTTCTATTGCAGAATTGACCATCAGGCCTTGTGAATGCATGGATTCTGTACTTTATTTTGGCCCTCTTTTGGCCAGGATTTCCACGTCTGTCACCATTTTTTTTCTGTTTTTGTAGTCAATGCCTACTATGTTCTGTTGTGCTGAAGCAAAGCAAGAATTTAATTGTCCTATCAGGGACACATGACAAACTCACTTGAACTTGAACCAGCACCACTGCGTCGCTACTGTTCTCAACGATGATGAATTAATGAAATTATCTCCTTTAAATTTCCATTCCACCTTTTGACTTTGTTTTGCTGTTGAGCTACAATAACAGGCATTTAATCAATAAGCATATCTTTTGAATGTGGAAGCAAACCTGAGTACCTGAAAAGCCCCGTCACAGAGAAAATGTGTAAACATTCTACAGGCTGCATTAAGGAATGAGGATAACATTTGAATTACAAATCTGGGGCTTTGAGGTTTATCTGTGATGCTGGGTTTTATTTCTCACCAATGCTGTTAAACATTGAGCAATTTTACTTTAAATTCTAGTAAAGGATGAGAGAGGGTTCATAAGATTGGGCTGTACATTCTCATTAGATCATCGATGCTGCCCAGAGAGGAGGGAATTGGATGGAGGAAGTTCAACTGGACTGAGTGCGGCTCCAAGAGGCCAAGCCTCTTCAATTGTTTAAGAGCCGGAATGAATTTAAGGGACTGAATGGCTTTCTGAGCCGTAATGAAGCTTTTTTCCATGACTGCTATCAATAGTTCTCCAAATGAGCGTGAAGGATCTTGATCCGAAACATCACCCATTCCTTCTCTCCAGAGCTGCCTGACCCGCTGAGTTACTCCAGCACTTTGTGTTCATCTTCGATTTAAACCAGCATCTGCAGTTCCTTTCTGCACACTTCTCTCCAGAGATGCTGCCTGACCCGCTGAGTTACTCCAGCACTTTGTGTCTATGCCCGAATGAAGCCTGGCTGCAGAACTAGTCCTTCACACCCGCCTCATTGGACCGTGAGCCCAGGCTCTTGCTCTTTATTGGTCTGGAAGCAGAAGCGCTCCCTTCTATTGGTCTAGTGTGGCGCGCACCCGTTCCTGATTGGTCCGCTTGACCGTTAGCCTCCTGGTGATTGGCCGGTTAATGCAATGGCAGGTGCGGCCACAGTTTGCGGCATGTGTTTTGCGACAGTAGCCGAGCGCTTGGCCGTGCCGGTCGGGGAGAGGTGAGGCGAGGCTCAGCGTGGCTGTGAGTGTGTGGGGAATTAGCCGGGCATCGCCATCCCGCGTCCTGCACGGTGAGTATGTGAGGCGCAGCGAGCGGGTGGAGTGAGCGGACGCCCAGAGCCGTGCCGTGCTGTGCCGAGCAGAGCGAGGAAGGGCAAGTTGACGCCATGACCGTGTTCAGGCTGACGACCCAGGCCTACTGCAAGATGCTGCTGCACGCCGCCAAGTACCCGCACTGCGCCGTCAACGGCATCCTGGTGGTCGAGAGGTACAAGAGGAAGGAGGGCCAGCCCGTGCTCTTTGTGGACTGTGTGCCCTTCTTCCACGGCACCCTGGCCCTCGCTCCCATGCTGGAAGTGGCTCTGACTCTGGTAAGGGGAAAGGTTTTAAACCCGCAGAGTAATCTGTGACAATTTCCAGCGAAAGCCTGGAGTTTACAGTGTTGATGTTATAAACATGATGCAATTAAGGTATTAAAAGCCTGACAATCATTGCCACAATGTTAAAGTGTTTAAGTAATGATAACTAGTGCCAGCTAAAATCTACAAAAGAACACATGCCGGAGTAACTCAGCAGGTCATGTAGCATCTCTGGAGAATGTGGGTAGGTGACGTTTTGGGTTGAGGCCCTTCTTCAGACTGAAGGTAGACACAAAATACAGATTAATTCAGTGGGACAGCAGCATCTCTGGAAAGAAGGAATGGGTGACGTTTTGGGTCGAGACCCTAGAAGGGTCACCCATTCCATCTCTCCAGAGATGCTGCCTGTCCTGCTAAGTTACTCCAACATTTTGTGTCTGCCTTTGATTTAAATCAGCATCTGCAGTTCTTTCCAAAACCTCTTCTGACTGCCAGGTTTGATAATTCAGTCTGAAGAAAGGTCCTGACCCAAAACGTCATCTACCATGTTCTCCATCCTACCAACAACCAGAGAGTAGTCCTCAGCTACTATCTACTGTCATTTGGCGACCCTTGGACCAAAGCTCCTCTGAATTATCTTTGATTGGACTTTATCTTGCACTAAACATTATTCATGTTTTTCCCTTTATAATGTATGTGTATACTGTAGATAACGCGATTGTAATCATGAATTGTCTTTTTGCTGTCTGGTTAGCACGCAACAAAAGCTTGTCACTATACCACGGTACATGTGACAATAAACTAAAGTCAAACTCTCCAGTGATGCTGCCAGACCTGCTCAGTTACTCCCTCACTGTGCTATTATCAAATTTAAGTTTAATTTACAAAATAATACTACAATACTGTGTATGGATAAAAATAATAGTTGTCACTACTCTATTGCTAACACATCGCTTTTTCCATAATGTTCAGGGCTATTCGTTGAGTTTTAAATTCTGTTAACTTTATGACCAAGTTGCCGATCTCCAGTCTTGTGTCAGCTCTCTTGTCCTGAGCAACTTATTACGCAATACTTTTTTTACAAAGTTCTTTATCATATTTCCACTTGTCCTGGTTCATGAATTTCAGTCACGCTCTATATTCCTGATTTATAATGGTATATCGTTCAGCATGTTTTTAAACGCCTTTGACCTTGGATTGTCCTACATCTACAATATTTCAGCTTTGGATCACTTTACCGCATATTTCAGTCCTGCCTTGATGCTTGTGTATTCTCTCTCTCAAGTCTGTTTGAAACTAGTTGCTCATATATGGAGCTCCTTTCAAGTTCCTCAGCTTCATACTGATAATTTAAACTAACTAATCACCAAAACACTTTAAATTTGTCATCCTTTATATTTCTAGCATTGTGCAATGATGTTTCACTTGTACAGATTGCGTAATATAATAAATTATTGGTAACGCTAGTACTTATTACTAATCTCCGGTTCCCTTCCACACTGCAAAGACGCACAGGTTTGTCGGTTAATTGGCTTGATTTAAAAAAATTGCAAATTGTCCCAAGTGTGTGTAAGGTAGTGTTGGTGTGCAGGGGGTCAGTAGGCTGAAGGGCATTGTTTCAAAAACAAAATGAAAACAAACTATTCACGGTTGGAGAAACTTGCATTGAAATGTACAAGCCCAGTGTGATTTCATTTTTTATTCCCTCTCATCTGCATGTTTATATAAAATGTGCCAATTATCTCAGTTATAAAATTATCAATTCAAAATACACAGGATCAGGAAGTACTTTTGCCAATTTTTAAAACCTCAGTTATTTCATCATGATGAACACTTTATTTGAACACCTGTGCTGTTTGCATTTAGTGTAGTTCCTCCTGTGGAAACAGGTGGCCTTGGCCTAATAAATAAGTTATTTTCCCTAGACATAGTTGATGTATTGTGGGAGTAATTTGGGAGTAAACTGAAATATTCCCTGATGGCCTAGAGATGAGATCTGAGCGTTTAAAATGGGGAGAGCTAACAGTGTGTATAGACTTGAGCTTAAATTGGGTATTTGACAATGCATCTTGCAGTTTAAACAGAGTGGAAATGTTTTCTGCTTCAAGAATTCCACTGTACGACTTGGATCAAGAATTGTAAAAGGCAATACAAAGATCTTCATGCTGAACGACTTAAAAGCTGAACGAAAATACAAATTTAGTTTGGAGTTTGGTCTTTGAGAAGTACATCAATGTACTTCAGATCTGAAGAAGGACCTTGACCTAAAACGTCACCCATTTCTTCCCTCCAGAGATGCTGCCTGACCCTCTGTGTTACTCCAGCATTTTGTGTCCACCTTCTTGTTGTTCTTTTGTCCCATTGCCAACAAGTCACTGAACATTTATGATAGTGGCTATTCAATTCTGATTGCTGTTTTAAATATCTTGTAGTGGTTGAGTTTATTAAATTTACTGCTTAAAGTTACCCACTCTTGGAAAGCTCATCCTCTTATCCCAGGTCTGAAGAAGGGTCTCAACCCGAAACATCACCCATTCCTTCTCTCCAGAGATGCTGCCCGACCCACTGAATTACTCCAGCATTTTGTGTCTACCTTTGATTTAAACCAGTATCTGCAGTTCTTTCCTACACATTTTGTCCGTTCCACTGCAAAATCTCTTAATAGTTTACAAGATACACAAACTGTGACTGATGCAATGGCCTTTAATAAAATCTGACAATGTGCACTTTAACCACATGTGATGTTTTTCTATTACAAATCTCAAATTGTGGGGTACAGAGGCAAATAAATAAATGATGGGTCTTTGTCCCAAAAATTATTGTGGGCACTGTAACTAGTCAATTGGATGTTCCAGAATTTTAACCAGTTATGGAACACTTGGTATTGGAAACGATTTGTGAGATTAGGATCTCATCCCTGGATAGATAAGGAGCTAGAACTCTTCAAAGAGAAAGGCAAATGACTTTTTTATTCTTGCCTAAAACAAAGGATATGCACAGAAAGGATGGTTGGAAGCTGTTCCCTTTTAGAAGGGTTACAGGCAATAGGTTTCCATAAAACAAAGAGAAGTGAGTGACAATATTTAGTGAAGGATGCTCTCACTTATATGATCATAAGACATAGGAGCAGAATTAGGCTATTTGGCCCATTGAGTCTGCTCTGACATTTGATAATGCCTAATTTATTTTTCTCCCTCGGCCCCATTACCCTGCCTTCTCCCTATAACCTTTCACACCTTTACTAATCAAGAACGACTTTAAAAATACCCAATGCCTCTGCCACCTGTGGTTATGAATTCCACAGATTCACCTGTGTCTGGCTAAAGAAATTCCTCCATCTTCATTCTACGAGTACATCATATGCCCTCTGGTCCCAGACACTCCCACAACTGGAAACATCCCCATAACATCCACTATCTAATCCTTTCTATCTAGGCCCACTCTTTCTAGGCCGCCTTGCTTGCTTATTACTCAGATTTCTTGCCCAGCCGCTCATTCTTCATGAGCACACATTTATTCAAAACTTTGCCCATGTTTTTATCCAAACACTGTTCACCCATCACACCTCCAACCGGATCCCACTGGCCGGATCTTCCCATCTTCACCCCTTTCTGCTTTCCACAGAGACGATTCCCTCCGTAACTCTCTGGCAATTTGTCCCTTCCCGCCCAAACCACACCCTCCCAGGGTAATTTCCCCTGCAATGGCACGAGATGCAACACTTGTCCCTTTACCTTCCCCCCCCTCGACTCCATCCAAGGACCCAATCAGTCTATCCAGGTGAGGCAGAGGTTCACTTGAACCTCCTACAACCTCATCTACTGTTTCCGCAGTTCCAGGTGTCAACTGGTGTCCAGGTGTTACATCGGCGAGACCAATCACAGGCTCAGTCCGTCGTAACCAACCTGATCTCCTGGTTTCTCAGCACTTCAACTCCCCCTCCCAATCCCAATCTGACCTTTGTCCTCCATTGTCAGAATGTGGCCCAGTGCAAATTGGAGGAACAACACCTCATATTTCACTTGTGAAGTTTACACCCTAGTGGTTTAAACATTCGACTTCTCTAATGTCAGATAGCCCTTGCTTTCTCTATCCTTCCCCTCCCGCTCCCCAGTTCTCCTACTGTCTCCTCCCACTTTCTTTCTTCCCCCCCCCCCCCCCCCCCCCCCCCGAAACGTCACCCATTCCTTCTCTTGATAGATGCTGCCTCACCTGCTGAGTTTCTCCAGCATTTTGTGTATACACCGTCACACCTGTTCATCTATATTGTTCCTGGTTAAACATGCCTCTTGGAAAAGATATTGCCTTGTTTTCAAATACAACTGAGACAATGCCCCTTCTCTATTTTTGCAAATTCTGTACTCTTCTACTTTTTAGTCTATTCCCTGTTGCTAGAGCAGAACTAAACTACTTTCTTTACCTACCTTGGACTGAATTGTTGATCCATGTCGCATTAGTTAAAATGTTGTCCTGTCGAGTGCCTTGTGTTTGATAGTTTCTATTGCTGTGTTCAGAAATGGCACCCTATATTTGACCATATTGTGCTAAGAGAACCTTGTTCTCTTCCAACACCCTGGTAAGCATTATTGTTTCTCCACATAACCACCACCTTTAATTTTCAGTAACTCATCTATTTTTACCATTCACTGCAGAGGAAACGCTTGTCAAATAAATATCTTCTGTAACAGTAATTATTTTCTAATGTTCTTGATTTTTGACAGTGACTGTATTGACCACCCTCTCGCCTGCAGGAGTCCACTTCCTTTGCATTGCTCTGTTCCAGTCTGAATCAGAAGGAATTGCCTTTTTATATGATCATCCCATGTCTACTCGGGCTCAACTTTGTTGCTCTATTCAGGAAACTGGAGATCAAACTTTGCAAATGTCCATAACAACTGGCTCAATCCTCTCCTTCCCATCATTCAAAGACAATTCCTGTTTTTGATAACAGCTTATCTAATATTAAAAAGGATTAATAAGCAATGTATGCACCACTACAATGCTAGTGAAATTGTACAAGGGCTCGAACCATTCTGCAGACTAAAGCTAAGTTGATCTATGTGAAGCCTCAGCATTTTGCTCGTAACTGAATATCTTGTTCTTTAAATATTTACCCGGTGATTAATGCTATTGTCATTATCTGTTTCGTCTTTAGTCATGTCCTATTCCTCTATCTTTGCTGTTTTTGAATTCAGGAGCAATTTTCTGATCTAAGTCTCCAGTATTGATTCATTCAAAATGTTCCATTTTGTCTTCAAGCTCCACTGGCTTACTGCATTCTGTTCTTTGCCACACATGCTCTCATCGCACCAGGTCAGAGATAAATAGCGCAGTCACACTTTTGGGCTTGAAATAGGAAGTCCAGAATGTGCTAAAGTGAAGATGAAAATTGGAATCTCTGTGGCAGCTAATTAAATCAGAAATATAGTATTAAAGGTGACACAAAACAACTAGATTGTGGTCTCTAAAATTCACCTGATTCCTCTGTTTAAAAAAGTTTGGTATATTTCTTTCACTAATGACTTTAGAGATACAGTGTGGAAACTGGCCCTTTGGCCCACGGAGTCCACGCCAACCAATGATCGTCCCGTGCACTAGCACTATCCTACACACTAGGGACAATGTCCAATTTGTTACCAAAGCACTCGGAGAAAAAAACATGCAGTCACAGGGAGAATACATACCCTGTACAGACTGCACCTGTGGTCAGGATTGAACCTGGATGTCTGGTGCTGCAAGGCAGCAACTCGACCGCTGCACCACGGTGCCGCCCCAATGTTAATCTGACATAAATGTGACGAGTCTCTCAGCTACGTGACTCATACAGAACAGTGCAGCAAGGATACACTGGGAATGGAAACCCATATCCTTTAAAAGGATACTTAAATGTTGTTATTGTCCTTTATGTTTCTTTGTTCCCTGACTCTGTCATTGGCTATAATCTTGCTGACAAACATGTCCACTGCTTTCCTGTTTTCTCAACATGGTCATGGGTTTCATTAAGCTGTCCAAAAACTATAGGCAACTCAGCAGACCAAATAAGGAAACATTTTTCTTTCCTGCATTAGTATTATACATGTCCTTAATACATTTATCTTGTACTTTATTTCCTTAGGTGGACTCTTGGTGTAAAGAAAATAACTATATAATAGCTGGATACTACCAGGCAAATGAACGCATGAAGGACAGCAGGTGTGTAAAATATTGTTATAAGATGCATTCTTGTTCTATATTAAAAGCTAAATTAATGTTTCATAACCTTTTAGATCCCTATTCTCCAACTTGAGAAATGGTAATTAATTCTAGTCTGATACTTAAACAAATTCATTACCATATACAAAATGGCACACTTGATGCCTTGTTTTTGCAAACAGCTGAGATCATGTATTCCTGAGGGGAGATGAGTTGGTAGCTCAAAATTATAAATATTTTCTATGGGTGCGGACAGTGTGGAATGCACAAATGCCAAAATCATTTTCTTGCATTACTATTTAGTGTTGGCCAAGGTATAAATAAATAAATACAATTACTTTTTGATGACAGCTGCTATGATGCTCTGACAGTGTAAAGTTGAGAGAGGTAGACAATCAGCCAATGTGGATGTCAGATCTGGTGTTTTGTAATCTGTAAAATGTGACCATATCAGACACCACATGATTTTTAAGACCACTATGATTATATCACGTCACAAGAATGAGCATCTTGCTTCTGGCAGCAATCTGAATAAAAGGATTTATTTGTGTGGTAACCTGTATGTTCATAATGTTGGCAATATGCTGGCATGGGTTAAGTAATACCTTCCCATGAAACGAATACTGTTGTTGAGTCCTCCAACAATCTTGGCATCAGCATATTTGGGTACATAATTGGACTAACCATATAAATGACTAATCAGATCAGAGACGGTCTCCTAAATGATTAGCTGACCTCCTGACACCGCAATGCCTTTTTGCCATCTTCACGATGGTTTTCTACAAAAGGTAAGTTGCTGCCACTCATCTTCAACCTGTGATTTAATAAATTTTATGACACCTGTGTGGAATTTACACGTTCTCCATGAAAATATGTTCCCTTAAGGGTTCTGATTTTTCCCCTCTTGTTCTTAAAATATGCTCCCTCAATCTCCCACATACATGCTGAGTAACCGAATCAACACTCGTCCTTACAAATGTACCTTACCACAGAGTCCTCTCCAGTAACTTTGCCTGCCATAGATGTTGTGTTTACTGTGCTATAGTTCTCAAATTTGTCTTTGCAGCCCTTCGATGGAATCAAAATGTTACCTACCCTCCAATCTACTGGCACCTTGCCCATGTTTACTGATTTATACATCTCAGCCAGGGAGCCTGCAATTTCTTATCTAGCTTCTTACAGTGTCCTTGGATACATCTGATCAGGCCTGGACTATTTATCTGCCTTGGGACATCCAGCATCATATGGACAATCCTCGAGGCATCTCCATTAGCTTTCCCAAGTTCCCTAGTCTTCATGCCTTGTGGTGAAAATACAGGAGAGATATTCATTGAGGATCTTGCCCATTTTTTGAGGTTCCGGATGACCGCTTTGTTCCTATTCTCTTTCTAGCTACCCTTTTCCATTAATGGTCAGTGGATTTTTTTAAGGCAAAGATAGGTATATTCTTGATTAATACACGTGTCAGAGGTTATGGGGAGAAGGCAGGAGAATGTGGTTAGGAGGGGGAGATGGATCAGCCATGATTGACTGGCGGAATAGACTTGCTGGGCCGAATGGCATAATTCTACTCCTATTCCTTATGACCCTAATATACTTGGGAAATCTGTGGATTTTCCTTGATATTATCTGCCAGAGCTCCAGTGGACTCCATAATGTTTGGGACAAAGACCCAAATTTATTTGCCTCTGTACTCCACAATTTGAGATTTATAATAGAAAAAACATATGTTAAAGTGTACATTGTCAGATTTGAATAAAGGCCATTTTTATACATTTTTGGTTTCACCATGTAGAAATTACAGCAGTGTTTATATATAGTCCCCCCCCATTTCAGGGCACCATAATGTTTGGGACACGGCAACATCATGTAAATGAAAGTAGTCATGTTTAGTATTTTGTTGCATATCCTTTGCATGTAATGACTGCTTGAAGTCTACGATTCATGTACATCCCCAGTTGCTGGGTTTCTTCTCTGGTGATGCTCTGCCGGGCCTGTGTTGCAGCCATCTTTACCTTATGCTTGTTTTGGGGGCTAGTCTCCATCAGTTTTCTCTTCAGCATATAAAAGGCATGCTCAATAATCTTATGTGTTTCAATAAGATTCCCTCTCATCCTCCTGGAATTTAGAAGGTTTAGAGGGGATCTTATTGAAACATATAAGATTATTAAGGGTTTGGACACGCTAGAGGCAGGAAACATGTCCCTGGTGGTCCAGAACCAGAGGCCACAGTTTTAGAATAAGGGGTAAGCCATTTAGAATGGAGATGAGGAAACACATTTTCACACAGAGAATTGTGAGTCTCTGGAATTCTCTGCGTCAGAGGGTGGTGGAGGCCAGTTCTCTGGTTACTTTCGAGAGCTAGATAGGGCTCTTAAAGATAATGGAGTTAGGGGATATGGGGAGAAGGCAGGAATGGGGTACTGATTGGGGATGATCACATTGAATGGTTGTTCTGGCTTGAAGGGCCGAATGGCCTACTCCTGCACCTATTGTCTATTGTCAATTGGGTTCAGATTGGGTGATTGACTTAGATTGACTTGACTTATTAAAGGGTATTTATATACATTTTGGTTTCACCATGTGGAAATTACTGCTGTGTTTAGACATAGTCCCCCCCATTTCAGGGCACCATAATGTTTGGGACAGATAGCTTCACATGTGTTTGTAATTGCTCAGATATGTTTAATTGCCTCCTTCGTGCAGCTATAAGAGAGCTCTCAGCACCTAGTCTTTCCTCCAGTCTTTCCATCACCTTTGGAAACTTTGATTGCTGTTTATCAACATGAGGACCAAAGTTGTTCCAATGAAAGTCAAAGAAGCCATTATGAGACTGAGAAATATGAATAAAACTGTTAGCGACATCAACCAAACCTGAGGCTTACCAAAATCAACTGTCTGGGACATCATTAAGAAGAAAGAGAGCGCTGGTGAGCTTACTAATCACAAAGGGACTGGCAGGCCAAAGAAGACCTCCTCGGCTGATGACAGAAGAATTCTCTCTATAATAAAGAAAAATCCCCAAACACCTGCCTGACAGATCAGAAACACTCTTCAGGTGTTGGGTGTGAATTTGTCAATGACCATTGTCCGCAGAGGACTTCATCAACAGAAACACAGAGGTACACTGCAAGATGCAAACCACTGGTTAGCCGCAAGAATAGATGGCCAGGTTACAGTTTGCCAAGAAGTATTTAATAGAGCAACGGCAGTTCTGTAAAAAGGTCTTGTGGACAGATGAGATGAAGATTAACTTATATCAGAGTGATGGCAAGAGCGAAGCATGGAGGAGAGAAGGAACTGCAAAAGATCTGAAGCAAACCATTTCATCTGTGAAAAACAGTAGTGGGGGTGTTATGGCCTGGGCATGTATGGTTGCTGAAGGTATGTTACAAGGTCTTCATTGATGATGTAACTGCTGATGGTAGTAGCATAATGAATTTTGAAGTGTATAGACACATCCTATCTGCCCAAATTCAAACAAGTGCTTCAAAACTCATTGGCCTGCGGTTCATTCTACAGCAAGACAATGATCCCAAAGGAGATTTTCAAAGCTAAAAATGGTCAATTCTTGAGTGCCCAAGTCAATCGCCCAATCTCAACCCAATTGGGCATGCCGTATAGGCTGAAAAGAAAACTGAAAAGGGGACCAGCCGCCAAAACATGCAGAAGCTAAAGATGGCTGCAATACAGGCCTGACAGAGCATCGCCACAGAAGACACCCAGCAACTGGTGATGTCCATGACTCATGGATTTAAAGCAGTCATTACATGCAAAGGATATGCAACAAAATACTAAACATGACTACTTCCATTTACATGATATTGCTGTGTCAAAAACATTATGGTGCCCTGAAATTGGGGTGAAGGAGACACACTATGTATAAACACTGCTATAATTTCTACATGGTGAAACCAAAATTTATGAAAATGGTTTTTATTAAAATCTGGCAATGCGCACTTTAACCACTTTATTTTTCTATTACAAATCTCAAATTGTGAAGTACAGAGGCAAATAAATAAATGACGGGTCTTTGTCCCAAACATTATGGAGGGTACTGTGTCTTGTGTTCCTTTTTTTGCCCTCCTGATTTCCTCCTTGAGTATGCTTCTTAAGTTCCTGAAACTTTTCCACGGGTAAATTTGAACCCCAGCAGCCTAGCCTATCCCTAACCTATGCATTTTATTAACTGAATATAGCTTGTCTTCCACTCTTATCAGGAAGATGCATACCTCAAGCTCTCACTATCATACTTTTAAATCCTACCATTTTCCAGAGATCCCTTTGCTTGCAAACTATCTACTCCAACATTTTCGTACGATTCTGCCTAATATGACCAAAGTTGCCCTTCCTCCAGTTTAGAACTTTAACGTGTGGTATGGTCCAGCTGGTTAAGTGGACCTGTGGTTGCTGGTTCCAAAGTGTTTGTCCAATAACATTAATTGGTTTCCTAGATGGATAGATGTGGGTCAGAGGACTTAACGTCATGATGGCACAGGCATTGTGGGCTGAAGGGCATATTCCTGTGTTGTACTATTCTGCAGTGGTATCATTTGACAGTGTACTATGCCTAAATTATAATTTGCACTGCAATCATTGCAAAGCATTGTGAAAAGCCTACGGCTAGCTATTTTTTGTGCTGGGAACATTTGCTGCACAATGGAATAAACACAAACTTAACTGAACTGCCGCTTGTTTTATCTGTTTTTATTTCTTATCCATGCCAGAAGGGTTTCTGGCAACACGCCACAACTTAATACTAGAATTATTTTTCACTTGAAACCCTTTGGACAAAAATCATAAGACCAAAATATGCTGAGGTTAAAGGCCATTGTTAATGGCTGACCTGATTCAGAGAAATGAAGCTTCTTAAAGAAACTTTAATACTGCCAACTTTATTTCATGCGTAACTTGTAATAATGTTAGTTGCAGCACAATTCCAAAAACAAGTGCATTGGGGAAAGCATTACTGTATCTCAATGTCACAGTATTATTCCATGTACTTTTGATTTGCAATCACTAAGTATTTCAATGTTCCCTTGGCCTTAAACAAGGCTCATATAGGGCATTTTTCATTTTTATTAACAGACCTGTACTTCTAGTCGCTTAGCTACCTATACAAATGAGCTGCCTGTACATGTAGGGACCCCATAAATCTCATGGGCGTTGGGAAGGGGGGATCGATGAGAATGGAGAATTAAAATAATGGAAAAGAGTTAGTGCTTTGAATCCAAAGCTCAAAGTTTTTAATTCCATGGTTATAGTGAAGTTGGCCTCGCGTGTTCTGTCTTGTCTCAAACATTGTACCTTGTTTGAGGGGCTGGTTATGAAGTCTTGAACTTTCATTCTTGGCTTGCTCAGTGGTTGAGGAACATAAATCGCACCCAATGTGCTTTTGGATTTTGTGTAATTTGATCCCTGTGTCATATGTCATCAGTGTTGTTTTTTTCCCAGCATAAATATAATTTTGATTATAACAATTGTTTCTCTTTTAAAACAGCCCAAACCAGGTTGCTGAGAAGGTTGCTTCTCGAATCGCTGAAAGCTTCAGTGATGCAGCCCTAATCATGGTACAGTATGATTACTGAGTGTCTTAAGGGAATTGAGTAAGAGAAAATGCTCTTTAGCATTAGAATTAGCCATTTAAGGTTTCTGAAGCCAATCTGCCCTTTATACCCTTGTTGAGTGAATCAACTGCTGAACATGGTGGCTGGAGAGCAATAGAGATCAGAAAATTCTCACTTCAATTAGAATAATTTGTATTACTATCCTAGATCCACATTTTGTTACCTTTCTGTAATGAGTAGGCTAGCTAATCTATGGTTGAAATCACCATATAACCATATAACAATTACAGCACGGAAACGGGCCTTCTCGGCCCTTCCAGTCCGTGCCGACCATTTATTTTCCCCTAGTCCCATCTACCTGCACTCAGACCATACCCCTCCATTCCCTTCCTGTCCATAATACCTATCCACTTTACTTTTAAATGTTAAAATCGATCCTGCCTCCACCACTTCTGCTGGAAGATCACTCCACACAGCCAACACTCTCTGAGTAAAGAAGTTTCGCCTCATGTTACCCCTAAACTTCTGTCCCTTAATTCTCATGTCATGCCCTCTTGTTTGAATCTTTCCTACCCTCAATGGGAAAAGCTTATCCACGTCAACTCTGTCTATCCCTTTCATCATTTTAAAGACCTCAATCAAGTCCCCCCTTAACCTTCTGCGCTCCAAAGAAAATATGGTTATATGGTTGAAATCACCAAGTCAGATTGTCACAAGATGTGACGCTATAAAGTCTGAGCGCCTTTTGATAAAGAGGGTGGAAGGTGCAGGTGAAGGGAGAGACAATGCTCGGTCGTTTTTAGTTATGATTCTGCCATGTCATGGACTGTGCTGCTTATAACACTTTGACTCCAAATTCTCTGCAGGTGGATAATCATAAATTTACAATGGAGTGTGAGGAACAATCAATTGTTGTGTATGAACACCATGAAAACAAATGGCGATGCAAAGACCCAAATATGTGAGTGCAGATGTTGGTGCTCTGAAAAACATTTGAGCACTTTTTTCATATGTAAAAAAATGTATCTTGTCATTTGTAGATGTCGGCAATAGTGCACTTTAACCGCAGGCTATTTTTTCTATTACAAATCTCAAATTGTGGAGTACAGAGGCAAATAAATGATGGGTCTTTGTCCCAAACGTTATGGAGGGCACTGTAGTTTCTGATCGGCCCCAACTCCACTCTTATAAATCTTAGTGTTCCTCGTCCAATTCCATTTGACTTTGTTCTGTCTCTCCTTTCATTCTTTAGTGACCTTCTCCCTCAGTTTTTTGTGCTTGACCTTGTTCTCATTGGATTAACAATGCATTCCAGGTTTTTAATAAATTTGTCTCTTTCACTCCTATTAGACATCCAGACAAAGTACTGGACTAATTCAGCATGTCAAAAAAATGCTCTGGAGAAAAAGATTGTGTGATGTTTCGGTTCAGGATACTTCTTCAGACTCTGGATTGAAGATGGGTCCTGACCTGAAACATCACTGAGTTACTCAAGCACTTTGTATCCATCTTCAGTATAAACTAGCATCTGCAATCCCTTTCTACAGATATCAGAGGGTTAATTTTAATTTCCCTACCCATCTGAAGCTGAAACGCACCCAAACATTTTACGTAGAAAATGCCACTTACTATTCAATTAATTTTGACTGATAAGATTTGGCAGTTTACCCAGGCCAGATCTGTTCTCATGGTATTGAAACTAGCCATGCTCTACCTACTTTTATGTTTCAATTATTTATATCCTTCTCCATTGGCATTCCAAACTTTCATGCTGTTTGAGATGTTTTCCTCAGTGATACTCATCATGCATATGTTGTTCAAGAACCGTTTTTGATCACTCTCAAAAACAGTTCTTGAACAACATACTCTGAGAGCTCTGTCCGCTCCATGCCTCAAATGTTTTTGTATTGTTGGAAGTCCCCTATCACTTTTGTGGGTTTCTTGCATCTTTAATTTCTCTGCATATTTGCTCTGCTTATTGACTAGTAGCCTATAGAATGGGCCCAGTAGAGTAATCACATCTGTTGCTTTCTCTATAGAGATCATCCTGCAATCCTTTCTCTCCAGCACTGGAATATTCTCAATTTATAAGAATCTCTCAATCTCCACTTTAAAAATAGCCAATGACTTGTGGCAAATTGGCAATAACGTGTGAACATCTGTGGCAATGAATTCCACAGATTTTCCACCCTCTGACTAAAGAAATCCCTCCATCTCCTTTCTTAAGGTACGTCATTTTATTCGGAGGCTGTGCCCTCTGGTCCTAGATTCTCCCACTAGTGGAAACATCCTCTCCACATCCACTTTATCCAAGCCTTTCACTATTTGGTAAGTTTCAATGAGGTCCCCTCTTCTAAACTCCAGCGAGTACAGGCCTGTGCCATCAAACGCTCATCATGCATAAACCAAATCATCCCAGGGATCATTCTGCAAAGCCACCTCTAGAGCCTCTCCAACACCAGTTTCCTCAGACTGCATAATTAACAAAGCACATTATTTTATAATCTTCCCACCACTGATAATGTAATTTTAAAGAGATTATATTTGGTGGATTCAAGTACTGAGTTAGTCATGTTTGACGAGTCTAGCCTGATATTATTCCATTTCAAATTTTAGGACATCAGTTCATAAACACACAATCCATATACCATTGCCAATTTTGATTTTATATTCCTCAATTTAGCACTAAATTATACTTGAACGATTTTCATAAAAGCAACTGCTAATAAGCGTAGAATCATTTTTGCTCAACAATGCAAGTTTTAGATGTCTTACCAGTCTCTCGAGGCAGTACATTATTGAACTGCTCCAGTAGTTTCTCATTTCTCAGTGCTTCTGAAAAGTGTTTCTGCAAGAAATAATGTTATAACTAAATAAATGTAAAATGTATCTCTTCATTCCTGTGCCTTGCCTAATTCTATCTTAAGGCAGAGAATGGGAACCTTTTTGCATGGCATTTTATAGCTTCAAATTATGTCTAGTCTGAGTAGGGTCAAATATTTCAAAGAAAATGTTGGAACTGCGCCTGAAAATATGGAAAATGTCAGAAATAAACCACTGATCAGAACTATTTTCAGGTGGAATGTGCCATGTCCTCATATTGTTTTAAGTTCCTTTGATTTCTTAGCTGGAAATAAAATATTATTCAAATGTCCCCAATTTCTATGATTTTATTTTATGTACAGAGATTTCTGTGAAGATTGGTCAGAGGTGCAACGAATCACGACTTGTCTACTGGATGGTAAATCCTATGACTCCTTGGTGGATTTTGATAACCACATGGACGATCTCAGGAATGACTGGACAAACCCAGAGATCAACAAAGCCGTCCTCCATTTCTGCTGATGCAACTTTGACTATCCAAGGGCATTCTCTTGATACATGGAAACCCACTGACACCTTTGGCTGTAATGAGTTACCCTTTTGAATGTGAAGTCAGAGCAGTAAATGACAGTGAAAGCATTGAGCACTCCAGTTCACTGTGCCAAGAGATGTGAAATGTTTCAGTCTCCTGATAATTGACCCGAGAGTCTCTTTGGTTTTTTTCAAGAAAAAGGGATTTGAAATCAAATTGTCCATTTTGTTTTAGTTGGTTAAATTGGGGTTTTGGGTATTTCTAAAGATTTGAAATACGTGTGTGATTTCTAAAGTATATAATCTTAGAATAACTTGTATTTTAAAGAATTGTTTGATTTAAATTGGTTTAAGCTGCTCTTGACTAAGTTTCTATAGGTAATCTTTTTATTCCAGTTGCTAATGCAGTTCTCCAGTGTTAGGCATTTGGCCTTTGGTTAATTTACAACTGTCAGTGAGGATGTTTTTCGGTTAATTGAGAAAATGAGTTTGAGGTTGGAGACTTTGGACAAACCAAAGTGGTTACATTTCAAAGGTATTTCATTGGCTCAAAGCATTTTTGGTTGCCCTGGGCTTGTAAAGGTGCTGCATAAGTCATTCATTAATAGCATTGTGTAGAATCTATTAATATGAAACTGATGTTCTATGTATAATAGCAGACTAGTTTAAATATTTTTTAAATGCATTTGAGCACTACATAGGACTCTAACTATGCTTGAGCATCTAAACAGGATCCTTGTAATCTGTAATCTATCAGATGTTTTAAAGGAGAGCAAGAAAATTAGTTATGAAATGTTCATAAAACTCCAGGATTACTTATTTGTAATACAGTGCTGGAGTAACCGAGTTGGTCAGGCAGCATCTGTGGAAGGAAATGGGCTAATGACGCTGCAGTTCAGGACCTCAATCTGTCCACTTCACCCCACAGGTGTTGCCTGACCTGAATTCCTCCAGTAATTTTTTTTATTTCTCAAGGCACCAGCATTTGTACTCTGGTCTCAGTTATTGTAATCGTTCCACCCAACATGGATTTGTTTTTATTGCGTCCAAATTTAGTTAGAAAACCACTGATCTTCAAATGAGATATCTCAGCAACTTAGAATTTGTAATCTTTTTGTAATCTAATCTTATTGTAAGGTATATTCCTGTTTGAAGAGTTTACCTGGGATCTGATATCTGCAAATACGATTTTTTTTGTCTTTAATTTGTTTTTGCTATTGTGCACAAGTTGCATCTTTTAACTGTTATCGCATTAATATTTCCAAGGAAGGGAAAACTGAAAACAATTCAAAACAATGTTGCATTGGAAGAAACTTGAATTTCTATTTAAGAGACAAAATATAGCTTTCCTCGTGGTTAACATCTTTGTGTAACCTATTATGAAATGTTTTTTGATAACCATCCAAGTTCTGTCGTTAACCTGTTGTATGACACACATTTTCTTAATACAAAAAACCTCCAATGTGTAGGGTTGAAAATAGTCTGCATCCAAGTCGGATTAAAAAGGCTAGAAACGCAGCATGTCAAACAATGCCCGTGGAAGGAGAAACAATTAACATTTTGGTCAAGGACCTTTCATTATAAAAGTCTTTAGTTTGATGCATTAGCTCTTCAGCTGACTTGTTTCTAGCATTTATTTAATACTTTCAGATGCAATTCTGATTTGTTCAAGCCAATTGCTTGAAATCTAGTTGAAAATAAACTTGCAGATATTTGGTGCTGAGCTATGTACCAACAAGCATGTCCTTGTGTTCAGACTTAATGAGTTATTTTGGATTGGGAGGATGGGAATCGACTGGTAATGGTGCAAGCAATTTCCTGGCAAATCAAATTTCTTTTTATGAAGCGTTTGGTTATTACATCGCACCTTTGTTTCCTGAAGTACGTTCCAAGTGGAAATGCAGACTGTTTGGGTCTGTACAGTGTTTTGAGCTCTACAAGAAAAGCTATTTTGTTTTTTCTTGCTGCGTTTCAATTCAACAAAATGGGAAGACTTGCGTGCACGTTTGCAGAGCATGAGCCAGAGTAGCTGGTCACAGCTCATCTATCACTTGCTGAAGGAGGTAATTGTCATTCTTTCCCCTGATCATTCTTCCTGCTATCAAAACAGTTGCCAGAAGATTTTATTTTAAGTTGGGTCGCAGATCCCTGTGTTTTGAATGGAATAATAGTTTGAGGGTCTAAATAGCCTGTCTATTCCTTTTGAAGTTTTCATGCTTTGGACTTGGTTCTAACAAACCACTGTTAATCTACTGTTTAAAATCATTTAAATGCAGACATTACTTTTACAAATACAAAGGAACACTTTACTTAACATGGACCTCAGGTTTTTGGATGACGGTGGGAGATAAACTGCTATAAAGCATCAAAGTATTTTCCATAATTCCAGCCTTTTAAATGTGTACAGTAGTCACTTAAGTTGAAACAGAAGCCTATTCTGTACAATGGCAATGTGGATTGAGAATTGGTAGCATGAAGGGGAAACCGGGTTGGTGAAGTAGGTAGGAGGAAATTATTAATAGCTTGAGTACAAAGCTGAAACTACAATAGCAAAATGTATGGTAAGAAGCAAGAATGTTTTGATAGCATTTGATGTCTCAAAGCATTCATCCTTTTCAGATCCTGAGCGATCTCTCTATTTCTAGCACTATGTATTTATTTCACATTTCCAGCAGTTGATTTTCATCTCTAATAAAACAAGCAAACTACTTTCAAAAGTTGTCATTTTTCTAAATGAGAATTTTATTGTTGCAATGCAATAAATTGTTGCTGGTGGCTTGCAAGGACCACCAAACCTAATCCCACTTTCCAACAGAAAAGTAACTGACCTGTTGACCCTCATTAAGATAGTGAGATTGGAGACACAAGATCATTTTGAACATTGAGTCCATCAGTGCATTCAAAAATATTTTGCTCTAGCTCGCTGCATGCTCTTCCCCAATCTACACTCAGCATAAAGTGCCTTTTGGTTCATTGAGTCTGTCGGGCCTTGGAGCAGTCCTATTATCCACATTCAAATCCTGTAACCTTATCATGCGTTCCACCTTATTCTCCTGCCACTTGCCATTGGCAATTGACCAACAACCAGCATATCTTTGAGGAACCCAGGCAAACATGAGGAGAATATTCAACCCACATGTGGCCAGCACTCAAGAGCAGGAATGAACCTGAAGGTATGCAGCGCTATCTAATGGTAGTCATTTTACTATAGAATTACTGTGGAGAGCATGGCTCGGTGTGTTAAAGGGAACTATACAGTCTTTGTGGTTTTATGTTTAGTATGGGCTTTAAAGAGTCCATCTTTTCTGTGCTCTGAAATGAATGCAAGCAAGCCTTGGCCAAAGCAGCCACAATCTGGCAATTATGGAAAACATTTACTCTGCAACTGAAATGAACGCCTTATTTCATTTGCCATGTTATTTGAAGACCTAATTCAAGCCTCTGCATTGAGTAACACATCCACCACTTTTTTTATATATATATGTATATGTGTGTGTATATGTATATATGTACATATATATATGTGTGTGTGTGTATATATGTATGTTTCTTTCTTCCCCAGCACCCTTGTTTCCAGAGCCTTTCCAGATTAACATTTTTCTGGACCAACGTAGGTTCAGCCTCCGAGAGGTCAAACAGTGGGACAAGTGTAAGGGAGGGGTAAAAAGCTAGTGCGAAGAATGGGCTCTGACTAGGCAGCTGCTTTGCTGAACACCTGTGCTTTATCTGTCGTGGCCATCTATTGTTATTTTCATTTCTCTTCCATTCCCACACCATGTCTCCCTCTGCCTCCTTCATTGCCAGTGAGGCCAAATGCCACTTCTTCCCAAGGTACCTCATTCTGTTTCTACAACCCAAAGTATAAACAATGAATTCACCTGCTTCTCCACCTCTCTATCCTGGTTTTCCTCACACCACCTTTAATGCCTGTTAGTTTTGTTCATTAAGATTAATATTCAAATTTTGCCATTTTCACTTTTCAAAAATAAATAAATAATTTACCTGGCAACTGTGAGATGCAATAGGTCACAGGACAGTGTAGGTGCATGACGAGATGAGGGCCCCCTTTTTCCCAGCCCCGTTACCATTTTTTCCTCTCCTCCAAGCACACTCATCCACCTAGATCTCCTTATCCCTTTGTCACTCATTATTCCCATTGGATTCCCTTCCTCTAACTGCTCACCTCTCTCCTCCCTCTGTTTCCATTTGCCACCACCACTAACCTCCCATTCCATTCCATTGTTCACCTTCCTTTCCCATTATATTACAGAATGTGGAGATCTCCACTTATCAAGTTCCAGCCTCTTGTTTTGCCTCCACCCCTTCCTTCCTCACCTGACTCTTATCAGCTGATCATACCCTCCTCGCTTTCTAGTGGATTTTGGTCCAATCTTGCACATTTCAGTGCAAGCATTCAGTTTTGTCTTGAATGCTGCCTACACTTAATCAATTGTGTACAGGAGGTTAATGGTACCAATTGTATGTGGAATGGTATAAAATCCGGAATTGACTGATGGTATCATTATTTGCAATACACACTTCCCGAGTGCTTTGAAAATTGTGAAAATGGTAACTTTTAAATTAATCTTTTTGAACAAAATGTCAACTTCTTAATAGGATAAAATGTGTACAAAAGTGTATAATAAATGAGCGGGAAAATGTTTTGCAATGCTTTGAATTTATCCCTGATCAATCTAGTACTTGAACCCATTGAATCTGTCGTCCAAACGATATTATGAAATCCCCTAAATTCTTTGGTTGTTTCCTAGGTAATGGTTGACATTTACTTCCCTCTTTTTGAGCAATAAATCTTTTTTAAGATCAGGTTTGGATTTTGTGTTAACGAATTGTTCCTCTTGTACTCATAGTGTCTAATGTTTGAAGTAGGGAGAGGTTCCTGTGTTGGCTGTGTACTGACCATGACCGATGGTCCAATGTAGGGGAAGTTTCACATGCACTTAATCCAGTTTTTCATCCAAAGCATATTTTACTCATAGTTCTGCTAATATTGAATGTGGAATTTTGCCTACGGCCCCAATAAATCTGAGTGAGCCTGCATTGTTAGTCCATGTTTTCCAAACATTAGTCCATGTTTTCTTTACTATTTAAAACTTTATCTGTATGAGGAGAGCAAGAGTCTCTTGAATTACTACTCTTAACCAGCTCCTTCATGAGACGGCTAAAAGTTCGGGGTAATGTTTCTTACAATAAGCAAAAAAGCTGCTGGAGAGGCTCGGCCCAGCTTCTGTGCAGGGAAAGGATAGTCGCCGTTTCTGGTCGTGACCCTCAATCAGGTCACAGTCTGAAATCTACTCCCCTTTGCCTCCAGATGCTGCCTGACCGGTTGAATTCCTCCAGCAATGGATAGACACAAAATGCTGGAGTAACTCGAAGATGGACACACAATGCTGGAGTAATTCAGCAGGTCAGGCAGCATCTTTGGAGAAAATGGATGAGTGACGTTTTGGGTTAGGACCCTTCTTCAGTCTCTCAAAAATTCTCCAGCAGTTTGGTTTTTGCTCCAGATTCCAGCATCTGCAGTGTCTCGTCTCCATTTCCTATTGTTAATCCAATTTCTCACCAATGCCTACTTTACTCACCAGTCCTGATTAGTTCTGTGAATATTGCATGTGGAAATTTGCCAAATGCGCCAAGTAAATCTGTGAACCTGCATCATTAGAGATGTTGGCTTTCTACTGCATGAAACTGATGTTGTTTACATTCAGCTCGACATGAGATGTGAGCTTTCTTTGAAAATCAGTTCTCTTTGACATCCTGCTGATTATATATCCATCAAGATCAGCAGAATAGATAATTTATCGTCTTGGTTTGGTGGGATTGCTACAATATTTTCCACTTTTATACTTTTTTAATTGCAAATCAAAACTTCATGCACTACTTTTGGATGTCCTAAGGTTATTCAATAATCTGGTGTAAAGATGCTCACTGCCACTTAACACCCACAAGACTAACTTTACTGACTAACTTGACTCCCACTTGAGTTTTGGCTGGAGTATTGATCCGTTTTTATAAGTGTTTAGTTTAGAGATACAGCGCAGAAACACTCTTCAGTCCACCTAGTCGATGCCGATCGACAATCACCCTGTACATGAGCACTATCCTACACTCTACTTCTCACCAAAACCAATTAACCTTCAAACTGTATGTCTTTTGAACGTGGGAAGAAACTGGAGCACCTGTAGAAAACCCACACGGTCACGGGGAGAACGTAGAAACTCATTGTAAACAGCACCCACAGTCAGGATCGATCCCGGGTCTCTGGTGCTGTAAGCCAGCAACTCTACCACAGCGCCACTGTGCTGCTCTATATTTGCTTTTAACTAAAAACTGGGCCCTGTCCCATGTGACAGGGCCCGTTGGGTCCCTGTCACATGGGAGGCCTGGTCCCCCCAACGCAACCCGTTTCCCCAACGCAATATTCCACCACTCGCCCATGGCCCCCAACTGCCCAGGCGCGGCTCATTTCCCTTCGTCCCCAGCACTCTCTCCCCCTCTTCTTTCCCCTCCCCTCTCCTCGTCCCCTCCCCAATCCCTCCCTAATCCCTCCCTCTCCTTTCCCCTACCCTCGGTCACTCCTTCCCTCCATAACTCCTCTCCCCTCCCCACCCCTCACCTATCCCTCTATCCCCCACTCACCTCCCTCACTGCCCTCCTCTCCCTCTATTTCCCACTCCCTACCTCCCCCCTCCTCTCCCACTCAACTCCTCCGTCTTTCCCCTCTCCTCCTACCCTCCCAAATCCCTCCCTCACCACTCCTTTCCCCTACCCTCAGTCACTCCGACCCTGCATAAACTCCTCTCCCCCTCTATCACCTTCCTCTCCCTCTATCACCCTCCTCCCCACTCTCCGTCCTCACCTCCCTCACTCCCCCCTCTCCACCCCCTACCCCCTCGCCCTCAATTCCCCCACACTCTCTCCTCGCCTCCCCAGGATCTCGAGGTTGCTGCTCGTCTGACCGGAGATTGCCTTGACCGGAGGCCGTGCCGACCAACGACGGCAGAGGAGGGCAAGTGCCGCAGACCGACAACGGACGCGACCAATCAGTGCGGTGATGGTGCAGATAGACACACAGGTCCCGCATCTCCCTTTTCCTATTTCCAAAACTCCCTTTCCCCAATTGCTGGGAATTCAATGTTGAATCCCAGATTTTTAATTTCTGATATCGTCTTTTACTTTAAAACAAATGGAACATTAAACTTCCTTATAATTCTATTTCTACTAAACTTGTAAAGCTTTTACTACTCTGATCATACTGAACTTCCCATTAGCATGAGGAACTCCATCAGGTTGCTGTACAGATTTCTAAAATGTATGTTGCGGCAGCTTGACTGAGGTTTTTCTAATATTTGAAGAGCAGGAGGAGTAAAGCAGCTTAATATTTGACACTGAAGGAATTGAAGGAGAGAACAATAGGTTGGAGAAAGTGGTGTTGATATAGAAATTAAGTCCATTAGACCTGCTTCTAGTTCCCTGTTCTTCGCTACCACTGTGCATGTGAAGAGATGGGTACAAAGCGACTGATCCATTCTGGGAAATACTTTTTGGTTTTTTTTGAGATACGACATAGAAACAGGCCCCTCCATTGTGATGCCAACTATCAATCACCCATTCATACTGTTTTTATATTATCATACTTTCTACCACAATCCCTACACATTGGGGGCAAATTTACAGAGATCAATTAACCTGCAAACCCGTGCGTCTTTGGGATGTGGGAGGAAACCCACGTAATTACATGGAGCACTTGCAAACTCCACACAGAGCACCCGAAATCGTGGGTCTCTGACGATGTAACGTAGCAGCTCTGTAAGCATCATATTTTGCACATTAGAGAGGCAACATAGATTAATTCTTTGAGCTTGACTTGGAAAGTAGCTAGTCTCTAAGAGACAATTAGATGGGTGCATGGATTGGACTGGTATTGAAGGATATGGGCCAAACACAGGCAGGTGGGACTAGTGTAGGTGGCCATGTTGGCACGTTGGGCTGAAGGGCCTGGTTCCACGCTGTATGACTCTATGATTATAACTAGAGAGTTATTCATTTAATGTTGGCATGGAAACTTGCAGTTTATTTAAGGAAATAAAATAAGATTTGTTTTCCAGCTGCATCAAACTGAAGCAACTTCCCTGTGCTAGAAGTTTAACTGCTTCTCCAAAAAGTATTCAAAGACATCTTTTAACCACCATGGCTCATTTCCATTGTAGCTATGTTGCAATTCCAAGATTCTTTGAATTCCAATAAGGTTATTTTTGCCTTTGTAGCAAGAATACACTCATCCATCAGCAGACAAGTTGTTTATATTTTATGTCATGAAAGATGAGTATAACCTCAAATTTTATTTTATCCTCAACATTTATCTCCCCTTTTAGGTTAATGAATTCAGTCTCTTTCGCTCAAATCTAATCGTCGCCCTCTTCAAATACCAGCTGTCTCATTCTCTTACTGGGCAACATTACAGTCAAATTCTTTTTTTTATTTCCCAACACCTTTTGAACTGGGCACTTTATAACCAAGAAGAAATGTCCTAATTTGGGCCTATGTTTTATAACCAAACATAATAGTTATTCCATCAAACCAAAGACGCCTATTGTTAGTTGCTAGCTCATGCCCTATTAAGTTGTGCAATGGTAATATTAATGGCTTCCAAAATGTCTTTCTTCAATAAAATTAATGTCACATGGAAGATATCACTTTCGGTTGAATCCCTGGACATCTGCATCCATTATCTTGTAAGATTCCAGCTACACTGATTTCTACCTTCCCAATTGGGAATAAAATCTGAATGAGTAGAGTGCACTTTGCAACGACTGTGGCATTTTATACTCTCAAAAGTATTTTTGAGATGCAAGTAATTTATAAATCTGCTTTAATTAACCAGAAATGCATGTGGCCTCCCCCCTCCAGACTTTTATTCCTAAAATACTTTTTTTTATCATTGAGATAAGCAAGCCCTTATTGAATCTCATCACGAAGTAGTTTTTTTGGCCTAAGGTCTCCAACATCACCCAATGGGGTGGAGTAGGGCAACGAAAAGCAATGCTGAACTATAGACAAGGAAGACACTGTGGACTCCACCCTTCATAGGTCATCTGCTGCCAGCCCTGCTTTGTTCTAACCTTTTCTTACCTCCAATTCCCTCCCCAATCTGCAGAAGGTTCTCAACCAGAAATCACCAATCCTTTTTCTCCAGAGATGCTGCCTGACTCGCTGTGTTACTCCAGCACTTTGTGTCTATCTTGTATTTATATGGGTAATTTTCTGTACTTTTTGACCACAGCCATTTATAATCAATGAATCACTTATCTTTAATGTAGCTAATTGCAATATAGTAACAACATCAGCTTACTTGTGTAAAGCATTACTCCACACTGATACATTAGCTAACCAGCTAATCTGTTTCTTGAAGTGCATTTTGAAGGACAATTATAAGCCAGGAAAGCCTGTTTGAGGTGTACTTTACAGTAACCAAGCAACCTTCCAGCCAGCAGATAGATACAAAGTGCTGGAGTAACTCAGCCAGTCAGGCAGCATTTCTGGAGAAAAAGGATGGGTGACGTTTGGGGTCGGGACCCTCCTTCAGACCAGCTTCCAACTCGCACTTCTGGGGGAGGAAACTGGAGCAACCAGGAAACCCACACTGTTAATAGGGAGGATGCAGAATCCAGATCACTGGAGTTGTGAGGCAACAGCATTACCTACTCTTCACTGCATGTTTAGTAACTATATCCAAGATCTAGTTCTTCTCAAGTAAGTCTATAATTTACATGAGCTACAAGTTCAGCCTGCTTTACTGTGGGCAAATTTACTTTGGGCAAATTTCTGCCACGAACAGGATGGGCACACTCTGGTTTGTAAATATTTTTGCCTAATTCTAGCATTCTCCATTTCCCAAGTAATAATAAACATCTATCATGTTTTGAAGAGCCATGTAGCCATGGACCAGATTTAAGGTTGTCAAAATACACTTGGATTTTTCCTGTCATTTGACTGCGCCTGTTGTGAACTAATTAAGAGAGATTGACTGTTAGAAATGGCCAATAACTTAATTATCATTGCTGGAACAGAAAGAATTGGACTCACATGTCCTTGAAAGTGACAGAGCATATAGAGTGATTATTAATGCAGATGAGCTTTGGGGATTCATAACTGGAAAGTGGTGTGTGTGTGTGTGTGTGTATTGTGCATTAAACATTGTAGTATTGTGTCCAATTCAGTTACCTAACATTCAGAAAACTGTGAAGATCCTAAAGAAGATATAGAAAAGATGTCACCAATTTGGCAAAACTGGGATTGTTCTCCCTAAAGTGAAGGTGGCTGAGAGGATATTTAATAAAATGTATATGATTGATTGATACTGCATGAAAACGGGTCCTCCGCCCCAACAGTGCAACCTGCAACTGATCAGGTCACAAACCTAAAGTATTGATTCTGTTTTCCTCTCTTCCTGCCTGATTTGAGTCATTCCTCAAACTTCTGTTTTTATTTTCGATTTTTTTTTTAGTAGCTGCTGTTGAAATAAGGTTCGATCCTCATCTCGGGTTCTGTCTGGGTAGCGTTTGCAAGTTCTACTTGTGATTGCATGGGTTTCCCAAAGATGTGTGGGTATGCATGTTAATTGGCCTCTATTAAGTTGCCACTGGTATGTAGGGAGTGGATAATAAATTGTGATAACATAAAACTAGTGTGTACGGATGATCGATGGTCAGCGGGGACTTGGTTGGCCGAAGGGCCTGTTTCCACGCTGTATCTCTAAACTAAACATTAAATGTTCAGCCTTCAACCCATCTTTGTACATTTCCTTTTGAATTAGGTATTTATTATACAAAATGCCTGTAAAATTTCCTATTAAAATAACATCCCATTTGTAATTTCACCCTTGAAGTCACTTAAGAATGGAATTTGACTGGGTCTGATTCACCTGGTTGACAATTGAATTTATTCTCAATATATTAAGGAAGTGCTTCCATTAAAAGACGTCAAGGAGAGTAACTCCAATTTCTTATCAAACCAAATGAGATGCAACTAAAATAGAAACTCGTTTTTATTTCTTTAAAGCCATTTCTTTAACAGTTAGGTTAAGCAAACCTTGTTTGCAGCGAATAGTAACCACACTTGAAAGGGTATTTTGTTGAATGTCAAATGCAGTGACTTGAATGCAGACCAGGATAGAAAGCTAACTTCTACCTTACTGGCTAAGCTTTTACTCATTTAACAGACATTCCGTAGCTTTCAGATTTTTATTTCTGTGTTGGCCTCTCCTGACATAACCACGTTAAAGGCGCTATGTAAATGCAGTCTGCTATATAAATGTAGGGTGATGGTAGTGAGAACGTGGTGGGAGGTAAGGCATTTGCCAAATACGATGCAAATGAATGTATACATCGCTGCTGAGAATTTTTGGAAGAACCTTTGCACAGTTCCTGTTTTGTATATATATTTTTATTATGAATAAAGTTTATTTTGATTTTTAAACATTCCCATCGCACTGAAAAGATGGAAGTTTTAAATCCTATTTCAGAGTCCCAGTAACTGCAGGCATTTATTTATTTATTTCGATTACTGCATAAAATTGAAATTAATCGCTCCTCACATTTTTTTTCATTTCAATTTATTTCCAGCTTAAGGATTACATTCTTTTAAAACATTTAAACCAAACGACTTTGTTTTTAATGATAGCTTTAAACGCATATTTACTGATCTTCAGTGTGCCAAGTGGACACATGTATAATTCACAGGCCATTTTGGGGAAAGTCTCTACTACCATATATAATTTGTATTGGGATGAACACGCCTCTTTGTGTTTATGAAAACCCCAAGTGCTGGAGGCATTCAGTTGAACTTTTCTCTCTTTCTTTTGATTGATGCAGTTCTTTATTTTGGGTCAATATTCAAATTCAGACTGGGACATTCATAGGGGAAGGAAGCTTCTGTACACATTTGTTTTGTTTCTCCTTTACACCCACAGGCAGAGGCGGCTGCTGCTGCTGCTGCTGCCGCCGGGGATAGTTTCTGTCCAGGAATTACACGAACGGTGGCCAATGTATCTCTCTGTCGGTCCACGCCCTCAACACGTCGCCGCCACCCTCTCTTACCTCCTTGGGAAGCCAGGTTTGCAGCGATATTCCGCTTTATGCCTCTCCCCCGTAACGTATAACATCTAAATGATGATCCGAGTGACACCGAACCAACAGCGTTGCAATTAATCGGCATCGGTCCAATTTGTTCGCGGGTGGGAAGGGCGGTGCGAGCAGGCTTACACCCTAGAAAAGTTGGCAGTGGGGAGGAGAGGGAGGAATAGAGAGGAGAGGAGGGAAGGGAGGAGAGTAGGGAGGAGGGGAGGAAGCAGACACACCTTCGCGAGAACCTGGGTAAACATAAGCTGACGCTGCCTGGTAACGTTCAGCTAATCAAGCGCCGCTCGCCATGTGCTCGTCGGTCTAATGCTGGGCTTTTCTGGCGACTTGTAATGCAGGGAGGCGGCTGGAGACTGCAGTTGGGCGCTTCGACCGGGGGGAAAGACTGAAGGTGCATGTGCACAAAGAGGGAGCGTGGTGGCAGCCTTTGGAGCCGAGGGGAGGTAAAGTAGAAGTGAAGTTTGCAGCGGGCTGCAGCCGCCCACCCTTTGTCCCGGTGTCAGTGGAGTGTACAGCAGTTGCCCCCGCCCCCTCCACTCTCAATGTCCCATTCAGTTTCACGGACTGCCCTTGCAACCAGAGCGAAAACGGTAAAATAATACGCCTTTCAAAAGCGTCCCCTGTAACGACTTGTAAAATTACCGCTCGTTAGAGCATAGAATTACCACTTGTGTGGCATAGGAACAGGCCCTTCGGCCCACAATGTATGTGCTGAACACGATGGCGTTAAACTGGTCCTATGCCTGCACATGATCCACATCTCTCCGTCCCCTGCAAATTCATATTCCCGACCCGAAACGTCGCCTCTGCATTAGACAGACACAAAGTGCTGGAGCAACTCAGCGGGTCAAGCAGCGTCTCTGGAGAAAAAGGACGGGGTGGCGTTTCGGGTCGGAACCGTTCTTCAGACTGAAAGCGATGTTCCCTCCAGGGAATATGAATCCCCTCCAGGGATGCTGCTGCCTGCCCCGCTGAGTTAGTCCAGCGTTGTGTGTCTGGCTTTAGTAACCCAGCATCTGCAGTTCTTTATTTCTGCTTATCTAAAAGCTCCTTAAACGCCTTTAATGCAAGTTCCTTCGCCACTACCCCCCCCCCCCCCCCCCCCCCGCCAGCGCCTTTCAGGCACCCACGCCCTCTGTTTAGAACAAAACTTGCCTCGCACTTCTCCTTTAAACTTTGCCCGTCTCACCTTAAAGCTACGTTCTCTGGTCTTTGATATTTCCACCCTGGGGGTAAAAAAGGTTCTGACTGTCTACCCCATCTATGCCTCTGATAATTCTGTATTCTCCCCTCAACCTCCAACGCTTCAGGGGGAAAAAACAACCAAAGTTTGTCCAAATTCTTACACTACTGCGAAATCCAGGCAGCATTCTGGTTATTTTGAAGTGAATATCTAATACAAACGCATCAGTGTGCCGCTGTCAGGCAGATGTTGGAAAGGGATCAGAGCACCCGACCCTCGTTTCATCCCTCAGATTGTTTGACAGTTTATAATTCCTCGCATGCTTATATAAATACGTGTATTATGTCTGTGTGTGCGCGCAGGCTTGCTTCTTTGATGGGACCTGTGGGCTGAGACGCGAGTGGAGGTGCTGGGGTAGGTGGTGAGCGGAGGGTATGCGGAGTGCAGGCACAACCGATGGAGACTTGAACTGAGAGAGTACGCTTCACCTTCGCTCAGATCCTTGCAGAAGCCAGTCAGAAGAAGGGTCCCGACCCGAAGCGTCACCTATTCCTCTTCTCCAGAGATGCTGCCCGACCGGCTGAGTTACTCCAGCATTTTGTGTCTATCTTCCGAGAAGCCACAGAAGGTCCCCAGCTGCCCACAGGGCTTTGCACAGAGTTTCCAATAAGGCGAAAGGTGAGCCTAGAGTGGTGGTAGAACCGCTGCCTCGTTGTTGGGTTGGATGCTTGAAACACACACGGCCCTCGTTCTGCTTGCTAAGTACCTGTCTCTACAAGTTTGCATGTTGTGCCTTGCTAAGCAACACGCCGCGTTTCCATCTGCGGTTTCAACCAAGTCCCCTGAACCGCAACTTAAATCCACTTCTGCTAAAAAAACTGCTTGCATTTGACACGCGAGTTTTGTGCAGTGGACCCCCGCCCCCCACAAGGCGCTCGGCAGGACCACTGTTTAAGTTTGGCAGTGGGATAGCTTCCGATTGCCAAAAACCTGGGTCAAAGAGATAACGTTTGAAGGCGCGGCATGGAGAGGTGGGGAGGACAGGGAGGAGGACCCAGCGCATTGAAGCTGCCAGCTGATGGCAAGGCGAGGAGGAGGTCCATGTGTTTCAGAAACTTTAGGACTTCGGGAAGTTGTGGCGACGACAAAGCGGGACGAAAGTACTAAGGGTTTACAAATAAGGATCTTGATGTCGGAGTCTCGCTGGTCTGAGTGCCTGTGTAAAGTGCTTGTCCTATGGCTTGAGCCGTCCGGCGTCGCGGGGCCGGTCCCACTTCGATCGCCGGAGCCGTGCGGAGTTGTGCGGAGTTCGTCCCGACACCGCGCGGGGCTCCGAAAAACTGACTATGTCCAAAAATTCCGCGCGGCAACGGCTTGTCGGCTCGCAGTCGCCTCGACGTATTAAGTGCCTGTCCTACAAGCATGCAACTCCGCAAGTAGAGAAGTGATGAATGAACGGGATTTGGTTCAATTGGAGACACAAGGAACTGCAGATGCTGGAATCTTGAGCCAAGCACGAAGTGCCGGAGGAATTCGGCGAGTCGGGCAGCATCTGAGGAGGGACATGGGTAGATGATGTGTAGGGTACTGGACTTGACTGACCGAGTTCCTCCAGCACCTTAGTTTTGGTTTCAGGTTGTTGCCCAAGTTAGGAACCGTATAACGGAGAAATGGGTGAAGTGGGGGGGAGAACGTGATTTTATTTCCTGGCTTTTATATAACGCGCCGGAGCGTTTTACGGGTGGAGAATGGATGCTAGACACCGAACGGGAGAGGACCCAGGGGAAGTGACACGGTCCAAGAGGTGTCTTTGGAGATGGCTTGTGAAAGGAGGAGAGTTTCGGAGTACTCGTTGAAGCATCAACTGCTGGTAAACTTGTACTTGACGAAGCTGCTTGTTATCCAGAAACAGTGAGACTTCGCCTTGGATCTGAAAATGGTGTAATATGTGATACTGTGTCAAGTCAACTAGGAATTGGGCTAAGGTAATGAAATGAATTAACTTGAGAAACATAAACCATAAAGTTTATAGAGACTGAAGAAGGGCCCCGACCTGAAACCTTAATGTCCAGAGATTCTGCTAGCCCCACTGAGTTACTCCAGCACTTTATGTATTTTTTAGTAAACCAGCACCTGCAGTTCCTTTTTTCTAGCCAAGGGTGCCTTTTGATGTGTATTTGGTAAACTCATCTCATCTCCCCCAACCATCTGGTCCCTTGCTGGGAATGGCATGGGAGTAATATTCCAAGCAAAAAGAGCAATACCAAAGGGTATTGATGGTCCCAACAATGAGTAATACCAAAAGGTATTGACCAAATTGATGATTTATGGTTAATTAGTTGCGATTTAACCAACTGGAAATTATTTGGGTTATAAATCAATAAATTGCAGATAATTTCTATGGATTGGCTTACAATTGGCTGCACGTGGTGTGAATGTGGATGAGGCTGCTGAGATTGAATGGTGCCTTGATTGAATGGTGGAGTGGACTCGATGGGCTGAATGGTCTAATTCTGCTCCTAGAACTCATGAACACGATATTTCTGAAGGGGATTAACTTCAAGATGGAAACAAAATGCTGGAGTAACTCAGTAGATCAGGCAGCCTCTATGGAGAAAAGAATTCGGTGACTCTGAAGAAGGGTTTTAACCCAAAATGTCACATGTTCCTTTTCTCCAGAGATGCTGTCTGACCCGCTGAGTTACACCAGCATTTTGTATCTATCTTTGGTGTAAACCAGCATCTGCAGTGCCTTTCCCATCATGACCTAGCCCAATTCTTACCTCCCATGGCCCTGCATCATATATCACTTAATTCTCAGTATCAAACCCTGTCATCAATATTTCATGGTTACAAGTTGCGAAGATAATTTTTTTCAGTGTTTCTTTTAATTTCTTCCCCCGTCGTTCTGGTCTCTTGTTGACCCTACAGTTCTACGACTGGCCTTTGCATGTCTCTGAGATTATTCGGCAAATGGCAGTGGACTCTTTGGCTCCAAGTCACAGCAGATCCTTGCCTCACCTCACTGTCTCCCAGTGTGTGCTTGACCCCTTACAAACCGTCTAGCAGAAGCAAAGAGTGCAACCTAAAAATGGAAACATTATTCTCCCTCACTAGCTCTTAATTACAGTACTCAAGCCAACCATATGTGCAATAACAACTTTTAAATGATACTTGGACAGGTACATGGAAAGGAGAGGTTTACAGAGATGTGGTCCAAATGTGGGCAATGGGACGAGCTTAGATGGAGCATCTTGATCGGCATGGACGAGTTGGGCCTAATGGGCCTGTCCCACTTAGGCGACTGGAACGGCGACTGTCAGAATGGAACACACACATACACATACACACACACACACACACACACACACACACACACACACACACACACACACACACACACACACACACACACACACACACACACACACACAGAGCAAGTGGGGGGAGCGCTGTCTGAGTGAAATTCACACAGTGCAAAGCCAATGTGATACAGCCACACATGGCGCAGTAAAAAGACGGTGAAATCACAGTGTACGGGAAGGATCACGTTAAGTCCTTTAAAATAGAGGGGAGGGGCGAGGGAGGAGGAATGGAGACAATTTTTAAAAAGCCAGAGATACACAGCTGTGAAGCCCGGCGGACATTTAACATTACCGTTCGGTTACCTTTGGTTCTGAAAACTACTGCTTACGTTTTTTCCCCCAATGAGCCAATGAAATTCACTGGTCAGCACCGTTACAACATACGAGAACCGTCGACCTCCTGGCGACTTGCCTACGGCACGAGAATTCTTGCTACTCTACATGGCGGCTTCATTCTGGTTGCCGCTCATTTTTCTACATGTTGAAAAATTAGCGGCGACCATAATGAGGCCGCAACTAGTTCCCAGAATGCGGGAACTCCTCACGACCATGAAGATAACTCCCCGGCAACTACCAGAGAACATGTGGCGATCTCATAGTCGCCTACAAAGTCGCATAAGTGGGACAGGCCCATAAGAGCCGTTTCCCTGCTCAAGAGTCATGAGGAGTGTATTGTCATGTGTCCCTGATAGGACAATGAAATTCAGCACAACAGAACATAGTAAGCATGAATACAGAACAGATCAGTGTGTCCATATACCATTAAATAAATATATACGCACATGAATAAATAAACTGTTAAAGTGCAAATAAACAGATAATGGGATATTAATGTTCAGAGTTTTGTCTGAGCTGAGTTTAATAGCCTGATGGCTGTTGGGAAGTAGCTATTCCTGAACCTGGTCATTGCAGTCTTCAGGCTCCTGTACCTTCTACCTGCAGGTAGCGGGGAGATGAGTGTGTGGCCAGGATGGTGTGGGTCCTTGATGATGCTGCCAGCCTTTTTGAGGCAGCGACTGCGATAGATCCCCTCGATGGAAGGAAGGTCAGAGCCGATGATGGACTGGGCAGTGTTTACTACCTTTTGTCGTCTTTTCTGCTCCTCGGCGCTCAAGTTGCCGAACCAAGCCGCGATACAACCGGTCAGCATGCTCTCTACTGTGCACCTGTAGAAGTTAGAGAGAGTCTAACTTGACATACCGACTCTCCGTAATCTTCTCAGGAAGTAGAGGCGCTGATGTGCTTTCTTAATAATTGCATCAGTGTTCTCGGACCAGGAAAGATCTTCAGAGATGTGCACGCCCAGGAATTTGAAGCTCTTGACCCTTTCCACCATGATATAAACGGGACTGTGGGTCCCCATCCTACCGATGTGTTGGTGTTGAGGGTCAGGTTATTGTGCTGGCACCATATGGACAGCCGCTCGATCTCTCTTCTTTTACTCTGACTCGTCCCCTTCAGTGATACATCCCACAACAGTGGTGTCGTCAGCGAACTTGATGATGGAGTTCGCACTATGACCGGCTACACAGTCATGAGTATAGAGTGAGTACATCAGGGGCTGAGCACGCAGCCTTGAGGTGCTCCCATGCTGATTGTCATCGAGGCTGACACATTTCCACCAATATGAACAGACTACGGTCTGTGAATGAGGAAGTTGAGGATCCAATTGCAGAGGGATGCGCAGGGACCCAGTTCTGCGAGTTTGGTAACCAGCTTGGAGGGGATGGTTGCATTAAATGCCAAGCTGTAATCAATGAATAACAGCCTGACATGAGTTTTTGTTGTCCAAGTGGTCCAGAGCAGAGTGAGGGCCAGCGAGATCGCATCCACCGTTGATCTGTTGTGGCGATAGGCGAACTGCAGTGGGTCCAGGTTTTTGTCGAGGTAGGAGTTGATTTGTGCCATGATCAACCTCTCAAAGCACTTCATCACCACAGGCGTTAGTGTCACTGGTCGATAGTCATGGAGGCATGTCACCTTGCTCTTCTTGGGCACTGGTATAATTGATGCCCTTTTAAAGCACGTGGGAACCTCAGACCTCAGAAGTAAGAGGTTGAAAATGTCCGTAAAAACTCCCATCAGTTGGTCCGCACAGGTTTTTAGAACACAACCGGGTAAACCATCAGGTCCAGGCGCATTTCGAGGGTTCACCCCTCTGAAGGATTTTCTGACGTCGGCCTCTGTGACTGTGACTGAAATACCATCGCAGCGAATGGGGGCTCGGGAAGGCACCTCAGTGTTCTCCCTATCAAAGCGTGCGTAAAACGCATTGAGCTCGTCGGGGAGTGATGCTGCATGACTTTATGACCCTAATGCTTATTGGCATTGTCCTTATTACAGGCATTTTCTCCCGTAGTTTAGTTTTAGTTTAGAAATACAGTATGGAAACAAGCTCTTCGGCTCACCGAGAGCACATCGACCATTGATCACCCGTTCAGTAAAGCTCGTTGGGAAGAAAGTGCGAGTTATAGTCCACATCTGCCCTGTCACAAACCTCATTAGAAAATTGAAATTTTACTGATGATTTCTGATTGCAGTAATTCGAAACAGATCTGTTAAAATGATCAAAACCAGCACTTCTTTTACCAAAAATTGAATCATATTCTGTGAAGCCCTGTGAAAATCAGGAGGTGAGTTCCACCATGGCAGCTAAAGAATTTAAATTCAACCAGTTAAGTAAATCTTTTGTTCAAGCAAAAAAAAACAATCTGAGTGGTGGTAACTATGGCACTATCGGATTGTCATGAAAAATCCTTCTGGTTCACTAACAGCTTTCAGGAAAGGGAATATACCGCCTTTACTTGGTCTGACCTTTCTGTGACTTCAAGACCACCACTGATATTGAATCTCAACTTGCCTCTTTAATTCTTGGAAATTAAGGATGGTCAAATATGCTGCCATTTCAATGACCTCTACAATAAATACAAAAAAATGCAATTAATTCACTTGTGATTACATGAAGTGACTGCAATTTAAATTTCAGGAGCTCCAAGATGTAAATATAGTTAGTTGATGTGAACTTAGAAAATGGACATAAATAAAACCTACTGGATAAGAAAGTGGTAAACTTTTTAAGTTGAATATGATTTTGGAGTCATTATTTTGCTTTGTGGATTTACTTTACTCTTTCTGTTGTTTCTGCACGACATCAGAATGCCAAATAGGTTGGCCGATTTCCAAATAGATATGAAGACACAAGGAACTGCAGACAAAATGTGTCGGAAGGAACTGCAGATGCTGGTTTACACCAAGGATAGGCACAAAATGCTGGAATAACTCAACGGGTCAGGCAGCATCTCCGGAGAAAAGGAAGGGGTGATGTTTCGGGTCAAGATCACTCAACCCGAAACGTCAACTATTCCTTTTCCCCAGAGGAACTGCAGATGCTCGTTTACAAAAATAAAGTGCTGGAGTAACTCAGTTGGACAGGAGGGAGGGAATGGACAGACAACGTTTTGGGTCAGAACCTTTCTTCAAACTGTTTGTAATAGTGGGAAGAGAGCTGGAAAAGAAGTGGGCAGGACAAAGCCTGGAGAGTGATAGGTGGATGCAGGTGACGGGATCGGGGTTCGATTGGCAGATGGGTGGGCAATGGCTAGAGATGAAAAGGAGACAAAAGGGATGTGCGAAGGGAAATGTGAAGGTAGAGGAAGGGATGTGTGTGCAAGGGGATGAGGGGAAAGGGGGAGGGGTGGGATAATGGGGGACGTGGGTGCTCATCTGACTGGTGCACAGGGAAGGGGGGAGGAGGGGAAAGGGGACATTCCCCAAAGTTGGAAAATTCAATGTTCATACAGTTGGGTTGTAATCTGCCCATGAGGTGCAAATAAAAATGTTACATGCTTGGAACAGTCACCTTATTCAGCTTAAGGTTAACGCACAGTCTTTCGTCGGGATAAAGCCAAATGCTGCACTTGACATGTGGGCTTTTGATGCAAAAAATGAAGTTAAAGACCGCAGGAAAATGTCCTAATGATAGACACAAAATGCTAGTGTAATTCAGTGGGTCAGGCAGCACTGGCGAAAATGTACAGGTGATGTTTCAATTCGGGACCCTTCTTCAGACTGATTTTAGGGGGGAGGAACTTTTGTTACATTATTATTATTTTATTACAGGAAAATGTTCTATGATATGAATTATTCTGTTAAGCATCGAGAAACGTTTTAGGTAATCATCATGAAGGGGGCAACAAAATGTTAAATATTGCACCAAAGTTACTTCATTACTTTACATTCACATAACATGGGGTTAAATTGTCAGGGGACTTCGCTGTGAATGGGTGGTAATAAGCGCGAGCGAAATTCACATCCATCTACAGCACAGAGCAACATCTCATACTTCAGTATATGGACACAAAATGCTGGAGTCACTCAGCGGGTCAGACAGCAACTCTGGAGAAAAGAAATCGGTGACGTTTTGGTTCCCCTTTTTCAGGGGAAAGGGAAACGAGAGATATAGATGGTGATGTTGTGAGATCTCAAACAAATGAATGAAAGATATGCGGAAAAGTAACAATGATAAAGGAAACAGGCCATTGTTAGCTGTGTGTCAGGTGAGAATGAGTACAGACAATGACACTCAACAGGGTCTGAAGAAGGGCCTCGACCCGAAACGTTGCCTATTTCCTTCTCTCCATCGATTCTGCCTCACTCCAGCATTTTAGTCCGCATTTAGATTTTCCAGCATCTGCAGTTCCTTCTTAAACATGACACTCAACAAGATGACTTTGAAGCTGGTGTGACGGGTGGGGGAGGGATGCAGAGGGAGGGATTGCAGGGGTTACTTGAAGTTAGAGAAATCAAAATTATACCACTGGGTTGTAAGCTGCCCAAGCGGAAAATGAGATGCTGTTCCTCACTCTGGCAATGGAGGAGGAGGAGGAGGCCTAGGACAGCCTTCCTACTCATGCTGCAGTATGATCTACAGTGGAAATACTCATCAGATTGGGTAGCATCTATGGAAAGAGAAATAGAGTTAATGTTTCAAGTCGATGAGTTTTCATTAATTCTTATAAAAGGTCATTGACCTAAACTATAAACTCTCCCGTTCCACAGATGTGGTCTGAATCAGATCTATTTACCAATTTCACTGACAGTTCTACTTGATTAGTATGGTCAGGGGTTATGAGGAGAAGGCAGGAGAGTGGGGTTGAGAGGGAAAGATACACCAGTCATGATTGAATGGCGGAGTAGAATTGATGGGCTGAATGGCCTAATTTTCTCCTATAACTTATGAACTATAATAACCTGTTAATCTTCCAGTATCTTTTCCAAGATCATATCCATTTTGTAGAGTGAATGGATGCAGTTGCTCATGTGTGATCCAGTGCCAAGGAATGCAAAATATAGAATCTTAATTTTCCAAAAGGCCATTTGGCCCAACAAGCCCATGCTATAGTCCATGCCTTCAGTCCCATTCACTGACATTTTTCCTAATGCCTATCTGTTTTCTTTTTGAACGTCGCAATTGACACCATTTCCACTGTCCCACACTCCCAATCCTTTCCATTCAGTATAGTCCTGATGACAACCATTCTCTGCATAACAGAATATTTTCTTCATATCCCCCTGTAAAATCTATGCCTATCAACCTTGAACAATCTGTTATTTAAAGCACCCACAGTAATATGAAAGTACGACACTTTTAATTTTTAGTTTAGTTAAGTATATTTTAGAGATACAGTGCAAAACATGTCCTTCAGCCCACCGAATCCTCACTGACCACAGATTACCTGTACACTAGCTCAATAGGGACAATTTACAAAAGCCAATTAACCTAGAAACCTGCATGTCTTTAGAATGTGGGAGGAAACTCACATGGCCACAGGGTAAATGTACAATCTCTGTACAAACAGCACCCGTAGTCAGGATTGAACTTGGGTCTCTGGTGTTGTAAGGCCGTAACTCCACCGCTGTGCCACTCTAATTGTAGTGCAATACTGTCAGAACTAAAAGTAAATTGAAATCCATAAAAAATACCCATGCATTTTGCTTTAATTTCAGTGTGAGTTTCGGGGTTAAAACCATCCAATTGTAATTTTTTTGTAGATTTGCCTCAACAACGCTCCAGAAATGTCACACTCGAGGCTTCTGTCCCTCGAGAGTGACAGTTCAATTTGATAACTGACCTAAAATATCAACTCTGTTTCTCCCTCCATAGATGCTGCCCGACCTGCTGAAAATTTATGTTCTCATTTCAGATCTCCGTTGGGCAGTATTTTGCTTTTTTAGACGAAAGCACGTTTGCACCCCCTCATTTTGTGTTGTTTCCAGTGACATTGTCAACTGAATCAGAAGGGCCAGTGTCAGCAAGTGGCCCCATTAAACTACAGTAAGGAGCGGGTTGGAGAAGGTGCTTTTCTAGGTTCTAACTTCATTTCAATCCCACCCTTAGTTACTTGGGTGTGTGGGAATATGTTGTACATCTTTGTGTCATACGCAGCTGTAATATTTCATTCCAGAACACAGCTGTTGATGGCGTGCAGTGACAGATTACTAAATTATTCAGATCTTTCACAATCTACTGCAGGATAAGTAATGACTCAAAAGCTCAGAAACTCTGAGGTAAAGTTTGTTCAAACAAATAATTAACCACTAGCAACGTTTAATCATTAAATGACTGGGAACTCTTACACCAGGCCCAGTAATACCTAATTCCGGGTAGAGGTGAATCTTAAAAGAACTCTTCCTGCGCAGACTAAAAAATTGTTTTTATGTTCTTGGGGATTAATCACATTGTGCTATGCAGAAGAAAAACAGGTATAACATTCACGTGTGCTGGGACAAAGGATTGCAGGACCACTGCATCAGTAAATATTTTCCGCGCATTTAAGTCACGTTGACATCTATGTTTGATATTTATTAACAGTAAAAATCTTTATGCTGACATTTACAATAAAATCCATCTATGGACACTTGCCTCAGTGCGATGACAACTTATCCCTCATCGTGGTATACATTTCGTCTGTAGGATGATTTCATCATTTTTTTGCATTATAAAATCATAAGCAAAAAAAAAATAAATTGGGAAGTTCTCAAAATGCTGGAGTGACTCAGTGGGTCAGGCAGCATGTCTAGAGAAAAGGAATAGGTGACTTTTCGGGTCAACACCCTGCTTGTAATTTCTGCTTGCTTCATATTGTTGCCAGTAACTAGGATTACTCAGCCAAGTAACCACTGGGGCGGTAGAGTAGACAGTGATAAAGAGGACGATTGTATGGTGCAAAGGTGTTGGAATGGCACAGAAGGAAGTGGAGCATGCAGTTTGGGTTTCCTGATACCTTCATCAGCAGGCAATATGCTAGCTCTCCATTGGATACCAGAGTAGAAAGCTAAAGTAATGTTAACAACTGAAAAAGTATCAATAGAAGATCGTCCAAAAGCAAGCCATGGCATTGTCTGGTGTAAGGCACATGTCGGTAGTGCCCATAATGGTGTTTATACCTCCAACGAGAATGGACTACATTGGTTTAGAAACATAGAAAAATAGGTGCAGGAATAGGCCGTTCGGCCCTTCGAGCCAGCACCATCATTCAATATGATCACGGCTGATCATCTAAAAGTTTGCTTTTTGTTTTAATCTAATGAACTCTTGCAAATATATTACAGCAGGATTACTACCACAGAATCTCTTCCACAAATGTAAGTGTTCAACATTTAATGCTTACAGTGTTTACCAGATAATTAACTGGGAATAGCTGCTTGAAACATGAAAGCAGCTTTGAACATGTCACATGCCCTTCCCTTGTCCAAACAACGTGAGAGTCTGGTTAGCATGTCCAGACAGCGGAAGTTGATTCTGTCTCAGGGAATGAATAGGATTGTATGTAATCATTGACATGCCAGTGAGTGTTGCCTGGAGTTGAACAATCCTGGTCCAACTATTGTTAGCTAATTGAGAATGTATTTAAAAAATGTATAGCTAAGCAAATATCATGCACTTTAGCAGAATTGAAAATTCCCCGAATATTCTCTCTTTTTCTGGGATTAATGACTCATTCATGATTTGTTTACTTTTTCATTCATGTACACAAATGCCTAACCCTCTGGTACATTGTTCAAGAGCTCATTCTTCATCTTTAAGTATACACGGTTGAGTGAGTGAGTATTGGCAAGCCTTTAGAATGCAATGGGGCCCAGAATCGAGTCTGATCCAACTTTTATTGAAATATACACGCATGCACACACACACACACACACACGCACACGTGTAGGAATGGACTGCAGATGCTGGTTCACACTGAAGATAGACACAAAATGCTGGAGTAAGTCCGTGGGTCAGGCAGACAGCAGTCTGATGATGGGTTTCGATCTGAAAGGTCATCTATTCCTTTTCTCCAGAGATGCTGCCTGACAAGCTGATTTACTCCAGCATTTTGTGTTTATCTTCACACACACACATCAGCCTTCCATCTGGAAGTAGTAATGAGAGAGGTTGCTAGCTGTCTCAGACATAAAGTGCTGAAGTAACGGATTAAGCAGCATTTCTGGAGAAACAAAATAGGTGACGTTTCGGATCTGAACCCTTCTTCAGACTGTAGGTAGAGGGGGTTGGGGGAGGGGAATAAACTGGAGGTGAGAAAAGGCCCAAACATATTTGGCAACAGATGACCTCAGGAAAGATGGAGCTTATAATGGCCCATTGTTGTTTGGCGAAGGTGTGCTCACAAGAGTTATAAGATGTGAACGGTGGAACTAGTAGAGTGACTAGGGTGGGGGGGAGTAGAGAGGAGAGGAAATGAGGGAATTACTTGAAATTAGAGAAATCAACGTTCATACCACTGGGTTGCAAGCTGCACAAGCAAAATATGAGCTGCTGTTCCTCCAATTTGCATGTGGCCTCACTCTGACAGTGGAGGGGGCCCTGAACGGAGAGGTCAGTGTGGGAATTGGAGTTAAAATGTTTGGCAACCAGGAGATTGTGTAGGCTAAGGCAGATAGAGCATAGGTTATCAACTAAATGATCACTGGCTTTTCCTGCCTGAGTGCACTCTGGTGAACCATAATTACTCCCAAAGCAAAGACCAACTATATAGATTGAACTACCGAGGCTTTGTATAAATAAATACTCTAGTCAATGCAATTAAGTATAGAGGATCTGCTCTCAAGGCGAGGCTTTCCATCATAGGACCGAGTCATTCAGCAGAAAACCGGCCCTTCAGCCCAACTTGTCCATGGCAACCAAGTTGGCATTCTGGATAGTCCTATATCCCTCTTTTGGCCCACATCCCTCTAAAACATTCCTGTCCATATATTAGTTTTTGGTTTTGGTTTAGAGATACAGCATGGAGCAGGCCCTTCGGCCCACCGAGTCGGCGCCGACCAATGATCACCCATGCACTAGTTTTATCCCACACACTAGGGACACTTTACAGAAGCCAATTAACCTGCAAACCTGTGTGTCTTTGGAATGTGGGAGGAAACTGGAACATCAAAGAAAACCCACGCGGTCATGGGGAGAATGTAAAAACCATGTACAGACAGCACCCGTAATCAGGATCGAACCCGGGTCTCCTGCGCAGTAAGGCAGCAATTCTACCACTGCACCACTGCATCTCCCCAGTTCAAATGTCCTTGCTTTTTACCCCACTAGCCACCTCAATCAACATATTCTCTGACACCAGCTTCAATGTGATCTTACCATCAGCCACATCTTCCCCTCCTCATCCCTTCTGCCTTCTGTAGAGAGCAGTCTGTCTCTGACTCCTTGGTTTGTTCATCCCTCCCTGCCTGGCCATCCCCTCCTACGGTTGCTGGGGAAAATGCCCGGAGGAGATGCAACACGTGTCCCAACAGCTCCTCCTTCACATCAGTTCATGGATCTCAACAGCCCTCTCGGCTAAGAAACAGGTTACATGTACCTCCTCCAACCTCGTCAATTGTATTCAATGCCTTGATGTGACCTCCAATACATTGGTGAGACCAAGCATAGATTAGGTGATTGCTTTGCCAAACACTTGCATTTGAGTCACCAGGGCCCACTGGAGCTTTCAGTTTCAAACAGTTTAATTAATAAATGCATTCATTCATTCCCTTTCTATCCCAATAATGACTTATGTATCCTTTGTCTCCTCTGTTGCCAGGGTAAGGCCACACACAAATTGGAAGAACAGCACCTCAAACTGCGCTTCGACAACCGAATGGCATGAACACTGAATTCTCCAATTTCAGGTAAAACACTCACCTCTCCTCGTCTCCCTTTCTACTCCCGTTCCCTATCACCCAGTTCAGATCCTCTCCACCATCTTCTCCAATACAGTACAATAATACTTTATTGTTTTGCAACATACGAGCATTTCATTTGCCAAGTCAGTCATACAATAAAAAGCAACAGAACACACAAAATACATTTTAACATAAACATCCACCACGTTGACTCCTCCACATTCCTCACTGTGATGAAAAAAGGTTCAATCACTTCCTTTCTTTGGCCTCGTGCCCTCTGTTGATGGAATGATCTTGACTCCCGTAGCCAGCGGCGTTTGGGCCCTCCGCATTGAGGCGATCAGCTACTGCACGGGAGGGGGGAGGGGGGGGATTCTCAGCTCCCCTGTGCCAGACGATCTGACCCCGGGTCGGGGCTTCTGCATTGCTGGAGCTGCCGACATCCACGGTCTCATTGCCCACCCCTCCCCATCACCCATCCCCCATTTCCTCCCCCCTCCATTCCCTTCTACCCACCCACCCTTCTGGTTCTACATATCATTCCTCAATTTCCATGGATGCTGACCCATTAGGTTGCTCCAGTAGTTTGTTGTGTGCTACTAGTGGGGAGTGGGGTGGGGGGGGGGAGGGGCGGGTTGCAAAGACTACCATCACTTGTTAAAAAAAGAACATTAATGAACCAAAGTAACAGTGAAACAGAGTAGTAAACTCTCTCTGTGTTTAAATGTGTAACTTTGTCATGACTTATGTCTGTTTAGACTAGTAGGGTTGTAAAAATCGCGGCACAAGTATATTTTCCCTTATTAGGTCACAATGACACCGACTTTATTATTGGATTTGGCCAGCACAGCATTGGAACCGATTTCTCATCCCAAGTATTTTTCCTGAAAACATTGGATTGAAACCTTCAGTGCTGTCAACCATATTCCTGCTTAAACATTCCACACGGCTACACTTCAATCATTCTAGAGTGTAAAGCTATTTAAAGCTTTGATACAATAGAAGGATCGCGTTCACATATAAAATCACCACAAGGAACACTAATTTCCATTTAGCAAGCAGTCAGCATGAAAAGCTTCAATAACACTGAATTCTGAAGGGTGGCACGGTGGCGCAGCAGTAGAGTTGTTGCCTTACAGCGCGCCAGTAGACCTGGGTTCAATCCTGACTACAGGTGCTGTCTGTACGGCGTTTGCATGTTTTCCCCTTGACCACGTGGGTTTTCTCCGAGACCTTCGATTTCCTCCCACATTCATAGAAACATAAAAACATAGAAAATAGGTGCAGGAGGAGGCCATTCCGCCCTTCGAACCAGCATTGTGATCATGGCTGATCGTCCACTATCAATAACCCGTGCCTGCCTTCTCCCCATATCCTTTGACCCCACTAGCCCCTAGAGCTCTAACTATCTCTTAAATCCATCCAGTGACTTGGCCTCCACTGCCCTCTGTGGCAGGGAATTCCATAAATGTTTTTCTTTTCCCAAAGACGTACAGGTTTGCAGGTCAATTGGCTTGGTATAAGTGTAAATGGTCCCTAGTATGTGTAGGATAGTGTTAATGTGTGGAGATTGCTGGTCGGTGCAGACTCGGTGGGCCGAAGGGCCTGTTTCTGCGCTGTATCTCTAAACTAAACTAAACTATTAGGATCCTACAGCAGGAGGGACAAAATTAATAGATTTCAGATTCAACATTGATTCTCTATCAAATGGGACTAGCTTAGATGGGGCATCTTTGTCAATATGGCCAAGTTGGATTGAAGGGCCTGTTTCTGTGCAGTACTTGGTAAAAATGCTGTAGCATTAAGCCCCACATCAGTAACAGTGTAGTGGTTAAGTAGGGGTTGATGAATGGAGAGAGAGGTTGAGCAGTCTGACCAATGCTCATTGGAACTTGGAAAAGTGAGAAGTTAACTTATCTAAACATAAACAGTTCAGAGTTGGCGATTAGCATGATGGATGCCACGAGCATCTTCTGATCATCAGGGTATCTCGAACCAGGAGGGTATAATTTCAGAATTATTATAAATCCAAAGACGTGCAGGTTTGTAGGTTAATTGGCTTCTGTAAATTATCCCCAGCGTGTAGGATAGAACTAGTGTCAACAGGTGATCGCTGGTTGGCCGGGACTCAGTGGACCGAAGGGCCTGTTTCCACACTGTATCTCTAAATTAAATTGGGTATGCACAGTGGCACAGCGGTGGGACTGCTGCCTTACAGCGCAAGATATCCGGGTTAAATCCTGACCACAGGTGGTGTCTGTGTGGAGTTTGCACGTTCCCCCTGTGACCTCGTGGGTTTCCTCTGGGTGCTCCAGTTTCCTGCTGCATTCCAAAGATGTGCAGTAATGCAGGTTAATTGGCTTCTGTAAATTGTCCCTAGTGTGTAGGATGGAACTAGTGATTGCTGACGCAGACCCAGTGGGCCAAAGGTCCTGTTTCCACTCTGTATCTATAAACTAAACTAAACTAAACTAAACAAAGCTAAACTAAACTAAACCAAGAATATGTGATCATCTATTTAAGCTAATGATGAGATGTAATGTCCTCTCTCCAAAGGTGATAATTCTTTGGTATACAGTATCCCAGAGAGCTTGTAAGGCAAAGCCATTGGACAGGTACTTGGGATGGGAAAGGAATGTAGGGGCATAACTCTAATGCAGGCAAATCTAAAGGGTGGCACAGTGGCGCAACTAGTAGATCTGCTGCCTCACGAGGCCAGAGACCCCTGTTCAATCTGCAGTTGGTGTGCTATCTGTGTAGAGCATGCACATTCTCCCTGTGACCACATGGGTTTCCTCCGGGTGCTCCGGTTTCCTCCCTCAGATGTGAGGGTGTGCAGGTCAATTGGTGTCGTGTGTAGGGAGTGGATGAGAAAAGTAGGATAACATAGAACTAGCGTGAACGGGAGATTGATGGTCGGCATGGTCATGGTGGGCTGCAGGGCCTGTTTCCATGCTGTACCTCTAACTAAAATCTAAGTGGGATTAGTGATCACGCAGGCATCACATGGATGACATGGACTGAAGGGAAAGGAATACATTTAACAGTAACTGTAGGGGCAACTACTTTATCTGGAGGGTGGTGGGTGTATGGAATGAGATGCCAGAGGAAGTAGTTGTGGCAGGTACAATATCAACATTTAAAAGACATTTGGACAAGTACATAGATAGGAAAGGCTTAGAGAGATATTGAACAACACAGGAAAATGGAACTTGCTTACATGGGGCAACTTGGTCAGCACGGACACGTTGGGCCAAAGGGTCTTTTTGCCTGTTGTGTGACTCTCCGACAGGACACCGGATTACAAGTCAAATTCAAATGTTTAACTGCAGATGCTGGAAAAATTGGAGGTAGACAAAAAATGCTGGAGAAACTCAGCGGGTGCGGCAGCATCTATGGAGGGAAGGAATTGTCGACGTTTTGGGTCGAGACCCAATTCAAATGTTTGGTGGGAGGAAAATGGGAAGAGAAAAATCCAGTCTGACTCTAATCTAAACTCACCGCCTATGAGGCCGGTGGAAACAAATAATCAGGGTTTCTTCCAAAAAATAATCAGATGGACACTTGACTGAAGTAATTTGTAGAGACAGTGGAAATGGAGAAACAACAGACATTGAGATTAATGGAGATCTCCCTGCACCAGATCTAACTTGTGAGCAGAATATAGTCAGGAAATCAATGGCAAACAGCTGTCAGCAAGTTCAGAGCACTCCAGCATGTACTAGTGTTTTAATAGCCTCCTTTAGCAGGCATTTCCTAGACTCTCTCCCACCGTTTCCTGGTTCAATGTGCTCCTGAAAACCTGCCCCTGCTGCCAATTCTATGGCTGCCTGTCCCTATACCTTGTGTCGGAAGGAACTGCAGATGCTGGTTTACACCGCGGATAGACGCAAAATGCTGGAGTAACTGAGCGGGTCAGGTAGCATCTCTGGAGAAAAGGAATAGGTGAAGTTTCGGGTCAGGACCCTTCTTCGGACTGAAAGATGTTTTGGGTCAAGACCCTTCTGGGTCTCTCAGTCTGAAGAAGGGTCTCGACCCAAAACGTCACCTATTCCTTTTCTCCATAGATGCTGCCTGACCTGCTAAGTTACTCAAGCATTTTGTGTCTGTCCCAACATTTTCATCTGGTTAAAACATTTAATGATTCTGTGAAAGATGTTTTACTATGTTAAAGTTGCTGTCTATAAGTTATTGCTGGTGTAATTTATGATGATGCTGAGGTGAAGGAAGCAGAGAGGAGATGTTGAAAAATGTCTTTGTGTGGGAAATGATTACAATTTGAATCGCATTGCCTGAAGAGACTTGAAGAAACAGAGGCAATGGTAACTTTCAAGTTAGAGCTCAGGGTTGTGGGGAAAATAAAGGGCTTTGTCATCAGTACAGGCACAATAGGTCAGTGTCACAATGGTAGAATTGCTGCCCTAGTGCCAGAGACCCGGGTTCGATCCTGACCACAGGTGCTACCTGTACAGCGTTTGTACATTCTCCCTGTGACCACATGGGTTTTCTCTGGATAGACAATAGACAATAGGTGCAGGAGTAGGCCATTCGGCCTTTCGAGTACTCCGGTTTCCTTCCACATTCCAAAGAAGTGTAGGTTAATTGGCTTCTGCAAAGTTACTTTAGTGTGAGGGATACTGTTAGGGTGAACTGGTGAAGGGCCTGTTTCGATACGATACAAGAGAACTTTATCCCACGAGGAAAATTGATCTGCCAACAGTCATAAAAACACAAAATACACGAAACATGAAGTTAGAGTGACGTGGAAAGGCTTGTGGGATGTGCAAAGATTGTGGAGGGGGGGGGGGGGGGAGGGGACTCAGTCTCAGTCCGCCCCACGACAGAAGAGGGGAGGAGTTGCAAAGTTTGATAGCCACAGGAAAGAAGGATCTCCTGTGGCGTTCTGTGCTGCATCCTGGTGGAACCAGTCTGTTGCTGAAGGTGCTCCTCAGGTTGACCAGTGTGTCTTGGAGGGGGTGAGCTGTATTGTCCAGGATGCTCCGCAGCTTGAGGAGCATCCTCCGCTCCAAGGCCACCTCCCATCAAACCAACTCTGCCCCCAGGACAGAGCTGTATCTCTAAAACTAACTCTAAAATGACATCCTCTCTGTTAGGTGATTCTATACTGATGTTACTATACTAACAATTAGCATTTTGCAATGATGGTTGCTGCAAATCTGCTTACGTATTTCACCCAACCTGCTTCTCGTGTTCTCACCTTGACTGCACAGAAGTCTCTGCTATAGACAGAATGGTTTGTAGGTGATGAATAGATATTTTGCTGTTGGAAGGAACCGCATATGCTGGTTTACACTTAAGTTGGACACAAAATGCTGGAGTAACTCAGCGGGTTAGGCAACAGCTCTGGAGCAAAGGAATTGGGTGATGTTTCAGGTCAGGATCCTTCATACAGTGGAGAGCCCGAGAGATATGAAAAAGTACATAGAACAAATAAATGAAAGATATGCAAAAAGACAGATCAAAACCAGCAATGATGATTGCAAGGGATTGGTTAATTATAAGCTCCTTGTTCCCAAACCTATTTCTGTTCAAATCATGTAAATTAATTTGAGTGATGCCACAGAATGGATATTGCAAAACAAGACAATAGGTGAATAGAATTTTCTTGATACCAAAAGAGGAAGAGTTCTTCAATTGGAAAGAGCAAAGTAAAGATGTTGTTTGTTTCAAAGTTAGACACAAAATGCTGGTAGACAAAAATGCTGGAGAAACTCAGCGGGTGAGGCAGCATCTATGGAGCAAAGGAAATGGGCAACGTTTCTCAACCCGAAACATTGCCTATTTCCTTCGCTCCATAGATGCTACCGCACCCACTGAGTTTCTCCAGCATTTTTGTCTACCTTTGATTTTCCAGCATCTGCAGTTCCTTCTTAAACACAAAATGCTGAAGAAACTCAGCGGGTCTAGAGAAAAGGAATAGGTGACATTTTAAGCCGAGACCCTTCTTCAGACTGAGAGTCAGATGGAAGGGAAACTAGAGGTATGAAAAGGTTCAGAACAAATCAGAGCCGGCACCGATTACCAAGGAAAGGTGGAGCTCACAATGGTCCATTGTTGCCTGTGGAAGCGGTGATAGCGAAGGGATATATGAATTTGAACTGAATGACAAGGGTGCAGGAAGGAAGAGGTTTAAACCAAAGATAGACACAAAATGCTGGAGTAACTCAGCGGGAGAGGCAGCATCTCCGGATAGAAGAAATGGGTGCCGTTTCGGGTCGAGACACTTCAGACGACGAGTTTTTTTTTCATGTACAGTTTGGCAGATTTCTCACCATAGCCTGTTGCTAATTTACATGAAGTGCCCTGCAGAAAAAAAATGATACTAATAAAACCACAGGAATTGAACAGCTGTTGGTAAACATTGAATTCTACACCTCGATACTTCTCAGATTCAATTAAGAATATCCTCTGCGTGTTAAATTTGACTGATTCATAACCCACAGAGAGATAGGTTCTGGGTTGTGCTTGGGTGAAATACTGTACATGTGAGAAGCAGCTGTTCACAACCCGACACACTGGAGTCTTGTATCAGCCAGAATTCTACTTGTGTTTCATAAAGGTGGGTTGCATTTCATGTGCTATGTTCACATTTCAACGACAAACTGAGAAATCCACTTTGACCGGTTGCTATCTAATGGACTCAAATGTTAAGGCAATATGGAAGGGTCTCACCCCTCTCTTTAAATTAAACGTTTGAGGCAGGCACTATCACAACATTTAGGAAACATTTCGACGGGTACATAGATAGGCCATGTTTAGAGGGATCTGGGCCAAATGCAGGCGGGTAGGACTGGTGTAAATGGGGCATGTTGGTCGGCATGCTCAAGTTGGGCCAAAGGGCCTGTTTCCACACTTTATGACTCTGAGGTTGTGACTTGGTAGTTAGTCGTAATCATTTCATCACTATCCTGAATAGAACCGATTTTAATTAGACCCAGCAAGTGTTTCCATGCATAACAAATTGTCTTTCTAAAACAGGCAATCAATGCTGGATTGTTGACCGGGACCCGGAACACACCCTGGCGTAAACAGTCCTGGACATCAACATTTTGCTTCACTTCTGGCACCTCACCGAAGGATGAAACCATGGGTCTGGGACAGTCATGCTTGGGTGGTAAGATTAACCCTCGTCTCCAACCTTTACAAAAACAGCTGCTCATCTGTTTCTGCAAAGCTCATTTCTCTTGTCTGGGACCAATAAGGTGATATCTCAGTCACACCAATTTGACTCTTGATCTGATTCTGAGTTTGCTATTTTTCTTGCCTCATTCCTATTCTCTATACTTTCCATTTGACTGAAGCTTTATTTTAATGTTGTAGGTGCAGAATTAGGCCATTCTGCCCATCGAGTCTACTCCGTCATTCATTCATGGCTGATCAATCTTTCCTTCTCGACCCCATTCCACTGCCTTTTCCTAACAACCCTTGACACCCTTACTAATCTAGAATCTGTCTATCTCCGCCTTAAAAATACCCACTAACTTGGCCTCCACCCCCCGAATGTAGCAATGAATTCCACAGATTCACCACCCTCTGACTAAAGAAATTCCTCCTCATCTCCTTTCTAAAGGTACAACCTTTAATTCTGAGGCTATGCCCTCTGGCTCTAGACTCTCCCACTACTGGAAACATCCTCTCTGCATCCACACTATCCTAACCTTTCACTATTTGGTAAGTTTCAAAGAGGTCCCCCCCCCCTCATCCTTCCAAACTCCAGCGAGTACAGGCCCAGTGCCGTCAAACGTTAACCCAAACATCCCTGGAATTCAATATTTTAGAATGCAAGATAAATATTCAAGCATATTTTCCTCCCCGATACCTGAACCTGTACTTGTACCTTTCCTTGATATCCCCACAGAGGTTCAATATCCTTGTTGTGTTAAGATTAGGTCTGAGAGAGGAGAAGCATCTTCTGTACCAATATGTTCAATGGTAATTTATTGTCACATGTGAAGTAGGAATAGTAGAGGGCCAAAGGTTACCAAAGGGCCTTTCAATAAGATCATGAATGATCTTTTGCTTTCCTACACTAACTCCACACACTTTGATTTCTGTAATATTTAAAAGTCTGGCTATCCATCTTGAATATGCTCAACAGCTTAGACACAGAACTCCAAAAGTTTAGAAATGTCTTCTCATCTCTGTCCTAGACGGCCTTCTCTTATTCTGAGGCAGTAAATGCTGGCTCTGAACATCCCAGCCATGCTCCGTAAAAATCCGGGTTGTTTCAGTGAGATCACCTCTCACTCTTCAAAGCACAAGAGATACTGGCTCAACTTGCTTTATCTCTCTTCGTGACAAATCCACCAGACTAAGAAACACTCCGAGCATTTACAGCACTCCCTTTATCGTACGTGTATCTGTGGACCAGATATGTTTACGATATTCTCAATGCCACCCCCACAGGGCCCAACATAATTGGAACAAAATGTCCCTGTTTCTTGTGCTAAAAGCCTCTTCCATTAAAGGGAAGCCAACCAAATGCCTTTCTAATTGTTTGTTGCACAGAGAAAGCAGAGAACTATGCAACCAGTAACCTGAGATTAGTCTTATTCAACACTCAATGTGCACTTAGAAAATAACAAGAATATTAAATTTATATTAAATTTCAATGATTCATGTACATCCGGATCCCTCTGGATGTGAATATTCCATAAGACATACAAGCAGAATTAAGCCATACGGCCCAGAGAGTCTACTCTGCCATATATCATGGCTTATCAATTTTTCCCTCTATCCCATTCTCCTGCCTTCTTTCTGTAACCTTTGACACCCTTACTGATCAAGAACCTATCAATCTCCGCTTTAAAAATGCCAACGCCTTGGCATCCACCAACGTCTGTGGCAATGAATTCCACAGATTCACCACTCTCTGGCCAAATAAATTCCTCCTCCTCTCCTTTCTGAAGGTAGTCCTTTCATTCTGAGGCTGCTGCCCTCTGGCTCTGGACTCGCCCACTACTGGAAACATCCTTTCCACGTCTCTCACCATTTAATAAAAACTTCCGCTTCATATTTCTTCTTACGAAAGTGGCTAAACTCAGATTTTATTTTTCATTGTACAAAGCCTTCCCTTTCTCGCCATTCCAGTTAACCTGTTTATTTCTCCAGAAACCACTGCATCCTCCTTACAACCCACACTGCCACCCGAGTTTGTTTGTTATTGTTGATCCCCTCATCCACATCATTGGCGTAGATTGTTGGCATCTAGATTTCCTACACTGATCCCGGTGATATCCCATTGATCACAGCTTCCCAACCCAAAAGTGATCAGTTTATTTCCAATCTCTGCTTTTTTGTCTATTAGCCACACCTCCACCCATGCCAGTATCACACCTCAAGTCCTATATGTTATCACCCTTTGCAATGCCTGAATGATGATTCAGATACGCCTCTTCCGATTGTTCTCCCTTATATCTTTGGCTACTTGCAACATCTGAAAACAGATATGTCAAATGTGATTTTCTTTCGTAAATCTAATTTGCCTCCGTCCAATCTTCTTGTTATTTTCAAAGTGCGCAGTTACAATTTGCATAATAAACCATGTTGAATAAGAGTGATCTCAGGCTGATGGTTGCATAGTTCTCTGCTTTCTCTCCCCCTTTCCTCATTAAATAACGGGATAATGTTTATTTCGCAAGTAAAGCTTACAGAAGAGTTTTTGGAAATGCAACAAGTCTATTTCTTTGATCTAAATCTAACATCTCTTACTAATCATGGCTGGACTATTTTTTTGTGAAGCACACATATTACTTGTAAACTATCTATTAATTGTAATTAACTATATTAATTGTAATTAATTGTAATTGGAATTAACTATAAATTAATTCCATGCTGTATGAGTCATACAGCATGGAAACAGGCCCGTCGGCCCAACTCGGCTACGCTGAACAAGATGCCCCATCTAAGCTTGTCCCATTTGCACTTGTTTAGCTTATATCCATCTGAACCTTTTCTCTGCTAGTATCCGTCCAAATGCCTGTTAAATGCTCTTATAGTACCTGCCACAACTAACTCCCCTGGCAACTCGTTCCATATACTTGCCATCCATTGAGTGAAAAAGTTGCCCTTCAAATTCGTATTAAATCTTGCCCCTCTCACTTTAAACATATTCCCTCTTGATTTTTGATTCCCCTACTCTGGATAAAAAACCTCTGTGCATTCGCCCTATGTATTCCCCTCAGTATTTTATACCTCTATAAAATCACCCCCCAGTCTCCTGCACTCTAAAGAATAAAGTCCTAGCCTGCCCAACCTCTCTCTATAGCTCAGCTCATCAAGTCCTGGCAACATCTTCACAAATTCTTTAAACCTTAGCTACTACTTATGTACTGTCACATGTTTTATTGTATTTTTCCAGTCCACCATAGCTAACTGATGCCTCATGTCTGTATAATTTGTGTTATTGAGATTTAAGACAATGGTTTCAGCTTGAGGTAAATCACTTCCAAAACTTCCATCAAATTCTATCATATTATAATTATTGGTCTCTTAAGTCTCTTTAACTTAAGATCAACAATCTACCCTTTCTTCATACACAATGTTAGATCCAAAACAGCCTGTTCCCTTGTTGGTTCTGCAGCATTTAACATTAGATTGAGTAAACCATTTCTTAAAGGTTGTGTTCCACACTGTTGGTGCTAATTTGGTGTGGCTGATGCAGATGTCAAGTCTGCCATGATTATTACATGATACTTTTGACATACACCCCTTTAGTTTCCTGATTTGGGAGTCTATAGCCAACTCCTGCAGGGAGTTTTGTACGTCTTGCCTGGTGGGAGAAGGGAGAAGAGGGAGTGACCGGGGGTGAGACAGGTAGCCTTGCCGAGGCAACGGCAAGGCCACCAGCATAATCAAGGACCAGTCTCACCCTGGTCACACCCTCTTCTCCTCTCTCCCAGGCAAGAGGTACAGATGTTTGAAAAAACATCTCCAGATTCATTGACAGTTTCTTCCCAGGCAACTGAACAAACCTCATACTAACTAGAGACCAGTTCTGACCTCCCATGTACTTTAATAGAGACCTTTGAACTATCATCAATTGGACTTTGCAGAACTTTATCTTTACTAATTGATAAACCCTTTATAGACACAAAAAGCAAAGTAACTAAGCAGATCAGGCAGCATCTCTGGAGAAAATAGAATAAACTGAACCAAACAGGAAACTAAACTAAATAATATTTTCTGCTCTTTGCTGTTTCTTAGATCCACCTAAATAGAATCTTCTAGATTTGTTGAGCTAAGAACCTTCCCTGCCACTGCCTTATTCCCAGTCTTTGTCCTTGGCTTCCATCAGTGTAGCTGTTTCTCTGTTGCTCCACTGGACTGCTTGCACTGTCCCTGGAGCAATGTGACCATCACGCTAACCAGCTTAAGGCCGGGATATCTCCCAGCTGCATCAGTGCTGGGTTAAACCTGCCCTAAGCACAGTTGACCTCCAGCAGTGACTGAGAGAGATCACCTCCTGCATGAAAGATATATTTTTATTTAAGTTAGTGTCAATGATTATAGTTAATTTTCAGTGCATGGATGTGCGTTTTTAGTTTTGCAAATATGTTTAGTTTAGTTTAGAGCGACAGCACGGAAACAGGCCCTGTGGCCCACTGTGTCCGTGCCTGTTGAGCTCTGCTATTGGAATAACTTCAATCACGAACAGTGATTAAGATCCAAAGACTTTATTAACATTACAGCATTGGTAACTTCATCTTAACACATAACTCAAGATGGAGGAAGAAAGGTTAAGAGAAGCTTTCTTTTAAACTAGTGGGTGGAGCTACATAGTATGACTCATAACATGAGTGACACTGATCTACATCCTCCCTCTTATAGAATTAAATGTCAGCACAAAACCATTGCCTAAATAAGGCATGCATAGCAATTGATAACAAGCTGGAGGAAAGTCAAACATAGCCCGGGTACTTCACGGTGGGCTTGCAAACACGACCAGCACGTGTGCGATAAAAAAAACATCTCCGTTTTTCTCCACCGGCAACAGAGTTGTTGGCTTGACTGGTGGCGGAGATTGAAACAACATTCCCGGTGATGAAACAGGGGACTTTGGCACAGGCAGAGGAGGCGTCGCCATGGGCAGAGCCGCTCCGGAAGTGGGTTGTTGTGCTGGTGCAGGTGGATTGATACTGCTGGATGTGGATGGAAGTATATTTGTACGGTCTGGATAATACGGAGGTGGAGCCGGCTCATTCACAGGCAGGATATGTTGCCTGTTACGCCTGTAGGTGCCGCCATCGGCACTGACCAAATATGAGGGTGGCTCAGAGGCAGTTCTAGACATTACACCAATACCTCATGGCCTTTGTCACTTTGCAAACGAACCACCTGCCCCTTGGTTAATGGTGGCAGCGGCCTACTTGTTTTGTCATACCACTGTATTTGAATGTCACGCTTTTGGTGCAGCGTGGACTGTACTTCTGATGGTGGAATCACCTGCATGATCAATGCCTGATCTGCCACAGGCACTGTGGCTCGGGTCTGCCTTGACAGTAAACATTGAGCAGGTGAACCCAAGATGGGGTCACGGGAGATGTTGCGTAGGTTGAGCAGGTCCAGGTACACGTGGGAATTAGCTCTGCGGGATCATTCCATGAGCTGTTTGGCACTCCTGACAGCCCGCTCAGCTAGTCCATTCGATTGTGTATGTTCAGGACTGCTGGTGATGTGGCGAAAACCCCAGCGTGCAGGCTGGTAAATTGACTGCCGTTATCAGATAACAGTATGCAAGGAGCTCCGTGATCTGCAAAATGGTGAGCAAGCTTTAAGACTACCCCGCGAGAAGTGGGGCTACTAAGAAAATCAATGTCAAACCATCCGGAATACGAATCGACAAGCACCAGGTACTGCTTGCCATGCCATTCAAATATGTCAGTTGCCACTGTAGACCACGGGAGGGCAGGAGCCAGGTGTGAGAGAAGTGGTTGCTTTTGTTGATGAAGGGCCAAGCTGTTACACACTGCACAGGATGTCACATTCTCGCTGATCTATTCAGCCATACCAGGCCAGTAAAATATGTTTTTGGCTCGTGGGATGGTGGCTTCAGTGCCTGAGTGCCCTGCATGGACAGCATTAAAATGCTTGCTGTGCAGCGAAGCAGGGACCACAGCCTTATGGCCTTTTATGCTAATGCCATCCTGCAGTACTAGCTCATCGCGGACAGCAAACAAAGGCTGAACTGTCAGCGGTACATTGTAGTGTTTGTCTCGCCAACCGCGCTTAATGACGGAGTAGAGCAACCACAAGGTACTGTCAGCAGCAGTGTGGGCAACCAAAGCCTCCACACAGGATGAGGGAATAAAGGACAAGTCAAGTCAAACAAACTTTATTGTCATTTAGAAATACATTGATATATGCAGTTCCAAACGAAATTCCGTTGCATTTGGCTCCCTGTGCAACACGATAATTAACAGAAGGATAAACATGGATAAAATGGATAAAAAGGATAAAAGGATAAATAGACAATGGTGGCAGCCCATTACATGGCATTCAGGAGTCTGATGGCTCGTGGGAAGAAGCTGTTGCAGAACCTTGATGTTCTGCTCCTTATGCTACGATATCTTTTGCCCGAGGGCAGCAGAGTGAACAGTCCGTGAAGGAGATGTGTGGGGTCTTTTATAATACTGCTGGCCTTAGACGCGCAACGTTTGTTCGCAATATCCCCGATTGAGGGGAGAGAGGTCCCGATGATTTTTTCCGCTGTCCTCACCACTCTCTGCACGGACTTCCAGTCAGAGGCTTTACAGTCCCCAAACCAGATAGAGATACAGCTGGTCAAAATACTCTCTATGGTGCCCCTGTAGAAAGTGGTGAGGATGGGATGGGGGAGGTGAGCTTTTCTCATCCGGCACAGAAAGTGCAACCGCTGCTGCGCTCTCTTAACTGTTGATGAGATGTTATTTGACCAGGTCAGACTGTTAGTGATCTGCACCCCCAGGAACTTAGTGCTACTGACCACCTCCACATCACTGTCATTGATGTGAGGTGGTATGGGACTGTGCCGGTTTTTCCTGAAGTCGACGATGACCTCCTTTGTTTTTTCGACATTCAGGATCAGGTTGTTCGTATTGCACCAGTCCACCAGTTGTTTCACCTCCTCCCTGTAAGCCAGCTCATTGTCGTCCCTGATGAGGCCCACCACTGTTGTGTCATCTGCGTACTTCATGATGTGGTTTGTACTAAACCTGGCATAACAGTCATGGGTCATCAGGGTAAACAGCAGTGGACTCAGGACACAGCCCTGAGGGGAGCCGGTGCTCAGTGAGATGGTGTTAGAGGTGTTATTTCCAACCCTCACAGACTGGGGTCTGTCAGTGAGGAAGTCTAGTAGCCAGTTACACATGGGGGTGCTGAGGCCCAATGGAACCAGTTTACTTATCGGGTGCTGGGGGATAATTGTGTTGAATGCTGAACTAAAATCCACGAACAGCATTCGCACATAGGTGTTCTTCTCCTCTAAATGTTCCAGGCTCAGATGGAGTACGGAGGATATAGCTTCCTCTGTGGAGCGGTTTGGCCTGTAAGCAAACTGGTATGGGTCAAGTATGGAGGGGAGTCTGGAGGTAATATGGTCCCTGACCAGCCTCTTGAAGCACTTCATCATTATGGGGGTGAGTGCTACAGGGCAGTAGTCGTTGAGACATTGTATGTTGGATACAATCATTACACAGTCATTACGATAAAGTCACCATCCTGTGAGGACGGAACCTCACAGGTCTTTCTGGGTGCACGAATGGTGTCAGCCAGGCGCATCTCCTTACCACGTTTGTAGGTCAGACCAATGTCATATTTTTGAAGTTGCAGCAGCATCCGCAAACGTACTGGAGAAGCATGAATCAGTTTGTTAAAGATGCTGACCAGAGGTTGGTGGTCAGTTTCAATCATGACCGTATGTCCAAAGATAAAGTCGTTAAATTTCTTACAAGCGAAAACAACCGTTAGCAGCGCTTTTTCAATTTGGGCGTAGCGTTGTTGTGTGTCAGTCATAGTGCACGAGGCATAGGCCACAGGCTTATTGCCGCTACCATCATTTTGAAGACATGCTGCACCCAGTCCGTGTTGTGAAGCGTCACAAGTCAGTGTGACCGGTCGTTTAGGATCAAAATAAGCTAGAGTACGAGCACAAGACATCTGCTGCTTAAGAGTGTCGAATGCCCTCTGCTGTTGCTCGTGCCAGGCCCCAAGCAATGTCTTTGTGTGTCAGCTGGCACAACGGGGCTGATATTTCACTGAAGTCCGGAATAAATTTACTCAAGTAGTTCACCATGCCAAGGAATCTCTGCAGACCGAGCACGTCCGTGGGTGCTGGGAGCTCATTGATGGCTCTGGTTTTTGCTGGATCTGTTTTTAGGCCGTCCTTAGTGAACACATGCCTATGTATTTCACCTAATTTACCCTGAATTTGCATTTTTGAGGGTTTAGCTTGAAGTTGATGGCCTTGGCGCGATCCAGGACCTTTGTCAGATTAGCATCGTGTTCTTCGATAGTTCATCCAGCAACGAGGATGTCATCCACTACAATGAAGCATAGGTAACCTGCAAACAATTGCTCCATAGCTCGTCGAAATACTTCACTAGCAGAGCTTATGCCAAAAGGCATGCGAAGAAATCTGTATCGCCCGAACGGTGTGCTGAAGGTAGTTAACTTAGAGGAGTTACGTTCCAGCGAAATCTGCCAGATCTAGAACTGTGAATACAGTTGCTTCACCCAGCTGCGCTGCAATTTCAGTGCGCATGGGAAAGTGAGGTAATTTAATGGCTGTGTTTAAGTCCTCCGGATTGATACAAATCCATATTTCATCTTTATTCTGGTCTCCGACTGGAGACGTGGGTTCGTCTCCCACTTCTGGCACCATGTTGAGCTCTGCTATTGGAATAACGTTAATCACGCACAGTGATTAAGATCCAAGGTCTTTATTAACATTACAGCATTGGTAACTTCATCTTATCACATAACTCAAGATTGAGGAAGAAATGGAGGAGAAGCTTTCTGTTAAACTAGTGGACGGAGCTACAAAGTATGACTCATAACGTGAGTGACACTGATCTACAGTGTCACTTATTTAAACTATATTTTCATTATTTTGCACTTTTTGTGTGTTGAATATTTGTGGACACCAAAGACCCTCGCATTCAATTGTCTGATCGCACTCGTGGGGTGGGATGGGGTGGGGTTGTGAGCCTAAGGGGGCAGAGCCTGGAGACAGGGCTTCAGTGCTTGTTGGAGCCATTATGTGAGGGCAGCTGAGACAGGCCCCATTGCACAGAGTTGTAGCGAAGGTGGTGGGAGAAACCTCCCTGTGGGTGACCATGCCAGAGGTCACTCAAGCAAGGAGCAGCCTAGCACAGGGTTAGAGTCCCAATCATTTTGGGCCACTGTAAATGACTTCTAGACTCAGTATACGATTCAAACACTAAAACTTAACAGCATGAAGAATGGTTAGTTATCAACACCTCCTGGCTGCCCCACTGTTGGTGCAGAGCAACAGTATTAGTATCAGTATTACAGTGGGGTGGAGTTAGAGATGCTGGCTGGTGTGTGATTGGTCAACATGCAACATCAATCTACATCCTTCCCCCCAAAGGTTAAGTATGAAAGGGCACTCATGCCATGGGGTTAAACATACTCGCCATATCTGTCTGGTGGTCTACTAACACGGCCCGAGCGCGTGCGGACCAAACCCTCCCCTCCCTCACTTGAAAGATGAGACGGAGAGCCTGGAGGCAAGAATGACGTGATGGAGGCCTGTGGTGACCGAAAGGGGAAACATGCGGTGGGAGAGGCCCCGTGGTTAGTGGAGACCGCGGGACGTGGAGGGGTGCAAGGCATGCGGGGACGGGTGGGAGACATTGCAAAAGGCAGCTGGAACTGGAGCGGTGGAGCATAGGGACCAGCAGGCGGTGGTCGCGGCTCCCTCACAGCAAGCAGGTGTTGTCGACTTCTCCGGTACACCGCTCCCTCACAGTCTACCAGGTACGACCGTGGCTCGTCAGTCGGGTTGATAACAGTGCCCAGACGGGAATGTCCAGTTGAAGTTCGTAGACGGACAACCTGACCCGGAAGTAAAGGCCTGAGTGGTCTGCTGGAACTGTCGTATGACCGTTTCTGAATATCGTACTTCTCTTGTAGACGTTTCTGGATAGTGGCGGGCTTCAGCACCTGAGGAACCAGTTGCTGCTGTGCGATGGGTACCGGAGGCCTCGTCAATCTCGACATCAGTCGCTGTGCCGGCGATCCCAGGGTTCCATCCCTGGCAACATTTCTGAGATTCAGGAGATCGAGATAAACGTCTGACTTTGAAATCTGTGCTTGCTCCAGCAAGTGTTTGGTGCTTCTGACAGCGCGTTCAGCGAGACCATTACTCTGTGGATACTCGAGACTGCTTGTGACGTGCTGGAAGTTCCATCGGTCTGCGAAAAGCTTGAACATGTGGCCGGTGAACTGTCGACCGTTGTCGGTTCTCAGGCTGACGGGAGCGCCAAAGGTAGAGAAGTGTCTTTTCAGCTTCTGGATGACCATCTCCGATGTGAGGGAGGTCAGTTGGTCTAGTTCAAACCAGTTAGAAAAGGAGTCGACTAGAACGAGGTAGTGCTTCCCTCACCATTCGAAAATGTCCGCCGCCAGCGATGTCCAGGGCAGAGCTGGTGGAGGTTGTTGCAGAAGGGGCTGCTGCTGCTGACAAGTGCAAGTTCCGGGTTCCAGAGGTTTCCTACGTCGGCCACATCTTCACTCCTAAGGGTCTCAAACCCGATCCGAAGAAGGCTACTGCCATCACAGAAATGCCTGCCCCCACAGACGTGAAAGGCCTGCAGCGTTTTCTGGGCATGGTAAACTATCTCGGCAAGTTCATACCGAACCTCAGCGAACTAAGCTCCACACTGCGGGAGCTGACATAAAAGGACACAGCATGGTCATGATTCCAGCAACATCAAATTGCTTTCGGGGGTTACACAAAAAGCTGGAAAAACTCAGCGGGTGCAGCAGCATCTAAGGAGCGAAGGAGATAGGCAACGTTTCGGGTCGAGACCCTTCTTCAGTCTGAAGCAGACCTTGGCCGCGCACACCGCTACAAACGATACGCTTCAAATCCTCTCCTCCATCATCAAAACAGGCTGGCCAGACAAACAATCCAACACGCCCACAGAGGTGCAGCCTTTCTTCCTGGTTCGTGATGAACTGGTAGTTCAGGGTGGGGTTGTCGTCAAGGGTCACAAGGTGATGATACCCTCATCGCTACAAGACGTATACTTCAAAGAGGCACACAGCGGTCACCCAGGAGCCTACGCCACACTGACACGCGCCCGTAGCCTGTTCTACTGGCCGGGAATGGCCAGCTACATCCGGGACCGCGTAGCCTCCTGCCCCGCTTGCAACAGCCTTGCGCCTCATCAGCAGCGGCAGCCCCTTCTGCAACAACCTCCACCAGCTCTGCCCCGGACATCGCTGGCGGCGGACATTTTCGAATGGTGCGGGAAGCACTACCTCGTTCTAGTCGACTCCTTTTCTAACGGGTTTGAACCAGACCAACTGACCTCCCTCACATCAGAGATGGTCATCCAGAAGCTGAAAAGACATTTCTCTACCTTTGGCGCTCCCATCAGCCTGTGATCCGACAACGGTCGGCAGTTCACCGGCCACATGTTCAAGATTTTCGCAGACCGATGGAACTTCCAGCACGTCACAAGCAGTCCCGAGTATCCACAGAGTAATGGTCTCGCTGAAGATATCTGTAAAGTGTTTGGGCCATAAAAGATATGTCCCATTAGCTGCACGATGGCACAGCAGTAGAACTGCTCCCTCCTGGACACCTGGGTTTGATCCTGACTACTGGTGCTGTCTGTACAGAGTTTGTACGTAATGCCAGTGACATTGTGAGTTTTCTCCAGGTTCTCTGGTTTCCTCCCACACTCCAAAGATGTGCAGGTTTATAGGTTAATTGGCTTCGGTAAAGTTGTAAATTATTCCTAGTATGTAGGATAGTGCTCATAGAATAGTGATCGCGGGTCAGCGCAGACTCGATGGGCTAAAGGGCCTGTTTCCGCTCTATCTCCAAAGTCTAAAGTAAAGTCTTTCATCCATTCTAAAATACCCCTGTGACACTGTGACAGAAGACAGGCTAAATATTCACCCTGTGGGCCTGTTCCCAGGCTGTATCTTTAAAGTCCAAAGTTGATAAACCTGTCATCCTGAAGGCAACTTGTCCCCTGTCTTTTGTTCATCTGAACATGTGGAAAACAAATAAACAATACTCAAGTAATGAAAATCAATCCCTGTTTGAGATATTTTGACCATGTTTCATGTTGTTCCTACATCTTTTATCTGACCACTGCGAATGCCTTAATTGTATTCATGTATAGTATTTTCTTTGACCGGATAGCACGGAAACAAAAGCTGTACCTCAGCAGATGAGACGATAATAAACTAAACCAAACCATGACGAACTGATTAAGAATAGGAACTTTTCCAATGCTGTTGAGTGCCAGTGAGGTTTGAAAGTTATTTGGGCTCTAAATCACCCTTGGTGTATAGAGAGCGGATATAAAAATGGGATAACAGAACCAGTGTGAGCAGGTGATCAATGCTTGGCATTGTTGGGCCAAAGGGCCTGTTTCCATGCTGTATCTTTTTAAATAAATTAGAATGTGGCTCAAAAATGTCACTCGACAGCATTGTAAAAGTTTACCAATCGTTCATGGTTGACATACCTGAAACAGGGACTGATTTGTGTCTGAAGAAGGGTCTCGACCCAAAGCATGACTTTGATTTGATTTTATTGCTTGTCATTCGAACCTCAGAGAGGCTCGAACAAAACTCCGTTTGTACAAGCCATACAAACAGAACAATTCATTTTTTTTTAAAAACCACACAAACAATTAAATTCACACAAACATCCATCACAGTGAATCTCCTCCTCACTGTGATGGAAGGCAAAGTCTTCTCTCTCCCCCGCACCATTTCTCTCCCGAGGTCGAAGCCCCAGGCGGGCGATGTTAAGTCCCATGGCAATTGAGGCCACGCCGGGCGATGTACGGCCCAACTCTAGGCCCAAAAGTCACAACGTTGGAGCCCTCGGCGGGCGCTGGAATGTTCCGCTGGAATGACCCGTGGCCATTGAAGCCACGCCGGGCGATGTACAGCCCCGCTCCGGGTCGCTCCAACTCCGCAACACGGGCTGGAGAAGCTGTGTTGCGGGAGCTCCGGAGAGCAGTCTCCCACCCGGACCGGCGAGCTCACGATATCCCGACAGTCCACCAGTCTGCAGCTGCAGCTGGAGCTCCGGAGTCGGGAGTCGGGCCGCAGCGGCGAGCCACCACCGCTCCCCACGCTCCGAGGCCGGCCAGCCCCACGATGGTAAGTCCGCAGCTCGTCCCGGTCGGAGGCCGCTCCGCTGTGCTAGGCCCAAACGACAACGGAGACCCGACAGGGAAAAAGTCGAAACTCCCGTGCAGGGAAGAGAGTTTAAAGTTTCCCCTCCCCCCCCCCCCACCACCCCCCCCCCCCCACCACCCCCCACACATACACAGTTAGAAAAACAATACAAAAAAAACACGAACAACTACATTTAACTAGACAAAAAATTTTAAAAAGGCAGACAGGCTGTAGGGGCCGCTGCAACGTGAGTCGCGCCCGCCCAGTCGCGCCCACCCGCCCATTCATTCTCTCCAGAGATGCTGCCTGTCCCGCTGAGTTACTCCAGCTTTTTGTGCCTATTCACATGCGTTTGACCCATAACTCCCACTGAGTTACTCCAGCATTTTGTGTCTTATCTTTGGTTTAAACCAGCATCTGCAGTTCCTTCCTACACTAATGATTTATGTTGCTTTGGGGTGAGATGCCATATTCTGGCACAGCTATCCGTACCGATGAGTCAGTAATATTGGTGGTGTTTTTCCTCCCTCTCCAGGTTGCAGATTATGTTTACAAGGCGAATGTGCCGACGGCAACCGTTCAGCGGAGAGTCGCCTCCAAGTCCCTGATATCATCATAACACCTCCGACACCCATCGTTCTCTCAACAGCCGGGACGTTGAGGCAAGCTGACAGGGACTCTCTGCTAGACGACATTCTCCCCAGCAGATGTTAGCTGCGAGAAAAAAAATACCCTATTTATGCAAAAAGCCCATGCACTGGGATGACATCAAGAATGCGTCTTGTGTGTAGAAACTTTAAGAACAGATTGCAGTCAGCAACTGCCTCGATTCACTTTGTGATTGAATGATAGACTATACACAGATTCAGCCATTGATCTGCAATGTTCTTTAGCTTTTCAAAATGAATGGCAAGAGGCAATACCGAACCTGGATTGAAAATGTAAACGTGTACAAAAGATGCAGACTGCCTGTCTAATGTGTGCCTCGCACTCTTTCACTTCCTCTTGGTGGGTCTCGCCATCTCTTCGCCTCACAACCCATCTGTCCAAGTGCAGCACCTTCAGACGTTATTATCTGCACGCTACAAGTGCAAATTGTTGTTACCATTATTTAGCAGCTTCCCTTTCTCGAGTACGGCAACAAACTAAAGAGCAACTGCACATCAATTGTATACCAAACCGCGCGTTCACACCTAAACTGCTTTGAAGCACTGCTTGCCTTGAACTTGTGAGAAAACCAAAGATGATTTCCATAATGCAATAAGATTATCAACATGCAAAGATCACTGCAAAGGAACGGCAGATGGAGTGCCATTTCATTCTGATTCTGTTGATGCCTAAAGGAATTTTATAATGGGGTGTCAGACAGATGGAAGTTTTTAATTCACATTGACAGGCAACAGATGGTAAAAGGTGCCATCTACAAGCGCCTGATTTTAAAGATGTCGTCTTTTTTTTTTAAATGCCAACAACCAAAGGGAAAGCAGTGTCTTCTAATCCAACCTGCCGCTTCACTCCATCAGAAAGTGAACTCAAATCACATTTGTTTCAGGCAAATAAGACGCTACACTTTTTTTAGCTGAACTGCAGTGAATGTGAAGATCTGTTCTCACTCAGTTTGAATTAGAGGCTCTATTTAAACAGAAGGACGGAGCTGTACTAAATGCCATCGCTGGGTTTGCAAATCTGGCTTTTATATATCTTGTATTTTTTATTAAATCGGAAAACAATGCACTTTTTAATGTTACTAATGGGTTTTCATAGCTACGGTGCCTGCAGTCATTAAGAAGTCTGTTCAAATTCATCCTTGCAGAGTGCCCTAGATGCTCATTGTACCAACTTGTGTGGCACAAAGCCACACTGGCAGAAAAGGTCCTCAGATGCCTCAATAAGATTATCAACTTGCAAAGCAAGGCCAAATGGAGTGGCATTTCATTCTGATACTGTTGATTCCTAAAGGGCATCTGTGATCTCTTTGGAGATAAGAATTGACAGCAATGCCCTTTCACTAGGAACAGGATGGAGATCACCTGAAGGCACCTATTGATGTCCCCTGACTCAAGTTAGAGAGTGGCTGTTGGAGGAAGATAGGTCCAGCTTCAGCTGATGTCCAATATGATCAACTTGTCTAATACAAGCCATGGTGTAGATTCCCGAGGACAACCTGTATCTGTTTAAGTACGGAGATGTTGAACAACATTGCATATGGCACAATAGATTTGCATCCAGTATCCATGGGGTAGCAGGGAATAAAATGATTGCCATTCATTTGCACCTAACACAGCGGACGATCAGCCATGATCACAATGAATGACAGTGCTGGCTCCGAGGGCCGAATGGCCACCTCCTGCACCTATTTTCTATGTTTCTATGTCTCAGCTAGTCAGTATTCCCTTACACTGTTTTTTTGTCTCGCTCTTATTGAGTGCCAACTTTGCAGACATCAGAAAAGGACAGAAGATGTAACTGCTTATTATCAGCTGAGTGAGGTGCTACATTAGCAATTCACAAACACAATATTCAAGTGGGCTCACCATGCATTTCATGCACAGCGTGGTAGTTACTGCTTCTCAATCTGCAGTTGTAGTATATCTCCATGTATGTCGTGTCCCAGGCTGATATGCTCACTGAACACGGTGGTGCAGCGGCAGAGTTGCTACCTTACAGCAACAGATTCCCGGGTTTGATCGTGACAATGGGTGCTGTGTGTACGGAGATCGTGCATTCTCCAGGTGCTCCGGTTTCCTCCCACACTCCAAAGGCGTACAAGTTTGCAGGTTAATTAGCTTCGGTAAAATTGTAAACTGTCCCTAGTGTGTAGGATAGTGCGAGTGTACGGGGCTCGGACTCGGGGGGGCTGAATGGCCTGTTTCCACACTCCATCTCTGAGCTCTAAAGTAAACTACAGTAAAATGTCATGGCTGAACTGATCAATTAGATCCGCCCACTCTTGGGATACTGGAAAAAAGCACGCATCAAATCATTTCACAAACTGATCCCTTTAGTGGGTCAGTATCATGCAATACTGAGTTGGGGCAGCAAAGTGGCGCAGCTGGTAAAACTGCTACCGTACAGCACCAGAGATCCTGGCTAGATCCTAACCATGGATGCTGTCTGTGTGGAGTTTGCACATTCTCCCTGTGCCCTTTCCTCCAGGTGCTCCGGATTCCTGCCACATACCGAAGACTTGTAGGTTTGGCGGTTCATTGGCCTTTGTAAATTTCCCCAAATGTGTAGAGACTGGATGAGAAAGTGGAATAACGTTGAGCTCGTGTGAACGGGTGATGGATGGTCGGCATTGACTCAGTGGGTCGATGGACCTGTTTCTGTGCTGTATCATTCAATCAATCAACCAAAGTGATCCCATTCCTTTCATTTCAACCAAATCACAATGATGCAAAAGTCACACCTGGTGGCAGTTCTTTTGGCCAAGAAAAAGAGGACATTATCCACATTCTGAACTAGACTATCCATTGATCTCACGAGGAAATGTGGGCGGACAGATTGGACTTAATGATGACACCTTCCACCATTAAATCAACAGTTTAGACTCCCATACAAAGCACAGTCTATCATGTACGGCATCTTTGAGTAGATAGTCTACAATGGAACAAATACAGCCAGCACCTTCAGGAGAGTTGGACACAAAATGTATTTAAAATAAGTTCATGATCCAGTGCCATGATTGCAACATGAAATGTTATCTTTTTTTATGGCTCCACATTAAAAGTTATATTTGTAAACTATATAATTAAATGCATACATTTTTCAATATTACTTGTAAGCTTTTCATTTCCTGACTGTGGTCTGTCACGGTAACGTGTTGGTAGACAGATTTAACAAATGTTATTTTAATATGAGGGTTTAAGGTTTATCTATATGTACTCTCTGCAGAGTTTGATTGCATGATTTCAGCTGGGGAAGAAGTAACATTTTGGTCTCAGTATATAGAATGGGTGGGAGTAATCAGCAAATGTTTACATTTGTACCCCACAGATAACTCTCCTGCAGAGCATCTGTGGGTGGACTTCAAGGAAAACGTTTTCACCCAGAGAGTTGTGAATTTATGGAATCCCTTGCCACAGAGGGCAGTGGAGGCCAAGTCACTGGATGGATTTAAGAGGGAGTTAGATAGAGCTCTAGGGGATTGGAGTCAAGGGATATGGGGAGAAGGCAGGCACGGGTTATTGATAGGGGACGATCAGCCATGATCACAATGAATGACGGTGCTGGCTCAAAGGGCCGAATGGCCTCCTCCTGCACCTATTTTCTATGTTTCTAAGATGCAGGAGACATAATTCATGGTCTCCATATTCGAACTTCCCACTAACATTCATCACCCAGCTACTCAACAAATGCGCGAGACTGCTAGTGCGAGGAATCATAATCTTCAGAAGGGCACTCAAAGAGGATCGGCAAAGCATGATAACAAAACTTCCATGAATGTTTAGTTTATTGTTTAATGGCACATGTACCCAGTTACAGTGAAATACTTTTGTTGGGTGCCAACCAGCCAGCAGAAAGACAATACATGATTACAATCGAGACATTCACAGTGTACAGAAAACATGACAAGGGAGTAATATAAGAAATGTTGCTGTAGGAGGGATAGAGATTTAAAAGTGGAGAGCGATTGCAATACGTACTTGTAGATCTGCTTCTGTGGCAGGCGTGCAAATAGTCGCCTGGGTTGGGCACCATCGTGGAATTGTGCAAATAGTGCAAACAAGAAATGGTGGAAACAAGAACTGATATTAAGATAGACACAAAGTGCTGGAGTAACTAAGCCGGTCAGGCGGCATCTCTTGAGAAAAAGGATGGATAATGTTTCAGGTTGGGACCCTTCTTCAGATACTGAATGAAATTTGCTCTCACGAGAATTATGGGGAAAAAGTAATTAAATTAATACAATATTTTTTTCCCCCGTCTTGTGTTTCTTGTTGCTGACAGAAGTGATGCAGTTGTGCATTACCTGAAATCATACTAAGGACATGTTTCTAGGAACACAATCCCTCCTGTAAAGCAGGGTGAACAGTGAAGGTGGTCATCTAAGGTTGCAGCAGGATGGGGATTAAATGTGAGAGTGGGCAAGGTAATGGCAGATGGAATTTAATTTTAACAAACGCAAAGTGATGCATTTTGACAAATTAAAACAGTGCAGACTAAAGCCCCTGTCCCACTGTGCGAGGAAATTCAAGAGTTCTCCCGAATTTTTTTTAAAAAGCACGCTCGTGGTATGTACGCAGAATGTACTTACTGGGAACGTTGGAGCTCGGGACGTCTCTTAATGACTCGTAACGCTAACGGCAGGTACCTGGGAAACGCGGTAAACTTGTGAAGATTTTTTAACATTGTGAAAAATGTCCACGATAGCCCGGAGCACCCACGAACGGCTATTACCGTAATTCTCCGAATTCGAATCAGGGGAAACTCGGGAGAACTCTTGAATTACCTCGTACAGTGGGACAGGGGCTTTACACAGTGAATATCAAGCCATGAGAAACATTATTGAAGAGAGATCTGGTGGTACAAGTACATTCACATTCCCTGAAAGTGACAGTTAGTGAAGAAGGCATTTGCTTGCCTTCATCATTCAGTTGATGATGTACAAGAGTTGGGATGTCATATTACAGCTGTAAAAGATGTTGGTAAGACCATGATTGAAATCTTGTGTGCAGTTTCAGTCACCGTACCATAGGAAGAATGTGTATAAGCTGGAGAAGAGGTAAAAAAGATCCACGAATGGTGACAGGGATTTGTCCTATAACTAGCTTGAGTTATAAGGGGAGACTGGATGGGCTGAGGCTGTTTTCCCTGGAGTGAAAGAGGCTGAGGGGTGACCTTATCGAGGTTTATAAAATCATGAAGGGGCATAGACAGGAAGATAGTTCTAGTCTTTCCCAGGATAGGGGAGTCTAAAACAACAGACCAGAAGTTTAAAGTGAGAATGTTATATTTAAAGGGGATCTGAGGGGCAAGTTTGTCACACGGAGGTTAACATAGAAAGTAGGTGCATGAGTAGGCCATTCAAAAGAGGACATTACCACCATTCAAGCCAGCACCACCATTCAATATGATCATGGTTGACCATCCAGAATCAGTACCCTGTTCCTGCTTTTTCCCCCATATCCCTTGATTCCATTAGCTCAGTATATTTGTATGAAACAAAGTGGTGGAAGTGGATACATTTGTGATGTTAAAAAGACATTTGGACACGTGCATGCATTGGAAAGGTTAAGAAAGATATGGTCAAACTTAGACAGATGGGACTAGGTCAGGTAGGCACCTTGCTTGCATAGATAAGTGTTTCCTTGTTGTGTAACTCAATGGCTCATCTCTGCCAAACCATTTTCAGGTCTTGAGATAATTCAGTGTGAATTTCTTTGGCATTCCTTGGATCAATTTTCTGTGCCATTTTAATATGAAAAGGTATAACTAATTTTTTACATATAACTACCTGGCATTTCATTTAATGTTTGCCCCCCTTGTGTAGCAAAACATCTGTGAGCCTTGCAGTTAACCATAACAATCTATGGTTTTCTTAACGATAGCTTAGATAAAAGTATAATTCTGTAATGACACAGAGATTGATTTATTCTCTTTGATATCCATAACAAAATTGCAAACACAATCCGGGCTGTTATTTTGGTATCAACAGTGGAGGAAATCACTTCCTGTAATATCTTAAAGGAACACCAAATAATTTATGTAGATGGGTAAGGTTATGTTGGATTTGCATGTAAAAGTGGAGAGAGAAACAGTGTAAACTTTTAAGATCAATGATCATTTATCAGAAGCTCTCTCTCCACAGATGATGGCTGACGTGCTGAGTATCTTAAGCTTTTTTTCCTGTTTTTATTTCTGATCCCCTACACTTGCAGTTTTTTTACTACTTGGGATCAGTGCATGTCGGTAAGGAAATTGCAGATAAACAGGATCAATAATCTTAAACATCAGTGTCCTGTACCAAAAATAAGTAATGCATCCTCCTACAGAGTTTTGAAACAAGCAACTGCAGATGCTAGTTTACAAAACGGGACATTCTGGAGTAACTCAGCGGGCCAGGCAGCATATCCGGAGAACATGGATAGGCGACGTTTCGAGACTTGAAGACATTTTCCAGTATCAATTTCTATATGTACATTAATTATAGAAATTTCTCAGGTAAATATGTCACACTGTATTAACATCCTCCAACGAGGAGGGGGACGTTGGTTCACTGGAACTGCTCCAGTACATTGAGCACGTGGGCCGACCGGACTTTGGAAATGGCGCCAAAACCAGGCGGCTCCTGGATGTGTGACACATGCAAAGGGAATTTCACTGTGCAGTTACATATGTGACAAATAAAGCACCATTGCCACTGGTGGTGGTATAATAATTATTTCACATCTCCTCGTATCTCATCCAGGATTGTACAGAAACGTTTACTTTGCAACTAACTCTACTTCTCTGTTTCCCAAGTTGCTGTCAGTTTTGCTATGTAACTGTAATCAAGACTGACCTTGGAACATCGTCATCGTTGAAATCATTAGCGAAGCAGTGGTGCTGGTTTCCAACGGGCACGGTGACGGACACACCGCACATCTCTGTCCTCCACGCAGCTGGCGAGCTCCTCTTTTGCTCCACACGTGCGTCTTCCATCAACATCTTCAGCATCGTCTTGATTTGCCGTCCCGGGTCACGGCTTCCATGGGTGGGCTCCTACAGCACAACCTTGTTTGCCTGCATTTCTGGGTGGCGGTGGCAGTGACCTGTGAGCCTCATCCTTCTCCACCTGGATCTTCTCGGTCAGAGGTGGATTCTCCCCACAGAGCAGGGCATTGGTGATGCGGTCCCTCCAACTGACATTTGGAACCTTGGAGTCACATGAAATAACATTCAGAAGTGTGAGAATCTAAACGCACACACACAGTTTACACAAGCATTTTCCTGCCAGTGTTCCATGTTATGAACAGAGCATGGTGGGGTGGAAGATTGCAACCTTCACGTGGTCCACCCCGTTTCGACTAATGCAATCAACTCGACGTGCACAAACGTAAGATCAAATAGAACAAGTTGTCCAACAACTTTAGGCTGTGCACGCCACACGAAAGAAGAAGAAGAACTGAGCATGCTGTGATTTATTTTCAATGGTACAGTAGCTCAAAGGATTCTTAATAGTCATGTGTAATGAGAAACGTTGAAATGGTTACTCTGCATGCTATCCACCAAATCATACATGTGAGTGCAATAGAACCTCTTCTGGAACAGCATGCAGATAGTTGCCACGTCCAGCACCACTTTGCAAATTCCAAGTCTCTGAAATGTTCAATCTAGGCATAAAGAGACATGCAATTCTTTGGAAGAAGATATGCAAGATAAAAAAACCCAACTATACGTTTGTAAATGGCACCAGGCAAATCAGAAAAAAAATCCTTCAATAATTGGAGTGTTATTTTTAGTTTAGGGCACCCTGTTGTAGGGAATATGTTGTTCAGCTGGAAAGGATGCAGAGAAGATTTAGTAGGATGTTGCCAGGACTTGAGGGCCTGAGCTATGGCACAGTCTAGGACTTTATTTTTTGAGGAGCAGAAGGATGAGATGCAATCTTTTAGAGGTGTATAAGATCATGAGGGAATAGATAGTGTATGTGTTTATATGTGTCTAAAGGGAGCGCCGTCGAGTACGGCTGCCCTGCCAGCAGCTGTTAGTCCTGTCACCCTTTTTTTATTTTTAGTGAGTTAAAAGTGTTTGTTTTAGAGGTCTTCTAGTCTTTTTATGTGTGTGGGGGAAGGGGGACTTTTTCTCAGTCCCTACCTGGTCGGAGATGCGGCTTTTCTCCGAGCCGTGTTTTTGCCCCTTCCTCGCAGCCTACCAAAAGTCTGGAGCGGCGTTTCCTGCCGGGACCGGCCAGGACTTAAGCTTCGGCGGCGGTACGCAGCGCTGAGGCACCATCGTGGAGTGGGCGAAGCCTTACCGGGTCGCGGTGCGGTAAGCTTCGGAGTGCTGTGACCACCGACTCCAACATCGCGGAGCCGTGGTCTGTGAAGCTTCCAGCCGCGGGCGGCGCTGAGCTTTAAACGCCGCGGAGCCTGGGATCTCACGCCGAGGTCGCCAGTGTCGGAGCTCCAAACAGCGTGGCCCGTGGACTTCGAGAGCCGCGGTCTCCAGGGAGGAAGCGGCTGCTCCAGACACCCCGAGCCGCTGAGAGTGTTCACCCGATGCCAGAGCTTCATCATCCGGCGAGAGGGCTTGAAGCATCGGGCTGCCGTAGCGGCGACTGCGGAGGCCTCAATAGGCCCGACTATGGGTGAACAGGGGACTGGACTTTGTGCCTTCCCCCACAGTGGGAACCATTGTGGGGGGATGTTTTTATGTTTATTGTTAAATTCTTTAATGTTGTGTCTTATCTTTATTTGTGTGCTGCAATGGCAAGTCAAATTTCACTGCACCAATTGGTGTATGTGATAATAAATGTCCTTTCGTATCCTTTGTAGATGCACAGAGTTTTTTACCCAGGGTATGGAAATCAAGTACCAGAGGACATGAACTTAAGGTGAGAAGGGAAAGATTTAATAGAAACCCGAGGGGCTACCTTTTCACACAGAAGGTGGTGGGTGTTTAGAGGAGGTAGTTGAGGCAGATACTATTACACCATTTAAAATATATTTTCCCAGTTTCTTGGATTGGAAAGATGTAAAGTGATACAGTGCAAACACAAACAGGTTGGACTAATGTAAAAGGTGCAACTTGGCTGGCATGGGCAAGTTGGGCCAAATGGCTTGTTTCCATGATGTATGACTATGACTAATTCTAAGACTGGGTACTCACCTTCTTGGTGCATCAGTAGGGCAAAACTTGGCAACACAAGAAACTGCAGTTATGCAAAATTCCACATCCCAAAAATATGTGCAGGCTTGTAGATTAACTGGTATCCCTAAATTGCTCCTCGTGTATAGGAATTGAATGCAACAGTGGGATAATATACAACTAGTGTGAGTGGAATCGGTGAGTTGCAGGACCTGTTTCCATGCTATATCTTTCAATCAATCACATTATCTTTTAATTTTACTTTCCAGAATATTGTTCTGCTCTTGGGTGTCCTTGGAGCTCAGAATGAATTATGATATTAAAACTTGTATCTGGGTAGGTCTCTCCTGAATGATCAGCTCAAGAGGAAATGGAGTTTCATAAATTAATTAATGTGCAGCAAAATAATATAAATTATTTATTACCAGAAATTGCAATTATCCTTCCACTAGGCAGGCTGAAATTCGATGGCTAACAGTAAAGAGGAAGTATTTAGACGGATTTCTAGATATGATTTATCCTTGGTTAAGATTGGTACCACAAGAGTATCTTTATTGGATTCTGTATTTAGTAGCGAGTCTGAAATGGCATTTGATTTCGATGGACAAGAACACCTGGAAAATAGTGATAAACTGGAACTGCAGATGCTGGTTTATACTATAGAAGGACACAAAGTGCTGGAGTAACTCAGCAGGTCAGACAGCAGCTCTGGAGAACATGGATAGGTAACGTTTCGGGTCGTTGTCCTGCTCTTTCTTACTTCTGTTACTCCCCTCTACAACTAGTCTGAGTAAGGGTCTCGATCCGAAACGCCACCTATCTATGTTCTCCAGAGAAGTTGCGTAAACCGCTGAGTTACTCCAACATTTTGTCTCTATCTGTGAAAAATAATGATGATGTGTTGAAGACAAACTAATAAGATGCTGTTTTAAAAAAAGTGAATAATGATATAATACCTATGTAGCACAATAAAGATATAATACCTTTGTAGCACAATCATATCCCATTGCCCCACTCTTTACCGCAGTTCTAAAAAAAAATTCAAGTAGCCATTCTCCTTCTGAGACCTCAATTGATTGTATTTCCTTTGGTATTTAAGAGGCTTTTAGATAGGTACTGTACATTGAAGCATAAGGAATAGAGGGATATGGTTCATGTGCAGGCAGATGTTGTCAAGCTGGAAAAAGTGCAGAGAAGATTTACAAGGATTTTGCCATGACTCGAGGGCCTGAGCTATAAGGAGTTGTTGAGCAAGCGAAGACTCTATAATTTGGAGCGCAGGAGGACGAGGGGTGATTTTGTAGAGATGTACAAAATCATGAGAGGAATAGATTGGGTAGATTCATGGAGTCTTGGCCAGAGTAAGGGAATCAAGAACCAGAGTATATAGGTTAAAAGTGAGGGGGGGAAAGATTTATAGGAACCTGAAGGGTAACAACAGTGCTTGGTGCACGGAACAAGTTGCTGGATGAAGTAGTTGAGGCAGGGACTATCGCAAGGTTTAAGAAATATTTGGACAGGTACATGGATAGGATAGGTTTAGACGGATACAGGGCAAACACAGGCAAGTGGGACAAGAGTGGATGGGACATGTTGGTCAGGTTGGGCTGAAGGGCCTGTTTCCATGCCGTATGACTCTATAACTGTTTGTAAATGATCCACTACAACATACATGGTGAAACATAAGACTTTATTCCATTCAGAAATACAGGACATTTAAACTGCACAGCCGTACTCTCCAAACTCTGCATGGCTTCTGCCAGCTGGCTGTCCTCATTAGTGTAGTATCGTAATACCATGTAATGGGTGGCATGCATATATGTATAGTGGAGATTATAAATGGCATGGATTAATAAAGGTTAATCTACAATGACTATCAGATTAGATCAGTTTACCTTGACATCATGTTCAGCACCAACATGTGGGCCTAAGGAACCGTTCCCGTCCTGAGCTTATGTTTTATGTTCTACGTTCTACACGCTCCACTGTAAATTACAGGTCATGATCAGTGTGTATATAAAAAGTTTCTTTCCTTCTGTATTTTCCACATATAACATTGAATCTGTGTACCTGAGTCCTCGAAAGGATCATCTCGAATGGACATTGCCATCTTCCCTCAGTTTATCTAAATCTATCATGATCTTGTGCATCTCTACCCAATTGTCTTCTAATTCTTGAAATGTACAAATTATAGATGCTGGAAATTCAAAAGAAAATCAGAAAGTGTTAGAAATATTTAAGAGGCAAGAGGCACCCGTGAGGGAGAAACTGAGGTAACATTTTAGATCAATGACCTGGGTGGCACAGTCACGCATGGTGGCGCAGTGGGGGTGTTGCTACCTTAAAGCGCAAGGGACCCGGGTTCAATTCTGACTATGGGTGGTGTCTGTACGAAGTTTATATGTTCTCCTCGTGGCCACGTGGGTTTCCTCCGGATGCTCCGGTTTCCTCCCACACTCCAAAGACTTACAGGTTTGTAGGTTAATGGCTTCAGTAAATTGTAAATTATGCCTAGTGAGTGCTAATGTACGCGGTGATCGCTGTTCGACATGGACTCGATGGGCTGACTGGCCTGTTTCCTCGCTGTATCTCTAAAATCAAAGTCCAAAGTCCCTTATTCAGAACTAGTACATTGAGTAAACAGATATTTGTGAATAAACAAGATTCTAGGCAAATTACTTTGAAGATACAGCGCCTTAACCAGAATAAATGAACAAACAAACACAGAGTTATCCCCTGGGCAGAGGATTCTAAAACTAGAGTGCCCCCCCCCTCCCCCACACCGGTCCCCCTTTATTCTCCCACCGTCACTCACAGCGGCCCCCCTACGCCGAGTCCTCCATTGTCTCCCCTCACATTTCACCACCACTGAGGCTCCTGCTGCTGCCGAGGCTCCCGTTGCTGTTGAGGCTCCTGCTGCCGCCGAGTCTCCCATTGCTGTCGCCGCTGAGGCTCCGACCCAGGCAGGCCTTGCCGCCCGGATTTTCCGCAGTCCCCTGGAAGGCCCGTGGGGCGAGCCGGGCCTGCCGGGCGCGTTCCGGTCGTTGGCGTCGCAGTTGTTCGGCAGATGGATCGGGCCTGTGCGACTCCCCGGGATATTCCCGCCGATCATAGGTCGTATTTTAGATTTTAAAAAAGAATTAAACATTGAGGTAGAGATTGGGTAGACAGTGACATAGATGGGTGTGACAGTGACATAGATGTCGCAGACAGTGGCATAGACGTCACAGACAGTGGCATAGACGTCACAGACAGTGGCATAGACGTCACAGACAGTGGCATAGACGGCACAGACAGTGGCATAGATGTCACAGACAGTGGCATAGATGTCACAGACAGTGGCATAGATGGCACAGGCAGTGACATAGATGGGTGTGACAGGGGCATAGATGTCGCAGACAGTGGCATAGATGGCACAGAGAATGACATAGCATAATCAGTAGCATAGATGGGGTAGACAGTGGCATAGATGGGATGGACAATCAGAACCTTTTTCCAAGGATGGAAATATCAAATATTGGCGGGCATAGCTTTAAGGTGAGAGGGGAAATGTTTAAAGTACATAGTCGTTCAGGGATTTTTTTTTTTTACACGGAGTATGTGAATCCTATCCATGTTCTCTAGAGATGCTGTCTGAGTTACTCCAGACCTTCTTTTGTAAACCAGCAAAGTCAAAGTTTCTGTTCCTTTAAGAGTTGAGCCAGTTACTGCTTGGTGGGCGTGGCAAACGGTCGAGGAGGCGGGGCGAAACGGTGTTGAGTGACGGCGCTGCTGATCCGGGCTTGTGTGTTTGCGCGGGAAAGTGTGTTGCAAGTTTCAGAGTTCCATCTGTGTTTGTGTCTGTGTCTCCGCGTTCTATCCGTGTGTCTCCGCGTTCTATCCGTGTGTCTCCGGGTTCCAGCGCGGATAGCGATGGACCCCTTGGAGGTGGAGTTTCTTGCGGAAAAACAGACTGTCACAATCATACCCAACTTTAGCCTGGATAAAATCTATTTAATTACCGTGAGTCTTTTGCAGCGGGGCCTGCTTTATTTTAATACCTTTTGGTCAGTGTGTGCTGAAACACTGTAGATGTGACGGCAATTGGCTCCTCTAACTGTCTACTTGGTGATAAATCTCCAGCACTTTCGACTGCTATATTTGTATATTTATTCCAGAACTAAAAGAACAGGCCTTTATTTCGTGTAAACTTAATCTGCAACAATCCCCAACAATAATTACCCGCACCCCTCCAAAATAAAAAAAACTGATTACAAACACCGGAAACGTCACCTGTTCCTTTTCTCCAGAGATGCTACCTGAACCGCTGAGTTACCTCAGCATTTTGTTTCTCCTATCTTCGGTGTAAACCAGCATTTGCAGTTCCTTCCTACACATAATCTTCACTGTTGGAGCAGAATTTGGAGATTTGCCTGCGTTTCAAAGCATATGAGAAATTGTTTGAATCCAAATGTTATTTAAATCAAGTCTCGATTCATCAAGTATCACCCAAATTTGGTTTAAATAGTCCAGGTGTCAGAGGTCATGGGCATAAGGCAGGAGAATGGGATTCGGAGGGAGAGATAGATCAGCCATGATTGAATGGCGGAGTAGACTTGATGGACCGAATGGCCTAATTCTACAATGGCCCAATTCTGCTCCGATAACTTATGATCTTATGTAGACACACAAAATGTTGGAGTAACTCAGCGGGACTGGCTGCATCTCTAGAGAGAAGGAATGGGTGATGTTTCGGGTCGACCTGTGATGTTGCTTTGATCTTAACAGCTCCAGATTACAAATGTTGGTTGTTTTAACTGTAACTGACCTAGTCTTCTCACGCATATATATCCTCTGTTTTGTCATATTGGATTTAAATTGAAAATTCACTGTTCTTTTTGAATAGGTTTCAGTCTCTTATTTCCAAATTCAAATATTTCCCTGACATTGACTGAATTTCTGACTAAGTTTCTGATACATTATCTTTTTACAACGTAAAAGACATTCAGAGCAATCCCTTCAATCCATTCGTCCATTTGTTAGTTTTAGAGAACAGGCTTCTCGGCTCGCCGAGTCCGTGCCGGCCAGCGATCACCCCGCCGTACACTAGCACGATCATACACATCAGGGACAGTTTACAATTGTTACCGAAGCCAATTAACTTACAAACCTGTACGTATTTAGAGCGTGAGAGGAAACCGAAGCACCCAGAAAAAATCCACGCAAGCACGGAGCGAACATATAAACTCCGTGCAAACAGCACCCGTAGTCGAGATCGAACCCGGGTCTCTGGCAGGCGCTGTAAGGCAGCAACTCCACCGCGGCACCACTGTGCCACCCACATTTATTTCCCTGTAACTTGTTCTCTTCCAAATGCTCATCAAATCCCACTTTCCCCTACTGTCCACCTATATTAACAGTGATTTACAGTAACCATCCTGGCAACATCTTTAGGATCACCTGAAAGAGACACACACAGTTAAGGGCCTGTCCCACCAGCATGCAACTCTATGCGATTAGCGCGACCTAACGTGGTCGCTTGAGCCGTCCGACGTCGCGGGGCCGGTCCCACTTCGATCGCCGGAGCCGTGCGGAATTGTGCGGAGTTCGTCCCGACACCGCGCGGGGCTCCGAAAAACTGACTGTCCAAAAATTCCGCGCGGCAACGGCTTGTCGGCTCGCAGTCGCCTCGACGCATTACACACCGCCCCGACATCGTGCCTCCATGAACCTATCTGTAGGTGCCTCCGTGACCCTCTATGTGTGTGGCTCCGTGGCCCTGTGTGGGTGTGTGCCTCTGTGCCCCTCTCTGTGTGCCCCTCTCTGTCCTGGCGAACTTACCTTAGACTTCGCTCCAAGTTCGCCTCACTTTGCGCCGCGTTGCGCCACTCACCCGACCTCCGCGCGGCCCCTACTGCCGGTTTGGTTGCGCTTGCCGCATGCTGGTGGGAACGGCCCTGTACAGGGGAACACCCGACCACCCCGCTTCTAGTTTGATCGCGTTCATCGCATAGAGTTGCATGCTTGTAGGACAGGCCCTTTACAGTGAGAATATGCCAAATCCTTGGGTCAGAGTTGAATATGTATCATTGAGGTATTATTAAACGGTTCAATAAACTAAGGGCACATCTTGATTTGTCTCATTGGTCATGTGTCAATTTTATTTCCTTCTCGTTTAGTGAAAGTAATTGAAGAAAGATTGGATTTTAATATTGTTTTGCATTTGGCCATTGCAATATCCCAAAGTGTTTCATGCATAATTAAACCTGTTATTTTCAAGAGTATGAATCGCAGGAGCCAATTATACTGCAAGGGTTTGCATGCATCAAATGACTAGTTTAGTTTAGAGATACAGCGAGGAAATGCTCGGCAACCCTTGCCGATCATCGATCACTCGTTCGCGCCAGTTCTATGTTATCCCACGTTCACATCTGTTCCTACACGATAGGGCCAATTTATAGAGAACAATTAACCTACAAAGCTGCATGTCTTGGGGATGTGGGAGGAATCTGGGAGCACCAGAGGAAACCCACACGGTCACAGAGAGAACATGCAGACTTCATACAGGCAGCACCCGAGGTTGGGATCGAACCCAGGTCTTTGGCGCCGTGAGGCAGTGGCTTTACCAGCTGCGCCACTTCAGTGCTGCCTCTACTACCACCTTTGATGGTATTTGATTTGTTTATAAACTTGCATTTCTATCAAACTATTGCAATGTGTGCTCTTTGATTATCTTATCCAGGGCGATTTGGGACCTTTCAATCCCGGGCTTCCTGTTGATGTGCCTGTGTGGCTTGCTATTAATCTAAAGCAGAGACAAAAATGCAGAATCATTGCACCAGAATGGATGGATGTGGGTGAGTGAGTGGCGTGGCCTGTTGTTCAGAGAAGATATTTTAAAACATACACATTTATAGGGGATTTTTTTGCTATCAAACTCCCCTTCCGATCCTCCTCTATGGCCAGAGTGAGGCCACATGAGAACTGGAGGAATAGGACCTCTTATGCGTGGGTAACTTAGAAACCAACCGTATGAGCGTTGAGATCTACAGTTTTAGGTAATTTACAATCCTCCCCCCCCCACTCAATTCTCCCTAAGGGAACGAGCAATCACGTTTCCGTCTGTAACGCATGTAACTTTGAATCAGATCATTGCAGATAGAATATTGAGTGAATATTTTGTTTTCCTTCAGAAAAACTTGAGCAAATCAAGGAGCAGGAGCGTAAAGAGGAAACATTTACCCCAATGCCCAACCCCCACTACATGGAACTGACTAAGTTGCTGTTGAATCAGTAAGTAACATGCACAGTCCGCCAGTGTAATGCTCCTTGATTTTTCAGTTTGCTTTTGTTTCTCTTCTAAAGTTATTAATGTTCTGCTGTCCTCTGCTTCTTATACCTGTCACTCTCACACTAAGTGTCCTAACTGAGGGTGGCGCAGCGGTAGAGTTGCTGCCCTATAGCACCAGAGACCCAGGTCTGATCCTGACTACGGGTGCTGTCTGTACCGAGTTTGTATGTTCTTCCCATGACCGTGTGGGTTTTCTCCCGTCTGGTTGCTGCCTGACCCGCTGAGTTACTCCAGCACTTTGTGTCTACTTTTTTTGCAAAGCAACATCTGTAGATCTTTGTTTCTACATTACTGGGTTATTTAAGCATGTTACAAATTCTGGCCTCCCGTCCCCATTTTCTCAGGTTAAGCCTTGTTCTGTTTCTGGCGAGTTTTGTGTTGGCTTCACAAGATGCGATCATGTAAGTTGAAGCACTTTGCTTTTTGTCTCCTCACCATTTAGTATTGCTCTGAATTCGGGAATGAACGAGCAATCAGGGAGTGTGAATTCATGTGAGTGTGTGCGGCCCCAGGTGATAATTTATTTTCGTCTACATAATTGAAATGAAGGATGAAGGCCCAACATGGGAGGACATTCTTCAGGCATTCCTCGCTTTCCCTTCATCAACCAGAAAATAATTGCCACTCATCTAACTTGCTCTTCAGGGTCCCCTTGAACCACCCTTGAAGTCTGCATTTCGGGCAACTTTCTTAAAGAAAATCTTACTTCCATCTGTGTAATGCCCTTGTCAACGCCAGAAACTGCCAAAGCTCATTACAGCCAGCAAAATAACAAATTAAATTGAGTCCGGTGTGTTGCAAGTTGCAGCAAATTAGTTCACACTAAGATTCCTGTGAGAAAAGAGGGAAATGACCAGATCATGTTTTTAATGCCTTTGCTTAAAAGGTGATGATTAACCAGGACGTCAGGGAGAACTGCACTCCCCTTCTCCCAGATATCATACCGTGTCATTAGCTGCTGGATGTTGCAAGATCATGGACACCACAGGCCCTCTGGTTCAGAGAGTGACCTGAAGCTTCTCTGTGCTGATGGTGGAAGTCCCCCTCCTGAGAGATCAGTACCGGGCTTGCTGTTTCCACCAGTGTAGGACTTTGATACTTTATTGTCAGATGTATCCAGGTACAGTCAAATGCTTTGTTTTGCAAATAACCCGGTAAAACCATATATTAGATCTCCGGGTGGCAAGGTGGCACAGCCGTAGAGTTGCTGCCTTGCAGCGCAGGAAACCCGAAAGGGCAGCTTCTAACCCTGTGGTATGAATATTGATTTCTCTTACTTCAAGTAACCCTTGAATTCCCTCTTTCTTCATCTCTCCCGCACCCTAGTTCTTCTACGAGATTCACTGACCTGATTAATTTTACTGATTGTATGCCTCCTTGTCACCTTCCCCACCGCTAACAATGATCCATTTTACATTTCCTTGCCATGTTCTGCTTTGATCTGTCATTTTCACACTTTACCCTTTCATATCTCTAGACTCCCTCTCCCCTGACTCTCAGTCTGAAGAAGGGTCTCGACCCGAAAAGTAATCCATTCCTTCTTTCCAGAGATGCTGCCTGTCCCGCTGCGTTACTCCAGAATTTTGGGTCCCTCTTCAGGGATGTTGCCTGACTATCTGAGTTCCTCCAGTAGTTTGTTTATTGCTCGAGGTTCCAGCATCCACATCCTTGTGTCACTGTATCACCACACTGAATTTGTTGTCCCTCTCCAGCGCCTCGGACAACATTCCCAAAGCCGATGAAATCAGGACTTTAATCAAAGATACTTGGGATACCCGGATTGCAAAGCTTCGGTTGTCTGCAGATAACTTTGTGAGCCAACAGGAGGCCCACGCTAAGGTAGGAGGCTTTCAATTTAACCCTGTAAAAGCACGGAACTGCTGATGCTGGCTTATAAACCAAAGACAATGAGTGCTGGAGTAACTCAGCGGGTCAGGCAGCATCACTGAAGAACATGGATGGGAGAGGATTCTGGTCAGGACCCTTCTTCAGTCTGATTGTCAGGGGGGGGGCAGGGGTAAGAAAGCTGGATGAGAGGAGAGTTTGAGTTTAGTTTATTGTCACATGCACCAAGGTACAGTGAAAAACTTTTGTTGCGTGCTAACCAGTCAGCGGAAAGACAATATATGATTGGAATCGAGCCATTCACGGTGTACAGATACATTATAAAGGGAAAAACGTGAATAATATTTAGTGCAAGATAAAGTCTAGTAATGTCAGATCAAAGGTAGTCCAAGGCTTTCCAATGAGGTAGATACTAGCTCAGGACTGCTCACTAGTTGTTGGTAGGATGGTTCGGTTGCCTGATAACAGCCGGGAAGAAACTGTGCTCCTGAATCTGGAGGTTTGCGATTTCACACGTCTATACTTTTTGCCCGATGGGAGAGGGGTGAAGGAGTGGCCGGGGAGTGATGTCCTTGATTATGCTTCTGGCATTGCCGAGACAGCGTGAGGTATAAATAGAGTAAATGGAAGGGAGGTCCATTTGTGTGTTGGTCTGGGCTGCGTCCACAATTCTCTTCAATTTCTTGCGATCTTGGATGGAGCTGTTCCCAAACCATGCTGTGATGCACCCCGATAAGATGCTTTCAACTGAGCAGCTGTAGAAGATGGTGAGACATTTTTTGGACATGCTGAACCTCCTAAACTTTCTTAGGGAGTAGAGGTGTCGGCGTGTTTTCATGGCGATTGCTTCAATGTGGGTGGTCCGGGCCAAGTTGTTGGTGATATTTACCTTTCAACCATCTCTACTTCACCATCGACAATGCAAACTGGGGTGTGTGAACCGCTTCGCTTCCTGAAGTCGATCACTACCTCCTTTGAGTTACTGACATTGAAATAAAGGTTATTGGCTCGAAACCAGGACACACTGTTCTCAATCTCCTTCCTGCACTCCGACACATCATTATTTGATATCTGGCCCACTATGGTGGTGTCGTCTGCGAATTTGAACATTGAATTAGATTTGTACATGGCTGCACAGTCGTGGGTGTACAAGGAGTAAAGAAGAGGGCTGAGAACGCATCCTTGTGGAGCACCAGTGTTGAGGATTATCGTCGTAGAGGATGATTTGTCCACTATCCTCACTGATTGGGGTCTGTGGGTCAGGAAGTCGAGGATATCGTTGCAGAGATGAGTGCTGACACCAAATCCCGTGAGTTTAGACGGGGTGGGAAAGGCAGGAAAAGCCTGGCAGGTTGTTACAGCTGAGGAGGATTATTCGATGGGCAGATGGTTGGTCAAAGTTCTGAGATGAAAATACAGAAGCTGTGAGACAAAAGGATTGAAGAGTGTAGACTAGAACTTGAGAGATACAGCGCAGAAACATTCTCTTTGGCCCACCGAGTCCGTGCCAACCAGCGATCGCCCCGTACACTAGCACTATCTTGCACGCTGGGGACAATTTACAGAAGCCAATTAACCTACACACCTGCATGTCTTTGGAGTGTCGGAGGAAACCGGAGCACGCGGTCACAGGGAGAACGTACAAGCTCTGTACAGACAGCGTCCCTGGTCAGGATGGAACTCAGATCTCTGGCGTTGTAAGGCAGAAACTCTACTGCTGGGCCGCTGTGGTACCCCTCCAAGATGATGTGAAGTTTTGCAAGGACCCAGGACAGTAGGGGGACGCTGTAAAGGTGAGATAAGGTCATTGTCGTAGGTGTAGAGAGAGTGCTTGCTCCAGGGACTGTGGGGGGTGGGGGGCTGGCTGATAGAAAATGCCAGGAGTGCTGGTTAATGGTAGGTGAATCAATGTTTCTGCTGCCTCCAAAGCCTGGTTTGGATTGAAACAATGAGTGGCACATGAACCTTGCAAGTGACTTAAATGAGCACAGCCCCAGACTCCTTTCCCCAGGCCGGACAGCTTCTGCAGGTGTGTGTGTGCGTGTGGGTGTGTGTGGCAGCCTGCAGGGGGAGCCGGTGTGTTAGGCCTGACACGGTTCTGCACAGAGATGGACGGTGTCCTGTACAATTCGGAAGTTGTGTCGCTCCTGCCTCCAGACTGTCTGAATCACTTCAGCCCGTCTATTGTTGCATGTACAGACCAGGCAGATGTGTGGACGGGTTCTATGGCTGCACTGATTTGCTAGATGAGTAAAGAGGTATTGATACTGATTTATTATTGTCATGTGTACCGAGATACAGTGGAAAAAGTTAGTGTGCTATCTAGCCAATTCAAATCCTATACGAGTGCAATCGCGTCATGCACAGCAAGTTGCATCAACATTGGTGTAGTGGTAGCATTTGTGCATCGTGCTAACATCACAGCACCAGGGCCACAGGGGAACGGGATCTCATCTGCACTCTAAGGTGTACATTAAAGTAAACTCTTGCACCATCCGTGGCACCCCAATAATGATCCCCCTTATAAAGATCAAACAAAAACTACGCCTCGTGTCAATCCTCATTCCAGAAGATTGAGCGCTCGGACCAGACTGGAGTTTGAAAATGGTGGTAAAACCTTGTGACTCTCGCATGCGGCCTCAGCGGACTGTTGTGTTGGAAGGAACTCCAAATGCCGGTTTAAACCGAAGATATGCACAGAACGTTGCAGTAACTCAGCGGGTCAGACAGCATCTCCGGAGAAAAGGAGTCCGTGACATTTCGGGTCGGGAGCCCTCTTCCTGTTCTCCAGAGATGCTGCCTGACCTGCTGAGTTACTCCAGCCATTTGTGTCCATCTCAGTGGGCTATTTCTAAACTCTTTGTACTAATTGGGGATTGTGCATTGTTTTGCCAGTACTTCACGGAGCTGTATGGGGGGGGGGAAATAATGTTACTGTACATTTGTACATGTGACAACGAAGAACCATTGAACAGGGGGTGCAAAGAGAAAAATACCAGAGTGCAGAATACAGTGTTACAGCGTTAGTTACAGAGAAATTGCTTCGCTGTCACCTAGTTGCAAATGCCAGAGCTACTAATCTGAAAGCGCTGCGGGACCATGTCCATGATCTGAACTATGGTAAAGAAGGCAACCCCCCCCCCCCCCCCCCCCCCCCACCACCATGTTTGTGATCGCCACAAAAACATAATGTGTGAATTTTGTTACCTGACCTTTATTGCATGTTTCATTTCTCCCTTTGCTCCTTCGAAGGCCCCCATTCATGTCTCTCTCTCTGTCTCTCTATCTCTCTCTCTCTGTCTCTCTCTCTGTCTCTCTCTCTGTCTCTCTCTGTCCGTCTCTCTCGCTGCTTCAAGCACCCTGTCAGTGTGTAGCTGAGGAGAAGTGTTAAACAATGGCCCTGAGTGGGGTTCCCTCTCACCACAGTTTATACGTGACCTGGTAGTGGCAGAGCATTGCCTCTGATGTAGTATCTCAGTCTGGGACACTGGTCTGAGGGTCATCCGTGTGACACATAGTTCCCAAGCTGCACACAGCACACACAGTGGTCCCTGGTGGGATTTCTGCATCATCCGATGTGACACAAGAATGGCAAGTGTTATTTAAGGGCACTACTGTTTCTTCCCAGCTGTTATCAGGCAACTGAATCATCCTACCACAGCCAGAGAGCGGCCCTGAACTCATTGGAGACCTTCGGACTATCCTTGTTTAGACTTTGCTGGTTTTACCTTGCACTAAATGTCATTCCCTTGTCATGTATTCAGATTCAGATTCAGATTCAGATTCAATTTTAATTGTCATTGTCAGTGTACAGTACAGAGACAACGAAATGCAGTGTATCTATGCACTGTGAATGGGTCGATTGTAATGTATTGTCTTTCCATTGACTGGATAGCACGCAACTAAAGCTTTTCACTGTACCTCAGTACACGTGGTAATAAACTGAGCTAAACTATGGTAAACTAAACTCGCAGCCTGCTGTGAAAATGCAGGAATCTCGTTCTTTTGGGAAGCTGCTGTGTAACGATTCTGAGCATCAGTGTGTGTGGGCAGTAAAATATCAGCACAGTCGGCATTTTAATATTCTGCGATAGTTTGGTGGGAGGGTTTTTTTAATCGATGTTCATGCCTTCTCTCTCTGATTTCCCCCCTCCCTGCCGCCAGCTGGACAACCTGACTCTAATGGAGATTAACACCATTGGGACTTTCCTCACGGAGTCACTGAACCAGATGCACAGACTCTGCACCAACCTGCAGCCCGGCGAGGCGGCACCGTCACAGGACTATTGAGCTGCCTTCATTTCAGGTGGTGACCGTCTGACAGCGAAAGGTTTGCGGAGTGGAAAGACAGGTGCAGGAACCACACCCGGGCAATTGCTTTCCCCTCCCCCCCCCCCCCCCCCCCTGCATTCCATCCTCTGGCTTCACAATTCACAACTCTTCAACCCGTCTGTTTCACACCTGCTGTAATCGCTGAGCTTTGTTCCAACCATATACCAATCAAAACCCCCTCCTCGCATGTGTCCACCTATTAGCTGCCACGCTTTGTCCTGCCCCTCCTCTCTCTCAGCTTTCTAACCACTTCCTCCCCCTCCTACAATCAGTCTGAAGAAGGGTCCAGACCCGAAACATTGCCTATCCATGTTCTTCAAAGACGCTACCTGACCTGCTGAGTTGCTCCAGCATTGTGTGTCCTTTCAGACGATTGCTTCTGATGTTTAATGGACCACTCTCTACAACTTCATCTGAATCCATCAGTATTTCCTTAACCTCCCGGTATATACCATTTGCCTCAATTACTCATGTAATTGTGAGTTTGACCATGTGTGTGCACGTGAGTGTGTGTGTGCGCACATGTGAAGAATTCCTGAATTCCCTGCTTTATTTATTAATGTTGATGTCTTATAGTTCAGCTATCTTCTTCCCCCCCCCCCCCCCCGCCCAACCACTCTTATATTTACACCCTCCCTTGTCAAGACCCTGGATGTTTTCCATTTGCTTCCGCCTCAGTATTAATTTTTCTGTGAAGATCTGTAAGTTAATCATTCAGACTTCAAGCCAGCCTGCAAGCAATCAAAAGTATCAATAGCCTTGTGGTCAGATGCCTTGGGTACTCCTGGCAGGGGCAAGCCCTTTGTAGGTGCCACCCGCAGTGTCCAGATCTGAGACGTGGTGCCAGTCGATGGAAGCTCAGCTACGGCAGCAGAGAGTGGCCTAGGAGGAGAGGATTGTAGCAGACTCACCCCTTGAGACCTTGCTGAAGATCATGCACACTGATCAAATGATGGATCTCTTGCAGTCATGAAGGGCCCTTAAACAAATAGGCTGTTAACACTGGACAGCACAGTGGTAGAGTTGCTGCCTTACAGCGCCAGAGACCCGGGTTCAATCTTGATACGGGTGCAGTCTGTGCCAAGTTTGTACAAATCCCTGTGACCTGCGTGAGTTTTCTCCGGGTGCTGCGGTCTCCTCCCACAGGTTAATTGGCTTCTGTAAAATTGTAAATGTGGGATCGCTGGTCGGTGCGGACTCGGTGGGCCGAAGGACCTGTTTCTGTGCTGTATCTCGAAAGTAAACTAAATGTAGTTGACAAGTGCACACCGAGTCCACGCTGACCAGCAACCGCCCCGTACTATCCTGCACACTATTGACAATTTACAATCTGTAACCAGAAGCCAATTAGCCTACACACCTGTACGTCTTTGGGAAGTGGGAGGAAACCAGAGCACCCGGAGTAAACCCACGTGGACATGGGGAGAATGTACCAACTATGTACAGACAGCACCCATAATGAGGACCGAACTGGGGTCTGGTGCAGTAAGGCAGCAACTCTACCACTGCGCCACCGTGCTGGAAATATTCAGCAGGCCAGGCTGTATCCGTGGTGAGGGTGAATCAGCTAATTGTCCTTTTGTCAATGGTGTCCTGATCCTGATTTCCCCCTGGAATAGTGAAAGGGAGATAACATGTAATCACTCCGGATGTGAAATGGAAGACAAGCCAGCGACACATTCCAGCTTCCTGTTTTCTCTTTTACTTCCATTGCATCAGGGATTATGCCTCTAAATTAATTCATTGACTCTAAAGTGCTTTGAGACGTTTTAAGGATGTGAAATACTATGAAATCTTACTGTTTGCACTTCCCAGTGTTCAGCATTAAACATTTCAATGGCTTTCAAATTCTCCTCCAAATGTTGTGCTTTCTTACCTAAATTTTGTATTAAGTCTTTTAAACGTGGAATGCCCATCCACTGGATCCTTTATTCCCAATAAATTCCAATCATAATTGTAGTTTTTTGTGAGCAAGTTTATTTAAATGAAAGGCAAATCTTGTAGCATAATGTGTAAATGACACCCTGGAATATATTGAGAGATGAATAATCTCAAGGAGGAAGTAGCAGTCGACGGCAGCAGTGCCACTGGTCCATTGCTGGTAGTGGGGAGGGGGGAGAGATTGATTGTAAAATGGAACCGGGAAACAGTCCCTTCGGCCCACCCAGTCCATGCCGTCCCTCGATCACCCACTGAAGAAGGGTTCTGACCTGAAACGCATCCACTTGCACTAGTTCACGCTAGTTCTATGCTATCCCACTTTCTCATCCACGCACCAGGTGCAACTTACAGAGAGGCCAATTAACGTCGAAACCCTCATGTCTTTGGAATGTGGGAGGGAACCGGAGCACCCGGAGGCAACCCACGTGGTCACAGAGGGAACATGCAAACCGCACCAAGACAGCACCCAAGGTCAGGATTGAACCCAGATCTCTAGAATGGCACCTTGCGACTCGGAATCAGGGACTGGCAACATGTCTTTTGGCAGATTCAAGCTCCATGATGAGGCCAAGGCCATGGGTACAAGGGCAGGCCCCACTATGGCTGGGCGGCCCTGTGATGCAGCAGTGGAGCTGTGCCCGAATATGGTGTCTCACCCCCAAGTAACGTAAATCAGTAGTGTAGGAAGGTACTGCAGATGCTGGTTTCAACCGAAGATAAGACACAAAATGCTGGAGAAACTCAGCGCGACAGGCAACATCTCCGGAGAGAAGGAATGGGTGACGTTTCCAGTCGAGACCCTTATTCAAACTCTGACCGAAATGTCACCCATTCTTTCTTTCCAGAGATGCTGCCTGTCCCGCTGAGTTAGTCCAGCTTTGTGTCTATCTCCAATTTAAACCACCATCTGCAGTTCCTTCCTACACATTTTGTCAGATGTAAGAACCTGGATAAAGAGAAAGGGACAAGTTACATGACGATGATATACGAGTTCTCCCTGCCCGCAGAACGGTGCTGCGGATGTCCCATGAGAGGCAAGGCTGCGTACATTAAGGCTAATCTAAAGCTTTCTCTGAAGGAACTATAAAGTGGTTTGAAATGAAACCACACTGCTGCCGGTAGCTTCATCCATCCCACTGTGGTGCCACTTACTGGCGATGCGGGTGACTGACTCACTGCTACACTTTGTGATTCACTAAATACATCTTGATGGATCTCCGTGCCATTTAATTCATCGTGATACAACCAGGCACTAAACCCACTCACAGCTGAGTTTTACAGATACAACATGGAAACGGACTGTTCGAGTCCACACCCACCATCAATCGCCCGCCCGCACCAGTTCCTCCTTATCCCATTTGCTCATCCACTCCCTACACACTGGGGGCGATTTACGGAGACCAATTGACCCACAGACCAGCACGTCTTTGGGATGTAGATGGAAACTGGAACTCCCAGAGGAAATTATAGTCGTACAGGACAGAAACAGGCCCTTTGGCCCGACTTGCCCCTGCTGACCATGATGCCCCATCTACACCAGTACCATCTGTCCACGTTTAGTTCATATCCTTCTAAACCTTTCTTATCCATGTACCTGTCCAATTGTATTTTAAATGTTGTTATACCTGCCTCAACTACCTGCTCTGGCAGCTTATTCCGTATACCTAACACCCTCAGTGTGAGTAAGTTGCTCCTCAGGTTCCCATTACATTTTTTACCACTCACCTTGATTTTTGATTCCCCCACTTTGCGTAAAATACAGTGTGCATTCATCCTATCCATCCCCCTCATGACCCGATGCACCTCTATAAGATCGCCCCTCAGCCCCTTGCGCTCCAAGGAATAGTCCAGCCTGCTCAGCTTCTCCCCATAGCTCAGGCCCTCAAGTGCTGGCAACATCCTAGTAAATCATCTCTGCACCATCTCCAGCTCAGCGACGTTCTAGGGTGACCAAAAAACTGAACACAATATTCCAAACGCGGCCTGTCACGGGGAGAACGTGCAAACGCCACACAGACAGCACCGGAGGTCAGGATCAAAAGCGGGTGTCTGGCGCTGTGAGGCAGCAGCTCGACCAGCTGCACCACTGTGCTGAGTGTAGATCAGCAAACACATGCCCAGGCCCTTGGTCTTCCTACTAAACTGAAAATGTAGCTGCTGCACCACCTCCGCCCCCTCTTTAAAGCATTGACAGCAAGCAGCCGGGAGATTGATTAGTAGGGTTATTATGCCCGTCCCACTTAGGAAACCTGAAAGGAAACCTCTGGAGACTTTGCGCCCCACCCAAGGTTTCCGTGCGGTTCCCGGAGGTTGTAACCGGTTGCGATGCTAGTTGAAGGTGGTTGCCGGAGGTTGCAGGTAGTGGAAGGTAAGACCTTTTTTTCACCCAGTTTTATTCCACCAGGGAGGTCTTACCTTCCACTACCTGCAACCTCTATTTTTAGTCGCGGCCGGTTTTGAATTTTTTGAAATAATTGCCGGAACATAGAAGAACCACTTTCGACCAATAGGGAGACTGCCAAAAAGCCCCGGGAACAGCACGGAAACCTTGGGTGGGCCGCAAAGTCTCCAGAGGTTTCCGTTCAGGTTTCCTAAGTGGGACCGGGGCATTAGTTAACCACTGAAGTCCTGCTGTAGTAAGTGGGTGAGAGTGCAACCCTGGGGCGTGCTGCACCACTGGAGGTGCATTTGTCATCAGATTAGTGGGTAAGCATTTCAACAAAAAACAGTGAAGTCATCCCTGGTACCTGATCCACATGTGTCCCTCAGGCAATGTTTCTAAAAACAGATTAGTTGGTCACCGTCAACTTGCTGCTTGTGGAACCATGGTGCGTACAAATTGGCTGCCACATTTACCGATGAAAACAGTGTTTTCACCAGCAGTACGTCACTGGGTCTCGGTGACTTTGGGAGGCTGTGACGTCTGATGTTAAAGGTGGTCCATGAATGCAGGTCGTCCACCCGATGGGAAGACTCCTTCCCTCTACCCCGTGCTGCTCACCCCTTCCCCCCTCTCTTCATGCACCCCAATTATACACCGTCAAGGATGTCAGAGGAGCCATGGAGATCTTTGTCAAGTTCTGTCTTCTCAATTTCCTGCCACCCGGTGCGGCACAGCGGTAGAGTTGCTCTCTTACAGCGCCAGAGACCCGGGTCCGATCCTGACTACGAGGGAGTGCTGTCGGCACGGAGCCTGTACCTGCTCCCTGTGACCGCGTGGGTTTTTTTTTCGGGTACCCAGGTTTCCTCCCACACACCAAAGACATAGAGCTTTGTAGAGTAATTGCCTTCCGTAAATTGCCCCTAGTGTGTCGGATGCAAAACTTGAATAAGGTTCATAAGGTTTGTTTATTGTCACATACACCAATTGGTGGTGTGAAATTCACTGGCCAAGTCTGTCATACAATTAAAAAAATATATATAGAACTAGTGTAAGGGTGATCATTGGTTGGGCCGGAGGGCCTGTTACCACCCTGTATCTTTAAATTAAACTGAAGTAAACACTGATATTTGGAATTGCAAACTAATAACCCAAATGTGTAATCATGGTCACAGGTATTATATTTTCTGATCTTTTGTTCCACATTCAGCCTACATGGCCAGGAGAATATGTTGGTACATTTCTGTGGAGCTTTTAAGTTTCTGTGGAGTTACTGTTTCTACATTGGAACATGGCTGCCATTTTATGCAAGGTCATCTCCCTCAGAGAGAAATCTGACAATGACTAAATAATGAAATGGGAAGAATTTAATTGAATTGGTTGACAGATACATTATAGAGGTTTTGTAATCCACTTTGCAGCAATCCAAACAAAAAACTTCTCTCCCAGAATTTTTTTTCCCCACTCCCCCCTGCAATCAGTCTGACGAAGGGTCCTGACCTGTAACGTCACCTACCCATTTTCTCCAGAGATGCTGCCTGACCCATTGAGTTACTCCAGCATTTTGTGTCTATTCTTGTTTAGTTTAGTTTGGTTTTAGAGATGTAACATGGGAAACAGGCCCTTCGACCCACCAAGTCTATGCTGACCATCAATCAGCCTTTCACAATGTTATTCCTCCTTTTACACCCACTCACTCCACACTAGTGGCAATTTACAGAGGACAATTACCCTACGAACCCCACACGTCTAGATGATGTGGGAGGAGACCGGAGCACTTGAAGCCAACCCATAGGGAGAACATGTAACCTGCACCCAGGAGAAACCCACGCAGGGAGAACATACAAGCTTCAAACAGACAGCAGCCAAGGTCAAGATCAAACCCAGGTTTCTGGCGTTGTGAGGCACTAGCTTAGCAGAAGGACTAAGGATTTTTTAGCACAAGGCCTTTTTGCCAATTGTGGACATGCTGATCGAAAGTGGATAACTTTTTGGCCTTTCAGGTAGCAGAGTTGTTTGATTAGTATTTATTGCCCTGGGCAGTAAGAAGAACTATCCAGTTCTTGAAAGTAATGCTGATGTTGACGTTTCGACAGGCCGTTCTCCAACCCTCTTAAGGCATCATGGTCACTTCAAGATTCTCGTGTGAAGTCTCTGGAATGTGATTGGACCCTCGACAGTCAGCCTGCCTCGCCCGCTGTGGAACCAGGAGCGGGAAGCCTCCGAGCCCATCCTGATGATCGGGAATTGGAGAGCAGGTGGAGGGAGTCTGCGGTGAAAGCAGGACAAGGGATGGTAGGAAGAAGCGGGTGGCCTTACCTTCCGCGCCTTCAGGGTCTGCTGCGGGAGGTGCCTCTGGAGATCGCCGGACAAGGAGAAGGACGATGGTTGGCGGGATGATCGGATGGAGGTGATGGCTGCAACGGGCCTTTGTGGCCAGCAGCAAATGGGACAGTGAAATGGTGCCCAAGCCTGGCGACCCTTGCATATAGACTCAATGGCCTGTTTCTATGCATTATGTGTTAACCAAGGATTGCACTTGTATGTGGCAATAATCTCACTGACCTGTATGCAAAAAAAACTCACTGTACCTTGGTGAGAGAGTCAAGAGTGTGTTATTGTCATATGTCCCACAGAGAACAATGACATTCTTACTTGCAGCAGCACAACAGAAAATGTAAGCATAGTACTCTGTAAACAATGAAATAAATGAAAAAAGTTCAAAATACACACACACACACACACACACACACACACACACACACACACACACACACACACACACACACACACACACACACACACACACACACACACACACACACACACACACACACACACACACAAACAAACAAACAATAATAGTGCAAAATGACAAATCCAAAGCTCCCAAGTCTGTCTAGTTCAGAGCTTATTTGAGGTTGTAGTGTTTAATAGCCTGCTGGCTGTAGAGAAGAAGCTGTTCCTGATCCTATACGTTACAGTTTTCAGGCTCCTATATCGTCATCCCGATGGCAGGGATGAAATGAGTGTGTGGCCAGGGTGGTGTGGATCTCCGATGATGCTGGCTCCATTTTTGAGGCAGCCACTCCTGTAAATCCCTTCGATGGTGGCGAGGTCAGTACCCATAATGGACTGGGCAGTGTTCGCCACGTGATAATGAAGGAACCATTAAACCATTGTCGAGTGAAATTGAAAGTGCTCCCCTGCTGCGATCAATATTAAGGGAGTGAAGGGGACGGATTTACAACCCGTTCTTAAACAGTTAAGCAAACATTTTGCGATTACATCTGGGCATGATTAGATTCGATTAGTTCAACAGCAAGAAGTTCCAGACCGGCTGTATAACAAGCACTTCCTCCTTCATTTGACTTTCATTAATAAATTGCATTAAAAATCTGGAGCTGGTGCTTTATCAGAGACAGTCTTGAGTTTAAGTTCCATTTAGCCCTGACTAAATAAGTGAATTGTCGTTGTTAAAATCAACCTCTAATTTATGTGAGATTAATGACAAATCCAGTTTTCTGCGAGAGATTAATTACTGAGGGGCGTTTGGGAAGCATTTTTACAGGATTAACCTAGACATTTAAACACGAAATGGTAACCTACAAGATTTTAAAGAAATCTACTTCCTTGATGTCTGACAACCAGCATTAGTTTTTAACAGAAATTAGATCACCAAATGCAAACTTTGCTGTCATGAATTAAATGGTGAATTGATCATATGATAAGCTTCTTGTAGTGAATAGAAGGCCATTTGGCCCACATGGGCTGGCAGTGAAGCAATCCCGTGTGTTCCATGCCTCTCTATTTACCCACACTGCAACTCATTCTCTCTATCCCCTGCCCATCAACTCTCCTTTTCATTCCTTCTGCCATTAATCTACCCCCAGGAGTAGTTTATTAAACTATGGGCACATTTTTGGGATGCGGGAAGAAACTCAAATGCTCAGAGTTGCAGGGAGAACTTGCATACTCCACACAGATGTCACCTGAGGTCAGGATCGAACTCAGGACCTTGGGGCACTTCCTGCTGCTGCACCCTACCACCCGTTCTAAGGCTTGTTGTCAAGTTGGAAAGAGTGTAGAGAAGATTTACATCAATGCTGCTGGGACTCGAGGGCCCCTTTCCTCCTCCCCCTCTCCCCTCCTTCCCCTCTCCCCACCCTCCCCTCTCCCCACCCCGTCTCCCTCTCCCTCTCCTCTCCTCCCCCCGCCTGTGTGTTTGGGGGGTGGTTAGTGTGTGTGTGTGAGATGCTGCAGGCCCACCCCCCTCCCCCCCACCCCCGCAACCGCGCGTTGGGGAAACAGACCCAACGGGTCTGCACTTGGTCTGGTAACCATTAAAACTCTTGTTGGTTTATAACGGTAATCGCAAAAATCCATTTAAGCCGTTTGTGGATTTACTCCGCCACCCTCTGCCGTAACGGAGAAATGTTTACATATTCCCGTAGAGTTTTTCCTCCTCCACATTTTGTTTTGAAAATTAGAAAATGTGGTTATTAATTTCCCCACTTTTTTAGTAAAAACATCAATTTTAAAATCAAGCTGCTGCATGAGTCACAGTGCCATCTCACAGATGTCCAATCACAATGGATCTCATTTACATATGATATCACAATGGGACAGGGGTGGGATATTGCAACCTTCACATGGTCTGGCGTGCACAATCAAATAAGATCAAATAGAGCACGTTGTCCTACCCCCCTCCCTGTCTACCCTCTTCCTCTCCACCCCCTCTCTCTCTCGACCCCCCTCCACTCCCCCTCCCCCCTCCGCCTCTACCACACTATCCTCCCCACCTCTCCTTTCCTCCCCCTCCTCTTCTCTCCCCCCTCCACCTCTCCACCTCCTCGTCTCCCCATCCTTTCCCCCCATCCACCTCCCCTCCTCTTCTCTCCCGCCTCCAACTCCCCCTCTTCTCTCCCCCTCCCCCTCCTCCATCCCCCTCACACCTCCTCCTCTCTTCCCCCTCCCTCCCCCTCTCCCCTCTACTCTCTCTCCCCCCTCTACTCTCTCTCTCCCCTCTACTCTCTCTCTCTCTCCCCTCTATTCTCTCTCCCCTCCCTCCCTTCCACCCCCTGCCTTTACCCCTCTCTCTCGCCCTTCTCTCTCCCCCCTTCTCTCTCCCCCTTCTCTCTCCCACCGTCTCTCTCCCCCTCCTCTCTTCCCCTCCTCTCGTTCCCCTCCTCTCTCCCCCCCCCCACTGTCTCCTTATTCTCTCCCCCTCCAATCTCTCTCCACCTCCCCCCTCTCTCCCCCCACCGCTACCACCCTCTCTCCTCCCTCCTTCATACTCTCTCCCTCCCCTTCCCCTCTACCCCCCTCCACCTTTTATTCTCCTCTCTCTCCCACCCCACTCTCTCTCCCGCCACTCTCTCCCTCTCCTCTCTGTCCCCCTCCAATCTCTCTCCCCTCTCTCCTCCCCACTCCTCTCTCCTCCCCCTTCCCCTCTCTCCTCCCCTCCGCCACCCACCCCTCTCTACCCCCCTCACTCACCCCTCTCTCCACCCTCTACCACCCCCCTTCCCCCTACCCCTGTCTCCCCTTCACCCTCCCCGCTCTCCTCACTCCTCTCTCCTCATTCCTCTCTCCCCATCTATTCTCTCTCTCCCCTCTCTTCTCTCTCCCCCTTTCTCCTCTCTCCTCTCCCCCTTCTCCTCTCTTCTCTCTCCCCCATTCCCTACTCTCCTCACCCCTCCTCCTCACCCTCTCTCCTCACCCCTCTCCCCATCTCCTCCCTCTCTCCCTCCTCCACTCCCTCCTCCCTCTCTCCCATCATCTGATCTCAATCCCCTCATCTGAACATTTGATTCATTATTTCCTGAGTTTGTTACTAAAATTGTTCACCAATCTGACATCTTTTTTAAATCTAACGTGCTGAAGCGAGCTGGATGACATCACAATGCCTTTTCTCCTCGCGGCAAGCTGCGCAGAGATTTCAACGCGATCCCTGGCCCGATCATCTTTCACGCTGGTGGGTGGGCTGACCCTCACAGAAGCCACGATCGGTCGGCCCTCCTCTGCTTTTGACCGTTCTCAGATCGCTTCGGGCTTCGCTCTTCTCCACGCCGGCAGCAGCCTTCTCAGGCCTGGCGCCTGGTGGGAAGGCTTCCCTCAGACGGGGAGTGGGCCATCCCTCTCTGTCCCCTCCCTCTCTGCCCCCTCCCTCTCTGCCCCCTCCCTCTCTGCCCCCCTTCGCTCTCTGCCCCCTCCCTCTCTGTCCCCTCCCTCTCTGCCCCCTCCCTCTCAGCCCCCCTCCCTCTCTGTCCCCTCCCTCTCTGCCCCCCTCCCTCTCTGCCCCCACCCCCCTCCCCCTCCCCCTCCCTCTCTGCCCCCTCCCTCTCTAGGGAGTGGCGAATAATCGAACCTATGGGCTAGTGGTGGAGTATTGCGTTCGGGAACCAGCCCTCCCCTGTGACGCCATGCCCCCCCACCCCTCAATCTCTACCCCACTCCCCCTCCCTCTCCACCCCCCCCCCCTCCTGCCGCGTCTGCTCAGTTGGGGGTTATGCGTGAGATGATAGGCCGGGGGATGGGGTAAAAGGAGCGGATAAATAATATTTATATAATATTAAGTGGGGATTAGTGTGTTGTGGGGGGGGGGGGGGGGTTGGTCAGTGTGTGTGATGCCGAAGGCCGCCCTCGTAATCATGTGTTGAGGGGACGGGACACAATGGGTCCCCCTTGGTCTAGTCCATATTACTAAAAGTCTGATCTTAACCACTTCCTGTTGTTCTGTATATTGATTGTCGAAAAACGCTGCCACTTACGGCTGTGATTTTTGGTCATCTTACTCAGATCCCCCCTCCGCTGCAAAGGACAAGAGGATTTTTCCCATCGTTGAAAAATAGAAGAGTTATTAGTGTGTAAAAAGTGTTGAGATTCTCTCTCCTGAAGGCCACGCCCCTTCCGGAGGGACTATAAAACCCGGAAATGTTGAGTGCCTCAGTCAGTCTTTGCAAGATGGGGGAAGCGAGAGGGTCACGTCTCACAGTCTGAGCTGTGAATAACACTGAACACATGACTATTAAACTGTGAGTGTGGTTTTACTGACCTTGAGGGCCCTTAATGTGGTTTGAAAATGAAAATGTGGTTGGTTTGAAATAAAGCACAGCAAATGGTCGGTGGTGGTTGGTTTGAAATAAAGCACAGCAAATGGTTGATGGTGGTTGGTATGAAATAAAGCTCAGCAAATGGTCGGTGGCGGTTGGTTTGAAATAAAGCACAGCAAATGGTCAGTGGTGGTTGGTTTGAAATAAGGCACAGCAAATGGTTGGTGGTCTAAACTTGACAACTTCCTGTTTGCACCATTTATTGATTTTAGATAAAACGCTACCACTTATGTCTGTAATTTTTGGCCATCTTACTCAGTCCCCCTACGCTCATCAGCTGCAGAGGATTCTTCCCATCAATGACAAATAAAAGCGTTATTAGTGTTTAAAAAATGTTGTGAATCTCTCTCCTGCCAATCATGTCAAGAAGGCCACGCCCCTTCCGGTGGGAGGGGGCAGAGATTATAAAACCCGCAAGTGTGGGTGTGGCTCTGTCTCTGTAAAATGGGGAAGGGAGAGGTCACGACTCCCGTGTGAACATGGGACCCAACGGGACCCGCTTAGTCTAGTATTATATAAAACTGTACAAAATCATGAGAGGAATAGATTGGGTAAATAAATAGAGTCTCATGCTCAGAGTCTGGGATTTTGAGAATCGAGAACCAGAGGACAAAGGTTGAAGGTGAGGAGGGAAAGATGTAACAGGAACCTGAGGGTAGCCTTTTTACACAAAGGGTGTCGGGACGAGCTTCCGGAGGAGGTAGTTGAGACAGGTACAATCGCAACATTTAAAAAAAACATTTAGACATGGTACATGGTTTAGAGGTATATGGGCTAAATGTAGGCAGGTGGGACAAGTATAGATGGGGCATGTTGGTCGGTGTGGGCAAGTTGGGCTGAAGGACCTGTTTCCACGCTGTATGAATACGACTCCTAATCTGGGTTAAGATGATCATAGGCCCCAGACTGGCATGATTATTGATCTACTGCCCTGGCATCCAGGCACGCGGATTCTCAATCCAGAAACGTGTGAATTTCATCATGGCACTCGGGCAATTCAAATCATAGGGACATTTAGCTCCTTTTTCCCATTCATAGGTTTAAAGAGAGTGGGGCAAAGTTTAAAGGAGATGTGTGGGACTTTTTTTACATGGAGAGTGACGGGTGCCTGGAACACACTGCCAGAGGTTATATTGGAGGAAGAAACAACAGTGGCATTCAAGAGGCTTTTAGATAGGCCACATGGATAAGGATCATGTGAAGGCAATGGAGACTAGTTTAAGTTGGCATCTGGTGCAGCATGGACATTGTGGGTGCCAACTGTACATCAAATGCTCATCTGTACTAACCCCATTTACCAGAAGTTGGCCCACAGCCTTCAATGCCTTGGTGATTTCTTAGTATTTCTTGGATATTGTGAAAGTTTTGCAACATACAAGGAATTTAATTTGCCATACAGTCATACCAATAAAAAGCAACAGAACACACAAAATACATTTTAACATAAACATCCACCACAGTGACTCCTCCACATTCCTCACTGGTGGAAGGTGAAACAAAAGTTCAATCTCTTCCCTTCTTTGTCCTCCCACGGTCGGGAGCCTTGAGCCTTCCATTGATGGGGCGATCTTGGCTCCCATAGCCGGCGGCGTTTGGGCCCTCGCGTCGGGCCGATCAAGCTCCTGCATCGGGAGGGGGGGGGAAATCTCAACTCTCCCGTGCTGGGCGATCTGACCCCGGGTACATGTCTCTTACCTTAAAGCTATGCCCTCCAGTTTTAGGCATCCCTGCCTTATCAATGCCTTTCCGGCCCCTCCTCATAACTGAACAAATTCATCCCAGGCAATCCCCTAGTGAACCAAAAAAAGACAAAAAGTGCTGGAGTAACTCAGCAGGTGATGTTGCACCTTTGGAGAACATGGATAGGTAACATTTCGTGTCGGGACCCTTCTGCAGTCAGACCCGAAACATCACCTATCCATGTTCACCGGAGATGCTGCCTGACCCGCTGAGTTACTCCAGTACTTTGTGCCTTATCTGTTTAAACCAGCATCTGCGTCCAGGCTCAGGAGCAGCTTCTTCCCTGCAATCATCATGCTATTAAACACTACAACCTCCAAATAGGCTCCAAATTAGATAGTTTGTGGCGACATCATTTTTTACTTTGCACTAGTATTTATTTGTCTTTTTGCTTTTTTATAAATACAAACTTTTTGTTGTTGTTCATTATGTGTTTTCACAGAATAATATGTGTACATATCTGTTGTGCTGCTGCAAGTAAGAATTTTATTGTTCTGTTTTGGGACATATAAAAATAGAACACTCCTGACTCTTGGCTTCATTGTATCTCCATTAAACAGGAAGGTTAGCTGCACGACCGAGGGTGGACAGCAGAGGGAGCAACTCTCCCCAAGCAACCTTACAGCATTCAGCATTACAATGAAGGATGTGTGTTAATCCTCTGCTGCTGATTTAAATAACTCATTTTACTACGACTTTCAGTGTAAGGATCAAAGCTCATGCTGAAATCAAGAACAGGGAAAGACTTCACACAAATTAGAAAGAATTAGTGAAGGGGCGATAGAACCTGCTCATTCCATACACCCACCACCCTTTCTGGGGTGGGAGATTGCAACCTTCACGTGATTTCGACGAATGCAATCAACCTGGTGTGTACAATCAAACAAGATCAAATAGAACAAGTTAGGCTGTGCACACCATACACAAGAAGAAGAAGACCACCCTTTGTGTAAAAAAGTAACCCTTCATATTCCTATTAAATCTTTCCCCCTCACCTTAAACCTTTTGCCTCTGGTTCTTGATTCCCCTACTCTGGACAAAGACTCTGTGTGTCTACCCGATCTATTCCTCTCATGATTTTGTACACTATGCTTATTACTTATTGGAAACCTATCTACCTTAGTCTTCAACGTACCCAATGACTCTTCCCCACAGCTCTCTCTAGTCAAGAGTTCAAAAGACTCACATCTCTCTCAGAGAAAATAAAATCTCTCACATTACACTCTTAAATGGGCAGCCTTTTATTCTGAAATCCTGCCCTCTGTATTTGCATTTTCCCATTCATTGAAATATCCTCTTAGCATTTACCCTGTTTAGCCCTCCAAATAACCTAATGCCTTTCCATGAGATTGGCTCTCATTCTTCTAGAGTCCCACCTTTTCTATTATTTCCTTATCGGATAACTTCATCCCCGGATTCATCCCAATAAACCTCTGAATCGCCTGCAACAAAATAATATCTTTCCTCCCACGCGAACTATAGTTGTTCACTGTATTCTACATGTGATCCCAGTAGGGCCTTGTACACTTGCCTGCTTTTACACCCCAACCCAATGGAAAAAGGGCTTTTCCTGATACATGCTGTACCAGTGTGTGTTAGCTTTCTGTATTTCACGCACAAAGGCCCCAAAACTCATAGCCTTGCAGCTTGCTGCAATTTCTCTCTATTTAAATAATACTCCATTCTTTTGCTCTTCCTTTCAAAATGATGTTAAGGTATCAGCGATGTAAGGATGTTAAAGGGTGGCATATTGGCGCAGCGGTAGATCTGTTGCCTTACAGCACCAGGGATCCTGACTATGGGTGCTGTCTGTTTGGAGTTTGTATGTTCTTCCTGTGACACGTGGATTTTCTCCAGGTGCTCATGTTTCCTCCAACATTCCAAAGGTATACAAGTTTGTAGGTTAATTGGCTTTGGTAAAAATTGTAAATTGTCCCTAGTGTGTAGGATAGTGCTAGTGTATGGGGTTATCACTGGTCGGCATGAAAAAATCATCTTGTGGACATATGAGATGAAGATTAACTTATATCAGAGTGATGGCAAGAGCAAAGTATGGAGGAGAGAAGGAACTGCCTAAGATCCAAAGCATACCACCTCATCTGTGAAACACGGTGGTGGGGGTGTTACGGCCTGGGCATGTATGGCTGCTGAAGGTACTGGCTCACTTATCTTCATTAATGATACAACTGCTGATGGTAGTCGCATAATGAATTCTGAAGTGTATAGACACATCCTATCTGCTCAAGTTCAAACAAATGCCTCAAAACTCATTGGCCGGCGGTTCATTCTACAGCAAGACAATGATCCCATACATACTGCTAAAGCAACAAAGGAGTTATTCAAAGCTAGAAAATTGTCAATTCTTGAGTGGCCAAGTCAATCACCCGATCTGAACCCAATTGAGCATGCCTTTTATATGCTGAAGAGAAAACTGAAGGGGACTAGCCCCCAAAGCAAGCATAAGCTAAACATGACAGCATGACAAGCATAAGCTAAACATGGCCTGGCAGAGCATCACCAGAGAAGACACCCAGCAACTGGTGATGTCCATGAAACGCAGACCTCAAGCAGTCATTGCATGCAAAGGATATGCAACAAAATACTAAACATGACTATTTTCATTTACATGACATTGCTTTGTCCCAAGCATTATGGTGCCCTGAAATGGGGGGACTATGTATAATCACTGCTGTAATTTCTACAGGATGAAACCAAAATGTATAAAACTGGCCTTTATTAAAATCTGACAATGTGCACTTTAACAACATTTTTTTCTCAAATCGCAAATTTGTGGATTAATGAGGAAATAAATAAATGATGGATCTTTTTCCCAAACATTATAGAGAGCACTGTATGTTCAATACGATCATAGCTGATCTACTCCAAGTCTCAAATTCTCTACCAGGTCAGTTCTTCATAGCCCTGAATCCCACAATCTTTCCAATATTTATCTATCTCTTTTTTAAACACCTTTCATGATCTTGATCCAGGATAGAGAACTCCAGTGATTCACTTGCAAGAGTGAATCCTCTTATCTTTTAACTCCTCTAACTATATCCTCTTGATTGAGATTCTCCCACCAATTTTGCAACCTGTTTTGAAGAGCAAGGGCTTTAATCTCATTGACTTTACTTGGCTTCATCGAGTCCACGCTGACCAGCGATCATCCCGTACACTAGCATTATCCTATTTCTAGAGACAATTTTCAATTTTACCGATGTCTGAAGAAGGATCTCAACCCAAAACATCACCCATTCCTTCTATCCAGAGATGCTGCCTGTCCCGCTGAGTTACTCCAGCATTTTGTGTAGATCTTCGATGTAAACCAGAACCTGCAGTTCCTTCCTACACATTTAACCTACAAACATGTCCGTCTTTGGAGCGTGGGAGGAAGAAACGGAAACAAGGAGAACATACAAACTCCGTACAGACAGCGCCCTTAGTCAGGATTGTACCCGGGTCTCTGGCGCTGCGAGGCAGCAAGCCTACCGCTGCTCCACTGTGCCACACTGTCCTGAGTGAAATATACTTGATGGAATATACATCATTAAAGCAGATTGATGGTTTGTTTATGGGATTTTGCTGTTTCGGGGACATTGGCTGCAACAGAGATTGTAATTAAAAACTGTTTTGCAAAAGATGTAACATTCCTTTGTCTGAGCTTGCAAGCCACTATATAAAATGCAAGTCCTTTTATAAGGAGGGATAAGAAGTGATCAAAGTTAGGTCAAAGAGCTGGTTTTAGGGAGGTTTCGAGAGATAAGTGGTGAGGTTTAGGGGAGGATTTTCAGAGGTCAGACAGTAACATCGTCAGGAATTAGGCTTGACGTGAATAGAAGCCTAATTCTTGTAAAGAGAAATAAAGCAAACACACATCTATGATATAAAGAGCCCGGGGCAGAGGCAACAGATCAAATGTTGCTGCATTTAACAGGCCAGGCTGCTATAGCAATGAAAAGACATTCATTCATTCTGAGGTATTTTATTCTTGTTTATTCTCAGGATTAGGGGTGATGGGTAGGGGAGGCATTTATCTAGGGGACGTCAATTCTACCCACACCAACACTACAATATTGCAAGCAGGCATTGGGTCTCCATCCACATGGAAAAGAATATATTTTCATCTCTGTGTCTGGTGCTTCGTGCTAGTGTTTACACTGCATACAAGCCCCTTCCCACCCAATCATAGAGTCATAGAGTGATACTGTGTCATGCAATGTGGAAACAGACGATTCAGCCCAACTTGCCCACACCGGCCAGCATGTCCCAGCTACACTAGTCCCACCTGCCCGCGTTTGGTCCATATCCCTCCAAACTTGTCCTATCCATGTAACTGTCTAATTGTTTCTTAAATGTTGGGATAGTCCCAGGCTCAACAACCTCCTCTGGCAGCTTGTTCCATGCACTCACCACCCTTTGTGTGATAAAGTCACCCCACAGATTCCTATTAAATCTTTTCGCCTTTACCTTAAACCTATGTCCTCTGGTCCTCGATTCACCTACTCTGGGCAAGAGACTCGGTGCATCCACTTGATCTATCCTTCCATTCTCACAGAGTTTATTCGTGCCAACTACGCCAGCAGGTAGTAGTGGGTAACATAGTGGCGCAGCAGTAGAGCTTCTGCCTTACAGCTCCAGAGCTCCAGGTTCGATCCTGACTATGGCTGCTGTCTACATGGAGTTTGTAGATTCGCCCTATGACCACGTGCGTTTTCTCCAGTGTCATGTTTGTAGGTTCATTTGCTTCGGTAAAATCTGGTAAAATTGTGAATTGTCCCTAGTGTGTAGGATAGTGGAAGTGCACAAGGTGATGGCTGGTCAGCGCGGACACAGCGAGCTTGTTTCCGCGCTGTATCTCTGAAGATAATATGTCACATGCTCACCATCCTTTCTTGAATTCACCTCTTTGAATTTATTAACAGCTATTTTATATTTATGACCCCTACCTCTTGACTCTTTCACAAATGGAACTGTTAACAGTGGGGCTAATACAGCACTTAGATGGATTTTCAGAGGCTATGATTATAAATCAATGGAATGGCATCTTCGGAGAGAGATACAGTTCATTGAAAGGTCATCAACTTGAAGTGTTAGTTTTATAAATCGTTGTGCTGTATGTATCCCTCAGCCTTTCCTTTAGCAAGCTTCCATTCCCCACGTGCGTGCCTTGTCTCTGGGAAGGAGAATGTCTGCCGTTCCTGACTCACTAACTTATTTGGGATTGTGCTTATTCATTCATGGGACGTTTAGTTCAGAGATACAGCGTGGTAACGGTGCCCATCGGCCCACTGAGTCCGTGCCGACCAGCGATCACCGCACTAGAGCGCTATCCTTCCAACTAGGGACAATTTACAATTTTTACCGAAAGCCAATGAACCTACAAACCTGTACGCCTTTGGAGTGTGGGAGTAAACGGAGCATCCGGAGGAAACCCGTGTGATCACAGGGAGAACGTACAAACTCCGTACAGACAGCACCCGTAGTCAGATCGAAGCTACGTAAGGCAGCAACTCTACCGCTGCGCCACTGTGCCACCCTAGGGAAAGACATTTGTCTTGTCTCAAAAAGTTCACAAACCACTTCCCCACACGACTGGCAGTGTTGACAAGCTAATATTTAGTAAATGAGGCAGCCTCTAGACGGAACATAAGGACATAAAACCATACGAATATACGAGCATGAATGGACCACACTCCCACTGCCCAACCCACCATTCGATGTGACCCTGGCTGATCTGCCCCAGGTCTCGTCTTCCTGGGAGCTCACGCCCCAGTACACTCAAAGCCCTGACTTTTCAAAAGGTTATCCACCTTCCCTTTAAATACCCCCACTGATCTCACCTCCACAACCCTCTGCGGTAGAGAATTCCAGAGATTCATCAGCCGTTGGGAGAAGAAAGTCATACGCACCCCAGTCTTAACTAATCTCCTCCTAATCTTGTAACTATGATCCCTCGTAGGATGTCTGTCCACTTGGTCCACAATATTTAACCCTGTCCTGCCCTCCATGATCATGGGGAGAACTAGCAAACTCCTTACGGACAGCACCCGAGGTCAGGATCGAACGTGGGTCTTCCGTGCTGTGTGGCAGCAGCTCCATCAGCAGCGCCACTTGCCACATCTGGAACATTAAGCAGCTGAGAATGTCAGGCTTTAAGCACCTATTGTCCCACTATAAGCCTGGACAATTGATAAGCTACTGTGAATCATAACAATGGGCCGATGGAGAGAACAAAATGGGCATCAATTTATTTCCAATTCCTATCATTTTATTTTCCATCCATGTTCAAATGGGATAATTAGCTTATGATAGAATTATGGGTAGAAGATGAAACGTTTTCAGAACCACAGGATCTCCCATTACTGGAAACATCCTTTCCACGTCCACTCGATCTAGGCTTTTCATTATTTGTTAGGTTTCAATGAGACCCCCCCCCCCATCCTCCGAAACTCCAGTGTAAGTTTCCAAGATGGAAAGAAAGTTTAATAGGATGTATAATGTCATTTTACATGCTGCATCGGCAAAACTAATGGAGCAGGAACGTCTATCAATACAGCGTCGTGTCTGATGAAAATGATTTAATTCTATGATAACAACAATTGTTTCCAACCTTGCAGCATCACATTAACCGTTTCAGATCAATATTCTGTGCAGATCTCTGTTCTATGTTATCCCACTTTCTCATCCAATCCCGATAGTCCCGATAATCCCAAGGTCATGACCCGTGACCCGTACTGTTGCCACGCAACGCCATCTGGAGTACACGCGGTGAACTGCAGGTAAGCACTTACAATGTTTTCCAATGCAACGGGCCCTTCTTCTGTCCTAGCATCCGGACTCCATGCTGACTGGTTCCTCGCTCGCGGATCCCGGGCCGTCTAACCCCGCGGCCGGGGGTGGGGCGATGCAGCGTGGCCAGTGACTCTGGGTGGGCGGAGGGACCAGACTGTCCCCAACTCTGCTGCAGCTGATGGGGACATTACCGGGTTTTCCTTCCCGTGTGTCCGCTGCCCGAAGCTGTGGCCCCGCTCCACCTGGCCCCATGTGTGTGAGCGCTGCCGACCCACAGCCCATGACAGTGCGGCCGCACAGGGGGAGGGTGGACGGAGGGCCGGACAGCTCTGACCCCGGGGGGAGAGTGGGGGCTGTCCCGAGGGATGCGCTCCTTCGCCCGTTTACACCTTCAGAGCAAAGATACTAGAGCATTTGGTTCAGAGCGCTCCACTATTATTTACAGTGCAAAAATGGACTATTTGGGTGTTTTTTAACAGCTAAGATAGTACGTGTTTCGTGTGTTAACAGTGTATGCCGGAAGCTGCAATGTCCTCCAGAAGGGTAGAGCTTTGACCCGATGACCTTACGTGCAACCCCCCTATACACATGGGGCAATTTTACAAACGCCAATTAATCTACACACCCGCAGCTCTTTGGGATGTGGGAGGAAACTGGAGCACCCGGAGGAAACCCACGCTGTGACAGGAGAATGAGCAAGAATTTCATTATCCTTCCAGGGACACAAGACAATAAACTCACTTGAACTTGAACTTTAAACTCCACACAGACAGCAGCCGAGGTCAGGATCGAACCTGGATCTCTGGCGCTGTGAGGCAGAGGCTCTACATGTTGCACTGCTGCTCCGTTTGTGAAGAGGACACGGAGATCCTGCAAAAGGTACCCGCAGTAACATTCTGATAATCCTCTAAATGATTGTCCGGAAATCTCAACGGTCTGATTCTCAGGTGATGTTTCTTCCACTCCCCTGAAACTTATCAGGCACCTTTTCCCAAACACCAGCAGGATAATCAAGGACGAGTCTCACCCCTGGCCATTCCCTCGTCTCTCCTCTCCCATCGGGCAAGAGGTACAGAAGTGTGAGGACGCACACCTCCAGATTCATGGACAGTTTCTTCCCAGCTGCTATCAGACAAATGAACTATCCTATCACCAACCAGAGAGCGGTCCTGACCTACCATCTACCTCATTGAAGACCCTCTGTCTATCTTTAATCAGATTGTACTAGACGTTATGTTGCGCTAAACGCTATTCCCTTTATTGTGTATCTGTACGCTGTGGATGGATCGAATGTAATCCTGTATAGTCTCTCGGTTGACTGGTTAGCACGCAACAACAGCTTTCGACTGTACCTCGTTACATGTGACAATAAACTAAACTAAACTAAACATCCCAAAACTCACCAGTATTGCGATTCCCACACAGTCCTCAACTCACTGGGGCCCCGTTTCCTGCACTCTCATAATAGCCACCGGGCCCTGGTTACCGTGCACCCTTTAAACTTACCCGATTTACCGTGTAACATCTGAGAAAGGGGTGCATTTAAAGTGCCTTGTGGCATCGACATCCAAATAGTTTGGGAAATTTGGTCGGTCAAGCAGCATCAACTTGCAGAGGATGCGGGGTTACCAGAGCAACACTGGAGACGGGTTACAGGAATGGGCAGATAAAGTGTAATGTGGGACATTGGAAGGTTACCACTTTGTAAAGAAGAGTCAGAGAGTCACAGAATCACAGCACGGGAACAGGCCCTTCGGCCCAACTTACCCATACCGACAAGCTTATCTTTCCACGTCCGGCACAGCGGCACGGTGGAGATGGGTCGAGACCCTTCTTCAGTTCTGGTGAGCTCTGGAGCCAGGAACCTTGGGTCACAAGGCAGAAACGAAGGATGCTACAACTTTTCAAAATAATTGCTGAAGGTTTATGATGTGGAAACTTACAGACTTACAGCAAGGGGGGGGGGGGGGGGGGGGAAGAGGCAAAAACTCTCAAATTGGTGAAATGATTGATCACAATCGGAAACGTCACCTATTCCTATTCTCCAGCGATGCTACCTGAGCTGCTGAGTTACTCCAGCTGTTTGTATCAATCCTCAGTGTAAACCAGCATCTGCAGTTCCTTCCTACACGCCAGGACTGATGCCGTTTTGTTATATTCCACTCTGTTTATGAAACAGATAGATTAATTTACCCCAATGAGATGTGCATTCATTTTATTCAGGATGCTGTATTTTTTTTTAATTTTTAGCCGGAATCCTGGAGGGAGTTGTAAGTCAGATAATTTATTATCTGCGACATTTAGCTGGCTGAGGTACAGCACTACTATTTAATGGACTGTTGTTTGATGCTAAGATCAGTGAAAGCTGTTCCTAAAAGTTTCTAATTCTTGGGTATAATTAGGGGGAGAGCGCAGGCTGTCTTTAAAGAGAAGCAAATCAAAAGTAGTCCATTTATCAGTGACTCAAAAGTTCCTAACGAGGCCATGGCAGGGGTTCTCAAATGGGTGGAAATTGATTTTTTTTTAACAAAGTAAAATTTAATTTTAAATTTAAATCTTAAATACGCTTCATTTAAACTTAAATTTTGAATACACTTGGCCAGGCCGACCCTGCAATGCTACCAGGACAACTGGCAGCAATGTGGTGCAGTGGTAGAGTTGCTGCCTTACAGCGCCAGAGACCCGGGTTCTATACTGACTATGGGTGCTGCCTGTACGGAGTTTGTACGTTCTACTCGTGACTGCGTGGGTTTCCACTGTTTTCTCCGGTTTCTTCCCACATTTCAAAGATGTACAGGTTTGTAGGTTCATTAAAAATTGTAAATTGTCTCTGATGCGTAGGATAGTGCTCGTGAATGGGGTGATCGCTGGTCGGTACGGACTCAGCGGGCCGAAGGGCCTGATTCCATGCTCTATCTCTAAAGACTAAAGTCTAAAGTTTAAAAGTCCAAAGTTTCCTCAAACCTTGTGAACCACAGGGCATAGGTTTAGGATGAGGGGGGAGAACGTTTATAGGAATCTGAGAGGTAACTTTTTCACACAAAGGGTGGTGGGTCTGTGGAACGAGCTGCCGGAGGCAGTTGTTGAGGGAGCAAAGTTCATGCAGAAATTAGATAGGTACATGGATAGGTGAGGTTTAGAGGAATATGGGCCAAACACAGGCAAGTGGAACTAGGGTAGATGGGACAAGTTGGTCGGTGTGGGCAAATGGGCCAAATGGCCTGTTTTCTATGACTTTGTGATTCTAAATCCATTCCCTTATGAATCATTGCTTGGAACTTCGAGTGAGCCTCGCAAGGCGTCTCCATTTTAAACCGTGGCCTGACAGTGAAGGCAACACTGGGTGGCCCATCCGCCATTACAATGCCAGATACATATGCCATTCTGTTTAATTGCCTTGCCAAATTGTCCAAACATGGTAGGTTTATGAAGTTATTTATAACAACTACTTGGTCACAATGAGGAACAGTTGTATTGAAAGCCAGCAATTGCAACAGCCTGTGGAAATAGTCAGGCAGATATCTCGGCGTAAAATTAGGAGCAGATGGAGTTCCCTCCCTTTGCCAAGCGGCAGCCCATTATCCAAATACTGGATATCGCTTGTAAAGCAAACAGATGCTCTACTTATTCTTTATACTTTTCTGTAAAAGAAAACATATTTTATTTTTCAGAAAAAAGGGCCGGCACGGTGGCGCAGCGGTAGAGTTACTGCCTCACAGCGCCAGAGACCCGGGTTAGATCCTGACCAAGGGTGCTGTCTGTACAGAGTTTGTACCTTCTCCCTGTGACCTGCGTGGGTTTTCTCCAGGTGCACCGGTTTCCTTCCACACTCCAAAGACATACAGGTTTGTAGGTTAATTGGCTTTGGTAAAAATCGTACATTGCCCCTAGTGTGTATGATAGTGCTAGTGTACGGGGTGATCACTGGTCAGCGTGGACTCGGCAGGCTGAAGGGCCGTTTTCCCCGCTCCATCTCTAAACTACACTACCCTCCCCATTTCTAGTTGTCGTACTAGCTTCACTTTCGACCTGCTGAGTTTCACTGTTTGTATCACTCGTTATCATCTTCCCCACAGCCAACAATGGGCCATTGTGGGTTCCACCTTTCCTTGAACTTCTTTGCATTTTGCATATCTTTCATTCATTTGATTTATGTACCTTTTTATCTCTCTCGTTTCCCTTTCCGCTGACTCTCAGCCTGAAGAACTGACTCTCAGTCTGAACATGCCCCATTTATATTAGCTCCACCTGCCTACCTTTGCTCCATGTTCCTCTAAACCTATCCAATCCATGTACCAGTTTCTTAAAGGTCATATAAGAGCTTTCACAGATCTGTATAGGTAACCCAGATCACCATCGTACTCCTCTTCTCTCCTCATCTGAAACCCTTTTGTTTCCTTGTCATCCCTAGCCTTTGTCAAGCTATCTGCTAGTCAACCACCCCCCCCCCCGCCCATCTCACCTGTATCCACCTATCACCCGCCTGGCATTGTCGTGTTCTCACCTCTTTTCCAGCTTTTCCCCCCTACTACAACCAATCTGAAAGTGGTCCTAACCCAAAACATCACGTATCCAGGGATGCAGCCTGACCCGCTGAGTTGTTCCAGCACTTTGTGTTCTAATCATTTTTCAGAACTGTGTTAACTGGCCTCTGTAAGTTACCCCTTGTGTGTCGGGAATGATATGAAAGTGGGATAACATAGAACTGATGTTCATGGATGAATAATAATTGCTTCACAATTGGAGAATGAATGTTTAGTAGCAATTTTCATGCCTCTTTATGTGTAACGCAGAACTCCATTTCTCCTTTAGATAGACACAAAATGCTGGCATGACTCAGCGGGACAGGCAGCGTCTCTGGAGAGAAGGAATGGGTGACGTTTCGGGTCGAGTCTTCAGAAGGGTCTCGACCCGAAACGTCACCCATTCCTTCTCTCCAGAGATGCCGCCTGCCCCGCTGAATTACTCCAGCTTTTTGTGTCTATCTTCGGTTGAAACCAGCATCCGCAGTTCCTATCCATTTCTTCTTTTATGGTTTTTTCCGAAAATCCGCATTTCACTTGTTAAAGATCTGCTGCTTTCCCGTTCCCGTAATTACAGCCTCCACTTTTACCCCCAACATCTCCGCAAATATCCTGCTCCTTTCACAGCTCGTTCATTACTTCACGCTTCTCCGCACGGAACTGTGCTAGCCACCTGTCTGACTACTTTGTTATCTTCTGTTCCACTGCCAAATTTCCTCTGAGTTCGCCAATTTGGTGTCATCAAGAAATGCTGCTATCATTGCACTTGGCACAATTTATTCGTCATTAGAACACAAAGGAGGTCCCTGTCCTACTTAGACATATCATTATCCCAACTCTCTTTACTTCAGGCCCATCTCTGGTTTAGTTTAGTTTAATGTATTGTCACATGTGCAGTGAAAAGCTTTTGTTGCATGCTAATCAGTCAGCAGAAAAAAAACATACATGATTACAATCGAGCCATCCCTGGTGTACAGAAACATGATAAAGCATTTAGTGCAATATAAAGTCCAGTAAAATCCAATTGAAGGTAGTCCAAGGGTCTCCCTCTGGCTGTATAATAGTTAAGGGCCTGTCCCACTTGCCGCTTTTTTTTCGGCCACTGCTGGCATCATTGACTGACTTATCAGGTCACCAAAACATTTGTGGTGTGATGCGACGTGATGCGGTGTGATGACTTTAGTCACAAGTGTCACGACATTTTTTGGTCTTCGCTGGATTTTGAAATGTTCAAAATCTTCTGTCGAAACTGATATGATGCCGGCAGCCGCCAAAAAAAATACCAAGTGGGACAGGCCATTAACACACTAACAATCTTCAGTGTGTTAATACAGTATCATGCAATCAATTAATCCTGAATAAATGAATGTCATCGCCTTGCCTGTTATCTCTATGGTTACCCATACTTTGGGCTCTTACTAATATATTGTTATAGAGCCATAGAGTCATACAGCATGGAATCCCACTTCAGCTTGAACCTATGTCCTCAGGTCCTCGATTCCCCTACTCTGGGTAATAGATTATGTGCATCTACCTGATCTATTCCTCTCATGATTTCGTACACCTCTCTAAGGTCACCCCTCATCCGATCTACGTTCGACAATTTATTTAAAAAAATTAAATCAGCAGGCAAGGAATGAACTCTTAAATTATTAAATACAGAACACATGCATTGTTATTAAAACTGTATTTGCTTATAATGTAACTGGCTTAGCTGGAATTATTATATAAGCGAAAAGCTGAATTGCACAGTTGCCTTATTCATCTGCTTTGCACTTTAGATTCTGCGCTTACACAAGAGACGTTACTGCCAAACATTATAAAGCAAACCTCCTGGGAGAGCTGTTAGGCTGATGTCTCATTACATGATTATTGAGAATTCATAGTGACAGCTCAGGAAAAGAAATTGTATAGCAGCTTATTTTTCAACAAGCTGATTAGCGCGTCCTCGAAGATGGTTAAAACCTAATTCTCCATTGAGGTCAGCATTAATTAAAAATAGTGCGAGTGCGAATAGTTACCTTTCGAAAAGGGAGAGGAGGAAGCTGAGACTCAGAAAAATGTGGCAGTGAATAATAGTCGCAGAATCACAGAGTACTGAGACGCTATTCAGCCCATCATCGATCATGCTATCAAGTATCCACCTGGAAGCCCATTCACAAACACTTGGTCCTCAGGTTTCTATGCTTTAGGATTCAAGTGCTCGCCTATCTATCCATCTATATATTACTAAAACTCTCATCTTGTTTGCTTCTATGTCTGTCTGTGTGTTTATGTGCCTGTGTGTCTGTGATGTCATGAATTACGACAAAACGGTAGACGATAGCACTACAATTTTTGGACCACCTTACTCGCCATTTTCCTGTGGCGTGTTTTATCAAAGTTTCGTTCAGATTGATGTTATATTTTACAAGTTATTCACATTTTTAACTTTACAAAATCCAGTTTGAGATGATCTAGTGAATGCAAAAAAATGACGAGGTTGCAATGGCAGTTTCAGCTGTGATGTCACAATGGGATCTCATTTACATAAACTGCCTGTGAGCAGTACTCCAGCCCACAATGACGTCACAATGGGATCCAATTTACATTAAAAAACCTTGCTATCCCCGATAATAACATGCTGGACACAGACACGGACAGAGACATGGAGCCGCGCTCCTCCAGCAGATAACTGAAAGTCTCCCCGTGGGTGCGGGATTTAAAAATAACCGAAAGTCAGTCAGTCACTTTTTGACGCTGTGGTCAGGAGCCGCGGGAGGAGGAGGGGGAGGCCTCGCCGCGGGCGCAGTGCAGCAGCCCCTGGACCTCACACCGGCTCAAACCATAGCCCAGTATTTTTAGGGAAACGGGTTGCATTGGGGGAACGTGTGAGTGGTGCAGTATTGCATTGGGGGAATGGGGCCCAATGCGTCCCACTTGGTCTAGTAGTTCTTAAATGTGTGTGAACATCTCCCTCAACCACCCACTTAAAGAGTGTGTTCTATATTCCTCCCCCTCTGGGTGAAGAAAAATCTTTCTATGATCCCATCTACCATTAGTCCGTGCCTTAAACCCCTATCATCTTGGCACAGTGGTGCTGCAGTAGGGTTGTTGCCTTGCAGCACCAGAGATCCTCACTACGAGTGCTGTCTGTACGGATCTTGTATGCTCTACCTGTGACCACGTGGGTTTACTCCAGGTGTTCCGGTTTCCTCCCAAGCTCCAAAGATATACATGTTTGTTTGTTAATAGGTTTAGGTAAAATTGCAAATTGTCCTGGTGTATGGACCGATCGCTGGTCGGCACGGACTCTGTGGGCTGAAGGGCCTGTTTCCATGCTGTGTCTCTAAAGCCTCTTTGACATTTCTGCTATGGAGAAATGTTTCCTATTATCTACCCTATCATTTTTGACAGCCAAATCGTGCAAGTGTTTTTAAGGGATCCAGAACGTTAAAAGAAAATTGTTGGAAAGAATTGTGTAGGCCAAATCCATGGATTATTTTAAAGCAGAGATTGACATATTCTTGAATAGTACGGGTGTCAGGGATTCCGGGGAGAAAGCAGAAGAATGGGGTTGAGAGGGAAAGATAGATCAGCCATGATTGAATGGCAGAGTTGAATTGATGGGCCGAATGGCCTAATTCTGCTCCTGGAACCTATTAACATCAACTGTGTGTGTGTGGATGTGAGGAAAATGGGAAAGTTTCTCACTGAATACTTCTTAGTTTAGTTTAGAGATACAGCATGGAAACTGGCCCTTCGGCCCGTCCATTGAATGCAAAATAATGAGAGCACGCGTTGATCACTCAAATAGAACATAGATGTACATGATTTTATTTTTTTGATTTTTGTCAGAAATTACAGCAATATATTCATAAATACCTAATTACTACATTCAACAAATAATATATTACATTACAATAAATCCAAACAATATACTTAAAACATAATTTTCACAGCATCAACCCCCACTCCCAAAACCCCCAGACCAAATTATAGTGGAAGCATCATCCTCCTCCTCCCTCGAGAAGTACGACATATCAAATGTGCACAGGGTGTGTCAGAAGGTTCCTTCTAATCAGTGGCATGTTTACAGTTACAACGGCCAGTAAAGGCAGATCTGTGAGTGAGTGAGTGGGAAGCATGGAAGAGGCACGGACAATGGGTCATCAGCATTGGGGTGTGATGACTGTACACCAGGCACGGTGTCTGCCGTGTGTTTTGGCAACTCAAGGGGCCTAAGGCAAATCGGCGACTGATTTGACTTGTTGCTACCCGCACCCACTCAGAAACTGGCATTTCCACCGGTCCTGGAGCATTCCTCGTGCCACAGATGGGCAAACCTTGTTAAATATAGAAACTGATTGGAATTGTAGAGGTGGAGAGGAAATTTGCTACTTCAGTGGAACACTTGTCTCATCAATTCAAGTGTGTGGAGGCATTTACATGGTACCATTGGCATCTGTTTTTGTATTGTTGTAGGGCACTTTGTTAAATTCTGCACATACAGACTGAAAGTTTTTGTTATAATGATACAGGAGGCCTTTTGGCCCATTGGGTCCATGCTAGCTCCCAGCAAAGCAATTCCATCAGTTCCTTTCATCCTCCTCTCATCTCCTTGTAGTCCTGATACTTATTTATTTTCACTTGCCGACCAATTCCATGTTGATCATTTTTGCCTATTCTAGGGATAAATTATGTGGAATTATAGGATTCTCCCATGAACAGCTGACTCCCAGAATCAGGGCAAAAAACCTGCCAGCATGTCTTGGGCATTAGGATTGATGTCAACAAGTAGGAAGCTGTAGTGTAGATCGTGGTGGTCACAGCAGTTGCATTGTAGAAAAAAGTAATTGCAGGTACTGGAGTCGCAAGCAAAACACAATGTGCTGGAGTAACTCAGTGGGTCAGGCAGCAGGTTTGGAGGAAATGAATAGGTGACGTTTGACGTCAGGACTGAAGAAGAGTCCCGACCCAAAACGTGGCCTATTCAAAGCAGTTGCACTATTGTATACCATTCAGTCTGGTCTGGGTCTGGCTGCCTATTTAAACTTCATAAGGATTTCATCTTAGGCTAACAATATCACAAAGCATCACCCTCACATCCCACATAAGAGGCTATCCCAATGTCTGGACTTCCACAGCAATTGGGTGGATTTATAGGAGTCCCCCATGGACAGCTCACTCCCGGAAAAAAGACCCACTCCCATTGAATACGGTAAGCATGTCATGTCATCAAAGGCCAATGAACCTCTAGCCTCAATAACACATTAACAGAGGATGGATATTTTTGAAAGATATCAACATAAAATATTACAGTCACTTTGAGATCAAATTTGTAAAAAAAAAACATTGGAACCTTTGGCTTCCCTATTCTAGAAGAGGATAGTTTTGTTTTTCAGTTGGTATTTTTGATAACATTTATACTGTGGTGAACTAGTTGCCAGTTCAGACGAGCAGAGTTCAATTAAGTGTCCCAATCAGTTGGAGATGTCAAACAGGAAAACCAATCAAATGCATGAAAAGTACGTGGAGCATGCTGTCTCCTGTATGTTCCGTCCATTACACTCAATGATGGAAAACCCATTCTCTGTTTATTGTCGGGGTCATGGGTGGCGATCAGGTATTGAATTTCTGCTTTGAGCTTAACCTTATTAGAGAACACTTTGGCCATTCATTGTTGGCAGTTTTCTGGCAAAGAAAACCATAACTGTTGGATATTTGAAACTGAAACAGAAAATGTTGGATCTACACAGCAGGTCAGGCAGCATCTGTGCAGTGAGAAACAGAATCAATGTTTCAGGTCAATCATCTGGTTCTTTGTATCCTATTGACGTTAGTATATAGGGTACACATTGTCATGATACATAGAGTATCATAAGGTCGGTATGATACAAAGCTATTGACCGCAGTTGTTAACCTTGATTCCCTCCCCACAGATGTGCATTATATTCCTTTTTTATAATTTCAAAATGTGTTGATTATCTTTAAAAGTATATACCTAAAATATAGCCAGTTGCAATTTGGAAGCAGTGGAATATTCACACTTGGTAGACAAGATAAATCAGGATAATGTCATTGAGAAGGAAGTAATTATATTTGGGGCAGCTCCAGTCGGGAGGGAGAGAGTCTGTAAGAAGAACACAAACTTTGCATCAATCAGTGATGAAGTTCAAAAGCCTTCAAATAGTAATTGGAATGAACCAGAACTACAGTAGTAACCCAGTACACAAGCAACTGTTCGTCAGTCTTTGGAGTCGAAACAACCCTCGGTAATTAACAAGCACCTTTGCAACAGCTAGAACAAGGCTCTACTTCTTAAGCTTTTGTCATTATTTCCCGGTCTTTTGATTATATTTGTCATTAGATGTAGCAAATGTGCCATTTTATTTAATGATGATGATTTTGTGCTATTTAATTTAATTGCAAAAGTTGATTTATGGTGAGAGGGGAAAGATTAAATAGGAAATTTAATAGGAACCTGAGAGGTAACCTTTTCACACAGTGGGTGGGTGTATGGAACAAGCTTTTGGAGGAAGTAGTTGATGCAGAGACTATCCCAATGATTAAGAAACATTTAGACAGGTACAGTACATGGATGGGATAGGTTTAGCGGGATATGGACCAGATGCAGGCAGGTGGGACGAGTGTAGATGGGGCAATGTTGGCCGGCGTAGGCAAGTTGGGCCGAAGGGCCTGTTTCTGTGCTGTAGGACTCTATGACTCAATGATGCCAGTTGCTATATGTTGGTCAATAGACGGTTTGAAGCAAGCTGACAAATTGTCAGTCGTTTGAGCTCGCTGGTGGCCAGGGATGGTGGTGGTAAGACCCGCTACAGTGGTGGGGAGCCAACATAGCAGGTGGGCTGGCTGGATACAGAAGGTGAGTGAGATGGTGACTGCCTTGATTACTGAACCAGAGGGAGAACCGGGATTGGGTTTGGACAGGGGAGGGGCGTGAGAAGCTTCATCAGGTACGTTTATCACCCCAACTGGGAATGTGTAGTTGAGCATGTACCACTGGTAAATATCAGAGAAGAAAATACTATTTATCAATCTTCACAGGATTTCACCTCTCCAGTGTGTGAATTAGAGACAGCAATTACCCACCCCATCAGTGCAAATGAGCATCATCTAGGCTTGACAAGATGGATAAATGGATAGAAACAAGGAACTGCAGATACTAGTTTACCAAGGAAAGACACAAAATGATGGAGTAACTCAGCAGGTCAGGCATCCCTGGAGAATATGGATAGGTGACGTTTAGGGTCAGGAACTTTCTTCAGACTCAGTTGGTATGACTGGCAACAGTAGGTAAATGAGATGGTGACTGTAGAGCCTGAAGAAGGGTCCTGACCGAATGGATAGATGCCAGTGATCTTCCCCACCAGTATCTAATGGCCATCTCTTTGTAAGGTCACTCTTGCTTGGTGTGGACTGTCAAGCATCACATAGCACTTCAGCCAACAGGCTATGCCTCCTGTGTCGCAGTAAGAGTCAGGAAGTATTACTCTGTGGGAGACCAATATCTAGCCTTGTCCAACATTTGCACATGAATCCACTCTCCAGTGCCGGAGGAGCTGAGTAGTGGGATCAGGAGCAGGAGACCAGGCTTGTTTTTCCCAGATCAGGGCAACAGAAGTGTTTCAGATTCTAGTGCAGTGTGGAGTCGGAATCTTTTGAGTGTACAGGGCTTGATAATGCAGTCAATTTCTAGTGAAATAATAGTCCTGCTTATCTTACAAGTAGGATGGCGTATTAACGGAAGGAGAACCTGATGGTGTAACGACAATTGGCTGTGCACACTCAACATACAATGTAGTAACACATGCACAATTCTACTTCTGATTGGGTGGCACTGCGGTACAGGAATAGAGCTGCCTTTACAGCACCAGAGACCCGGGTTCGATCCTAACTATGGGTGCTGTCTGTACGGAGTTTCTACCTTCTCCCTGTGACTGCGTGGGTTTTCTCCAGGTGCTCCGGTTTCCTCACACACTCCAAAGATGTGCAGGTTTGTGGTTAATTAGCTTCTGTAAATTATCCCAAGGCTGTGGGATAGAACAAGTGTATGGATGTTTGTTGGGCGGCACAGACTCGGTGGGCCGAAGGGCCTGTTTCCAAGCTCTCTCTGAACTAAATTACATTCTGATGAAGTGTACAGAACTGCTGTTCAATGTTGATGTGCCGTGATTTAACAAGTGGGAAGAACTTTTGACCTCGTTATCTCTCCAGCAAAGAATACCAATGGAGTCTGGATGTTTTTGTAATGAAGCCTATCAATGCAATGAGCTTTCCTGACCAGCAGATGGGGCTCACAGTAAGAGCTAGGTTTAATTTAGAGATACAACACGGAAGCAGGCCCTTCGGCCCACCAGTCCGTGCTAACCAGCGGCTCCATGCACCCTAACACTACCCTACGCACACTACGGACTATTTACATTTTTTTCAAGCTAATTAGCCTATAAACCTGTAATCTTTGGAATGTGGGAGGAAACAGGAGCACCCGAGAAAAACCACGCAGGTCACGGGGAGAATGTACAAAATCGAACCCTTGTCTCTGGCACTGTAAGGCAGCAACTCTACTGCTGCGCCACCATGCCACCCAAAATTTGGGGATGGCGGGAGGCAATGTGATATAAACTCTTTGTTCACGGCCAGGGACTTGAACCCTGAACTCTCAGATTAAAAGCCAAATGCCCGACTGACTGAGCTACTCAGACTGCCCTGGGTCTGGTAAAAGATACTTTTGGGAAGAGTTGCAATGTAACATTGGGATCTGAACCTCCAAATGTTTGGCAGAGGTATTACCAGGCACTATTAACTTAGCACTTGCATCCTAAATAAAAAAAAATCTCTATACATTTCTCCTCTCCAAAATGTCTGACACTCATGTTCCTCTGACCTGTACATTGGAAAATACAATTCAACATAAATACTGCGAACATTATCTGGCAACTTGTTGCAATCATCAGTGTGACTTGCCTTAATCGCCCTAATTAATTAGCTTCAGGCCACTTTGCGGGTGCATTGCTGTGGGCTTTGCAGCTGGTACAGCATTGAGAATAAGGGGTATCCCTCAGGATCACAAGCTCCCAGTCTCAGACAACACCTTGAAGCAGAGTAATGATTTCACTATCTCTCTCAGAAGTTAAGAGTTAACACATGAAGTTGAGTAACAGAAAAAGCTACAAGCACCTTCTCAATCAGTACATGGTAACTACTGTGAAAAAAAAAAGCCTGCGATACTAGAATCCCAACAGTATCTTCATGGCTGATTGTACTTCGAGGTTTGGGAAATAAAATATACTCAGTATCAATCTGGGTCACTTCAAAAAGAAATCATTTTAGGCTCAATCTGATGACTTAATTTCAGGTCAACCTCTTCAGCTATTTCTCTGCTTTTAGAAAGGAAAACCTTATTCCATTGCACTCCAAATATTAAAAATAGCAAGAGAGTCTTTGAGTCAGGAGCATGCATGAACAATTCTTGTTACCTTAATTCTTGTTGTTGGAAGGTCCCACCTCTACCGAGACAAGAGAGGGCATCCTTCTTAATTAAAATAAATCTTGGAAAAGAGGAACAGAGATGGGATGTACTCCTTGTATCACAGTGGGATTCAAGTAAATTAGATAAATGAGCCTTGGTTTCAATCAGACAGCAGCAAAAGTCACACCTCAATTATCCAACAACCTGCATCTCAATAAAGGTTTTGAATTGAACCTTGGACAAGAAGTCTCTTGTTGCAGATGCTGGTTTACGAAGGAAAGCCACATAGTGCTGGAGTGACTCAACATGCCAGGCATTGCCGGTGAGCAAATGTAGGTGATGTTTTGGGTCAGGATGCTTCTTTAAACTCAAGGATCCTGATCTGAAACGTCAGCTGTTCATAGTCTCCAGAGTTGCTGCCTGACCCGCCAAGTTAAACTTGCACTTTATGTCTTTCAAGATAAAAAGATAATTGCTCTGTTTATTTTCGTTTTGCCTGGGATGAGGAATTTAAACACGATTAATCACAAAAATGCTTTGACTTCACTCCTCTGGTGTGAATTGTCTCCATTTTCTGTTGGTATTTCTTTTAATGGGATTGCCTTGTTTGTCACCTGTCATGAGTTTGTGCCACAGGGAATCAGAGTCTGGAGATTTTGCTCATAATTCAGCACTGATCCTGCTAAATCTCACCTTGCACCAATTGCCTGGACCCAGAACTATTAAAAAGGGTGGTACCACCTCAGTGGTTGGAGAATGTCAATTTACCCTTTCAGTAACAAGATGCAGCAGTACTCACTGAATGAGCGTTCCCTATCACAGCCAGAGTCCCACAGTCAGGTAACAAACCAAAATTAGAGCACAAGATAGTTTTGCTGCAGTCAAAATGCATCCTTTGGCCGGGGAGCATCAAGGGTAGATGTTAACGAGGAGTTTGCTTTAGATCAGGAGCTTTCCCAATACACACACCGACCCACATCAGGGGTCTCTACCTTTATCGAGCATCAGAGTGGCCAAATACAGGCGAGTGCAAATTAGATACGAAAACTTACAGTATGTTAGGAGAAAAAGCTACGCAGCTGATACAGCCACAAGTTGCCACTGGTGCTTGACTCTCTCAAGCAAGTATAAATAAGAGGGAGGATGATAGGCAGGGGAAAGCGGTGTAGAAGCTTTGCATCTTCTCTTCAACTGGTGCTGCACCAGAATAGGAGTGGACAGCTCACCTTCTTGCTCTCATGTTTTTTTTTTTGGATTTTTGTTTTAAAAACACTTTTGTTTCTTTGTCCTGACCAGCAGCAGTACGAACACTAAAAGCAAGATATTTGCCAAAAGCAGAAACATATTAAAAATGGCAAGCTTTAATACAAATAATTAAAGTAATAAAAACATACAAAATCTGTTTTTTGTTTATATACAGTACAAGGCAAAGCATCTTTTGTTTTGTGAAAAAATCCTTTTTATTTTGTTTTTTTTAATAATTAAAAAAAAACGCCCTTTAGGCTACCATCTTTCCAGACTTAATGCACACTCAGAGTTGTAACATGCATCAGTGTGATTTGATAGTCTCTGGTTCAAAATGTACCTGCAATTGCTTTAAGTGCATTTTTCTGTAATAAAAAGCCTCGTTTTCTGAGCCAGTCTTGAACTGTCATGGTCTGATTCAGTTGCAGTGCAAGGGGGCAGAGAGAGGAACCAACCAGTCTATCGGGGAGGGGGGAGGGACTTTCCTTTGAAGAGGGAAGTGCGGACAGGTATAGAGATGTCCGAATCTTGCTAAATGGCAGAAAGGTTGGTGGAGGTTGCGGAGAGGGGGAGGTTGGTGGGAGTGGCGGAAACGGGCTGCTGTTCAATGAGATGGGTCCTTCAATCCCACGTGGCCAGTATCTGATGTTTTCTCCACCAGGCTCTTCTCTGGTGCTCATCTTCTGATCAAGGAGACGTCCACGCGGGAACTGCTACAGTTTCGCTTGGATTGTTGTAGCAAGCCACTCGAATCATGGAAGTACAGAGGAATTGAGACAGTCCTTGTTTACTTGTTTACATTGGACGTATTAGTGTTGGCTCTGGAGGTCCGGATGAGACCACCCCCTGCAAACCTGTCTCAACCGGAATCGGGGGGGGGGGGGGGGGGGGGGGGGGGGAGATGAGGAACTAAATAATAATCAGAAATTCAAACAAGGATGAAAAGAGAGTGTTCCTTTAAGCAAATGTATGTAAAAAATAGAGAGATCCAGAAGTCTTGTTTTCTATGCAATGCAATGTTCATCCAATAGGCGGTTATCCTTTTACCCTTCGCTTCATGTGTGGCGTGTTTCTTTAGGTCTTGCCTAGAGTATCAATTCCAATGGGAATCTTAAATACCAGGATAATAAAATAGTCTCTGTGTGCCATGGCTGAGCTAATAGGGCTGTCACCTTGGAAAGGACTTGAAGTAGCTTCTAGACCAGTGCATTGTAGGCAGTGCAAGGCACTTTCTTAAGTGGTCCAATTCGGACTGGAGTCTCTCCCTTTCTGCAGCCAGTTTCTGCTTCTGGGCCAAAAGTTCCTGCATTTCAAAGAGAACCATGTGCATAATGTCATCAATTATCACCACCAATGTTGAACTGAAGTTTTCAACTATTTCTCCAAGTTGGCAGAGTCTAACAACACGGGTCCGGTTTAAACATTAGGACGCAGGTCCCTCAGGGATGAAATTAAGGAACACTTCTATTTGAAGAGGGTAGTGAAAACTTCGAACTGATATTAAGTCATTTGTTAAAGTTCGTAGTGTAGGAAGGCACTGCAGATACCATTTGCTCAGCGGGTCAGGCAGCATCTCTGGTGACATTTTGGGATGGAACCCTTCTTCAAACCTATCGACTTTATTGGTTCGGTCACACGTGGAGTATTGCATACAGGTCTGGTCGCCCTATTATAAGAAGGATGTGAAGGCTTTGGAGAGGGTGCAGAAGAGGTTTACCGGAAAGTGGACTGAATTAGCAGGTATAAGGAAAGATTGGACAAACTTGAATTGTTTTCTCTGGGACACCGGAGGTTGAGGGAAGATCTGATAGAAGTATATAAAATTATGAGATGCATAGATAGTGTAGACTTTTTTCATTTGCATGGAAATGTCAAAAACATTTAGCTTTAAGGCGAAAAGTGCAAAGTTTAAAGGAGATGTGCAGGGGCAACTATTTTACACAGAGATGCCTAGATCGTGCTGCCAGGGGTGGTGGTGAAAGCAGATACGATAGTGGTATTTAAGAGGCTTTTAGATAGGCACAGTGATATGCAGGGAATGGGGTGGAAGGATGGATTTTTATAGGTCAAAGGCATTGCATGGGATATGGGACGTGGAAGCTGCAGAGAGCTGTCCAATGATACTCATGAATGGCAGATCAGGATGGATGGGGCAAATTAATCTCCTGCTCCCCTGTCCCAAATTCTGTAATTATTTAAATACTGCCTTGATCAGTTTGGTTTAGTTTAGAAATACAGTGTGGAAACAGGCCCTACGGCCCACCGAGTCCGCGATCCCCTTACCAGCAATCCCCGTACACTGCTACCATTCTACACTAGGGACAATTTATAACTGCCAAATCCAATTTACCTACAAACGGGAACGTCTTTGTTGTGTGGGAGGAAACCGGAGCACCAGGGGAAAGCCAACGCGGTCACTCGGAACGTACAAACTCGGCACAGACAGCACGCGTAGTCAGGATCGAATCCGGGTCTCCGGCGCTGTATGGCAGCAGCTCTACCGCTGCGCCACCGCGGAGCCCCCTTGTTCTTTCCAACACTAACCCATGACCAAATATGATTAGCTAATTCGGTGCCCATCAATGGTGGAACATGGGGAGCTGAGCATTTAGGGTCATTATCTAATCTGCCTCCACAGAATTCCAATATCCAGGCAGAAGCATTCAATGGATCTGGGTTAGCACTGGATTCCCCACAGAGTTAAGATAACCTAAACACTGACATCAGACAAGGTTGAAAGCTTCTTATTCCCACAGCTCAGGACAGTTAGACTTCACATTCCCAATTAGTTGAGGAATGACCAACTTAGCTGCTTGCTTGGGCTGTGCTTCGTAATGGGGGGCCCACATTCCTATGGTCATACAATCACCTCTTAAAGCTGTATCGAGATCACATTGACGTCATTGGATCTCCATTGGCTGGGATAATGAAAGTGTCAGACCCAATGTCCATTTGAAGGCCTTTACCAAGATGAGGAAAATTAGTCATAAGTTCTGTGTCCCAATTTACCCTTGCTGTACCAACCCATTCCAGCTACGAACTGATGGGAATCAGCACCCAGGAATTTGAAAGAGCATCATAAGAGATTTATTTGCACAACTTACCGACATGCTGAGGGATAGCTGCTCTGCGGACAGACTAAGGTTATAGTGAAACGTTTCCAGGCGTCTGCATTGGGCTTGTAGAACCTGTCGCTCCACATTTTGCTCTGAAATAAATGACCAGTTTTTTTGTTAGATTTTAACTTAGAAAATTGCAGAGTGTGAAGATAGACACAAAATGCTGGCGTAACTCAGAAGGTCAGGGAGCATCACTGGAGAAAAAATATAGGTGACGTTTCGGGTTGGAAACCTGGTATTCGGGTTCCGACCTGAAATGTTACCTATTCTTTCTCTCCAGAGCCGCTGAGTTACTCCAGCATATTATGTCTATCTTTGGTATAAACCAGCATCTGCATTTCTTCCTAGGCATTGAAAAGTGCAACACAGGAACAGGCCCTTAGCACACTATGTCCACGTTGAACATGAAAACAAGCTAATGTGTGCTGTCTGCACGTGATCCATATCCCTCCATATCCACGTGCCCATCTAAACACCTCTTAAACACCGTTGTATCCGTCTCCACCACCGCCCCTGGCAGCACGTTCCAGGCACCCATCATTCTTTGTGTAACAAACTTTCCCCGCACATTTTCCTTAACCTTTTCCCCTCTCGCATTAAAGCTCAGCCCTCTAGTCTTGGTCATTTCCACCCTGGACTGTCTACTCCAGAATTGATACTTGATAATTGATACAGAATATTAGGAATATTATTCTGTGTGCTCACAGAATATTAGGAAAAGTCAGGGATTATTAGGTCCTGCATTTTTTTTCAGTTTTAACTGTTTTTCAAACTCCCCTGAAGACCTAACAGGGAAAAGGATGTTTTATTTCCTTTCACCAATAAAACAACATGCTGCTGTAAACAGCTTCCATATAGAATTTGTGTTTCATCAACCCACAAATACCTTTGGACTATTAAAAACCATAGTGGGTAGTGTGCTGGATGCTGGATCAGTATTTAATTGGCTTTTCCAATGTTAGGAATGTTTCTATTAGAAGTCACATCCTTCAGGTTTGGATGTTGAAACGTACGTAGCTCCATTGTTTCTCTGGACCAATCACAGAATGTGGGCAGGTGATTGTGGACACAGCAAAATGGAACCCATACATTGGGTGTTGGGAAGTGAGGAAATAAGAGTATTGCTTTCATCCATCTTGGCCGAAGTGAGTGCATTGGACTCCACAACTCACTTGGCTAACTACACACCAGGGGTGCAGTGGTGGAGTTGCTGCTACACAGCACCGGAGACCCGGTTTCGATCCTGACGAGTGCTGTCAGTATGGACTTTGTACGTTATCCCTGTGATGATGTGGGTTTTCTCCGGGTGCTCCAATTTCCTCCCACACTCCAAAGACGTACAGGTTTGTAGATGAACTGGCTTCGGTAAAAAATTGTAAAATTGGCTCTAGTGTGTAGCATAGTGTGGGATCGCTGGTCGGCACGGACCCGGTGAGCCATAGTGTCTGTCTTTGCACTGTATCTCTAAAGTCTGAAGTAAACGTGTCCTGGCACATTGCTCTTTTTTCAGAGGGCGGTGAATCTGTGGAATTCCACTGCTTTGGAGGCCAGGCCAATGGATATTTTTAAGTTGGACATCGACAGATTCTTGATTAGTATGGGTGTCAGAGGTTATGGGGAGAAGGCAGGAGAATGGGGTTGAGAGGGAAAGACAGATCAGCCATAATTGAAGGCTGGAGTAGGCTTGATGGCCCGAATGGCCTACTTCTGCTCCTTGAAGGTATGAACAACCTACCTTCGACATACTCCTGGTAAGCCTCAAAGACGGCTTCAATGCCCTGCCATTTTGAATGGAAAGGCCTTGCATCTTCCTCCTCCTCCTCGTCTTCATTGTCGGAGTCCTCCTCCTGCTCACACACAACCCCTTTCCTGGTCAGGGTGGCAGCATGCTGGCCGTTCTGATGCGTAAACTGTGTTCTGCCGGAGGAGTGGATCTCTGGAATGTTGTATCGGACAGAGGTGTCTAGCTTGTGATTTTGCTCAGCAGATAGTGTCGTCGTTGTGCCTGAACAGAAACAGACATTGGAAAATATTCAATGCTTTGAATGAAGTGCCTCGGCCCGAAACACCACCCATTCCTTCTCTCCAGAGATGCTGCCTGTCCCGCTGAGTCACTCTAGCATTTTGTGTTTATCTTTATGGTCATACAGCATGGAAACAGGCCTTTGGCCCAACATGCCCACAACACTCATCCCACCTGCCTGTGTTTGGCCCATATCCCTCTTAATCTGTCCTATCCATGTACCTGCTCAAAGGTTTCTTAAATGTTATATAAACATGATGATATATGGGTGTAGAACATGCAATTGAAGGCCATTCCGCCCCATGAGCCTGTTCTATCTTTCAATGACATCATGGACAACCCGTACATTGATGCCTTTGGTGAAAACTGAGAGGCGTCAATTGTTATTTGCAGAAGAGGGTTCCAGTCTTCCACCATCTCCTGCATGTGAGATACAGCATGGAAACAGGCCGTTCGATACACCATGCTAACCACCAATCACCCGTTCACACAAGTTCTATGTTGTCCTACTTTCTCATCCACTCCTTACACATTAGGTGGAATTTTCAGAGGATGTGGGAGGAATCGGGAGCACCTGGAGGAAACCCTCAACCCCATTCTCCTGCCTTCTCCCCAGATCCTTTGATGCCCTTACTGATCAAGAACCTGTGAATCTCCGCTGTCCAGTACCCAGTGCCTTGGCCTCCAATGCCGTCTGTGGAAATTAACTCCACAGATTCACCACCCTCTGACTAAAGGAATTCCACCTCATCTCCTTTCTAAAGGTATGTCCTTTTATTCTGAGCCTGTGCCTTCTGGTCCTAGATCTTCCACTAGTGGAAACCAACTCTCCACATCCACTCTATACAGGCCTTTCACTATTCGGTAAGTTTCAATTCGATCCCCTCTACACTCGATCTAGACTCCAGCGAGTACAAGCCAAGAGTTGTCAAGTGCTTCAACAATTTCCATACCTCTTCCATATCCCCTTGTGCCTGCCTTCATTTAGTACTCTGTCACTACCTTTTCTCATCTATTTTACAAATCTACCCAACTCCTTGAATCTCAGTTATTACACTGAGCAGAATAATATAGGCCTTTCAATTCACCGTTTTCCTCTGCCTGTGCTTACTCAGGCCTGAGCTTAAGCCAGTAGAGTCACACAAACTAATAAAAAAACATAAACAAATAATCATTTGCAATTACTGCTGGGAGACAAGTTCATAATTTCCTTTTGGCGAAAAGACAGCTCGTTAATGGGATGCTTGGTATGAGAGCACTAGGCTGGATCCGTTTCAAGCCCAGCAGGAGCTCAGCTTTCTGATGTCTGCACAACCAACTGTTGCTAAATCGTACGCATTTTGTGGCAGGCAGCAAACTAGAGTTAACACAACCACTAACCATTTTAACCGCTTCCCATTCCCATATCAATCTTTCTGCCTTGGGCCTCCTCCATTGCCAGAGGTCTGCCCACATGCACACTGGAGGAACAGAATCTCATATTTCATTTGGGTAGCTTATAACCCAACAGCGTGAACATTGAATTCTCCAATTTTAGATAACTCCCTTTTTTCCCTTCCATCCTCTCTTTCCTATGCCCTACCCTGATGTACACCAATTTCTCCCACCATCTCATCCCCCCATTCCCCCTCCATCCTGTTATTATAATCCCTTCCTCTGGCTTTACATTTCATGCCTCTCCTCTGCTTAACTTCATTTTCTCTCCTTTTCATCTCCAGCCTTTGTCCATGTACCTGCCAGCCAAACCTACTTCTCCTGTACCCACCATCACGTACTAGACTTTGCCCCACTTCCAACTCGGTCCTAACCTTCTTCCCTCACACCCATCTGTCTGAGGAAGGGTCCCAACCTGAAACGCCACCAAAGCAAGCCCTCCAGAAATGCTGGCTGACCCACCCAGTGACACCACTTTGTGCTTTTTTCTTTGAAAGCTCTTGCGCGGAGCAGCAATTGGACTTTATCTTCTGACTGGGGGACTGCAAATCTCAGCTCTGAGATTCAACAACTTCATGTGGCAACTTGTTTTTCTAAATTATATCCAGCACAGGCCAGCGATTTTAGCAACAATTTTAACCTGGGATTAGTTGGCTGTTGTAAATTGTCCCTAGTGTGTAGGATAGTGCTAGCGTCTGGGGTGATCACTGATCAGTGTGGACTCGGTGGGCCAAAGGGCCTGTTCCCACACTGTCTCCCTAAGTCTAGAATCTAAGTTCATTTGAATCTTAGACACAAAGTGCTGGAGCAACTCAGCGGGTCAGGCAGCATCTCTGGTGTAAAAACTATAGGTGACGAGTCAGGTCTGAACCCTTCTTCAGACGTTTGAAAAGGGTCCTGACCCGAAACGTCACATATTCTTTTTCTCCAGAGATGCTGCCTGTCCCTCTGAGTTACTCCAGCATTTTGTAACTATCTCAGAATAACCTGGTCCGATCTCTTTGTACTGCCTCCAATCCTACTCGATCCTTCTTGAGGTACTCGTGTAGCTTGATCCCACCTACCTTTGTGCTTCTGTAATGCTCGTTGTGTGGATTGCAATACAGACTCGTGGAACTGCTGGGCAAAGTCCTCGGCCATGAACGCTTCCCAAGGTTTGCTCTTCTCGCCCGTGCTGTAGGTGGTGGAGCCAGGACTGTTCTTCTGCCCGGCGTTACTGAGCAGGCTGACCGCCCTCCGGCCAGCATGCCCCTCCTGCGACCTGCTTTTGTCGCCGGGCGGCCCGGCCTCCTTCGGCCTGGTGGCCGCCTCTGGGGGTTTTGGCGGCTCCGGTCTGACCAGCTCAGCGGTTCTCCGGAGTTCCGGTGGGGGCGGGGCGGCACTGGGAGGCCTGTCGGACTCAACGGCCGAAGGTGCACTCGACTTCTCCTCTGTGAGGGCAACAACGACAAAAAATCACGCAAGGGTTCAAGACGAGAGTTGTTCATAAAAGCCTCTTCAACATTACAGAAATATACCCAGTGTTTCCCAGATCAGAGTCTTGAAAAGAGATATTATTTAAAAAAGTGTCATTGATCGTGTCTGAAGGACCAGACTAATGTTGGGATACAATTAATTAGATTAGGGCCCTTTTAAAGAGATTATTACTCACTGGTCTCAGCAGAGCTGGGACTGGTACATGACAGAGGAGTGACATATTTAAAAGGCGCGTCTGAAGGTTGTGCCTTCTGTTTGATGGACTGAATCATCTCCACCAGCGAATCCCTTTCTATAAGGTAGAGAGAGAGAGAGAAACACTGTAAATGCCTCCATTAACACTGAGCTTTGAAGAAGCAGACAAAAGAAGAGAGAACCGTGAACTTGCAAAGTGAGTGGATTCTACTGGGTGCTGAACTCCCCTCTCCCGTCCGGCAAGAGGTACAGAAGTGTGAGAACGCAAACCTCCAGATTCAAGGGGCAGTTACTTCCTAGCTGTGATCAGGCAATTGAACAATTCTATCACCAACCAGAGAGCATTCCTGACCTACCATCTACCTCATTGGAGACCTTCGGACTATCTTTCATCGGACTTTATCTTGCACTAAACAAGAACCCTAACTCCTCCCCATACAGTTGGGTCCAGTGAGCAGGCAACCAGGGCTCCTGGAGGAAACCTGCCTGTTCCGTTAGAGTGGAGCTGCTGCTGTGTGAGAACAAGGAGAAGTAACTCCTACCTTTCCGCTTCTCTGGGAGGATGTGAGCAAGGCTGAACGATGTTAGAAACCTCTTCTTCTCCGCCAGGTCGGGCATGCTGTTCATCTCATCGGTGGTGTATTTGTTGGGCTGCAGCAGCCGAGGTGAGGGCTCGTGCCTCTTGCTGGGGACGGGCGGAGGCGAGGGACTCCGCTCCATCAACATCCGCCGCCTCTTCCGCCGCTTCTGGCGCAGCAGCTCCTCTCTCCGCGCCTGGGTGGTCAGACCAAAGACACGTAGGAAATCCAGCTTCTGAAAGCACAAAGGTGATAAGTCCATAAGCTACAGGAGCAGAATTAGGCCATTCGGCCCATCAGGTCTACATAGGTCAGCCATTCAATCATGGCTGATCTATCTTCCCCTCTCAACCCCACGTCACAGAGACACACTCAAGAATCTGAGGACACGGGTTTAAAGTGAGGGGGGAAGGATTTAATTGAAACCTGAGGGGTAACCAGAAGGGTTGTGGGTGTATAGAACAAGCTGCCAGAGTAGGTGGGTACCATTACAATGTTTAAGAAATATTTGGACAGGTGCATGGATAAGACAGGTTTAGAGGGATATGGGCCAAACGCAGGCAGATGGGACTAGTGTAGATGGGACATGTTGGTCGGTGTGGGCAAGTTGGGCTGAATGGTCTGTTTCCATGTTGTATGACTCTATGACACATGGGACTTGAGCAAAACACAAAGTGCTGGAGGAACTCAGCAGACCAGGTAGCATCATTAGTCTCAGTTTGAGTTTAGGCCCACCGTATCCATGCCAACCACCGATCACCCGTACACACCTGGCACAATTTACAAGGCCAATTGACTGACAAACTTGCACGCCTTTGGAATCTGGGAGAAAACCAGAGTTCCCGGAGAAAACCCACATGGTTACTAGGAGAGCGTACAAACTCCATACAGACAGCACCCACAGTCAGGATCAAACCAGGGTCTCTGGCGCTGTAAGGCAGCAGTTCGATCACTTTGCCGCTACCGTGCCACTCCGTGTCATCTGTGGAGCAGACAGACTGATGACATTTGGTGTTGGGATCTCTTCCATCAGATTGATGACTCGAAACATCATCTGTCCATTCCCTGCACAGTTGCTCCCTCACCCGCCGAGTTCCTCCAGCAATCCTGCTTTACGATTAATCTCAGAATACCTGAGACTTGGGGTGAGGGGAGGAAGGAGGACGCGGTTGCTTCAGAAAGTAAACCTTTTTATTTGGTTTAGTCTTCTCAACGCATTGCTCGGAGAGCCAACAGAGACTTGATGCCCCCCCCCTCCCCCCTCGACTGGGTTGTTTGGAAATGGAAATCTGCCACAGGTGGAGGTGTTGCTTGACATTCTTTAATCAAACAGATTTAATCAAACAGGGTGCACAGACTTTAATCAAACTAACTGTTGGTGCTGTGTGTAAGATGGTACATCCATGCTGTCGGCCTTGCCACACAACTGGCCCCAGACAACTTTCTACCCCAGCCCCTCTGACAGAGCAGGCTTCACTAACAAGACTGATGACAGGGAAGAATTCTGAAAACCTGCACCTACAGTGAGCTCCTCTGCCTGTGATTGAAAGATACAGCAATGAAACAGGCCCTTCGGTCATCTGAGTCCACACCGACCATTGCTCAATCGTTCAAAGAAGTCTAGTTTCATTTAGTTTAGAGAAACGGCATGGAAACAGGGCATTTGGCCCACCGAGTCCGCACCGACCAGTGATCCCCGCACACTAACACTATCCTGTACACACTCATGACAATTTACAATTTTACCAGGCCAATTAGCCTACAAACCTGTGCGTCTTTGTAGTTCTATGTCATACCACCTTTGCATCCAGGGACAAATTGCAGAGGCCAGTTAATCTACATCTTTGGGATGTGTGCGGAAACCTGAGCACCCGGAGGAAACCCATGTGGTCACAGGGAGAATGCACAAACTCAACACTGGCTGCTATCTGTAAGGTGTTTGGATGTTCTTCCTGTGACCGTACGTTTTTTCTCCGAGTGCTCCGGTTTCCTCCCAGACTCAAAGACGCCCAGGTTTGTCGGTTAATTGGCTTTGAGAAATTGTAAATTATCCCGTGTGCAGGATAAAGCTGGTGTACTGGGTGATCGCTGGTCAGCGCACACATGCTGGGCCTGTTTCCACTCTTTCTCTCTAAAGTAAAATCTAAAGTCAGGATCGAAGCCGGACTCTGGCGCTGCAAGGCTCCTTGGCTCAACCAGCTGTACCATTATGCTGCCCTTTGCACCATCTCCAATCCAGCGGTGGAGAATGAACTGAATGACATACAGTTATCGAGTCGTCCGGGTCACAGAAGGCCCACCACATCTTTGAACTCATTGGCAGTAAATGGGATTAGCTCTTGATGGTCTGCATGGACATGGTGGGCCGAAAGGCCTGTTTTTCTGCTGTGTGCCTCAATTACTCATTGAGCATTCCCCAACAAAAGTGAACACTGTACAAAATCACACGAGGAAGATGCACAGAGTCTCTTGCCCAGAGTAGGGGAATCAAGAACCAGAGGACATAGGTTGAAGGCAAGGGGGGAAAGATTTAATAGGAACCTGAGGGGTAACTTTTTCACACAAAGGTTGGTGGGCATGTGGATCGAGCTGCCGGAGGAGGTATTTGAGGCAGGTACTATTGCAATGTTTAAGAAACATTTAGACAGGTGCATGGATAGGACAGGTTTAGAGGGATATGGGCCAAACACAGGCAGATGGGACTGACTAGTATAGATGGGACTGAATGGGACGTGTTGGCCGGTGTGGGCAAGTTGGGCTGGAGGGCCTGTTTCCATGCTGAATGACTCTTATGGGAAATCTCAACGGAACATTTCTTCTGAAGTAACTCCGCAAAAAATGAATCACTGAAGTTCCACAGCCAGTCCTCTTGTAGCTAATTCCAAGCTGCTAAATTCATGAATGTGAGAACTAATGATCCCATTCAGCCCTTTAATTGTGAACATCAGTTGAGGGAACGGAGAAATGCAGTGAGATGATAATGTAATTAAATGAAGATTGATTAACTCAGGGCTAATTTAAATAGTTTTTACACCTAATTCAGGTCAATATGTTGGCAGTTTGCATTAGTCTATCAATGATTAAAGACCGCGACACTGGAATGAGGACCACGGCATCAGGTTCATGGGAAGCACCACCACCTGCAGCTTCCTCCCCATCTCATGCACCATAGAAGAGTACAGCATAGGAACAGGCCCTTCGGCCCACAATGTCTGTGCTGAACATGATGCAAAGACAATGCTGATGTACCAGTTCCTTCAACATCACTGGGTCTACATGCTCTCTACTCAACACCCTTACTAATGAAGAAGCTGTCAATCTCCAAGATTTGCTGATCTACTGGAAATTCCATCCCATATTGCACCACCTCCAACATCACAGACAACGTTCAACAATGAGAGGCACCGTTGTTCGTGAACGGTGAATAATGCACACTAAGTATGCAGCATGGAATACACTCCACACTGCTGCCTTTGGCTGAAGGCTGATTTCTCCATTCGGTTCTGTTTATTGGCAAAGGACTGCTGTCCAGTTTATTTCTGATTCTTGCAAGACCTGCTCTATCTTTAGCACTGTGGCAGGTAATAGACACAAAGAAATGTTGATGCTGGAATGTTGCACAGAAAACAACATTTTCTGCTCTACTCATACGTTCTTAAGTCGTAGGAGCAGAACGAGTCCATTCAGCCCATCGAGTCTACTCCACCATTCAATCATAGCTGATCTCCCTTTCCCTCTCAACCCCATTCTTCTGCCTTCTTCCCATAACCCCCGACACTCTTACTAATCAAGAATCTGACAATCTCCGCCTGAAAAATATCCATTGACTTGGCCTCTACAGCCGTTTGTGGCAATGAATTCCACAGATTCACCACCATCTGGCTAAAGAAATTCCATCTCATCCCCCACCTAAAGATACGTCCTTTTATTCTGAGGCTATGGCCTCTGGTCCGAGACTCTCCCACTAGTAGAAACATCCTCTCCACATCCACTCTATCCAGGCCTTTCACTATTCGGCAAGTTTCACTATGGTAGATAAACCCTCACTGTGGTTGATAAACCACTCGTCGCAGAACGCAATGTGAAGCAGCCATCTCTGTGACTGCATAAAATTAAAGACACCACAGTGATAAAACATCTGGGAGCTGTTATTATCGGAATGGGATTTAACAATGAAGAAAGATGGCTCAGTAGTTACAATGGCGAAAAAGATTGTTCAGCTAATTCATCAGGATATGGCACTGTGACACCTGGAGATTCAGGTAATAAATATCACACTCCATGGAACGTTAAGTCTGACAGACGAGGGAGGTTTACTGTGTAGGAAGGAATTGCAGATGCTTTCTACACAGAAGGTAGATACAAAATGCTGGAGTAACTCAGCAGGTCAGGCAGCATCTCTGGAGAAAAGGAATAGGAGACGTTTCGGGTCGAGACCCTTCTTCAGACTGAGGAAGGGTCTCGACCCGAAACATCAACTGTTCCTTTTTTCCAGGGGGGTTTATTCCCAGATAGACAGTAATGGCATCTAAAAACCATTATTCATATCACTGTAATAGCACAGGAGGAGGCCATCGGCCCACTAAGTCCACCCTGGTATTCTGCAGGAGCAATGCAGTTGGTCCCCTCTCTCTCCGATCCTGCAGACAATCTGCAGTAGTGTTTTCCTCTCAGCACTGATCTCCAAGATTGCATCTGCCTCAACCTCCCTTCGAGGAGACGTTATCCACTTAGCTTTAGGCTTATTACTGTCACGAGGCAGCACAGTGGCACAGCGGTAGAGTTGCTGCCTTACCGCGATAGGCACCCAGGTTCGATCGTGACTACGGGTGCTGTCTGTACGGAGTTTGTACGTTTTCCCCGTGACCGCGTGGGTTTTCTCCGGATGCTCTGGTTTCCTCCCATACTCTAAAGAGGTACAGGTTTGAAGGTTAATTGGCTTCCGTAAATTGTAAATTATTCCTAGTGCATAGGATAGTACTAGTGTATGGGGTGATCGATGGTCAGCACGGAATTGTTGGGCCGAAGGGCCTGTTTCCATGCTGTATCTCTAAATGTAAAGTCCAAAGTGTACCGAGGTACAGTGAAAATCTTTGTTAGCTTGCTATCCAAACAGATCAGATAATACTATACAGAAATACAATCGTCAAACTCAAGTACAATAGATTGTGCAAAGGGGAAGATACAGAGTGCAGAATATTGTTCTCAGCATCGTAGAGCACCAGTTCCATAGACCAGGTCCCATGTACACAACGGGGTAAAGGTGAATCGGACAGCACCCTAGCTTGTGGAAGGACCATTCAGAAACCTGCTAACAGAGGGGGAGAAGCTGTTCCTGAGTCTGGTGGTGCACGTTTCCAAGCTTCTGTACCTTCTGCTGTACGAGAGCAGGAAGTAGGAGGAATGACTAGAATAGTCAGGCAAGAATCCGGCAATATGTACAAAGGAACTGCAGACGCTGGTTTACACCAAAGACAGACAAAATGCTGGAGTAACTCAGCAGATCAGGCAAGTCGGGAGAACACAGGAGAACTGTTATCTCAGTTGGCCTAAGATTCTGGGGAAATCTCTGTCTTTTATGCCAGGTTGCAATATGTAACCAAATGGGAAGTTTGCTGTGTTCCAAGCAAATCGGTGCCTTTTAATATTGCTGTTTACAATCCCAATGCCCACATTCTCTGCATCAAGACTACCTCTTATTGAGCCGTGAATGCTTGTGAGCCAAAAGACAGGCAGCTTCCTTTATTGTAAGCAGAGCCACACACTGATATCTGCAAAACCACCAATACATTTGACAAGCATTACCCTGGGCAATACCAGTACCTCAACGAACACAGCCTGCTTCAACCTTGTTTGATCGCATGTGCCTGCCCACAATTGTACCTCTTTATCTCCTGCCTCCTCCGCTATTTTTTGGAAGGGAGAATTCAAACCTCAGCAAGGAGCTCAGAGAGAGTGGTTTTGTTAACAGGAGAGAGGTGGGCAAAGGCAAAATTAATGATGTGGCGAAGAAGGGGGGAGAGGGAGAGGAGGCTGCCAGGGACTGTGTTAGGTTCTCGTTATCACTGCACAGCCTATTTTTAGCTCGCAGCGCTGCCGCAGTGGGGAAGTGCTAACATACCTCAGAAGAATCGTCAAGTTTCAGCGGCGGCTGCTCGGAGACGCGTCGGAGATGTGCTCGAACCTCCTCCTCGTCGCTTTCATCATACGAGTCATCAAAGTCATAGTAATGACCTAATTAGGAACATTGGAAGCAAGGCGACAGAATAACTGACAATGCAGCCTGACAGCGTGCTAGTACGTGTTGCTGTGTCAGCACATTCATCCCGAGCAGCGTTGCCCAATTAGTTTGCTTCAGTCCTTCAATTAACTAACTACAGCCGAATGAACGCACACACACACAGTTCCCTCTAAACATAGCTTGCGGCAGTTCAAAGTGAAAATCTCTTTTTCCAATGAAGTGCCTCACCGATGAGTGGCTGTTGATGACAATGGATCTCCTAATGGATGAACACTTGGGCCTGGGTCACACACGCCCGTGGAGATACCGATGTGGTGTGTCTCAGTTGATGTTAACACAAGGGCGACACGGTGGCGCAGCCGGTAGGACTGCTACCTCAAAGCCCCAGAGACCCGGATTTGATCCTGACCTCGGGTGCTGTCAGTGTGGAGTTTGTACGTTCTCCCTGTGACCCTGTGCATTTCCTGTGTGTGTTACCTCCCACATCCCAAAGAAGCACAGGTTTATAGTTAAACTGATCTATGCAAATTGCCTCTTGTGTGTACGGAGTGGATGAGAAAGTGGGATAACATAGAACTAGTGTGAATGGGCGATTGATGGTCAGTGTGGATTTGGTCCGCTGAAGGGCAAGTTTACATGCTGTACCTCTAAACTAAACTAAACTATTTTCCCTTCAAATGAGTGGACGTTGATGACAATGGGTCTCCTCTGGAGGATTAAATGATGAGCCCTGTGGTCTGGGTCACCAGTAGAATCACATTTGTAGTGTGTCTGAGCTGATGGTACCAAAACTAGTCCTCCATTTTAGTTTAGTTTAGTTAAGAGATACAGCGCAGAAACAGACTCTTCATCCCACCGAGCTCACGCCGACCAGCGATCCCGGTACACTAGCACTATCCAACACACTAGCGACAATTTACAATCTTTACCAAAGCCTACACACCTGCATGTCTTTGGAATGTGGGAGGAAACCAGGGCACCTGGAGAAAACCCACGTGGTCATGGGGAGAGCGTACAAACTCTGTCGGAGTTCATAGTCAGGATTGAATTGGGATCTTTGGCGCCGTAAGGCAGCAACTCGACCCTACGCCAGACTGTGCCGCCTGGAATGCGCTGTCAGGGGTGGTGATTGAAGCAGATATGTTAGCAGTATCGAAGAAGCTTTTAGATAGGCACATGGACACTGGTAGGAAAAGGAAGGATATTGATCACACACAGGCAGGGATTAACTTGCCATCATCATTGGCATGGACATGATGGGCTGAAGGGCCTGTCCTGTGCAGTGGTGCTTTATGTTCTATGGTCGCTTGTCAGAAGGTTTTTATGAGATTCAAACCAGTAATACTTTTGAAGTGTGGTCACAGCTTTAAAGGAAGACACATGGCAGGCAATTTAAGCACAGCAGGCTTCCATCAGTAACAATGTGATAATCGACTGATAATCCCTTCTTAAGTGTTTGGACTGCAGGGCAGATATTGGCCAGGACTAGGACACTCTGCTGTTTTATCACTCTGCTGAGTTATATCAAGGGTTCTACTGTGGCACCTGAGATGGAGTAAGCCAATGTGACGCCTATCCCAATCGGCAAAACCTCTGACAATGCAACACTCTACAACACATCGAACTGTACGACACAGGAACAGGCCCTTCAGCCCACAATGCCCATGTTGCCAAGATAAACTAATCTCCTCTACCTAAAATTAACATGGAAAAATGCAGCATAGAACAGGCCCTTCGGCCCACAATGCCCATGCTGAACATGATACCAAATTAAACTAATTTCCTCTATTTTAAATTAAAATAACAAAAGTACAGCACAGGGACAGGTCCTACAGCCCATAATATCCACGCTGAGCATGAAGACAAGTTATATTAATCTCCTCTATCTAACATTAACATAGAACATAAAAAACTACAACATAGGTACGGGTCTGTCAGCCCACAATGTCATGATGCCATGTTAAATGAATCTCCTGTGCCTGTATGTGATCCATACCCCTCTATTCCCTCCGTATCTGCGTGCCTATCCAAAGGCCTCTTAGATACCATTGTCGTATCTGCCATTGCCACCACCCCAGGCAAAACCTTCCACACACCCACCACCCTCTGTATGAAAAGCTTGCTCTGCACATCATACCCATCTCACCTTAAAGTTATGCCCTCTAGTGTTTCACATAGGTGCTGCATCAGAGCATGTGTGCATGTGTGTGAGCATGGACATGTGTGAGCGTGCGTGTATGTGTGAGCGCCGGCATGTGTGTTTGTGTGAGAGTGCTTGTGTGTGTGTGAGGGCGTGTGCGCGCGCGTGTGAGTGTATGTGTGTGCCTGCGAGCACGAGTGTGTGTATGTGTGAGTGCCGGTGTGAGTGCCGGCATGAGTGTGTGCGTAAGTGCATGTGTGTGTGCATGAATGCGTGCGTACAAGTGTATGAGAGTACATGTGTATGTGTGTGTGAGACTGCATGTGCGTGAGACTGCATGTGTGTGTGTGTGTGTGTGTGTGAGACTGCATGTGTGTGTGTGTGAGACTGCATGTGTGCGTGTGAGTGCATTGAATGTGTATTTGTGTGCATGCATGTTCTGCTGCGAGATTCACCTTTCTCCTTTGCCTCTCTGCGTCTCCTCTCCTCGAGGTCCAGCTTGCTGACCAGCCTTCTGTGTCGGTGTAGTGACTCATCATAGATGTACATGGGCCCCGGAGACCGCGGCCGGCCGTGAGACTGCCTGTAGGCGCCCGGCGACTTGTGCAACAAGCTCACGTCGTTGTGGTGCGGGGGGAAGGTCAGGGACATTCTCTGCTGGCTGAGGATGGACTGGGCGGACTTCTCCAGCTCGGCAAAAGGGGTCCCGTACATGTGGGAATGCGCGGCGTTCTCCAAGGAGCCGGCCCCTCGGAGCAGCTGGTACTTCTCCGCCACCTCTTGCCGCTTGACGCTCTCCTCATGGCCGTGGCCCTTCTCCATCTTGATCAGCGGGCCCAGTTGCCGTGGCGATTCGAAGTGACCGCCATAGTTGTTGAGCAGGTGGTTCTCGTGGGCCTTACGGGCCTCAGCGTGGTTGTCCAGCAGGCTCACCGGGTTCCATAGTACGGCCGGGCCTGAATGGTGGTCCCTGGGGTGGAGCTTGGGGGAGATGAGGGGCGGAGGTGCTCCCAGTTGCTGAGGCTGTTCTCTGCTACAGAGGTCGTGGGAGTGGCTTGGCCCAGATCTGGCAACGCAAAGAGCAAGAATTAGCAACAAGTAACTGCAGATGCTGGTTAAAAGGACACAAAATGCTGGAGTAACTCAACGGTTCTGGCAGTATCTTTAGACTTTATAGATACAGCACAGAAACAGGCCATTCAGCCCATCGAGTCCGCTCCAACCAGCGATCACCACTTACACTCGCACTATCCTACACACTAGGGACAATTTACAAATTTCCAAGCCAATTAACCTCAATATATTCTGTAATGTATCTGTAACTCCCCACACACAGCACCCAAGGTCAGGATCGAACCCTGGTCTCTGGTGGTGTGAGGCTGCGGCTCTACCAGCTGCTCCACTGTGTTGCCCTCGGCATGTTCAATTCTACAAGTGTTCTACAATATTTTGGAAAGCTCAGTTGCCTTCATGTCTATGAGACGACGGTTCAGGAATGGACTACAGTGGACAGCCACTCGAGGTGGGCTGTTTCATTGTAGTCATGTATAGTCTTTCCGCTGACTGGTCAGCACTCGGCAAAACGTTTATCATTGTACCTCGGTTCCTTGGGCAGCACATTGGCGCAGCGGTTCGATCCTGACTAAGGGTGCTGTCTGTACGGAGTTTGCACGTTCTACCTGTGACCGCATGGGTTTTCTCCTGGTGCTCTGGTTTCCTCCTACATCCCAAAGACATGCAGGTTTGTCGGTTAATTGGCTTCTGTAAATTATCACCGGGCTATAGAACTAGAGTACGGGTAATCATTGGTCGGCATGGACTTGTTGGGTCGAAGAGCCTGTTTCCACGCTGTATCAATAAACTGAAGTAAACATGTGACAATAAATGAAACAAAACTACCAAGTGATGATGAGAAGCAAGTAAAATAAATAACACATTTCTAGCCCGAGTGGCCTTTGAGGGAGGGAGGGAGGGAGGGAAGGGAACAAAATTAAATGGAGGAAAAAATTAAATCAATAAAATGATGTGAATTAACTGCAAACTTTAGTTAAATCACTGCAGATACTATTTGAATAGTGACATCCGGATTAATCATCCAGAAAGGACTGGAGGTTAAACAAAATGTAAAGGTCGAACGCTGCTTCAGATCCATTATCGTCAAAGGAGGCAAACTCCAGAGGAAGGGTTGCATTTATTAATATGTAGCACATTTAGTACCCAGACTGAGGTCAAATTTTGACTGCAGCTCAGTTGAGTTTAGTTTAGAGATGCAGCGCAGAAACAGGCCCTTCGGCCCGCCGTGTCCGCGCCGACCAGCGATTCCTGCACATTCACACAACCCGACACACGCTAGGGACAATTTACAATTTTACCTAAAGCCAATTAAGCTACCTACAAATGTGAATGTCTTTGGAGTGTGGGAGGAAACTGGAGCACCCAGAGAAAACCCACGTGGTCACGGGGAGAATGTATAAACTCTGTACGGACAGCACTAGTCAGGATTGAACCCGGGCCTCTGGCACTGTAAGGCAGCAACTCTACCGCTGCGCCACTGTGCAGCCCGAGAGTTGTGAAATTTCAAGTCAATTCTACATGTTCAGCAGTTACATCTTTTCCTTTCCTTCCTTTCTACAAGGAGATTAAAGCTAACAACTCATCTGTGTCTAGCCCTCCATTATTCTTCCATCGTTATTTTATTTGAGCAGACGGCTTGCAAGGAAGCCTATTTTATTTTGTCAAGGACAATGCAATTATCTGCTGGCATTAGACAGATGAGGCAGGATATCATGCGTTTCCCGAACACAGAGCTGGTATTATTATAATATTAATTAGAGATCACCTAAATGCCTCAGAAGCTGCTCGGGGCGGCAGGGTTATTATGAAGCTTTGCACAACCATCCTCTTGAAGCACACGCAGAGAATAAAGTGCGAGTCACAGATCTCAGCTCCTATCATACCTGATTAGCCTGCTAAACTGGGAGAGAATAAAAAAAACTTGACAATTATAAATCATCAGAGAGGAAGGCAGCCTGTGTGAGCAATGCTTAATCATCCACCAATGGGCTGAACAAACAAGAGTCAGAAAATGTTATTCAGTGCAACCCCTGTGGCTTCAAGATGTGAATACAATTACCTTTCCAGTCTCGCACATAGTTGTGTCAATAGATTGAGAAGGAAAGAGTAACTGTAATACGGCAGCTTGCAAATTATCTTGACCTCTGCTCTCCACAAAGTGTCATCTAATTATCAGTGTGGTTATCTACATATAATTTGTCATCCAACATACTGTTAAAAACCCTATTTAACTGTAATCGCAGCCAGTGTATGGATCTGTGCATCATCTGGGCATTGCAATATCTATGAGTGCTGAATGGCATGGCTGCCGTGACACAGAGATAATCGTTTGAAAAGATGGCAGGCAGCCTTTTGTAAGACGGTAATGCTTTAATTTGACAATCAAGTCAATGGAGCGGCTGATGTGGCAATGCAATGAGTGCAAGTGTTGTGGTCGTTCAGCGGTTTCCTGTCTCTCCAGCAGTGCGAGGGGTGGCCTGCCAGTAACTCAGCAGCAAGACCCTGTTCTGCAAGAGTGCGGATTCACAACAGGTGGTGGGTGGCAGTTACCTGCAGAAGGGCAGCGCAGTGGCACAGAGAAGGGTGGCTCAGTGACGCTGTGAGGGCAGCAAAGTTGTGTAGTGAGGATGGCACAGTGGTAGAGTTGCTGCCTTACAGTGCCAGAGACCCGGGTTTGATCCCGGGCGCTGTGCTTACAGACTTTGTACATTCTCCCTGTGACTGTGTGGGTTTCCTCCTGATGTTCCGGTTTCCTCCCACTTTTCAAAGAAGCGCGGGTTTGGCAGTTAATTGGCTTCTGTAAATTGTCCCTAGTGGGGAGAATGGGACTAGTGTACACACATTGCTGGTCAGCGCGGACTCAGTGGGCTGAAGGGGCTGTTTCCATGCTCTATCTCTAAACCAGATCAACTTAAGAAGGCAACCAGCCTCACTGTTCAATCCTTGGCACATAACAGGGGTGTCTGGGCCTTTAAGAGGAACATAATTGCAGGCTAATGTGAAGAGGTTTGATTAGTTTTAGACGTACAGCATTGGAATCAGGCCATTCGGCCTACTGAGACCATGCCGACCAGCATACAAACACTATCCGACACATACTTGGGGCAAACTTTTAATTTTACCAAGCCAATTTACCTACAAACCTGTACATCTTTGGAGTGCGGAAGGAAATCGGTGCACCTGGAGGTGACGGTGAGAACATACAAACCCCGTACAGACGGTATCCCCAGTCAGGATCTCTGGCACTGTAAGGCAGCAACTCTACAGCTGTGCCATCGTTCACTAGTTCTATGTTATCTCACTCCTGCATCCATTCCCCACACATTAGGGGCAATTTACAAAGTCCAATGAATCAATCTACTGCCATTCCGGTTTGAGTAAAAAAGAAAAACAGGGTGAACCACCCCGAGTTCATGAAAGATGGATGGAACAGGCATCTTAGGAGCTGATTTCAAAGGGATATGAGCGTGGTTAGCTCATAGTGAGTGCTGCAAGTAAAACAAGATCTGTGACTCTGTCTAATCCCCAGGGGATACACTGATAAAAAGCATTTTATGTGCTCTTAACTGGTGGCTACTGAAACCCAAGACATGCACTGCCTTGAGCACACTTCCCTTGTGACCTATTCCAGCCTTTAGCTGTGACTGACCTTACAACAATTTCATTAAGCTCAAAGCCCCTGAGGATTCTATTTTGCTATTCTTATATGTTTCTGAAAGCAGCTGCTTTACTCCTATTCAAACTAATTTAGTTTGTTTAAATTCAATCTCAAACCACAGTTAACAGATTGCCTGGCTCCTAACTCAATGTTGATGGAACAAAGAGGACTTCTCTTGAACAGCCTCCCCCTGCTCCAATAATCTTACCGCAGCCTCCAACAAGGCAGAAGGTGCCTTTGAATCAATGCACATTCGACACTTGTTCGACACTAGTTCTAGAGTCAGACAGTCAGAGTCTTCCAGCGTGGAATCAGGCCATTCGGCCCAACCTGCCCACACCAACCAACATAGTCCCACTTCCCTGCATTTGGCCAATATCCCTCTAAACCTATCCTATCCATGCACCAATCTAAATGTTTCTTAAACATTGTAATAGTACCTGCCCCAACTACCCCCTCTGGTAGCTCGTTCCATACACCCACCACCCTCTGTGTAATAAAAGGTGCCCCTCAGATTCCTATTAAATCTTTCCCCCCTCACCTTTATAGGTTAACATTGGTAACCTGGAAGTCCCAGTTTTAATGAACTTGGTTACAACATTTCTCTGAAGTTCAATATTTGATGCTGATACCAAGTTTAGAGATAGAGCATGGAAACAGGCCCTTCGGCCCACAATGTCCATGTCAAACATGATGCCAAGCTAAACTAATCTCCCCTGCCTGCGCATGATCCATACCCCACCCTACCTTATATATCAACGTGCCTAACATAAAACCTTTCAAATGCCACTATTGTATCTGACTCCTCCACCGCCCCTGGCAACACGTTGGTGGCACCCACCACTCTGTGTAAAAAAGCCTGCCCTTTCATCTTTAAACATTGCCACTCTCATTTTAAAGTTATGTCCTCTCGTCTTTGACATTTCCACCCTGGGGAACAAAGGTTCTGTACTAGAGTTAGTACAATGTCGATCACTGCGGCATGGTGGCGCAGCAGTAGAGTTGCTGCTTCACCGCGCCAGAGACCCAGGTTCAATCCTGACCACGGGTGCTGTCTGTACGGAGTTTGTACATTCACCCCGTGACCTGCGTGGGTTTTCTCCGGGTGCTCCGGTTTCCTCCCACGCTCCAAAGGTTTGTAGGCTAATTGGCCTGATAAACTTGCTAATTGTCCCTACTGCGTGCAGAAGAGTGTTAGTGTTCAGGGATCGCTGGTCAGCAAAGACCCGGTGGGCCGAAGGGCCTGTTTCCACGCTGTGTCTCTACACTAAACTGAAATAAACTAAGTGGGATTCTGGATTCTTTCCAAGTTGCTGGGTGATTTGAGAAGGAGCTCACTAAAGCCAGCGGATGCTCTGGACCTGGTCAACGCCTCATCACTTGTTGTTCACCATGTTGGTCAAAGCTGCTCTCAGCTCAGTGACATGCCTATTGAAAGACTTTAGACTTGAACGGGTGACTTTCATTCGTATACATCTGACTGGGCATTTGACAACATGACGAGAAGCAAGAATGCACTCAACCCGAGCTATTAGTTGAGTTTAGTTTATTGTCACGTGTGCCGAGGTGGAGTGAAAAGCTTTTGTTGCGTGCTAACCAGTCAGTGTGAAGACAATACATGGTTACAATTGAGCCATCAACAGTGTACAGATACATGATAAAGGGAATAATGTGAACAAAGACCAGCAAAGTCCGATCAAAGATAGTCTGAGGGTCTCCAAATGAGGTAGATAGTAGCTCAGGACTGCTCTCTAGTTGTTGGTAGGATGGTTCAGTTGCCTGATATCAGCCAGGAAGAAGCTGTCCCTGAATCTGGAGAATTCTGGAATTAAACCTCAATACACCTTTAGGTCACTTCTCTAAAGTCTAAAGATAGACTTCAACCTAACAGTTTTGATTGTTAACCCTTCGCTCCAAAGGTTCATCTGGAGCCACTGGCTCCCTTACCTGATAACGTCCCTGTGCTCCACCTCGTTCTGGGAGCCCGGTCGACCGATGTCTAGATGCTGCTCCAGAACCTGCTGCCGAAACTCGGACACCTGGTACTGCCGGTCCTCCTTCTCCTGCCTCAGCTGCCGCTGCTTTGCCATCCACTTCTCTTCCTCGTTGTTCCTCTGCAGGAGCAGTGCCGAGCTGCTTCCCGGTGGGATGAAGCCGGTCGGGTTGGAGATGAGGGTGGGTACCGAGAGGTGGGAGATGGGAGATTGGTGCAGGTTTGGATGGATTGGCTTCGACCCTGTCAGTGCAAATTCCTTGGGCTTATCTGGAAATGAAGAACAACTTGTGTTATCTCTGCACCTTCCAAGCCTTGCTGCTCTGAATAAACTTTACAAGCTGGCAAGGGTGCAGAGAGGATTTACGAGGCTGTTGCCAGGACTCGTGGGCCTGTGCCATGGGGAGAGGTTGAGCAGGCTAGGACTTTATTCCTTGGAGCGCTGGTTGACAAGTGGGACAACTTATAGAGGGATACAAAATCATGAAAGGAATAGATTGGGTAGAACGCACCTGACTACAGCTGTCTGTATGGAGTTTGCACGTTCTCCCCGTTACCTTTGAGGGTTTACTCCAGGATCTCCGGTTTTCTCCCACACTCCAAAAAATTACATGTTTATAGGCTAATTGACTTGGTAAAATTGTAAATTGTCCATATTGTGTGTAGGATAGTATCGTGCGGGGATCTTTGGTCGGCACTGATTTGGTGGGCCGAAGGGTCTGTTTCTGCGCTGCGTCTCTAAACTAAACTCAATCCTACAAAATAAGGGACAATTTACAATGTGCAGAAGCCAATTAACCTACTGCGTCTTTGGAGTGTGGGAGGAAACCGGAGCACCCGGAGAAAACCCATGTGGTCACAGGGAGATCGTCCAATCTCCATATGGAAGTCAGGATTGAATCCGAGACTCTGGCTCTGCAAGGCAGCAACTCTACTGCTTGAGTCCTTGAGCAACCTTCCTGAACTGCTGCACTCCATGTGGTGCCGGTGTTCCCACAACAGCGTCGGGTAGAGAACTGCGGGATTTAAACTAGGCAACGATGAAGGAATGGCGATATACTTCCACATCAGAATGGCATGCAACTTGGAAGGGAACCAACAGGTGGCACTGTTCCCCTCTGCCTTCTATGTTGTGGAGGTCACAAGTTTGGAGCCTGCTTCCAACAGTGCAGCAGAACGCCTTTCGGCCCACAATGGCCATGCTAAACATAGTGCCAAGACTATTTCTTATTTACGTGCACATAATCCCCCTATACCCTGCGTATCCAATGCCAGTCAAAAGCCCCTTAAACACCTCTTATCTGCCTCATCAATGGCGTCACGTTCCAGGCACTCATCACCCTGCATGGAAAAAGTTGCCCCACACATTTCCTTTAAACTTTGCCCCACTCACCCTTTAGTATTTTAATTTTCAATCTGAGGACAAAGATTCTGACTGTCTACCCAATCCCCTTGAATTGATTTCTGCTTTTCATACCTCTAGTTTCCCTCTCCCCTGACTCTCAGACTGAAGAAAGGTCTGGACCCGAAACGTCACCTATTGCTTTTCTCCAGAGATGCTACCTGACCCGCTGAGTTACTCCAGCATTTTGTGTCTATCTTCGGTGTAAACCAGCATCTGCAGTTCCACCCGAAGCATTCTGGTGCACCTTGGATAGACTGAAAATCATGGAGTAACTCAGCTGGTCTGGCAGCATCCCTGGCGAAAATGGATAGGTGACATTTCTGGTCAGGACTTGTAAACCTTGTTGCTTTTTATAGTTGAAATAAACAGTAGAGCAATAGCCAGACGTGGAAGGAGGGAAGAAAGATCGGTGCCATCCAAGCACGACATTAACACAACACTAATGTTGGGCGGCACGGTGGCGCAGTGGTAGAGTTGCTGCCTTACACAGCCAGAGACCTGGGTTCGATCCTGACTACGGGTGCGGAGTTTGTACATTCTTCCCGTGACCACGTGTTGAGTTTTTGAGGTGTTGTTGGATCAGTGCTCATCCAGATAAGTTGAGAGCATCCCCTCCGTGTACTGCCTTGTACTAGGTAGATAGTTGGTAGCTTTAGTTTAATTTATTGATACAGCACGGAAACAGGCCCTTCGGCCTCATGAGACCGCGCCGACCAACGATCCCCGTACACTAGCACTATCCCACAAAATAGGGACAATTTATAACTTTCACTGAAGTCAATCAACCTACAAACCTGTACGCCTTTGGAGTGTGGGTGGAAACCGGAGCACCAGGAGAAAACCCACGTGGTCACGGGAAGAATGTACAAACTCCGCACCCGTAGTCAGGATCGAACATGGGTCTCTGGCGGTGTAAAGCAGCAGCTCTACCAATGCGCCACCGTGCTGCACAACATTAGTGTTGTGTTAATGTTGCTGGATGAGCGATCCAGAGGTCCATTAATTTGCAGTCATGTGGTTGGTGGACTGACGAACGGCTTGCCTGCATGGAGACGCAAGGTTCGCTCACAGCGGAGTGGATCACACTGGACCAGTGTCCTCCCTCCACACACGGATCGTACACATTCAGCCAAACAATAAGGACTTTGTGCGGCGACTAGGATACTGCTAAGATAACAAAGAGGTGTTTGTGTACACTACCCCGCTGACCTTTGCAAAATGTCAGACCCTGCTGCCGCACTGGGACGTGGGTCGGCAGCCAAGCTTCAGACTGGCACAGCTGCAGCCTCGGCCATGGCTAATTGCATTACACAGACAGAAGGTTAGGATCCAAACCAAACCCTGACTGAAGTTGAAACATTTCTAACACTCCTTTGCTCTTTTTTTTAAAAGTCAAATGCTTCGCTTGTTCTTTTGCTCGTCCGCGGGCCCGCCGATCAAAGTCTAGGCTTACACGCATCCCCCAGGCCCTTCCTGGATGTCCCACTTTGCCACTAGCCGTCAGCTACTTGTTAAATGAAACAAAGGACAAAAAACAGTGGAAGAACCCAGCCAATCAAGCAGCATCTGCGGAAAGGGGAAGACTCACCGCCCTGCGTTTAAACAGGGGAGGACGCTGGAGTGCTGGAGTAACTCAGCGGGTCAGGCAGCATCTCCGGAGAACGTGAACAGGTGACTTTTTGGCTCAGTATCCTTCTTCAGACATGGGGAACCCTTCTGAAGAAAGATACCTATCCATGTTCTTCAGAGATGCTGCCCGACCTGCTGAGTTACTCCGGCACTTTGTGTCCTTTTGTGGGAGAGAAAGCTGGAGGAGAGGAGGGGCGGAGCAAAACATGGTCAGTGATAGGTGGATACAATGAGGGGGGAGGGGGAGATTTGAATAGGCAAATTTGGAATAGAGATCCAGAGAACACAGGTTTAAGGTGGGGCGGGGGGGAATAACTTCTTTTACACAAAGGGGCAGCAAGTGCATGGAACGAACTGCCGGAGGAGGTAGTTGAGGCAGGTACTATTACAATGTTTAACAAATATTTAGACAGGTACATGGATAGGATAGGCTTAGTGTGATATGGGCCATATGCAGGTAAATGGGACCAGTGTAGATGGGGCATGTTGGTTGGCATGGGCAAGGTCCTGCTTCCACGCTGTATGACTCTATATTAATGAACTAAGGCAGAAAAGGTGCGAGACAAGGAGTGAGGAGTTGCGAATTGTGAAGGAATATAGGTGGAAGGGAGGGGAGAAGTGGGTGTGCGCCCAGGTGTGGAGAGAGGGTTACCTGTCCTGTTCGGAGTCAGCCTCTCGGCAGCTCTGGCCCTGTCCTCCATGTGTTGGTTCCGTAGACCGTGCAGTTCGGCCACTTGCAGGTAGTGATTCTCCATCGCTTTGGCCGCGTTCAGCTCCTTCTCCCGACTCCGCTCCCTGTCCCGCTCCAGCTCCCGCTCCCGTTCCCACTCTCGCTCCCGTTCCCGCTCCCTCTCCCGCTCCTTCTCCTTCTCCCTTTCCAGCTCCTTCTCCCTCTCCTTCTCCCGCTCGGCTTCCCGCTCCCTCTCTTTCTCCCGTTCCCGCTCCCGCTCCCGTTCCCGTTCCCGCTCCCGGCGAATTTCTTCATTCATCTGCCGCCTGCAAATTTAGGGGGGGAGGGGGGAGGTGGAAGAGGGGGAGGGGAAAAAACAAACCATCAGAAATCTCGTTATTATTTATTGAACCTCTCTGATGCGGATACAAAACAGATCCTTTGTGCTTCTGTGGTGCAGTCAATGTCACTTGATCCACTTGAAAAGGGAAAGCAAGATAATCTTTTCCAATAGAGATAATGGGGCAGGACCTTTGCCCAACATCATTGATATTAAAGGATGCCCTTCAGCCCATCGAGTCTATGCTGCCCAAAAATGCAATCCCACTTTTCCCGATGATTTTTCCTAAAATCCATTCTCATGAGCTTCATCACACACTTACTCACAAAGGATAGCTTGCAGCAACCGATGAATCTACTAACCAGCCTGCCTTTGGGGATGATGTGGGTTGGGACCACAGCACCCACTCACATGGAGAACATGCAGACTCCACACAGACAGCACTGGAGGCTGGGACTGTGTGGCAGCGCGATTGCCATTGCAGCATGGTCAAGGGTTCCCACGTTAGTGTGTATGTCGAGTCGTTTTCTGTTCAGCTTCTGCCACAGTGGAACAAATGCTAGAGCTGCTGCCTCACAGAGCCAGAGATCTGTGTTGAACCCTGACCTGCGGTGCCGTCTGTGTGGAATTTGTATGTTCTTCTTGTGACTGCATGGATTTTCTCCGTGTGCTCCAGTTTCCTCCCAGGTTCCTAAGACGTGCGCATTTGTAGGTTAATTGGCTTCTGTAAATTGCCCCTATAGGGAGTGGAAGCGAAAGTGGTATAACACGGAACTAGTGTGAATGGGTGATCGATGGCCTCGGTGGGCCTGTTTCCATGCTGTATCTTTCAATCCATCAATTAATCTGTGTTTCTGCAGAGATCTCAGCTCCTGGGCTGTCTAAGCTGGATCAAATATAATGTCACCATAAGAGCTTGTTTTACGTCAGTTTTAGTGATTTGAACTGATTATCAATATTAATATTTTTAGTGTGTAGAAAGGAACTGCAGATGCTGGTATATGCCGAAAATAGACACAAAGTGCTGGAGTAACTCAGCGGGTCAGGCAGGTGAGTCTGAAGAAGGGCCCCGACCTGAAACTACACCCAGTGTTTTTCCACAGAGATGCTGCCTGCCCCGCTGAGTTACTCCGACACTTTGAGACTATTGTTAGTGTTGTAATTGTAATTGTAAAAAAATAATTAAAAAAACAAAACATATTATTTCTGGACAACACCAAGTGTTGCAGGCACTTTGTGACTGGGAGGGGCATTCATAATCAGTTAACAATCCCGATGGTCTTGCCAGCTGGTGGGTCTCAGTGGGTGGGTGAGCTTGACCCGGCCGTCAGGGTTGTCGTGTGAGTGCAGCTGGGTAACGTGAATTAAGATGTTCTCTCCGGACCGCCCCGGGTTGTGCCGGAGAGACAATAATGGCGGCCGCGATGGATCCAGTGGCTTGGCCTGGGATAGATCGATAGCGATCCTGGAGTAACCGAAGATTCACCTCATGTTTTATCTAAATACAGGGTCTGAAAGTGGAAGTAGATTCAATTCTAACCTTCAAAAAAGGAAATTGGACGTAAACTCAAAACTGGAACAAAAATAATATTTCAGGACCATGAGACGTAGGAGCAGAATTAGGCCATTTGGCCCATCGAGTCTGCTCCTCCATTCAATCATGGCTGATCTATCTTTCCCTCTCAACTCCATTCTCCTGCCATCTACCCATAACCTTTGGCTCCCTTACTAATCAAGAAGCTGTCAATCTCCGCTTTAAAAATACCCAATGACTTGGCCTCCACAGCCATCTGCGGCAATGAATTCCACAGATTCACCACCCTCTGACTAAAGAAATTCCTCCTCATCTCCATTTTAAAGGTACATCCTTTTATTCTGAGGCTGTAACCTTTGTTCTGGACTCGTGCATTACTGGAAACATCCTCTCCATATCCACTCTATTTATGCCTTTCATTATTTGGTAGGTTTCAATGAGATCCCCCCTCATCCTTCTGGGAAATGGGAAGGAATGGAACTGACTAGATAGTTGAAAGTGCCAGCACATTCACAATGGATCCCTTGGATTTACTTCAATTGCTGATTTGTGCTATTTTCGGGGAGTCCTGACTGCAATGAGCACCAGTAGCTGGAACGAGTATTAATCATCTTCCGGACTTCAGCCTGCAGTTGGATAATTCAATGGATAGAGTGGGAACTTGATGTGGTTAATGGCAAGACGGCTTCAAGAATAGCAGGTCCCATTCCCTGGAGGACATTGGTGAAGCAGTTTTAATCAAATGGCTTTTGTGGTTGTTTAACTACTGCCATTTCAGAAATTACCAAGTAGAATTAATTCCCAGTTTGAAGTCATGCATTCCTGGGCACTAGTCCAGTCCAACGTGTTCATTGTTATTAGGTACATGCAGCAAGTGAGTGTCTGCAGGCCAGTGGAAATGGCAATGGCATCACAACAAGGACACGACTGAACCTAAAGTCACATGAACCTCCCTGTTCTCTTTCCACTTGCAAAATGCTCCTTAAAATGGATCCCCATTCGTTTATCAGCTCTAATCTGGCTCCCTTTTTGCTTCTATTTGTTCAAGCTCCAGTAAAACACCTTGGGGCATTTTGGTCAGCACGAATAAATTGGTCTGTAGGGCCTAACTTCCTGCTGTATGATTCTAGTCATTGAAAGCGAAAATGCCTGTTAGTTTATCAATTGCTGAGTGCATCTCCCCAAAACTGCATTATGTTCCCCTCAAGCCCACCACAGTGGTGCAGCGCCAGAGACCTGGTTTCAATCTTGACCTCGGATGCTGACTGTGTGGAGTTTGTACGTTCTCCCTGTGACCATGTGGGTTTTCTCCAGGTGCGCAGGTTTGTTGGTTAATTGGCATCTGTAAATGATCCATCGTGCGTAGGATAGAATGGGCGGTCGATGGTCGGCATGGATTCAGTGGGCTGAAGGGTCTGTTTCCATGCTGTATCTTGTAAACTAAAGGGGCGATCACTTCTTCCACATGCACAGCTCCTATGGCTGTTGCTTATCATTTGCAGTATCTGCAGCCTTTTGTTTCATCTTTCAAGAAATGCACAAGCCTTTTAACAACTGAGTGTTCTGTATTCCTGCTCAATAAAGAATCGTTGTGATGTGTGTGTGTGTGTGTGTGTATGTGTGTGTGTGTGTGTGTGTGTGTGTGTGTGTGTGTGTGTGTGTGTGTGTGTGTGTGTGTGTATGTCTGTGCATGTGTGTGTGCACATGTGTGTCTATGTGTGTGTGTTGGTCTTTGTATGTGTGTTGGTCTGTGTGTGCACGTGTGTGTTTGTAATTAAATAAAGAAGGATATTAATTTGTCTTCCAGTGCGTCTGTGTGTGTTGGGAGGTGTGTGTGTGTGTGTGTGCGCGTGCGCGTGTGTGTGTGTGTGTGAGTGTGTGTGTGTGTGTTGGGAGGTGTGTGTGTGTGTGCGCGTGTATGAGTGTGTGTGTGTGTATGTGTGTGTGTGTGTGTGTTTGCGTGAGTGTGTGTGTGAGAGAGTGTGTGTGTGTGTGAGAGTGAGTGTGAGTGTGTGTGTGTGTGTGTGTGTGTGTGAGTGTGTGTGAGTGTGTGTATGTGTGTATGTGTGCGTGAGTGTGTGTGCGGTTTATTTTTGCTGTAGGTGTGTGGGGGGGGGGGGGGTTGTGGGGAACAGGTGCAGACGTACCTCTCTGACAAGTGCTCAGGCTGCAGGGCAGACAGTGAGGAATGGGACAGCTCTGCTGGAAACCTCATCCCAGGCAGGTGCAGATTCATGGCGGAGGGGTGAAGAGGTGGCAGAGTGCCCGGGGTTGCGATCGGGTAGAACGGTGACCGCAAGGCTGAGAGGCAGTATGAATCATCCACCCTGCAAAAGAATAACAGCAGTCCATCACGATCCATCACAAAACACATTCCTTCCTAGCAGTCTCACTCACAGTCATCTTACCACAATGCTGGCTCATTCTGGTGCTCGGCTGGTCGGCCATTCAGCTGCCAACCTATTAAATTCCAAAACTACCTTCCCTAAACCTCACTCTTGCATTTTAATTCACACTTAAAACCCTAATCCCTTGACCTTGTCTCCTTCCCCCACTGTAGTTTGCTTTAGTTTAGAGCTAGAGCGTGGAAACAGGCCCTTCAGCCCACTGAGTCCCTGCTGACCAGTGATCACGCCATTCACTAGTTCTATCCTACACACTTGGGAACATTTACAGAAGCAAAGTAACCTACAAATCTAGAGGAAGGAATTACAGATGTTGGTTTACGCTGAATATAGACATAGAAATCTGTAGTAACTCAGCGGGTCAGGCAGTATTCTCCAGAGAACAAGAATAGGTGATATTTTGGGTCAAAAAGTGCCTGAGGAAGGTTTTCAACCCAAAATGTCACCTATTTCTTTTCACCAGAGATGCTGCCTGACCCGCTCAGTTACTCCAGCCTTTTGTGTCTAACCTACAAATCTGCATGCCATTGGAATGTGGAGGAATCCAGAACACCAAGCGAAAACCCACGCGGTCACAGGGAGAACGTAAATACTCTGTACAGACCACACCTGTACTCGGGATTGAACCCTGGTCTCTGGCGCTATAAGGCAGCAGCTCTACAGCTGCCCTCGTTTGGTGTGAGGTTTAGCTTGATTATCGCCACAGGATCTTTGTGGAAACTCCAGTCTGCTGCTGTTGTAACCCTCAGAAACTGCAGGCCTTGTTAATGTGAGCTTCATTCCTTTTTGCTTCTAGCTAGAAGCGTAGTTAATTGCCCTGGGCAGATTACTCAGACTCACTGGGTTAATTGGTCTTGCTGCAGGAAGGGAAGATACAGTGCAAACTCTGTGCAGAGGAATCTGATGCTACTCTTTAGGTGCGATCGTGTGACAAAGGGAAAGGCAATGGTCAGGTTGCATCATGCACCTTCTGTTGTGTTCACATGTGGTAAACTCACAACCAGACCAGTCTTGTTTGCAGGGCAGACATGTAACTTGCATATTCCCCCCTGTATATAAAACAACACCAAACATATTGGATTCAGGTGGGGCGGCACAGTGGTGCAGCTGGTAGAGCCGCTACCTCACAGCGCCAGAGACCTGGGGTTCGACCCTGACCTTGGGTGATGCCTGTGCGGAGTTTGCACGTACTCCCTGTGACTGCGTGCGGTTTTCTCCGGGTAGTTAGGTTTCCTCCCGCATCCCAAAGACGTGCAGATTTGTGGGTCAATTGGCCTGGGTAAATTGAGTGGGAAAGTGGGAGAACATTGAGCTGGTGTGAATGGGTGATCGATGGTCGGTGTGAGTTCAGCCTATTTCCATGCTGTATCTGTAAACTGAACTGAACTGAACCAAAACAAGTGGGACAATTGAGCAATCACAAAATATCACAGAAAGATGTAATAGAAAAACGGATTCATATTATGTCCAAATATGTAAAAATTCAATTTTCTTTAAAAATGCTCAAGTTCTGATTACCAATCCAACCAAAACATTCCCAGCTTGGCCAAGATTTAAGGGGCAGCCCTTATGAGGGTGGAATTAATTGCTGACAAGGAAAAGGTCAGAAAACTGAAGAACTGTGAAGGAAATTCAAGTTTTTTTTTTTAACACCGAATGTGGTGATAGCCTGGAACACGCTGCCAGGGGTGGTGGTGGAGGCTAGGGTTGCCAACTGAGTCATCGCGTATATTGGGCTGAATTGGTTTGTCCCTTATGGACCCGCCCTTGTCCCGTATTTGACTGCTACTACTCGGGTCAAGGGGACTGTCGGGTCGGAGCTCCGCGTCTGGCCCCGCCTCAGCAATCCTGACGTAGTGCAGTCCATCGGCAGCAGCGCCGACACCACCACCCCTCCTTCTCATGGCCGATCATCGGTTCATGAGTTGGATGGGGTGCCAGACCTTGTGCGTGACGTTGCCTGGGCCAAAACCCCTCAGATGGCCCGCCGGCTGGGATTTCTGTGCAGTCCAGCACCCGGGCCAACTCATCATTCACCCAGCCACGGCCGAGTCGGTCAACGAATTGCCGTCGGGAATTCGTCCCTTATTTTGACCGTTTGTCCCATATTTGGGAGTGAGGAAAATTGGGAACCCTAGTGGAGGCAGGTACGATAGTGGCTTCTCAGACCCTTATGGATATTTGCATGGATAAGCAGAGAATAAAGAGGAATGGGTTAAGCGCAGACAGTGTTTGTCTTGGCATCATGTTCAGCACAGACATTGTAGGCCCAAAAGCCTGTTCGTGTGCTGTGCAGCTCCAGGTTCCATGATGGTGACCAACACTGAAGCAGAGTACCTGCAGGAAATCCAGCTCAACTAAAGGAGCCCTTGAACGGCTGGGCTGTGCATCGTTAGACTAGGTTCTAGTTAGGGTTGCCAACTTTCTCACTCCCAAATAAGGGACAAAAGGTCAAAATAAGGGACAAATTCCCGATGGCAATTCGTTGACCGACTCGGCCGGGAGGGGAGAGAATGCAGGAGTATAACTGGTCTGCCGTTTTAGTTGCTCCACACTGGATCTGTTTGGGCTGAAACAATCTCCCCTTTACAGGTCCTAGCTTCTGCCAGAAGTGAGACATTCAACAGTGTCTGACTACAACAGACACTGTGGCGCAGAGGAGTTGCTGCCTTACAGCGCCAGAGACCCGGGTTCGATCCTAACGACGAGTGCTCTCTGTATGGCATTTGTACATTCTCCCTATGACCACGTGGGTTTTCTCCGGGCGCTCCGGTTTCTCCCACACTCCAAACACGTACAGGTTTGTAGGTTAATTGGCTTCGGTAAAATTGCAAATTGTCTTGTGTGTGTCAGACAGTGTCAGTGTATGGGGACGAAGGGCCTGACTTCCTCACAAGTCTAAAGTGAAGCAATGCAGATTTTAGATTCTGTCGTCATGTGCAGAGCTGAGCAACAGATGCTGGGGGAGCCATCCAACCTTGTGTGATCAATACAACAACCTGAACGGCATTTCATCTTTACAGGCACTTATGCGAATTTACAATCTTACAGGTAATGCACAGTGGATGACAAGAGATGGATTTTGCATGTTCGCTGCTGGTCTTTCCTTTTCAATCTTTTCACTGCCTTTGAAGCTTAATTTAACCTACAATTCATTCTGTCTGTCCTCCCTGGATTCGAGCTGCTGCAAAAGCTCTTTATCTGAATGCACAGAGCATTTACAACAAGATCCGTGAATGAAAGGCATAAATAGAATTAATTGACTACTGTACTCACTACAGAGACACGATTGCAAGGCGACCAAGGTGAGGCATTAAATATCCAAGGATACATGAAGCAAAGGAGGCGAAATGCAAAGGAAGGCAGGGTAATCTGGACATTAAAGAATGGAATAAATGCAGGAGAATGGAAAGATTGAAAAATCAAGGAGCAGTCACAGTAGTGTGAGTTTACGAAAGGTGTCCGCGCAGTGAATTAGGCTAAATTAGTATACATTTGGATAATTTAGATAGTATAAATTAGGAAAGCACAAGATGCATGTAACAAGGCCAATAGAATACATTTGGGGGACTTTATCCATATGAAGAAGGGTGGTGAATCTGTGGATTTCATTGCCCCAGACAGCTGTGGAAGTCAGTTCAATGGATATTTTTAAGGCGGAGATTGACAGATTCTTGATGAGTAAGGGTGTCAGGGGTTATGGTGAGAAGGCAAGAGAATTGGGTTGAGAGGGATAGATAGATCGGCCATGATTGAATGGCGGAGTAGACTTGATGGGCCGAATTGCCCAACTCTGCTCCTACAACCTATGAGCTCATGCAAACAAAATGGAGAGGCTATTTTAGATCTAGCACTGTGTAATGAGAAAGGGGAAAATTGCTTATCTTCTGGGAATGGTGATCATATAAGAGAGAAATTTCTATGAAAATTTGGGAGTGATTTATTCAGTCTGAATTTAAGAACTGAATCCAAAAATAGCAAAATACTAAGCCACAAGATGTGAGCTGACTGTGATAAACTGGGAAACTGCATTAATTGGTTCAGAGAGTTACACAGCAGGAAAATAGGCCCTTTGGCCCAACCTATCCATGCTAGCCAAGATGCCCATCTATTCCAACCCCATTTGCCTCCATTTGGCCCACATCCTCAAAACCTCTCCTATCCATGTACCTCTCCAAATGTCTTCTATACATTGCAATTGTACTTGCCTCTATCACCTCCTCTGGTAGCTCAATCCACATACCCACCACCATCTATGTGGGAAAAACTCATAACTCAGATCCTTTTAAATCATTTCCCCCTCACCTTAAACTTCTAGTTTTTGTCCACATTTGACCCATAACCCTGCATACCTTTTCTATCCATGTACCTGTCCAAGTATCTATAAAATGCTGTTGTACCAGCCCAACTACCTTCAAGACCTAACTGGGAAAAAGGACTATCTACGCAATTTATACTTATCATGATTTTGTAAACATCGATAAGATCACCCCCTCAGCCTCCTTAGTTCCAGAGGAAGTTACCCCACCCTATCCAATCCTTATAACTCAATCCCTCCAATTCAGCCAACCTTTCCTGTAGTTTCTCTAATGTAACCACTTCCTATAGTGTGGTGACCAGAACTGCACACAATACTCCCAAGTGTGGCCGAACCTATGCCAGCACAGTGCACTCAGAAAATATTCAGACCCCTTCACTTTTTCTGCATTTTGTTACGTTACAGCCTTATTTTAAAAGGGATTAAATTTTTTTTTTAAATCATCAATCTACACACAATACCACAGAATGGAGAAGTGAAAACAGGTGTTTAGAATTTTTTGCAAAGTAATTGAAAATAAAGAACTGAAATATCACATTTACATAATTATTCAGACCCTTTTCTATGACACTCAAAAATGAGCTTCTGTGCATCCTGTTTCCATCGATTATCCTTGAGATGTTTCGACAACTTGATCGGAGTCCACCAGTGGTAAATTAAATTGATTGGAAATGATTTGGAAAGGCACACACCTGCCTATATAAGGACCCACAGTTGACAGTGCATGTCAGAGCAAAAGCCAAGCCATGAAAATGAAGGAATTGTCCGTAGACCTCCAAGACAGGATTGTGTCAAGACACAGATCTGGGGAAGGGTATAAAACAATTTCTGCAGCATTGTAGGTCTCGAACAGCACAGTGGTCTTCGTCATTCTTAAATGGAAGAACCTTTGAACCAACAGGACTCTTCATAGAGCTGGTCACCTGGCCAAACTGAGCAATCAGGGGAGTAGGGCTTTGATCAGGGAGGTGACCAAGAACCCGATGGTCACTCTGACAGAGCTCCAGAGTTTCTTTGTGTAGATGGGAGAATATCCCAGAAGGTCAACTATATCTGCAGCAGCACTCCACCAATCAAGCCTTTATGGTAGAGTGGCCAAACAGAAGCCACTCATCAGTGAAAGGCACATGACAGCCCGCTTGGAGTTTGCCAAAAGGTATGAGAAACAGGATTCTCTGGTCTGATGAAACCAAGATTGAACTCTTTGGTCTGAATGCCAAGCGTCACATATGGAGGAAACCAGGCACTTCTCATCACCTGGCCAATACCATACCTACGGTGAAGCACGGTGGTGGCAGCATCATGCTGTGGGGATGTTTTTCAGTGGCAGGAACTGGGAGACTAGTCAGGATCGAGGGAAAGATGAACGGAGCAAAGTACGGAGAGATCCTTGATGGAAACTTGCTCCAGGGCGTTCAGGACCTCAGACTGGGGCGGAGGTTCCCCTTCCAACAGGACAATGACCCTAAGCACACAGCCAAGACAACGCAGGAGTGACTTTGTGACAAGTCTGTGAATGTCCTTGAGTGGCCCAGCCAGAGCCCGGACTTGAACCCGATTGAACCTCTCTGGAGGGACCTGAAAATAGTTGTGCATTGACACTCCCCACCCAACCTGACAGAGCTTGAGAGGATCTGCAGAGAAGAATGGGAGAAATGACCCAAATACAGGTGTGCCAAGCTTGTAGCATCATACCCAAGAAGAGTTGAGGCTGTATTCACTGTCAAAGGTGCTTCAACAAAGTACTGAGTAAAGGGTCTGAATACTTATGTAAATGTGATATTTCACCTATTTATTTTTAATTACTTTGCAAATATTTCTAAACACCTGTTTTCGCTTTTTTTATTATGGGGAATTGTGTGTAGATGAATGATAAAGAAAAAAAAAATCAATCCATTTTAGAATAAGGCTGTAATGTAACAAAATGTGGAAAAAGTGATGGCGTCTGAATACTTTCTGAATGCACTGTCTATCTTTTCTTAAGTAAGGGGATCAAAACTCAAGTGCAGCCTCACCAACATCCTGTACAATTGTAGCATTACTTCATTATTTCTAAACTCCAATCCTCTTGCAATTAAGGTCAATATGGTATTTGCCTTCCCAACGAGTTGGTAAACGCACTTGCTAACATTTTGTGATTCACACTCCAGAATACCCGGTCTGCAGCATCGCAGGTCGATAGTGGTGTTAAAGGATGCATTTGGTACATTGGTCCTCAGCAGTTTGGGTTTTGAGTATAGAAGCTGAGATTTGGTTTCAGTTGTACAAGGCTGCATTTGATCAGTTTTGTCTTAGCCACTTGGCTATAGAAAGGATGCCATTAAGTTGGAAAGGGTGTATGGAAGGTTTACGAGGATGTTACCAGGACTTGAAGACCTGAGCTAGAGGGAGAAGTAGGGCAGGCAGGTTAGGACTTCAGTTGGTTGAGGCTGTTGCTATTTAAAAGACACCTGGATAGGTTAATGGAAAGGAAAGGTTTGGAGGGATATGGACTAAACACGGGCAGATGGGTCCAACTTGCATGGGGTAATTTGGTTTTCATGGACTAGTTGGGTCTGTTTTGATGTTTTACGACTCCATCTCTCTGAGAGTGAGAGTGAGAGTGAAACAACAGACGAGGTGGCGTGACACCAGTGGTAAAAAAAAGTGCCAGAATCAATGTCTAAGGTAGTGTGAACAGGAAATATAGATAATAATACAAATAAAAAGGTTGGGCAGTGTCAATATGGATTTAGGGAAGGAGATCATGTTTCACTGAACTGTTAACAGTTTTCAGCCGAATAGATAAGGGAAAACCTGTTGATTTGAAGTATTTGAACTTCCAGACTTTGACAAGCACATTACAGGGGCAATATATTTTCTTAGAGTAAACAAGTGGTGCAGCTGGGCAGCACAGTGGTGCAGCCGGTACAGCTGTTGCATCACAGCACCAGAGACCTGGGTTCAATCCTGACCTCTGCTGCTGTCTGTGTGGAGTTTGCACGTTGCACTTTTGCAAGTAGGAATTTCGTTGTTCTGTTTCGGGACATGTAGTAAAACACTCTTGACGCTTTCCCTGTGGGTTTCGTCCTGGTGCCCTCTGTAAAATTGTCCCTGGTGTGTAAGGAGTGTATGAGAAAGTGGGATAACATAGAACTGGTATGAACCGGTGATTGGTAATCGGTGTGGACTTGGTGGGCCGAAGGGCCTGCTTCCATGTTGCATCTCTAAACTTTAACTATTGATCAAGAGTGAACTGGCAGAGGCAGGGAGGGAAATTGGCAATTGAGATAGCGTTGTTGTACAAATGACCCGACCCTAATTGTCGCCTATCTAACACCTCTACAGGTGATGCTTGACCCACTGAGTTCCTCCAGCACTTGGTGTTTGCTCAAGATTTGAGCATCTGCTGTCTCTTGTGTCGTCTTGGTGATGACCATGATGGGAGGAGAGGAAGATCAGGTCAAAGATAGGCACAAGTGCAAGGCTGCAGCAGTCCAACCCAACCCAGTCACCAAGGAAATGGGTTGGGATCGGCATGGCAGGTGGTGTAGTTGAAGCCTCGCGGCTGGAGTTCACGAGGCTCTAGGTAGACAGAGGGCAGTGAAGGCTCTCACTGATGCATGCATGGAGTTAGGTTGGCATGGCACCACCTGGGGAATGAAGACATTCTCTGTGAACACCGTGGACCGATAACATGTCTTGAGGCAACCAGAGGGCACCGGAGCCAAAAACAATGGGATCACTTGTTTGTTCTCAGAAGAGAATACTCAGTGGCGGCACGGTGGCACGGCAGTAAAGTTGCTACTTTGCAGCGCCAGAGACCCGGGTTCAATCCTGACCACGGGTGCTGTCTGCACACAGTTTGTACGTTCTCCCTGTGACCGTGTAGGTTTTCTCTGGGTGCTCATGTTTCCTCCCACACTCAAAACATGTACAGCTTTGTAGGTTGATTGGCTGTGGTAAAAATTATACATTGTCCCTAGCGTGTAGGATAGTGCTAGTGCATTCCTAAAACGAAAATTGAAAGCTAAACATAGAAAATAGATGCTGGAGAAGGCCATTCGGCCCTTCGAGCCAGGAACACTGTTATATATGATTATGGCTGATCACCCAAAATCAGTATCGCGTTCCTGCTTTCTCCCCATATACCTTGATTTATGGATAAGGGGGAAGATGAGAAAATCATTTTTCACACAGAGAGTGGCGAATCTGTGGAATTCTCTGCCACAGAAGGTAGTTGAGGCCAGTTCATTGGCTATATTTAAGAGGGAATTAGATGTGGCCCTTGTGGTTAAAGGAATCAGGAGGTATGGAGAGAAGGCAGGTACAGGATACCGAGTTGGATGATCAGCCATGAACATATTGAATGGGGGTGCAGGCTCGAAAGGCCGAATGGTCTACTCCTGCACCTATTTTCTATGTTTCTATGATTCCGTTTGTCTGAAGAACTAATTCTTTTTGATTCTTTTGAAACTGATTCTTTTTTGACGGGAATGACTCCTGCAGTTATAGGAAGCCAATGGAGCAGTGCGCGTGTGCCATGACCCATTCCCCAGTATAGTGTCCAGTCCCCACTTACCTGAAGGCTGGGTGAGGGAACGGGTGATGGGCAAGATAGCTGGAGTGGTAGTAGGCAGTGGCAGCTGCCTCGAGGCCCATTGGCGGCAGCGCAGGCATGCGGAGCTCTTCCCCCGTGTGGTATGGCCGGAAACTGCGGAGGTAATCTTCCTGAACACTGCCCGTTGCAACCACATGAGGAACTGGACGTTGAAGACTGCGCGGAACAGAATCAGAAAGGCTTTAACATGCACAAGCCAGCACATATTCTCCAAAAACAAATGTGTCCCTTTCCCTCCTTTTTATCAAAGTGCATTCAAAGTTCAATTCCAAAGAAAGATCTTTTCCAATCAAAAGCTGGAATCATTATTTATTTAGATAACAATCTTATCAGGGAAATGGCCTTACCAAATACTTTTAAAGGTCTGAACCATAATTACTTTGCAAACATTTGTTTTACAACACCCTTAAATAAACAGTGATTGAAGAGAAATTGGGTTTTGGACTTGGATTGTGGGCTGCTCTGGAGACTCAGGTCTGGTTTGAGTTTTGACTGAGGAGAGCACTCGACGCTGCCCCCCAGAGGTAGGGAGAGTAGTAGGTGGTCCTCCCATCAACCTTGCCCAGATGGCCATTTTGTGGAGGGGCCTGTGGCTCCCCATCTCATGTCGGTGGACGCGAGCATGGCCGATAACTTGATTCTACATCTCAGCACGGAAAGATCCCACTTTCTAATCAACTGGGCAAATGGATTTTTGTCAGACTGAAAACCTCCCACCTTAATGCCAATCATTTACTCAATCACCCCCCCCCCCCCCCACAAAGAACAAGTAGAACCATTGATGGCGTGATTTTTACCAGGGGAACTATTTTGTCTGCCGAATTAATCTAATCCACCCCTGACACACACAAACACCCGCTGAGCCGTTTGCATTTTGTACAGGAGTGTGGGAGCGTGTATGAATGTGATTTTGCATGTAACAAAGACTAACGTTTGCAGAATGTTTACAATTTCTTCTGTATGTTCTCACTGCACTATTTCTGATAAAACCTCTGCATCATTACCTACACTGGGAGACCAGTCATTGACAACATATTAACAGTAGGGCAGACAAAATGTCCCGACAGAGTATAAATGATGGTTGTTGCTGGCTCAGTGGGCCTGCTTTTGTGCAGCACAGTTGACCAAGAGACTGTTTTCACCCTTTGCGTTTGCAATGATAATACACTGGACCCTAAATATCGTCGTGGTATTAACTTACTTGAGAGGAGGGAACCGGGAGTCCTGAACCACTGTGCTGTGAGTGAGACCAAATGCATAAGGGGTCCCAAGGAGGTGAGACGTAATGGATGGGGGACCCTTCTCTGACTGATGTTGGGCCTCTGCGTGCATTCGTTCTCTGCTGGGACCCCTGGCCACTGGTTCTGGCTGAAAGACAATAAGAAGAAAGTTTTTGTATCTGATGTACAACTACACGGCAGCCACCTCAGCATCCATGGATGTTAACACTCTCAGTGCAATGGGACTTTTAGTTTAGTACAGCGTGGAAACGTACCCTTCAGTCCGCTCTGACCAGCGATCGCCCGTACACTAACACCATCCTACGCACTTGGAACAATTTACAACTTACTGAAGTCAATTGACCTACAAACCTGTAGGAATTTGGAGTACAGGTGGAAACCGGAACACCTGGAGAAAACCCACGCGGTCACAGGGTGAACGTGCAAACTCCGTACAGACAGCACCCGTATTCAGGAACCAACCCGGGTCTCTGACGCTGTGAGGCGGAAACTTTACAGCTGCGTCACAGTGCCGCATTACAGAAATGAAGTCTCTTCATTAGAAATTGCTTTGTATGGCTGCGTCTAACCCAGGGTCCATTTGAACCCGACAGAGAAGATTTATGAGGATCATATCAAAAGACTTGAGGTCCAGAGTTAGAGGTAGATGTTGGGCAGGCAGGCTAGGACTAAGCCAGTTAAGACAGGCATTATAACAGCATTCAAAAGACATGTAGATAGATACACAGGTACTCTTCATTAGACCTTGTGAAGTAAGGCTGAGTCTAACCCAGCGACCATTTGAACCCTAATCATGGCCAAAGCACTCTCCAAGGACCATTTTAAAACACATTTGATTAGCTCCTCCTCTTGATGAGGAGCTAATCAAATATTCGCTGAGTGATTTGCTGGTGTCCCGCACAACAATAGCTTGGGCTATGGGTGGGAGTGGAACACTGCTCACTTATCAAAGCTATTTTGATGTAAACTATAGATGGGGAAACAATTGTGTTTTCCTCTCGGGTCAGCCTACCAGCAACAGAACCCTGACCCAGAAGACACCCAGGGAGCTAAATTCATTTCATATTAACTCTTCCCTGCTACTTTGAGCATAAATTGAGATTCTTCAAGGAAAAACCCCAGGTCTCTTTGCCTATGAATTTATTACCTCAACTTTCCCCAAAACTTTCCAATCTCTCTTAACCTCTTCCATAACTGGCGGTTTCAGATTAATTTAGTTTAGAGGTGCGGTGTGGAATCAGACCCTTTGTTGGTATAGGATGGAGTCGAGGTGCGAATAAATTATTTCAGTAGGGCAGGAGCAGGCAGAGATAATGGGTCTGCCAGGGCAGTTATGTTAACGGATTTTGGGGAGAAGGTAAAACTGGGCCGCGCCGGGGAACAATAAGGTTGGAGTCTGTAGAAGGCAGTCAGTTAAGCAAGAAAAACAAAAGAAGAGAAAGGCCACACAGCAGAGGCCTTTCTGAGTTTCCTCAGTTGTGGTGCCCGCCCAGAAGGTTCGCCAGTCGGCAGGATCTCGCCCGACGGCTCGTCGGATGGCATAAGCGGGAGGGAACTGTAGATATTGGGCACTAGGAGTGGGCTGGAAGGACGGTGAACTGGGGTTATGTCTCCAGCACATTTACGGTCGGCTGAAGGAGGTGCCTCTGGGACATAAAGATGGCCGGACGAGGAGAGGACGTGTCGGTTGGCGGGAACTGTACCAGTTCATTGAGCGGGCGGGCGGGCCGACCGGACTTTGGACTTTAAATAATGGCGGCAACAATGGTGTTGTCTGCATGTGTAAAATATGCGCAAAGATAATTTCCCAGTGCAGTTGCATACGTATGGTATAAAGTGTTTTCCCCAAATGTTTCCTTTTGCTTGTTCTGGCCAAGTGTCAAAACCCGCAGATTACTTTGCCCTGATCCTCTTCTCCAAGCCGCATTTGACCAGGGTCATCGGCCATGTTTTAATTTAATGAAAAGTCCGATTTGTGAACCGTTTCCGCTCTCAAGAGGTTGCTGTGCTAAGTGCAAGCTTACACGCTGATAATGGCTGACCCTTCCTGACTCTTCTGTGCTAACATGTAATATTAAATGTCAGTAATGTCATTTCCGAACCAGTGTCTCGAACCACTTTGTTCTCTTGCTCGCGCCTCTGCTGGCAAGGTTCCAGCCTGTCCCGGCCCCCCCCACCCCCACCCCCCACCTTGAAAGACTAAAGCGTTCTGATGCGTTTTTCATGTCGGAGGGAGCGACAGCCTCATGTCTCAGGCAGCCTCAATGCTTGGCGAAGCGTAAAAATGGTTCACAGAATGTCAACAGAAGTCAAAATCAAAGTTCAGGGAGCGAGCTCAGACACGAGGCTCTTTTCACCAGCGAGCCACTCAAGGAAATAAAACAATTTGGAGAGCGTTTTTAAAAATATTTGTGAAACATGATGACAACAGATCAAAGAGGTGTCAGAAAATGGCCATTAATCTTTGAAGTGTAAAGTCCTAAAGTTCTTCCCCAGTTGGCTCCTCGCTCCCGAAAAAAGACCAGGCTTCTTCTACAGTCATGGAGACAGGCAGGTTGGAAACAGGCCCTTCGGCCCACCATGTCCATCCTGACTGTCATGCCTCCATTTACACTAACCCCATTCTAATCCCTGCACATTCCCATCAATTCCCTCTCATTGATTTAATGTGGGCAAATTACCTACAGTACAACAGTGAATGCATTTCTAAGATATTTCGCTGAGTTCAAAGCACTTTGGGATGATGCACTAATCCTGGGCTTTGCGACAGAGAGGGTACCATGGGCGTGAGGTAGTTCTGACCGTTAGCCAGCCGGTGTGTGTTTTCCCCCTCCGGGCTCCATCTCACCTCCTCACCTTCCATCTGAATCTATGGAGCACCCACCAAGTCCACACTGACTGTCAAGCATCTCATTTCACTCTCTGCACGTTCCCATCAATTCCCTCTCATTCCCCAGTCTGAAGAAGGGTTTCGACCCAAAATGTCACCCATTCCTTCTCTCCAAAGATGCTTCCTGACCCGCTGAGTTACTCCAGCTTTTTGTGTCCATCTTCAGTTTAAACCAGCATCTGCCGTTCCTTCCTGCTCAATTCCCTCTCATTTTGACTTATTGTGGGCAAAATACCAACAGTACAACAGTGACTGGACTTCTATGGTACTTCACTGACTTCAAATCACCTTGGGATGTCCTGCTAAAGATACATTCAAATTTGCTCAGGGAAGGACATCATGAAGATGATACCAATCAGAACAGAACAGAATTCATATCAAATACAATGCCCACTTACATCATACCTTTACATGGTACAAACCTGCGGGATAGTTAACTTTAAAGATCTGAGAGCGGAGCAAGGTGGTCCACACCTGCAACATCCAATGGACTGTGGTGTAGTACGCAACGGAGTGTAACTTCCGCCATTTCAGTAATCCAGACCCGACTTCAGTTATGCCACTCGCAGTGTAATCAGCGTTGCGGGGGAACAGTTTGTGTGGTTTTAAATGTTTTAAATGTTTTTTTAATTTTTCTTTTTAAATGGCTCATGTCATTCCTGTGTTTGAATTGATTTTTGGATTAAACTTGCACTCTGTAATTCATCTAATCCCATTGTTCACAACTGCTTGTATGCACCCATAAAGGCAATTATATATATATATATATATATATATCTACAATAAATATATATATAATATATTTGTTATATATATGTGCGTAATACACCCATATATAAATGTGATATAAATGCATTTAATTATGACACACACACGTATATATTTTTCTAGTTTCTTATATACATAAACACACACACACACACACATTCTTTCTTTCATTCATTCATTCAACCTATCTCTCTCTCTCCCTCTACGAAATCCTAATATTGTGAATAATATCAATGAACACAAAGGCTGGGGGGACAGGATCAACGGTTTGGTTTAGTCCAGGGGTCGGCAACTTTTTTTGCATATCGTAACTTTTAAGAAACATTAAGACAGGTACATGGATCGGACAGGTATAGAGTACAGTCATAAGTTCACAACACGACGGTAGACTGAACTTTGGCAAAATTGTCTGCAATTTGGTAATTACACGCTGAGAAGCTTTGATAAAAAAAATGGAATAGATAACATTGCACTCAATAAATTTGGAAACATATTGACGTTAAGGTGTAGGAAGGAACTGCAGATGCTGGTTTAAACCGAAGATAGACAGAAAAAGCTGGAGCAACTCAGCGGGTCAGACAGCATCTCTGGAGAAAAGGAACAAGTGACGTTTCGGGTTGAGACCCTTCTTCTGCCCCGCTGAGTTACTCCAGCTTTTCGTGTCTATCCTTGTCATTAAGGTACATCATCGTGAAGATCAAAAAACTGCCCTGAGTTATGTCTGATCCAGCGTACAGAGGATTTGAGGTTTTGTTTGGGGCACAGGTAATCCTTTAGCAAGGAAAATCCGTCAACCCTCTGCAAGATTAGCTCAGTCTAAAGCCCCAGATAAAATATTCAGGCGTGTAATGTACAGGAGATGAATCACAGAGGTGCCTCCAACGTAATTCCGATAGTATTAATTACCGCAGACTTACTTACTATTGTTAGAGCGCTTATACATTTTAAAAAAATAATTAAAGTGTGGAACTGTTGCATTTACGAAGAACCCTGCAATTAGAGCGGAGCAGTACGCTCCGCTTGTAGATGACGCCGCCATGACAGAAGCCGGTTACAGGAATGTCGCTAAAGATTACCCATCAGCTAGTACGGCTTTTTGGAGGAGTGAACCATCTTGCTCCGCCCGGTCTAAGATCTTTGGTTAACTTCCCATTTGTATGCTTCAAACATTCCCAGTTCAGCTATTGAGGAAGAGAGAACTTAACAATTCTGTAACTGCTTCATAAAGAAGGTTGTCAGCTTTAATTAATGAGCGCGACATAGCTGCAGGGGAAAAGTAAGGGCGTGTTACTAATTGGATGGGTCGAATATAGAGGCACAAGAGAGGGCTGAGTGACCTGCTACAGTGCTGAAACAATAGATGCAAGCACCAGTACAATCTCCTCTTGATGGTTTAGTTATAGGGTCAGTTATATTTGTTAAGTTATAGTTCTTGTTGATGCAAGTTCGACAATAACCACCATTCTTGACCTGCGACTGCGTGAGGTTTACCACTAAATTTTTACACTCATTCGCACTGAAATGATGAGAAGTCTGAATGTGACATGCTCTGATATTATCATAACCAAATCATGTCAAAGGTTAGCTAACAGGACTACGTTGAACCTTCAGAGATGTTGTATAACTCATCGACCGCTCAAATATGTTTACCGTGTGCTTGCTGTTGGTTAAGTGGTCCAAAGCAGGTCTAATTTTCCTTCCCCTCTTAAAATCGTGGAGTCACAGTGTGGAAACTGGCCCCTCGATCCAACTTGCCCACACTGACCAATGTGCCCCATCTACACTAGTCCCACCTGTCTGTATTTGGCCCATATCCCTCTACAACTACCCTATCCATGTACCTGTCTTAATGTTTCTTAAACGTTGCAACAACTATCTCCTCCGGCAGCTCGTTCTATACACCCACCACCCTTTGTGTAAAAAAAGTGGCCACTCAGGTTCCTATTAAATCTTTCCCGCCTCTCGCCTTAAAAAATAAAGAATAACGTGGCCCAAGTCTTGACCCAAGTTCTGAACTAACTCCAGCACCTAAACTGCTGACATAACCTGAACAGGAGCCAAATCTTGACACCTCACTAGAAACACCACAATGTTTGTCAGCGAGCCCTATTTATTTATTTATCTATTTATTTATTTATTCAAGGAAGTGGAAGTCAATGACTCTGCCACTATTTATTATCCAACCCCAATTCCCCCTAGACAGAGGCAATTAAGGGTCAACTACACCAGTTGTCTCGAGCCACAACTACACACATTTTTACCCAGAGAGTGGCAGGTGCCTGTAACACGCTGCCAGAGGTGGCGGTGGAGACAGTACAATGGTGGTATTTAAGAGGCTTTTGGATATTCACATGGATATGCAGAGAATGGAGGAACATGGATCAAATGCAGACAGGGGTGCGCTTATCCTAGCTTCATGTTTGGCATGGACATTGTGGGCTGAAGGGCCTGTGCTATACTGTTCTGTGTAGAAACAAGGAACTGCAGATGCTGACTGTATACAAAAGGACACAAAGTGCTGGAGTAAATCTGCGGGTCAAGGAGCATCTTTGGAAAACGTTGATAGCTGGTGACATTTTGGGTTGGGACCTATCTTCAGACTGATTGTACTATTTTATGATCTGTATAAGGGTAATGATGGTCATGGTCATTATTGCTGAGATCAACAAAATTCCGGATTTATTTAACAACGCGATATCTAATTCCCAGTTGCCATGGTGGGATTCGAACTCATGTCTCCAGATCAGTGATCTTGACTGCCAATCCAGTAACCTAGCCCCCACACCACCATTCCTTCTGCCCAATGGGTCGAAGGATCACGGACAGCTAACACTGCCCCGGCCTAGGTCGACCATTGACCATTCACTGACTGGAGGCCTCCCAGATCAACAGTATCTGAACTGCAAATCATTTAAAATGTACTGACACCCCAAATGTGGCCAAGTGTGACTGAAACATTTGCCGTGGGTGCCCTCTCCCTCTCTCTCACTTCCTGTGGTTACTGAAACTTCCTGCCACAACAACAACTCAGCTGCCAAGATTGATCGGTAGCAGGGAATTACCGTCTGACCCCCCCCCCCTGTGATGCACTACACAGCCAACATACAAGTAATGGTGAGCCAAAGAAAACGCACCACCCACAAACTTCAGAATTGCTAAGAATGAAGCATAGTCATCTCGTATTGGTATGAAAACAATTGGCCTCCTCGTGAGATCTTAGGATGTCCCTATCCTATCCCAACCTCCTGTGTCCACCGGGCTCCAGAGTGAGTTCCCTTGAGTTCAGAGTCTGGCGTGGGAGATTGCAACCTTCACGTGGTCCACCCTGATTCGACAAATGCAATCAACCTGGCGTGCACAAACAGAAGATCAAACAGAATAAATTGTCTTACAACTTTAAGCTGTGCACGCCATACGAAAGAAGAAGTACAGAGCCTCAGGCACTGCCACTATTGTGACAACTTAAAGTCTGCATTGAAGTGAGAAACTAATGCAGCCATTTGATAACCATGGGCGGCACAATTGTGCAGCGACAGAGTTGCTGCCTTACAGCTCCAGAGACCCAGGTTCAATCCTGACATCAGGTGCTGCCTGTATGGTGTTCTCCAGTTTCCTCCCACACTCCAAAGTCGTACAGGTTTGTAGGTTAATTGGCTTCAGTAAAAAAAAATGTTGTCCGTGGTGTGTAGGAGAGTGCTAGTGTGCAGGGATCGCTGGGCCGAGGGTCATAAGGTCATAATGAATAGGAGTGAAATTAGGCCATTCAGCCTATCAAGTCTAAACCGCCATTCAATGATGGCTAATTTAATCATGGCTATCTAGCTCTCCTAACCCCATTCTCGTGCCTTCTCCCCCAGGGAGCCTGTTTCCACACTGGGTCTCTAAACTAAACTAAATATGCCCGAGAAGGGAGGTTTTACCTCATGGTGTAGTATGTTGTTAATGGGTTCCCAGTGTGATCAGGTTTGCCACAGCCACATCCTGCCCACACCGTGTTTGCCAGTTGTGTGTTACTTGGCAAGCCCCACCATGTCCTGTTTGGAACCAGTGACGAACTTTCCAGATATTCCACAGAAGGTTGGATAAAAGTTTAGTTTATTATTGTCGTTGGTGCAGTGAAAAGATTTTGTTTACGTGCTATCCGGTCAAGGAAAACTATTTACGTGATTACCATGAAGCCGTTCGCAGTGCACAGGTAAAGGACATAACATGTAGTGCAAAGATATTACACTGAAGTCCGATAAAATCCAATTAAAGATCGATCGGCGGTCAGATGATGCAGACTTCCTTCACTGGAGTTTCATGGCCATTATTACTGAGATGATCTCAAATTCCAGATTTATTTACTGCACACTAACTGAGGAGAGGATTGTTCAATAGCCTGATAACAGCGGGGAAGAACCGATTCCAGAATCTGGAGGTATACAGTTTCAAACTTCTGTGCCTCCATCCTGATGGGAGAATGGAGAAGAGGGAGTGAGTGGTCCTTGCTTATGTCGACGACATATTTCTCATAACTCCTAACCCAGCCACTTGATTCCCTCTCGCGTGAAGTGTAGATGGGGGGGTCAATAGAAGGGAGGCTGGTTTGTGTGATGGTCTGGGCTGCATCTACAACTCTCTGCAAGTTCTTGCTCTTACTGCTTTCCAGACAGTTCTGTCACCTTTGGACCCTGGACAGCGGGGAGATCTGGTAAACCAGGCAGTGGTTCATGGGCTGGGGATCTCGGCTACCACTGGGGACCAGAGAAAAAGGCAAATGTAAAGTAAGTTTCTCTGCTCCCACTGCCTGCCCAGGGATATTTATTCATGACTCTCCCCTCTCCAGCCAAAGAATACCAAAGGTAATCACACCATCGAGGCAGCAGGTGGGAGGACGCTATTAAAATAAATAATACAACGATATCCGATCTTTTGGTTTAGTATTTCCTCTTTTCCACCTACTGCTTTCAGAAACCTTTTTCCTGTGGGCAAGTACCTGGCATCTTCCCACACCGGTGTGGTACCAGTCTGAAGTGTGGGCAGTTGGCAAATGCTCTATCCTTCCTGGTATTTATCGCTGCGTTCTTGACAGAGGTCCCCCAAGTAATTGGGATTGGCAAGCAGGGCAACCTCTAGTTTCCCCTCTCCCCTCACTCTCAGTCTGAAGAAGGGTCTTGAACTGAGACGTCATCTATTCCTTTTCTCTGGGGATGCTGCCTGACCCAGCATTTTGTGCGTATCTACAGTAAGTAGGTAACCTCTGACTCAATCTCCTCCACCATTCATATATCTCCAGACTCAACCCCTTGTATCCCTCTCCCTTCTTGTAGCTGACCTGGGAATAATTCACAAGGGCAACATAACATGACGTTGCAGAAGAGATTAGTGAACAGGAATACACTCCCCAAATATTACCGCAATTTGTTCAAGACACACCTTGATTCGTTGCTGCTCTCAAGGACCAGTATTTAAAGCTGATCTGCCAAGCATAATTTTTTTTGACCAAAGAGAAGACTGACGGCCTGTTTGTGTGTGGTTAGTTCATACACTGCGTGCTTTGTCACTGCTTGCCCATGCCCAAGGCCCTTCATAGCTGGTTTTAACCTCAAGGTACAAATACTACAAATAGGGAAAAACTCACACACACACAAGCATACACACACATATAGACAGATATAGTCACCCACATAGACAGACAGATATAGATGCACAGACATACACACGCATAGACAAACAGACATACACACACAACATATAGGCACACAAACAGACAGACACATACACACAGAGGCAGACAGACACACTCACACATATAGACAGATAGATACACACATATAGGCAGGCAAACAGACACACACACACATAGATAGAGGTGTGGCTGAGGAGACTCTTTTGACTGGATGTTGAATTTTGACTGTAATTGATATATAGAAGTCAGTGAAGTTCCCAAAAGCATGAATTGTATTGGTACCACTTTGAACCATTGCCATCCCATGTAAACCAATGCACCGTAAACATAACAGTTTGGTATCCTGTGGAAAGTGAGTCACCGCCTGACAGCTCCATTCATTTCCACCATGGGCAAAGTACAGGTGAGGAGTGTGATGGAATAGCCCCCACTGGCCTGGGTGAGTACGGCACCGGAAATGATCAAAAAGCTCAATACTACCCAGGACAAAGCAGATCACTTGATTGGCAACCGGTCCACCCCCTCAAACATTTATTCTATCCACCACTCTGTGCACAGTGTACTCGTTATAATATGTTTGCAGTTACCCATCCAGGTAGATTATTGTGACAACGCAATTTGCAGGTTCCCCAGTAGGTCACTTGCTTTTCCTCGTACATTCCGGACCTCGGTGGTGGAATTGTTATCCAACAAAGTTGTGAGCAAAACTTCACAAGAAGCTCTGCAGGGGTTCAAGATGGTGGCTCACCACTTGGTTCTCAAGCTGTTTAGTTTTGTTTAATTTAGAGATACAGGCCTTTCGGCCCACTGAGTCCGTGCCGACCAGCGTTCCCCGTACACCAACACCATCCTACACACTAGAGACAACTTACAATTTTTACCAAAACCAATTCGCCTACAAACCTGTACGTCTTTGGAATGTGGGAGGTAACCGGTGCATTCGGGGAAACCCACGTGGTCATGGGGAGAACGTACAAACTCCGTACAGACAGCACTCGTAAGCAGGATTGAACCCGGGTAACTGGTGCTATAAGGCAGCAACTCTACCGCTGCACCACTGTGCCACCTTAACAGTGCCGTCGGTTAGGAAGGGCATTAAATGTTGGCCTTGCAAGTGAAGCCCAAGATCTGTAGTTAAATAAAAGCAGTACAATATGCACGACACAACTTGAATGACAGAGACATAAGGAATCGCAGATGCTGGAACCTTGAGCAAAAAGCAAAGCGCTGAAGGAACTCTGCAGGTGAGGCAGCATCTCCGGAGGGAATGGAAAGGCAACTTGACAGGTCGGGACCCTTTTTCAGACTCTGATGGCAGGATTAACTAAGTTTAAGATAGACATAAAATGCAGGAGTAACTCAGTGGGACAGGCAGCATCTCTGGATAGGAATGGGTGACGTTTCGGGTTGAAACCATGGATTGATGTGCAATGGAGTCCAGATGGAAGAACAAAGCAGGAGATGTAGAGAATCAGTACCGTTGAGTTAAAGATATTGGAAAGTAAATCTAAGAGTGGGAGAGTTGGAGATGAGTTTTAATGTTAATGGTCATGTTAAGTGTGTTGAAAGAGACTGATTTTTCATTTTAAGTCTGATTGAATTAGCACAAGGTGCTATTAACTAATCGATTAACCATCCATAATTTAACTACCACATCCCATAAAGTGAAAGGGGAAAGATTTAATAGGATCCCGAGCAACAACCTTTTTCACACAGAAGGTGGTGGATATATGGAACGAGCTGGCAGTGCAGGTGTAATGGATCGGAGTGAACTGCAGTCACTGTAGACACAAAGTTCTGGAGTAACTCAGCGGGTCAGGCAGCATCTCAAGAAGGCTCTTGTTCTTTGTACCTTTTCATATCTCTAGTTTCCCTCACGCTTGACTCTCAGTCTGAAAAAGGGTCTTGACTCAAAACATCTCCTATTCCTTTCCTCCAGAGATGCTGCCTGACCCGGTGAGTTACTCCAGCATTTTATGTCTATCTTCTCTTGCCACAGGAGGTAATTGAAGCAGGTCCTATAAAAGCATTTAAGAGACATTTGGACAGGCACATGGATAGGAACAGTTTTGATGGGTATGGGCCAAACGTCGGTAGGAGGGACTCGTGTAGATGGGGCATCTTGGTCAGCATGGGCAAGTTGGGCCGAGGGGCCTGCTCCCGTGCCATATGACTATGACTCTACCACCTCCCAACATTAGAGGTGTGTCATATTTACAGTATGAGATGAACAGATAATGCCTTCAAATAATTTTGCCTGTGAAAAGATACATCTTGATCTCAAATGTCAACAAATATTTGAGATTGTGCAGATTTCAGGCAAGACTAACCATTTTTAGTCAGTGTCCCCATTAATTTAATCATTATAACCATTGCTATGTTTACGTTAATATTCATATTCACGGTGCTCGGTGAGTCTAACATAAACTTCATTTGGGAATCAGAATCTATATCATTTGCTATCTTGGGTTGGTCTTTCTATTCCTAGATAAGGTTTCAGCTGAGATTGAGTAAGAGGTGAAATCAAGTGAGTTGGAGGTAAAGGTGAGTAACCTAGAGCGAGACTGAGTGAGTGGCGGTAGGTACAGAGATTTAGGGAAGTAACAGGAACACACGTTGAAAGAAAAATGTGAACTTCCTATTTCCCTCAGCTAGTGAACGAGATTGCCAGATGAAAGCATAGTAGGAAGAATGTGGAGGCATAAGAGAGGATGCAGAAGAGTTACCAGATGCTGAGCAGATTAGGGGGTATTAGCTCTTAAGAAGAGGATGGATAAAGTTGGTTTAAGAAGGAATTGCAGATGCTGGAAAATCGAAGGTAGACAAAAGTGCTGGAGAAACTCAGCGGGTGCAGCAGCATCTATGGAGCGAAGGAGCGAAGAAGAAGGGTTTCGGCCCGAAACGTTGCCTATTTCCTTCGCTCCATAGATGCTGCCGCACCTGCTGAGTTTCTCCAGCACTTTTGTCTACAATGGATAAAATTGGGATTGTTTGCTCTGGAATGCTGGAGGCTGATGGGAGATCTGATAGATGTTTATAAAATGAGGAGAGGCATAGATAGGATGGACAGAACCTTTTTCCTAGGGTGGAAAGATTAGTACACATGGCTTTGAGGTGAAATGGGCAATGTTTAAAGGAGATGTCCAGGGGTGGGAGGTGGAGGCAGATAGTGGTGTTTTAGAGGATTTTAGATAGGCATGCGGATATGCAGGGAATGGAGGGGTATGGATCAAGTGCAGGCAGCTGACATTAGTTTAGCTTGGCATCATGTTCGGCACAGGCATTGTGGGCTGAAGGGCCTGTTCCTGTGCTGTATTTTTCCATATGTATCTTTCCAGATTCTATGTTAGTGTGAATATACATTGTTCACAACTGGGATTGGACAACCTGTTAACAACGAAGAGAGTGATCAAATCCATCTGTAAAGAGTGAATTATTGGGAAAGTAGAATGATGCGTAGCATCTGATAAGCCCCAGCTCCCTGTCCAGACAGTGTTGACGTGTAGTTTAAAGTACTTTTCAGGTCAGATGGTTAACTTCTCTTCGACAGATTCAGTTGGCACGAGGACGTTGGCGCACATGTTAAGCCCTCGTCCACACTGGGCAAAAAGACGTGCCTTTGGAAAGGAGATGGGGAGGGATTTCTTTAGCCAGAGGGCGATGAATCTGTGGAATTCATTACCAGAGATGGGTGTGGAGGCCAGGTCAATGGAGATTCTAAATTAGTAAGGGAGTCAGGGGGATATGGGGAGAAGGCAGGAGGATGGGGTTGAGAGGGAAATATAGATCAGTCATTATTGAATGGCGGAGTAGACAATGGGATGAATGGCCCAATTCTGTTCCTAGAGCTTATGAACTTATGTCTGCTTGGTACACAGCAATAAGGGGAAGCTAGCTACCATAAAAAAAAAAGGAAACTCTTAAAATATGTTATCTCTCCTAATGGAAGATCATTAATTCCCCCAATTGGTCTGTTGGGAGATTTCTACCATTTTCCCAATGTTATCAGAGTTTTCCAGCGTCCTTAGTTAATTATAAACGTTGACCATGGGCGGCGTAGTGCTGCTGCCTCACAGTGCCAGAGACCTGGGTTCGATCCCGACCTCGGGGGCTGTCTGTGTGAAGTTTACACCTTCTCCCTGTGACCACGTGGATTTCTTTCAAATGCTCTGGTTTCCTCCCACATTCCAAAGATGTGCAGATTTGCATATTAATTGCCCTCTGCAAGTTACCCCTAGTGTGTAGGGAGTGGATGAGAAAGTGGGATTACATAGAACTAGTGTGAACAGGTGATTGGTCAGTGTGGACTGGGTGGGCCGAAGGGCCTGTTTGCGTGCTGCATCTCTAAACCAACACAGAAAAAAAATGTACGTTTTATTCCAATGCTTCCTAACCCCCTCGGACAAATTCAATGCCTTACAACAGAACTCTGCCGAGTGAACAAGACTCAAGGACAGAGGAAAGTATTCAGAAATGTTTATTTTAAGCAGAAAAGATGGTACCTCAGTTCCTGCCTGATCTTCCACTATAATGGCTCCTTGGGGAATGGTTTATTTAACGGTAAATATCAGAAACATTTGGTTCCGTTGCTCGCAGTTACTCAGGTGATGTATTAGCCTGTTTGATGTGACACTGACTCATCGGAAATCGGAAGGGTTCTAAGATTAAGTGACGCGATTGTAACAGGAGCCAAGATGGACTGGGATCTTGCTCTGGAGAGGGGGCTTGCTATCCACTGATACATGCTGGAAAGTATGACTTCAGTTTAGTTTAGAAATACAGCATGGAAACAGGCCCTTCAGCCCACCGGGTCCACGCAGACCATCGATCACCTGTTCACACAAGTTCTATGTTATCCCATTTTCACATCCTACACACACGGGGCAATTTACAGAAGCCAATTGACCTACAAACCTGCACTTCTTTGGGATGTGGGAGGAAATTGGACCACCAAGATGAAACCCATGCAGTCACAGGAGAAGGTACAAACTCCACACCGACAGTACCCGTAGTTGGGATTGAACCCAGGTCTCCGGGTCTCCAGGTCATCTCTACTGCTGCACTTCTGTGCTGCCCATCTCTAGTCTGGGGTCTGCAGTGGCACAGCGGTAGAGTTGCTGCTTACAGCACTGGAGACACGGGTTCCATCCTGAATGCGGATGCTGTCCGTACAAAGTTAGTACATTCTCTCTGTGACTGAGTGGGTTTTCCCCGGGTGCTCCGGTTCCCTCCCACATTTCAAAGGTGTGCAGGTTTGTAGGTTAATTGGCTTATGTAAATTGTCCCTAGTGTGTAGGGTAGAACTGGTGTACAGGTGATCACTGGTGAGCGCGGACGCGGTGGCCCATATAGCCCGTTTCCACGCTGTATCTCTAAACTAAACTAGGCAGTACAACAACAGATTGTATTGTCTGGATGGTCATGTTATTGTTCAAGCCCCCACAGAAGCTGCTTCCCAACTTACTTCATCCGGATCCATCAACATATCCTCGCACAGTAACGGCTGGGTTCTCCTGCATATGGCAGACGTGGCAAGTGCCAGTTAACCAAATCTGCTGGTTAGCATGATGTCAGATTCCCCCTTTGACACAGCTGAAAAAGTTGTCAAAGGCAGTATTTTTAGACATACAGCCGACCAAGTCCACACCGACACATCCACTGCCCGATCTCACTAGTTCTACGATACATGCCACTTTCACATCCACTCCCCACATACTAGGGGCAGTTTGCAGCTGACAATTAACCTACAAACCCGCATGGCTTTGGGATACAGCAGGACGTGGGAAACCAGAGCACCTGGAGGAAAGCCACGCAATCACAGAGAGAACGTGAACACTGCACACACAGTTGGCACCCGAGGTCAGGATCGAGCCCAGGTCTCTGGTGCTGTGGGGTAGCAGTTCTACCAGCTGCACCACTGTACCACCCTGTTCCTCAAAAATCCAGATCCACACCCTGTGGAGTCGACCACAGTGGTGTGGATCTGGATTTACACACAAGGGTTACAGACTGGTACCCAGTGAACCAGGAGGGATTGTGTGACTATCTTGCAGTTTCATGGTCACCAACCTTGACCATGTGATCCAACCTTTTCAAAATAAAATCCAGATAATTTAATTTAAATTTCCATGACTGCTACAGTGGGATTTGAACTTCACTTCAGATCATTAATGTGAATTATTAATCTTGCACTGCTAGTTTTCACAATGCTAGATTTCCAGTAACTAACACTGCATCAAATATCACCATAACTAAAGCTACGGTGCATCAGGGCTAACTGCTCTCAACCACCACCCACCTTCCCACTTGCCCACACAGCCCTTTCAGCAAATGTCCTTTTCTTCAGGCTTATAACCTTTCCAGGCAGATGTCGAAACTTCTCATGTAATATACAAGAGCCACTGTGAATAGAATCGATTGTAAGTCAAACTCTATCCTGCCATCAGGGTTCCCAAGGAAGTCTTTAGCATTTATAACTTAGAAATACAGCACAGAAACAGGCCCTTTGGTCCACTGACTCCGCGCCAAACAGCGATCACCCCATACACACGTTCTATCCTACACACTTGGAAAAATAATTAGACTGTAAACCTTTACACCTTTGAAGTGTGGGAGAACGTACACACTCCATATGGAGTGTGGCACCCGTAGTCTGGATCAAACCCAGGTCTCTGGCGCTGTAAGGCAGCAACTCTACTGCTGGACCACTGTGCCCCCCTGGACATGCTGCCATGAATCCTATTAATATATAATTGGGCCGAGTGTCTAATACTCTCAGTGGATTTGCTGGGTGGGGGGGAAGGAGGGAAGCAGCACAGAGATGTGAAGATTTCAAGCAGAATAAATTATTATTGCAGTAAGATAAAATTTCCATCAGATCACTGCAGCACTCCTGAAGCTAATTCTATGGTTCCAATACACTTCCCAAATTATGAGTTTCACCTTCTCCACCGCCAACAATGGATCATTGTGGGCTCCATCTTTCCTTGATCATCGTTGCTGGCATAGATTTGTCCTTTTGCATACGTTTCATTTATTTGTTCTATGTACCTTTTCACATCTCTCGTTTCCCTCTCCCCTGATTCTCATTCCGAAGCAGCGTCTCGACCCAAAAAGTCACCTCTTCACCTTTTTCTCCAGAGACGCTGCCTGATCAGCTGAGTTACTCCCAGCTTTTTTTGTGTCTATCCTCGGTGTAAACCAGCATCTGCAGTTCCTTCCTCCACAAATTCTTGCACCATTTGGAGTGAAGAATGAAACAGATTTACAAAACGGCTCAAGACCTCAGAACTCCCCTCCGAGATTCAAACCCTCCTCTCTTCTCTTTCTCTTTTGGGGATTCTGCTGACCGTTTGTTTCTCGGCCGAACCTGGATCACTGACATGTGAGATTCACCTCCACCCCTGCCTCCCTCCCATCACCACCACCCCCAGTCCTTTTAACTTAATAAATGCCTGACACCAATGGAGATACATCAATACCTCTGCCACCACAGGAACATTCTCTTGATCGGATAAGGCAGACAGAAATCAGATAAAAGCAAGTAAACTCTACTTGCCTTCGGACCCCAGAGAATCAATTATTCTTTGGAAGGGAAAGAAAACAAATACTTTTAGCAGCCATTTTCCATCAGGATTATAGCGGTATGCTTGTCATGGCACTAGCAAATCAGTCGAGCTCTTCTTATTAATGGAACCTTCCGTGCACAATGCAGGACACGAGAACTACATATTATATTTACTCTCATCCAGCTGAACTGATTCAGTTTAATGGGCAGGATCCTAAACACACAATTAGTTGGATCATGGAATGCTTGTGTTCCCAACGTAGCTGGGTGACAACTTGACGACTCCACTAAGAGCTGACTTGTGCAGTGTGTGCGTTCACCTTGCACTAATGGGCGGGGGGGCGGGGGGGGGGGAGAGCACTGGAATCTGAAATCTCAGCCCTCTCTTCTAGTTACCCCACACAAAGAGTTCAAACCCAAGGCAGTGGCTGGAGCTCTGTTGGAAAATGGTTTTGAGTTCAGCCCCCGCTCCACAGAAATCCAGGCTGCCGCTCCCGTGACAGGGGAAACAAGGCAATGTCAGAGGAGTTCTTCATCAGATGAAACCCTGGGTGACCTCTCAAATGAATGCAAATCATTCCATTGTGCTATTCCAAAGAAGAGCAAGAGAGATTTCTCCAATATTTTAGCTAATTCCTAACCCATAACACGATATGTTGTTTTTTATCGAGTGATAAGTCGTACAGCATGGAAACAGGCCCCTCGGCCCAACTTGCCCACACCGACCAACATGCCCCATCTACTCTAGTCCCACCTGCCCACATTCAGCCCATATCCCTCCAAACCGGTCCTATCCATGAAGCTGTCTAAATGCTTCTTAAATGTTGCAATATTATCTGCCTCAACCACCTCCGCTGCCCGTTCCATAAACCCACCACCCTTTGTGTAGAAATGTTACCCCTCGGGTTCCTATTGAATATTTTCTCCCTCACCTAAACCTATGCCCTCTCTTTTTATTTATTTAAATATTTTTTGTTGGTTTTATTATATTCACATTTCAGTACCGTGTTTATTACCTGTTGTGCTGCTGTTGCAAGAAAGAATGTACTTGTTCCTTTTCTCGACGTGACAGTAAAACACTCTTTACTCTCGATATCATCAGGCTCTTCACAAGGTACTGCTCAGTATAAATCAGGCTGCTGCATTTTCTGCATTAAAGCAGGCAGTACACCCTCCGTACTTCAATGGCTGTAAAACGCACTGAAAGCTCCGAAATAGGATTTTAAAGTGTGATGTATAGGTGTCTGCTACTATTCTTACTACAGGCCTACCTTCTCTGTGAAACAGGGCTGAAGATAGTCGCACCAGGCCAGGCCAATGGATATACGAACTTAAGGCGAGAACTAATTTGAGCGCAGTAGGGTAGCTTCCTTCAAAGACACAAAGTGCTTGTGGGCCAAGCAACATCCCTGGAGAACGTTGATAGGTGGCATTTTGGTATTGGGACCCTTCTTCAGACTGACTGTGGTGGCAGGGGGCCTTGGGGGGAGGGTGGGGGGAGAATGCTGGAAGAGAGGTGAGGGCAGAATAAACCCCGCAACTTATAGGTGGACACAGGTGAGGGGGGGTTTTGATTGGCAAATAGTTGGACAAAGGGCAGAGATGGAATGTCCAGAAGTATGAGATAAGGAGATAAGGACAGAAGAGGCTCGAGATGTGAGGGCAGAGGAAGGAATGCAGGTGAAGGAGAGGGGATGGGGCGGAGAGAAGGGGAGAAATGGGTGCAAATCCAGGTGGAGCACGGGGGAGTAGGGGTGGGGGAAAGAAGAAGGGGTTGTTTGCAGGTTAGTTACTTAGAATTGGAGAATCTTTGTTTTAAGCGGAAAACGAGGTGCTGTTCTTCCAGTTTGCGCCTGGCCCTTTCTCCCATGGTTACATTGGCAACAAGAACTGGGAACTGGAAACTGGGAAAGGGAAAAACTTTAAAGCTGGGAAGCAAATGATCCCTAAAACATAGAAACAAAGAACCACAGATGCAAGAAACAAAGATATTCAGATGCTGGTTTACACCAATGATGGGCACAAAGTGGCGTAGTAATTGCAGAAAGGTCGGGACCCACCTTCAGACTCCTCCTATCTGAAGAAGAGTCTCGACAGGAATCTGCAATCATCCTTTTTCTCCAGAGTTGCTGCCTGACCCACTGAGTTACTCGAGCTCTTTAAGTCTATCTAACTGCAGATGCTGGTTTACCAGGAAACAATCAGTCTGAAGAAGGGTCCCGACCCGTAACATCGCCTGTCCATGTTCCCCTGGGTTGCTGCCTGACCAGCTGAGTTACTCCAGCCATTTGTGTTGTAACTCTAAAATCTGTGGTCCTAAAGAGAAAGAAAGATTTTCCAGCATCTGCAGTTCTTTCTTAAACGTGTTCACAGGAGGTGCGCGGCTGTGTCGGCGGCTTTGCGCAGGATGCGGTACAGTCAGAGCTCGGCGGGCCGGATTATTACAGGAAAAAAATCCGCCTGCCGGCCGGATTATTTCTGGGGCCATAGGTTGCCGACCTCTGCATTAAACGATGGCTCATGGAGAAACACAGGCGTGCAAAACCAAATGAAAACTCGAGGAGGAGGTGGAGTGAAAATTCAATGCCAAAGCGACCTCTTCTCCATTTTTCAACGCGGTTCACCGTCCACTCACCTGTCTGCTTTCACTCCGCCAGATTCCATTGACGGTTTTCGTTGGGGCGATGGTCACCACTGGTGGAGTGCTGGGAACACTGTGGCCGGCGGGTGGGACAAGGATCGTTCCAATCGGACCTCGTTTGGGCGTGCTGGCAGGAGAACTGTGATTGGTGGCAGGTGAGGAGACTGGAGAGGACTCGCTGCTTATCGAAGATCCTAGGAAAACAAAAGCAAAGAACCCACAATGTTCAAAAGGCTCGCTCACATGCGTGTTTAGACATTAGAGATCCAGCGTGGAAATAGGCCCCTTCAGCTCCTGAGTCTGCGCTCACCAGTGATCACCCCGTACACTTGCACTATCCTACACGCCAGGGACCATTTACAATTTTTACCAAAGCCAATTAACCTACAAACACATACGTCTTTGGAGTGTGGGAGGAAACCGAGAGATCTCGGAGAAAACCCACATACGTCACAAGGAGAACGTACAAACTCTGTCCAGATAGCACCCATAGTCAGGATCGAACCCGGGACCCTGGTGCTGTAAGGCAGCTGTGCCATTGTGCTGCCCCAATGTTGCTAGGTAAAAAAATGCAACAGCTATTTTGCACAACTTGAATTGACTGATCAAACACTGGAGGAACTCAGTGGGTCAAGCAGCATTTGTGGAGGAAATTGAAAGACAGTGATTCAGATTGAACACTGAATTCTCCAATTTGGGATAACCTCTCACTTAACCCCCCCCCCCCCCCCTCCACCCCTCTCTTCCCCTCCTCCTTCCTCCCGTGTGTCCCACCTAGTTCCTTCCACTCACCACCTGACCCCTGCCACTTTCCTTCCTCTGGCTCTACAATCCGCAACGTTTCTAACCTGTCTCACACTTTCCTTCCTTTCTTATCTCTGAACTTTGTTCCAACCAGGGGCGGAAATCGCTATCAAAACATGGTGGAGGCTTGGAGACCATTTTTTAGTGGCCGCACGCGCATACGCACACACACGCGCGAGGCTTCGGCCGTGGGTCCTGTGGTCAGTAACATCGGGAGCTGACCTGGTTGATGACCGACTCCGAACTCCAGCAATAGGGCTTCAATCAGCCCGTTTGTGGGGTTTCATCGTCCGGCGTGGCTTAAAACTGGCCACATGATCTTCCATCGCCCGGCGGGGGCTTCAACATCGGGAGCCTCGATCGCCTCGACGCAGCAATTTGACCACAGAGCGATGGAAAAATCCTGCGGCCGAATTTAAGCTGCGCCGGGCGACGAAAGGCCCCGCGTATGGGCCGATTCAAGCTCCGCTCTATGATCTTTGCTCCATCAGGACGTCTCCCTCCTCCAATCACCGCGCTCTCTCCTCAGTCGCACCCCCCTACTTCCGCCTCTGACCGATACCTCCCTCCTCCAATCATCACGCTGAATCATCATATCCCGCCCCCCCACTGCCTGCTGAGCGACGTGTCTCTCTCGTCTTATCGGCTCCCTCCCTCGATCAGCAGTCCACTGTCTTGCAGAAAGCGGTGATTTTTAATAGATTTTTTTTTCACCGAATTACAAAATTTGGATTAAAAAACATGGGGGGGATTGTCCCCCACCTCTCAAAACATGGGGAGGACATGTCCCCCCCCCCCTCGTCCCTGGGATTTCTGCCCATGGTTCCAACCATTTGGCTATCATAATCACCCCCCTCACCTATTACTTGCATTCTTTATCCCGTTTCTCCCCCTTTTCCAGCTTTTTCCTGCTCCCAACCTACAATTAGTCTGAAGGACGGTGGCGCAGCGGTAGAGTTGCTGCCTCACAGCGAATGCAGCACTGGGGACCCGGGTTCCATCCTGACTACAGGTGCTGTCTGTACGGAGTTTGTAAATTCTCCTCGTGATGTATGTGGGTTTTCTCCGAGATCTTCGGTTTCCTCCCACATTCCAAAGACGTACAGGTTTGTAGGTTCATTGGCTTGGTAAATGAAAAATTTGTCCCTAGTGGGTGTAGGATAGTGTTAATGTGCGGGGATCGTTGGTCGGCGCGGACCCGGTGGGCCGAAGGGCCTGTTTCCGCGCTGTATCTCTAAAAGTAAAAACTAAACTAAAGGTGTCGACCCAAAATATCATCTATCCATGTTCTCCAGGGATGCTACCTGACCTGCTGAGTTATTCCAGCACTTTGTCTTTTGGACTGGGACCCTTTTTGAGACTGGTTGTGTTGGGCAGAATACACGAAGCTTGTTCGACTCTTCAAATAGCAATATCATGGGTAGAAGGTGTCTAACGCGGACAACTCAGTGCAAGGTAGACTCTATGTTGCACTTTCTACATGTTACACTCGATTTGAGTGTACACCGCTCAACACATTGGATTGAACCTAATTCCTTTCCCCATAACCGTCTGACACAATAGACAGCTGACATGGCACTCAGTACAGCTCTGATTTGGTCTCATTTAAAACACATGAACATTCAAAAAATGTACTGTCTCCATTCAGTCGCACCAACATTTTTATTGATGAGAAAACAGTTACTGCAGCTCCAATCCCTCATGAAAGCAGTCTTTGTTGTTATCCTGTAATGCAAGTGTTGATAATTCCTCTTGAAATAGCCAACCATGAAAATTCTGAAGTTGGAAATGCCGATGTAATGGGGAGGTCAAACCTGGTTTCTAGTGTAGGATTTGATTCAAACAAGAAGCAGGGCCACAAAGAACTGCAGATGTTGGAAACATGAGCAAAGCACAAGGTGCTGGAGGAACTCAATGGATCAGGCAGCATCTGTGGACGGTATAGATGGACAACGTTTTGGTTTGATTGAAGAAGGGTCCCGGCCCAAAACGTCACCAGTCCATTCTCTCCATAGATGCTTCCTGACCTACTGAGTTCCTCCAGCAATGTGTGTTCAGTTCAGTTTAGCTTCTTATTGCCAGGTGCACAGGGTGGCACAGGGGTGGAGTTGCTGCCTTACAGCGCTAGAGACCCAGGTTTGATCCTGACTATGGGTGGTATCTGTACAGAGTGTGTATGTTCTCCGTATGTTAACACCGGCTTTCCTCCCACATTCCAAACACGTGGAGGTTTGCAGGCTAATTGGCTTTGGTAAAAATTCGTAAAATTGTTCCTAGTGTGTGGGACAGTTTTAGTGTATGAGGATTGTAGTTGGCGCAGACTAGGTGGGCCGAAGGGCCTGGTTCTGTGTGTATCTCTAAAGTAAAATATAAAGTACATTAAAAAGCTTTTTTGTTGCGTGCTATCCAGTCAGCAAAAGGAAGTGTCTGAAGAAGGATCTCGGCCCGAAACATCACCCATTCCTTCTCTCCAGAGATGATGCCTGTCCTGCTGAGTTACTCCAGCTTTTTGTGTCTATCTCCCGAGAGAGAACACTATTTCTCTATAGAAAACTAAAAGAGAGTTTAGTTTTGTAGAACGAAGGTGGAAAAAAACATCTTTCAATATTCGCCAGAGAAAAGCCTCTGCGATCCCCCAGCATTGTTGATTATGGATTGGATTTCAGTTACTGCTTCTAATGCGCCCTTTTGAGTGATGTCTGTACACTCCAGTTGTGATAATGACCCTGTTCTCGCAGCATGGCGCGGGGTTGATGCTGCAACTCCTCTGTCACAATGGGAACATTGCAAACCAGAGAGGCTGTGACTCGCAAAGTACCAATTCTCTCCATGCTGTAGTGTGGCCTGAGAAGTGGCCGGCCACTATGTGGGAAACTGGTTCATCTTAACAAGTGTCCACAGTGCTACCTCCCCATCCATTTCAACAAATGGAGGGCCTGGGCTACAGTGAGAGATCGGGCAGGCTGGGACTTTATTCCTTGGCATGCAGGAAGCTGAGGGAGATCTTATAGAGGTGCTCCAGATCACGGGGGGAATAGATAGGGTTTTTTGTCCATAGGGGAATAGTTGACTATTCCAACATTTAAGAAACAGTTAGACAGGTACATGGATAGGACAGGTTTGGAGGAATATGGACCAAATGTGGGCAGGTGGAACAAGTGTAGCTGGGGCATGTTTGCCGGTGTGGGCAAGTTGGGCCAAAGGGCCTATTTCCACACTGTATCATTCTATGACTTTATGAATGAAGAACCAGACAATATAGGTTTAATGTGTATGAAGGAACTGCAGGTGCTGGTTTACACCAAAGATATAGACACAAAATGCTGGAGTAACTCAGCGGGTCAGGCAGCATCTCTGGAGAAAAGGATCACGTGACGTTTCAGGTCGAGACTCTTCTTCAGTCTGGACTCTCAGTCTGAAGAAGAGTCTCAACCCAGAACGTCACCTGTTCCTTTTCTCCAGAGATGCTGCCTGACCCGCTGAGTTACTCCAGCATTTTATGTCTAACATAGGTTTAAGGTGAGAGGGGAAAGATTTAAAAGGAACCTGAGGGGCAACCTTATCACACAAAGGGTAGCAGAGGAGTTGGTTGAGGCCGACACTATAACAACCTGGAGAGAAAAGTTTAGAGGGATATGGACCAACCACCCGCAGCTAGGACTAGTGTCGATGGGGCATCTTGCTCTGCGTGGAGGAGATGGCCTGTTTGCATGCTGTATCACCCCATGACATGGTACCAGCACAAGCTTTGTCTTCAAACAGTCGAGCTGGCAGTGAATGGACAAATCAGGCCAAGGAGAGGCTTTGCTTCCTCGGATGCTCGGCTGTTTGCACCAGTGGTATCTACTGTGCGGCCTGTTACGTTGCTGTACCTCTAAAATCTACAGTAAAGTCTAAAGTACCAACCTATCAAGGTAAGTGCGTCCTCAAAAATAAGACACTTGAAAATCATGGGACTTCTCAAAATCAGGTCTCCCGCCCTCCTGCAACTGGGTTGTTAGCTAAAGATCACTGAAGAGAAATGAAGAGGCACGTTCCCCAGGATGGGCAGAAAGGGATGTGGTATTAGGAAATTGGAATTAAAAGCTGGGAATTGGGATGGGGAACCAGAAATGGCCAAAGCTTCTTTCTGTGGGAATAGGGAACTTGTGCCTGTGAATCACTAATTCCAGCGGCAGAAAGATCAGCAGATGGGGAGCGACCACATTCCACTTCTGACAACAAAAATAATTTGAAAGCAACCTGTTCACAGATCTCGGGAAATTTCGCTAACATTGGAAGAACTAACTGGCAGAGTTCTCAAGGCCTTTGTCTTTGAATGCTTTTTTTTAATGCATGATGCATGTCAGCTTTGGAAGCAGAAATGGATGTGACCAACTGTTTAAAGTGTTTGGACAGACTGATGAAAGGCAGGGAATGGAGGGATGGGGATCATGTCCAGGCAGATAGGATTAGTTTAGGTTAGAAGCACGGTTGCCACAGATATTGTAGGTGAAGCCTGTCTTTGTGCTATACTCTACTATATTACTTTGTTTAATTTAGAGATACAGCATGGAAACAGGCCCTTTGGCCCATCGAGTCCACACTGACCTGATAGTTAGATAGTTACTGAGGAATTAGACAGGTTTTTGAAAGATAAGGGCATTGTAAAACAGGCAGCATCTCTGAAGAGAAAGGGACAGATGCAATTTCGGGTCAGGATCCTTCTTCAGACCGATGAAATAAGAGGAAGGAAGCTAATGAAGAGAGGTGAGGGGAAAAAGTGGGGCAAAAACCGGCAAGTGATATGTGGAAGGTATACAAAAATGCTGGAGAAACTCAGCGGGTGAGGCAGCATCTATGGAGCGAAGGAAATAGGCGACGTTTCGGGCCGAAACCCTTCTGTAGACAGTGATATGTGGATACAGGTGAGGTGTGGCGATTGGCAAATGGGTGGAGCTAGTAACCGAGGTTGCAGGTGGTGGAGAGAAAAGGGTGCCAGATATGTATGGGAGAGGTGAAATGTGAAGCTGGAGGAAGGGATAGCATGTGAAAGGTGACAGGGGGAGGGGGGAGTGGGGGGGGGGGGGGGAATCAAGGAAATGGGGAACTCGAAGTTGGGATGGATGGGAGATGAATGGAAGGAAGTGGGTAAAGGGACAGGGAGATGGGAATAGTGGGAGAATGATGTGCACAAAACAGGCACTCCTCATGAAATGTAGACCAGGCCAGCAATTTTTGGCCATCCTTAAAATCTCACCCTGGCCCTTTAGAAAGTGGGATTGGGTAGCCTTAGAATACAGAACACAGGAAAATACAGCACAGGAATAAGCCCTTCAGCTGACAATGTTTGTGTCCAAGCTAAACTAATTTCACCTGCCTGCATGTGATCCATACCTGTCCATTCCCTGCCTCCTTAAAACACTCCAATCCCCATGCAATGGAAAAGCATTATCACTCCAAACATGGAGCTTAGCAACACTTGAAGTGCTTGTGGAAAATTATATTCTTGCTTTATGGTTCCCTTTAAATGGAAAATCACCCCTCATCCACCATTTTTGGTCCCACAGAATCAAAGATGCTTCCTCTAAGGGAAAGGTCAAAGTGCGTTCTGAATTATGCAGCTTGGTGTTTGATTAAATGAATAAGTGTTGCTTCATTTAACAGCAGATTTAAAAAAATTAAACCCCTTCCACTTAGACAAAAAGGAAGTCAAGTAAGGAGGGGGGTTTTGTGTGGCTAATTGCTAAGACCCAATATCAAACACATCCCTCCATTCACCTTTGAAATGTAGCTGGCTGGAAATAGACTTGTGTCCCCCTGGGATGGGAAATATCAGGATGGATTCTCCAAATGGATTGCAAGAGAAAAGCTTTAAACAACAAGATTTCAGTTTGTTAAAAGGATCTCGTTGATGTCAGTTCAAAAGCCAGAAAATTTATCTTGTCAGACCAAGGCCAACAACAATTAGCAGACTAATCTTCTCCCCGGGTTAAAAAGACATAATTCGAGTCTCTGATAGCTTAGCAATCAATACTATTAAAACGAGAACAGAATTCAAATGATTCCACGGTCTTGACTTAGAAGTTTAATTCTCAGTGCACGCTGTTCGACAGGACGAGGTGTCTAATTAACCTCCTCCATATAGAAACCACGTTGCTTACTAACTAATTTGGATTAAAAGTGACAGATGTAGAGCTGTATCAAGCGTCTTCAGTATTCATCCTGTACAGCACACACACTACTGAACATGTTAGATCAGGAGGCGAGAATAGACAGTGTTCCTTAATCATCCACTGATTTACTCTGGTTACTTGGCAGCGTTCTCTATTTTTCTACAGTTTTACGCAAGGGGATACACTGACTGGTTGCATCACGGCCTGGTTCGCAACTAAGGCGGCACGGTGGTGCAGCGGTAGAGTTGCTGCCTTACAGCTAATGCAGCACTGGAGACCCGGGTTTGATCCCGACTACGGGTGCTGTCTGTACGCCGTTTGTACGTACTCCTCGTGACCGCGTGGGTTTACTCCGAGATCTTCATTTTCCGTCCATGCTCCAAAGACATACAGGTTTGTAGGTAAATTGGCTGTAAAAATTGTCCTTAGTGTGTGTAGGAGAGTGTTCATATGCGGGGATCGCTGGTCAGCGCAGACCTGGTGGGCCCAAGGGCCTGTTTCCACGCTGTATCTCTAAACTAACCTAAACTAAAGCTCGAATGCCCAGAAACAAAAAAGATTACAGAGAGTGGTAGACAGTGCCCGGGTCCATCATGGGGACTGACATCCCCACCATCGAAGGTCTCTCTAAGAGGCTCTGCCTCTAAAACTCAGCCACCATCAAAGGTCCACACCACCCTGATCACACACTCGTTTCTCTCCTACCATTGGGAAGAAGGTATAGGAGCCTGGAAACCATGACCACCAGGTTCAAGAATCGCTTGAACAATCAGTCTCTTGATAACCACACCACCCTAACCTCAACTATGGGCTGTGCCCTTCATTGCACCATGAACGTAGATTTTTTTCTCCATTAGTATTATGGTTATTAATTTAGTGGATTTTTGATTATGATATTTATCTGTGTGTGTTCTGCGTACAGGCCTGCAAGTAAAATATTTACTGTTCCGTTATCGGTTCATACGACAATAAAACCACCTTGACTGCACACCTAGAATATTGGATGAACCTGCATGATGTGGCTTACAAGGAGAGTGATAGTAAATACAGTAAATCTAATTATCTCTCGAACACATCCAGTGAACTGGCCTCCACCGCCTTCTGTGGCAGGGAATTCCACAGATTCACAACTCTCTGGGTGGAAAAGTTTTTCCTCATCTCAGTCCTTACAGATCAGACATGATCGTGAGTGGGAGAGCAGCCTTGGGTGGAGGGGAGATGGTGTCCGGGCATGACACCTACCTGCTCCTAGTCTGTGTGCTTATAGAAAGCTACAAACCCATCTGGAAGCCTCCACAGAACCCGCTCCTTAAAACCCCTCTTCAAACACCTGCATCTTTGATCAGGCCCCATCAACATCTCTCCTTTCAGCTCACTATCAGTCTGAGGAAGATTCTCGACGTGAAACATCTCCGATCCATGTCCTCCTGAGATATTGCCTGACCTGCTGAGTTACTCTAGCACTCTGTGTCTTTTTGTGACATGGTTCTGTTTCGCGGTAACTTGCATTTCATTCAGGGCACAAAATCAATGCAAGCTCTGTTTATCTTTAATGATCAATCTCAATGAAGTATTGGGGCAGAACCACAGCGGGGCTGGAATGAGTAAGGGAAAAAGATCTGTATCTGGTGATAGCAGGCTTGAGTAGCTTGGTGGAAAACATCGAGAACATAGATACAGGTCTTTTTCACTTACTCATTCCAGCACTGATGTTGCAGATCTTAGTTTCGTTTAGTCTATGGATACAGCGTGGAAACAGGCCCTGTGGAAAAGTTTAACGGGGGGGACGAGTGTCTGAAATGTTAAAGATTGAACTTTAAACGCGGAAACGCACCGACTAACGATCACCTGTACGCTAGTTCTATGTTCATCCCAATCTCGCATCCTACACAAGGGACAATTTACAGAAGCCAATCAACCTACAAACCTGTATGTCTTTGGAATGTGAGAGGAAACCGGAGCACCCGGAGAAAACCCAGACAGTCGCAGGGAGAATATACAAACTGCATACAAACCGAATCTGTATGCCTGATCAAACCCGGGTCTCTGGCGCTGAAAGGCAGCAACTCTACTGCTGTGCCACTGTGCTGCCCAGTGCTATCTATGTCCGTTTATGGGGAGAATGCAGAAGAATGGGGTCGAGAGGGAAAAATAGATCAGCCGTGATTGAATGGTGGAGCAGACCCGATGGGCCGAATGGCTTAATTCTGCACCTATGTCTTATGGTCTCATAAGGTTGCGGAAGTAAGGGAGCAGTTAAGGAGGTAAAAAGGCCAAAGTACTAGTGCCCGAAGATTTCCATCCCATTCCTTCGAAGAAGTGTGTCTATCTTAAATCTGTCCAACTATCAGGTGGACCCAGGCCTTCCCGCGGTGCCGCAGCACCAGCAACCCCCTGGAGGACCCGACCAAAAGGCCCGGCAGTGCACAGAACCGGGAGGGAGCCGCTGGAGAGATGGACGCGAGGAATAAGGAGCTGGTGGGGAGGGTGACCACAGTTAATGCATCCAGCATCCTTCAAGGTCAGCTGCAGGAAGTGCCCCCGGGACACAAAGCTGGCCGGGCAAGGAGAGGGACTTCAGTTCACGGGCCGATCCGGTCAAAGGCCACCGAGGAACGCCCTGCAGGAGCCTGGGGATTCATTAAATCGGGAACTGCTGCAGTAGACTGAGCGAGCGAGCGAGCGGGCGGACAGCACTTTGGAAATGGCACCAAAGCATGACGGCACCCGTGTGTGTAATATATTCAAAAATAATTTCACTGGGCAGTTGCATCTTTGAACCATTCCGCATTGGATAATGTAGATCAGCAACTTGTCCATTGAAATGGAACGAGAACAGATGAACGGGGGAGTATTATTTCGGCTCATGGGTCATTGATATCATGACTAGCTGCTGTCTGTGGGAACTGTCCTTCACTTCATGGACATCTCCACACAGTGGGCAGAATGCTCAGGCTGGGCTTTGATGCTCTTGAAATTTCACCTGTCAACTGAGAAGAGCCTGACTTTGCCAACTAAATCTTTGCAATATTCCTTCCCACTTTGGCGCATAAGAAGGTGGTTAGTCACGACTTGTCATTCAACGTCTTTCAACCCCCTCTGGTCCCGGCCTGCGGCAGCTGTAACTGGGAAGGCAATTACAGAGCCAGGCGGAAACTTTCAGGGGCAATTTAAGCCTTCACCTGCCTGTCGACCAAGTGACTGACGGGTTGGGAAGGAATTTTTTTTGCTCTCGTGCCCAGTCTGGCTTCAGTTGCCATTGAAATAAGGGAAGAGGAAGAATAGGCAGAAGTGGATGAGCAGGGTTTCACGAGGCACATCTCACCTCTGTCTGGCTGGGCCCAGGGAGTGGAACCTACTTTAAAAAAAAATAAGGTCAACAAAAGTGCTGGAGAAACTCAGCGGGTGAGGAGCGAAAAAATAGGCGACATTTCGGGTCGAGACCCTTCTTCAGACAAAAATAGGATTGATAAGTCTCTCAACTACAGCTCACCTCAGAAGGGAAACTGGTCCTCATGCGGTACAGTGTCAGAATCAGGGAAGACAATAAACTGGAAAGGATGCAGAAAATATTCACGAGGATGTTGCCAGGACCCGAGGGCCTGAGCTGTAGGGAGATGTTGAGCAGGCTAGGATTTCATTCCTTGGATTGCAGGAGGATGAGGGGTGATGTTATAGAGATGTATAAAATCGTGAGGGGAATAGATAGGGTGAATGCATAAAGTCTTTTACCCATGGTAGAGAAATCAAAAACAAAAGGACATATCTTTAAGGTAAGAGGGGCAAGATTTTAATACGAACATGAGAGGCAACGTTTTCACTCAGAGAGCGGCGGGTATATGGAACAAGCTGCCAGAGGAGCTACTTGGGGCAGATGCATTTAAGAAACACTTGGACAGGTACATGGTTAGGAAATGAATTGAGGGATATGGGCCCATCATAGGCTAGTGTGTGGGACTAGTGTAAGAGAGGGCAGGAACATAATTTATCTACCTGCACATAATCCATACACCTCAATTTCCTGCATATCCATGTACCTATCCAAAAGTATTTTAATTGTCGCTATAGTTTCTGCTTCAACCACCAACCCTGGCAGTGTACTTCACACACTCATCACCCTCTGTGTAAGATAACCTGCACCATACAGCTCCTTTAAACCTTGTCCCTCTCAATGCCCTCTGGTGTTAGATTTTCCATCCCCAGAAAAAGATTCTGACCATCTACCCTATCTATGCCTCTCATGATTTGTTATTCTTCTATCAGGTCTCCACGCTGCCTGTTTCAGAGATAACATTTCAAGTCTGTCCAGCCTCTCCCTGTAGCTAATAGTCCCAAATCCAGTCATCGTTGAAATGGCAGAGATTAAGAGGAGACTTGACTGGATTATATAAAATTATGAGGTATAGGTAGGGTAGACAGTCAGAACCTTTTCCCCAGGGTGGAAATGTTCAACACTAGAGGGCGCAGCTATGTGAAAGGGGGAAGGTTTGCTGTAGATGTGCGGTGAGAGTAGTGGGGGCCTGGAATGCATAGCCAGGGGTGGTGGTGGAGACGAGACCAGAGTGGTGTTTAAGAGGCTTTTAGATAGGCACATGGAAGCGTAGGGAACAAAGGGATGGATCACGTGCAGGCAGATGAAATCAGTTTAACTTGGCATCATGTTCGGCACAAACATTGTGGGCCGAAGGGCCCGCTCCTGTGCTGTACTGTTCTTAGTTTAGCTTAGTTTAGTGATACAGCATAGAAACAGGCCCTTTGTCGCAGCGAGTCCGCACCAACCAGCGATCCCAGCACATTAACACCATCCCTCACACACACTAGGGATAATTTACACATACCAAGCCAATTAACCTACAAACCTGTACGTCTTTGGAATGTGGCAGGAAAGTGTAAATCACGGAGAAAACCCGCGCGGTCACGGGGAGAACGTACAAACTCCATACAGGCTAGTACACATAGTCGGGATCGAACCCGGGTCTCCGGCTGCTGTAAGCACTGTAAGGCAGCAACGCTACCGCTGTGCGAACGTGCCGTTGTACATTCCATCAATCTGGTGCCCCCATTTCCAAAGCCAATCCAGCACGTAAGATTCTTGTTTATTCGCCATTCGCCGTTCACCTGAAATGTTTGTCGGCTTGTAACAGCAGCAGGGTACTCAACCCCGTGCCATGTGGAGCATGTTATCCAGCTCAGAGCTTGTCCAGTGGTCTCTCTGCCTGGGTGACCGCAGCTCAGTGCTGACTGCCAAACCTTTGTCATGGGCTGTGAATGTTGGCAAGTATTACCGCACATCTTCTCAACAGATGGCCCTTGACAGTGTGCAAAATAGATGCATCAGCTAGCTACCTGATATCTCTGTGCATTCCACACACACACGTAGCAGCACAATCTGCAATTCAAAGGAGCCAAGAAACCACCGCTGCCTCAAAGCTGTTTAAATATTTCGAGCCACACACAGATGAAAACAAAATGGACGACACCTGCATAGCTCCTCCAGTCACTAGAATCGCCCAAGAGTTTGACGATGTTATCCAAGATGATAGCACCACTGTTAGCTCTCTCTGTAGGGGTTAGGCAGAAGAGATGAAGCTTATGTGCAAGAAGGAACTGCAGATACTGGCTTACACCGAAGATAGACACAAAACGCTTGAGTAACTCTGTGGGTCAGGCAGCTTCTCTGGAGAAAAGGAATAGGTGACGTTTTGGGTCAAGAGTCATCATCAGACTGGTTCTGCTGAAGAGTCTCTGTCTTTCATCAGACCTCTAATCAGGCTGGGTCAACTGGAAATGCCACCTATTTCTTTTCTCCAGAGATGCTGCCTGACCTGCTGAGGTCGTCCAGCATATTGTGTCTATCTTAGGGACATAGCTGAGTTTGAGTTTATTTTATTGTCACATGTACCGAGGTACAGTGAAAAGCTTTTGTTGCTGCATGGCGATCCGGAGAGCGGAAAGGCTGTACATGGTTACAATCAAGCCGTCCACAGAGTCCACAGATACAGGGCAAAGAGAATGTCGTTTAGTTTCACATTTAACGTTTAGGGCTTTGGGGTGGCCCGGTAATGCAGCAGTAGAGTTGCTGCCATACAGTGCCAGAGATCCGGGTTCAATCCCGACTACAGGTGCTGTCCGTACGGAGTTTGCATGTTCTCCCCATGAGTACAGGTTTGTAGGTTAACTGGCTTTGGTAAAAATGATAAATTGTCGCTAGTGTGTAGGATAGCGCTAGTGTATGGGGATTGCTGGTCAGCGTGGACTTGGATAGACGTCACTATCGTATCTGTCTCCACCCGTGGCAATGCCTTCCTGGCCCCCACTACTCCCAGTGTAAAAATGTGCCCAGTTTCTGCGCTGCATCCCTAGTGCATGATAAAGACTAGTAAAACCTGATTAAAGATAGTCCGAGTGTCTCCAATGAGGTAGATGGCGGTTCAGGGTCGTCTCTCGTTGGGGAGAGGATGGTTCACCTCATAACAGTTGGGACAAAACTGTCCCTTCTGTCTCCTTCTACCCTGCACTAACCCCTTGCTGGAAATTTCACAGGAGTGGAGCAGGCTCAGAAGAGGAGATGATGGTACGCGAGGTGGAGAGGGGTTGGTAAACTGATCACAACTAACAATGGCTATTGAGGTTCTCATATAAAGCCAGTACATCTTGGGGTAGGTACATAGTGGTCTAGCATACACTGGGATTCATTTCAGTAGAATGTGAGAGGAATTTTTAAAATATATATTCGGTGAGAGGAATGGATCAGGTAGATGCACAAAGTCTCTTGCCCAGAGTTGGGGAATCGAGAACAAGAGGACATGGGTGTAAAATGAGGGGGGGGGGGGGGGAAACTTAATAGGAACCTGAGGGGTAACTTTTTCACCCAAAGGGTGGTGGGTGTATAGAACGAACTGCCAGAGGAGGACGTTGAGGCAGGTACTGTTGCAACATTTAAGAAACATTTAGACAGATACATGGGTAGCTCGGGTTTATTGGGATTATGGGCTAAACACAGGCAGGTGGAATTAGTGTAGATGGGACATGTTGGTCGGTGTGGGCAAGTTGGGCCAAAGGGTTTCTCCGCTGTAAGATCTACGGCTCTATATTCATTTGTGGAATGAGGGTCTTGTTGGAAAGACCAGTATTTATTGTCCATCACCAACTGAACAAAGAGATTTGCTGATCTATTGCAGAAGGCTGTTTGGAGTCAACAAGATTGCAATGGTCTGGACCAATACAAAGACCAGGCCACAATAAACGTTAGTAAACCATTTGGTTTTTATGATGATTCAGTAGTTGCACCATTACTGTTGCATGCTTTTTAATTCCAGAATAATTTAATTAAATTCTCCGGCTGCTGTGGTGGGATTAGACTGCATATTTCAGGATCATTAATCCAGGCCGGTGGATTGCTTGTCATGAACACGGCCATCGTGTTACTGTACCTCAACAGTCTACTATGTTAACAGACCGTAGCCAAACATAAGAATCAGAGTCATCGAGTGGAAACGGGCCCTTCGGCAAAACTTGCCCACACCGGCCAACAAGTCCCAGCTACATTAGTCCCACCTGCCTGCGCTTTGTCCTATATATGCATCTGTCTAACTGTTTCTTAAACATTGGGATATTCCCAGCCTCAACTACCTCCTCTGGCAGCTTGTTCCATACACCCACCACCCTTTGTGCATCAGTCTCACTATCCCCCTGCCCCATGGTCAGTTAATGTTGTGTACCACACTCAGTTTGTGAAGATGGTGAAGCCAGGTTATAGCTTCACTGCGACACCCAGCAAATGCCTCAGTACTTGCCACCAGGGCTCAGAGGGAGAACAAAGAGACTTGCATTCTTATTGCATTGTTGGACAGCTTCAGAATGTCTCACAGCATCTTGTGGCAATTAAATACTTCATGTTGAGATGTAGGAAAGAGCAGTGTGGCACGTTTCCCTGCTTAGGGACTTGGACAGGTTGGGGGAGTGAGCAGATGCATGGCAGATGCAGTTTAATATGGATAAATGTGAGGTTATTACAGCAAAACAGGAAGGCAGGTTATTATCTAAATAGTGTCAAGTTGGGAAAAGGGGAAGTACAATGGGATCTGGTGGTCCTTGTTCATCAGTCAATGAAACTAATAATGCAGGCACAGCAGGCAGTGAAGAAAGCGAATGGCATGTTGGCCTTCATAACTAGAGGAGTTGAGTATAGGAGCAAAGAGGTCCTTCTGCAGTTGTACAGGGCCCTATTGAGTCCACACCTGGAGTATTGTGTGCAGTTTTGGTCCCCTAATTTGAGGAAGGACCTTCTTGCTGTTGAGGGAGTGCAGCGTAGGTTCACAAGGTTAATTCCCGGGATGGCGGGACTGTCATATGCTGAGAGAATGGAGCGGATGGGCTTTAAACGCTGGAATTTAGAAGGATGAGAGGGTATCTTATTGAAATATATACGATTATTAAGGGTTTAAGACATGCTAGAGGCAGGAAACATGCCCTCGAATTTGGGGAGTCCAGAACCAGGGGCCACAGTTTAAGAATAAGGACTAAGGCATTTAGAACGGAGATGAAGATGTGAGTCTGTGGAATTCTCTGCCTCAGAGGAGAAGGCCGGTGGAGGCCAGTTCTCTGTATAAGAGAGAGCTAGATGGGGCTCTTAAAGCTAGCGGAGTCAGGGGATAATGGGAGAAGGCAGGAACGGGGTACTGATTGTGGATGATCAGCGATGATCATATTGAATGGCGGTGCTGGCTCAAAGGGCTGAATGGCCTACTCCTGCACCTATTGTCTAGAGTAACATGATAACAAACTGTTTAAGTGCTCTTCCCCAAAATAAGGCTTTGGAATCCACTAAGTCCACGTGGGCAGACACAATATGCTGGAGTGACTCAGCGGAGCAGGCAGCATCTCTGGGGAGAAGGAATAGGTGACGTACCGGTTGAGAGCCTTATTCAGACTGAATCGGGGGGGAGAGAAACTAGAGGTATAAAAAAGATCGGAACAAATCAGCCTGCACTGATGACCAAGGGAATCCCACAATAGTCCATGGGTTGGCTGTGGAAGAGGTGATAACGAAGGGATATATGGATGAACGACAGTGAAACAAGCAGGACGACAAGGGCGGGGGAGGGACGGAGAGAGGGGGAATACAAGGGCTACTTGAAATTAGAGATATCTAAAGTCACACCACTTGGTTGTAAGTTGCCCAAGCAAAGTATGAGGTGCTGTTCCTGTAGAAACATCTGGTCGAACATTTCATGTGAAAGATGGTACTTCTGACAGTATGGTTATCATCTCTTCTCAATACCCCCCCCCCCCCCCCCCTCCCTCGCAACAGAGATATCCTACAGTTCTGTGATAAAGTCCCAACCGTTCGATGTCGGGATAAGTGTGCAATCCACCATTAGATTCCCCGCAAAGGTGAAGAATGTTGCCAGGTGAACAGTTTTACCCAGAGTAGGCGATTCAAGAACCAGACGACATGGGCTTAAGGGGAGAGGGGAAAGATATGGGGAACCTTTTTATCTTTCAATGTTCAGCTTGCACTAAATGTTGTAGCCTTTACCCTTTATCTGTGGACGGCTTGTTTGTGTTCATGTATAGTCTTTTCTTTGACTCGATAGCACGCACACAAAAGCTTTTCACTGTACCTTGGCATACGTGAAATTAAAAAAATAAACTAAATTAAACCAAACCAATTTTATCACACAGCAGGTGGGTGGGTATTCGTAACAATCTGCCAGAAGACGTAGTTAACGTAGGTACAATAACAATGTTTAAAAGACATTTGGACAGGAAAGGTTTTGAGTGGTAAAGACAAACTGCTGCAGTAACTCAGTGGGTCAGAAGGCATCTCTAGAGAAAAAGAATAGGTGACGTTTCAAGTCGGAACCCTTTTTCCACCTGAAGTGCTGGAGTAAGTCAGCGGGTCAGGCAGCATCTCTGGAACAGATAGGTGACATTTGGGGTCAGGGCACTTCTTAAATCCGAAGCACTTTCTCCAGCACTTTGAGTCTATCTTTGGTATAAATCAGCCTCTACAGTTCTTTGTTTCAACACCAAGGTTCAGAGGGATATGGGCCAAACGCTGGAAGGTGGGACTAGCGCAGATGGGGCATCTTGGCCGGCACGGGCAAGTTGGGCCGAAGGGCCTGGTCCCGTGCTGTATGACTCCATGTGAATTACGTACCAATTCAGTCTGCAACCAGAGGAAACCCAACTCCTGGAACGATATACGGAGATGTGGAGTGGGGTAAGATCAGAAACTGGGGGCTGGGGAAAAAAGAGCTCAGGAGTTGAATAAAAATTAACAGTAAAAGAAAAAGGAGCGACTTTCACAGTTGTCAGGCAGCTGCCCTATTCCCTGCATCTCATTCCTAACGTGCATAAGCATTGACTGCGATGCAATATTAAGCAACATTATACTGGTGCTGAAACATCACATGAGAAAGCCTAGGGACAGATGAAATATCAATGAAGCATATCAGAATGTAAACTATATTGAAAGGGGCAGGTTTTTTTTATTCAAACAAGCTCTTAGGGTACAATAAATGATGTGCCATTTGGATTACTTAGGATGAATTGAATTTCAAACAGTGCCCTGAAGATATAAGTGTTTTGGAAGATGTTTCGGTAATAGAATTTAAATCTGTCTATTGTAAATGAGACAACTCACACCCATGAGTGCCAGGCAGCGGAGGGGCTTCTAGCAGTTGTTTGCTTGTGGGAGCGATAGTACGGTGCCTGGTGAGCCTTGCAAGAAATGAGAGCTCCCTCTGAGCTCCACCCAGTCCTGAGCTTCAGGTGCCTTGAGACCATGTTCACAAGTTGGCTCCAAAATCCCCGGGAGATACAGCACGGACACGGGCCCTTCGGCCCACCGAGTCTGCACCGACCAGCGATCTCCACACATCAACACTATCCTACACACACTAGCGACAACTCTTGTTTACACACACACCAAGCCAATTAACCTGTACGTCTTTGGAGCGTGGGAGGAAACCGAAGATCTCGGAGAAAACACGCACGGTCACGGGAAGAACGTACAAACTCTGTACAGACAGCACCCGGAGTCGGGATCGAACTCGGGTCTCCTGCGCCACAAGCGCTAAAGGCAGCAACTCTACCGCTGCGCCACCAGCACTGTAAGGCAGCAACTCTACCGCTGCACCACTGTGGCCACCATTCTCTCCCCCTTGCCTGCAGCATGAAGCCAATGCTGTCAAGGCAGGCCGGTCATCTGGAGCCCTGCAGGAACTACTGTCCATTGGGGATGTCGCCCTGGGGAGATCGCCCCTGCTCTAAGTGTTGCTGGAATCTGTGCACCATGTGGGCAGTGCCTGTTCAGCGTAGGCACATGGCAAACAAGCAAAAACATCCAATAGCGTCATAGAGTTGTACAACACAAATCTCATACATGCTGATCAAGATGCCCCATCTAAGCTCGTCCAATATATACCTGTTTGGCCCATATCCATCTAAACCTCTATGGTACTTGACTCAACGACCTCCTCTGGCAGCTAATTCCATACACCCACCATCCTCTGAATGAACATGTTGCCCCTCTTGTTCATTTTAAATCTTTCCCCTCGCTGCTTAAACCCATGTCCTCTGGTTCTTGATTCTCTTAAACTGGGTAAAAGACTGTGCATTCACCCCATTTATACCACTCATGATTATATACACCTCTTTTAGATCACCCCTCATCCTCCTGCGCTCCAAGGAATACAGTCCTAGCCTGCTCACCCTCTCCCTACAGCTCAGGCCCTTGAATCCTGGCAGCATCCTCGTTAATCATTCCAGCTCGAGGAAGCTCTGGATCATAAGCAGTCAAACTGATCGCACTAAATTAGGTTTTTCTCTAAACAACATGAATTCAAAGTGTTTATCGGTTTATCGGTATACTGGGCTGTATGAACACCCATCTCCCCCTCACATTCTCTTTTGTTCTTGCTCACTCTCTTTCTCTCAGTCGTTCTCACTCTCTCTCTCCATCATTCTCTCTTTCTCGTTATCTTTCATTCTCTCTCTCATTCTAATTTTCTCTCTCTCATTCTCCTGCTCACACTTGCTCATGATCTCTCTCTCTCTCTCTCTCTCAAGTTCTCTCTCACGCTCTCTCTCTAACGCTCTCTCTCTCTCTCTCTCTCTCGCTCACTCACCTCTGGGCTCTTCTGCTTGTTTGGCGAGTTTACGGAGCGCGGCTGCAAAGCTGGCAGAGTGTGCTGACGGTACAGGCAAGGTGCTGTTAGCTGCCGGGCTGCCATTGGGCACTATGGAGCCATTGAGGGAGGAAGGGTTGAGGGGGCTTACAGTGGCTGTCGTCCGAGTCGCAGTCGAAATCATTCCTAGTGAAGGTGCCTTTGGCTCATGGCTCATGCCTAGAGGTGAAGGGAATACAAGGGTAGAAAAAAGGAGAGAAGATTTAGGTTTAAGTGAAATACTAAATCCCCCTTCCTCAACTATCTGAAGCGCAGTGGCGTCAAGTGCTTGCTAGGCTGTAATGAGCAGTATTTATGGCACTGCACTGCTTTTTACTTCACAACCAAACCTCCAAGGTAAGAGGAAGAATTATTTAAATTCTGCAATAATCCAGCAAAACATACACACACACTTATATACACGCATGTGCACGCACACACATATATATATACACGCATGTGCACACACACACATGCGCACACACACATACACGCATGTGCACACACATATACATGCATGTGCACACACACACATATACACGCATGTGCACAAACACATATATATATACACACACGCATGTGCACACACATACACACACACATGTATATACACACATGTGCACACACACACACGCACGTATCATTTCTTATTGTTGAGTAAAACACAAAGTTTAGAGTTGAGAGATACAGCAAGGAAAACAGATCCTTCATCCAGGCAACCCCATGCTGACCATCTATCTCACATTCACACCTGTTTTCCACGTTCTTATCCACTCCCTATAAACTAGGGCCAATTTACAGAGGCCATGTAACCGACAGACCTGCATGTCTTTGAGATGTGGGTGGAAACTGGAACACCCGGTGGAAACCCACGCGGTCACAGGGAGAACGTGCAAGCTGCTCCAAGACAGCACCTGAGGTCAGCATCGAACCTGGTCCCTGGCGCTGTGAGGCAGCACTGATCACTATTCAACGGAATATAGATTCTCAATGCCTTCCCGAATGCTTCTTTTCCACTTTGAGTGATCACAGACCAGCTGTGGAGGGGATGTCACACTTTATCAAGGAGACTTCAAGAACATCCTTGAATTATTTTATCCATCCGCCCGACCAGCTCACACTTCAAGAGACTGGTACTGGGTATTCGAACAGCACGGTGAGCATGGGCTGAGTGATATTGGGGCTGGGGGTGTTGGTCTGGGAAAGACACTCATGTTGGTTTGCTTTCCTGCCAGTTATTTGGTGGATAATGTACAGGCGGCATTGGAAGAACTTGGACGAGGTGTTTGCTGTAAATAGTTTGCTTCTCAAAAGTACCCGGGGGGCACGGTGACACAGCAGTAGCCAGAGACCTTGGCACGATCCTGACTACAGGCGCTGTCTGTACGGAGTTTCTACGTTCTCCCTGTGACTGCGTGGGTTTTCTCCAGGTGCTTCAGTTTCCTCACACATTCCAAAAATGTACAACTCTGTCGTTTAATTGGCTTTAGTAAAAATTGTAAATAGTCCCTAATGTGTAGGATAGAGCTAGGGTACGGGGTGATCGCTGGTCGGCGCGGACTCGATGGGCCGAAGGGCTCGTTTCCAGGATGTATCTCTAAACTAAACTGGTGGACAAGACCTTATACATAAAGATGCTTAAGACTCAAACACAAAGGTATGCATGTGTAAATGTACCTGTGTGGACAACACACAGCCACGTATGTGTAAATACACATATGTATGGACTCAAACACACAGGCATGCATGTGTAAATGCACATAAATATACATCAACATACGCGTCCACCCGCACGGACGTAGGTATACACACCCCCGGCTCACACTAGGCACACACAGCGTCTAACGCACACACGTACACGAATAACACGTGGCACACGCAGGGGGCTCGCGAGCTACGGTCACATCTTGTACCAGAGAGCTTCCATTGGCATTTTGTCAGGCTGCAGCAAGCAGCCCATTGAGCAGGTTTACAAAAGCATCAAATCTGATATCTGACCCTCAGCGTCCTCTCACTAAAACGACAACACATCAAGCATGACACTAATTACACTTTGCCATGAACCCAGGACAGGAAGGAGTTGGCACCATTTGAGAAATAGCTGCGTATGGAAGGTGGGGTCCAAGGGAGCCATTGCCCTCTGTCCATCTTGTGAACGATATGTTCCAGGCAGTGTGGTTTAAATGTGAAGCACAGCTGTGGAGGCCCAGACTGACACCAACCTGCTCCAGCTCCTTGTTCCAGCATCTGTACCAGCATTAATTCATCTCCATAAATAATGGGCCGATGGGAGTTCTTGCGCCCGCCTTGCAATTTTACAGTGTTCCATTCAGCCCATCACATCCATGCCGACCTGTGGCACTCACCAGTATTATGGCAAAACAAAGAACTGGGGATGCAGGAGATATAAGACGTGGGTTGGCATGGGGAAGCTGGGCTGAAGGGCCTGTTTCCACACTGTATGACACTATGACAGACACAAAGTGTTGGAGTAACTCAGCAAACCAGGCAGCATCTCTGGAGAGCATGAATAGGTGACGTTTTCGGTCAAGACCTTTCTTCAGTCTGAAGAAGGTTCTCAACCCAAAAAATGTTGCCCATCCAAGTCCTCCAGAGATGCTACCTGACCTGCTGAGATACTCCAGCACTGTGTGTCCTTTTACCCATCCGTATTAACCCATCCTCCAGCACTTGGCCTGTAGCCTTCCATGCCAAGAGTTGTCAAGCGTTTCATTAGACATTTCTTAACAGCTGTCTACCAATCCCAAGCAATGCATTTTCAGGCACTCTTGCTTCTACCACTCTCTCAAATTATGTATTCTAGGTACTCACCACTCTCTGGGTGAATGAGGTACCTCTCAGATCCCCAAATCATTAATGCCATGTCACTGAGTGTCACACAACTTAAGGAGATGCTGTAAATGGAAGCAAGCCTTGGATTGTAATGCTGTACTGCTGGATGAGGCAATCGCACATGGGCTGCAAGCTGACCCAGTACAGGGTTGGAACTAGTCATACATGGTCACTCAGAGCCACGCCACACTGTGAGGCCCACGTATCGCAGAGCAGCAGCAGCAGACTTTATATGCTATCCCACTTTCTCATCCACTCCCTGTACACTCGGGGCAATTCACAGAGGCCAATTAACCTACAAACCCGCACGTCTTTGGCTATGGGAGGAATCCAGAGCACTCGGAGGAAAGCCACGTGGTCACGGGGAGAACGAACAAACTCCACATAGACAGCACTCCAGGTCAGGATTGAACCTGGATCTCTGGGTGCAGTGAGGCAGTGGTTCTACCAGCTGTGCCACTGGTTGGTGGAGATGGGTGTCGAATGACACCAACTACTGATTGGTTGGGATGGGAGTCGATGACACAACAGCACGGTGGGGCAGCGGTACAGTTGCTGCTTTACAGCGCCAGAGATCCGGGTTCAATCCTGACTACGGGGAAAATTGTCCCTAGGGAGTAGGATAGTGTTAGTGTACAGGTGATCGCTGGTCGGCACGGACTCGGTGGAGCAAAGGGCCGGTTCCCGTGCTGCATCTCCAAAGTCTAAAGACATTGAGACACAATTGGCTGGTATAGGTGGACGAATGAAAACATGTCAAGAGCGTTTTATTGTCATATGTCCCAGATAGAACAATGACATTCTTGCTTGCTACAGCACAACAGAATATGTAATCATAATAAATATGATAAATGAGAGAAAAAAAAGCTCAGTGTGTGAATATATACACATACTCACATATGTTTTAATATATATACACATACACACACTCAAAAAACAAAAAGATAACAGTGCAATAATAATAAGTCTATTGTAGTTCAGAGCTTATGAGGTTGCAGTGTTTAATAGCCTGGTGGCTGCAGGGAAGAAGCTGGTCCTGAACCTGGACGTTACAGTTCTCAGGCTCCTGCACGTTTTTCCCGATGGCAGTGGTGAGATGAGTGTGTGGCCAGGATGGTGTGGGTCTCTGATGATGTTGGCTGCCTTTTTGAGGCAGCGACTCCGATAGATCCCTCCGATGGTGGGGAGGTCAGAGCCGGTGATGGACTGGGCAGTGGTCACAACGTCTTGCAGTCTTTTCCGCTCCTGGACGTTCAAGTTGCCGAACCAGGCACGATGCAGCCAGTCAGCATGCTCTCTACTCTGCACCTGTAGAAGTTCAAAAGAATCTTCTTTGACATACCGACTCTCCGTAATCTTCTCAGGAAGTAGAGGCGCTGATGTGCTTTCTTTATAATTGCATCAGTGTGCTGGGTCCAGGAAAGATCGTTGGAAATATGCACGCCCGGGAATTTGAAGTTTTTGATGTACTATTTGATGTACATTGCACGATTAGCAATTGGAGACAGATTCAGAGAGAGTTGTGCACTGCTTGCCTGTGGTGATGGGTTTAACAACAACATGGTGGATAAGGGAATGCAGCATTTACAGATGTCACCCTTCAACTCTCCATCAACCCCATCCTCGCCACCCCAAGGGAAAATGCTACATTTTACCAAATATAAACACGTTAAACTTTGGTCACAAGGGTTTAACGGGCACAAGAATATCAGCTTCCACTCGTACTCGCAACCTAATGTGGGCTCCTGTGACAAGCTTATAAGCCAGTGACTAAAGATGTATCTTTAGCCCCCTCTGATACCAGTGCTCACACCAGTGCAGGAAGCTGGGTGGAATCCAGCCCTCAGATTGGCACTGAACACAATGTTAAAACAGCTGTCCTGGTATGATTACAAAGCTTTATTTCCCTCAGACAACAAGCGCTGGCACCACTTTAGCGTGAAGCGGTGGCTCAGGCGTGCAGAGGGAAACATTACTCACTTTTAATGGGGCCTCCACCAGCTCCTCGTAGCAACTAAATAGCTTCTTGGTCTACAGCACCAATTTATTGTGGTGGAGACTGGGAACACATTACTCTGCGTGACTGACGAGATGTGCTTGCACGCTGGCTTTATGTGGGGCGCGGGGGCTTGGTGTCAAACAGTTGGGACCGGGGGGAGATTGGGGACCTGAGACCTCCCTTGGACCACGGGGTGGTGAGGGCAGAATGGAATACTAAAACCTCCCAGCCCTCCCTCCGCCTGCCCGCTCCCTCGCAACGCTCTCCGCACTTCGTGCCTGTCACTGGCCGTCCCCACTTTATACCACCACCGCTCCTCATCCACATTAATGCCACAAAAGCCATCGCTAATCACAGATCTGCTGCTTCCTGCCGCGTCCTAATTACAAAACTCCAGTCCCCCATCAGACTTCTGACTTCCAGCCGCATTCTGCGATCTCCACGCACTGTAATTACAAACTAATAGTTTGGATGATTTTTTTTTTTTTTTTGCTCGATCCACACAGAGCCCCTCCTGGATAATTATACCCTGGAGCGCCAGGCTGCCAGGTCTCCTATTTAATCACAGGCACACATTTGTGTCCTGCACTTCATAATAATCTCTCTTGACAATTTTCATTACAATTGGAAAAATGTTGAACAAATAAACAGTATTATTTAGCTACCTCCTTCGTCTCAGACAACTTTCCATTCCCCCTGGGGCTGTTGCTCTGCATATTAACAGTCATGGACCACTATATATGCCTTGCACATGATTGCTTGTGACATTCAGCTGATCTCTTCACAGGCCAGTCCAATTCTAAGGTCGATTATTAAAAACACGATTGGGTTTACTTACAGAGGTTGCTTTTCTCCCTTTTTTGTCCTGATTATATTTTTGTAAAGAGCCTTATTTTTCTCCTTTGACTCCGCTGAGAAATCACCAGCTGACCTATAACCACATCAATTCTTCTCCTTGACTTGATCCTCCTGATCTAAAGCGTTTGAATCTGCTCCAATTCCTTTCTGCCTTCACACGCCTTGGCCCCAGCAATCTCCCACTCCCTCTCATCTTCACCCTCATGAATAACGCCCACTCCCCCCACCCGCTCCCCCCCCCCCCCCCCCCCCCCCACTTTCCACTTTTGGGCAGCACAGTGGCACAGCTGGTAAAGCCGGAGCCTCACAGCGCCAGAGTCCCAGGTTCGATCCTGACGTCGGGCACTGGCTGGGTGTGGAGTTTGCAGGTTCTTCCTATGACTGCATGGGTTTATTCCGGGTGCTCCGGTTTCCTCCCACATCCCAAAGACATGCGAGCTTGTAGGTTAATTGGATTCTGCAATTGGCCCCTAGTGTGCAGGGAGTGGATGAGAACGTGGGATAACATAGAACTAGTGTAAACGGTGATCGATGGTCAGCATGGACTGTTTCCATGCTGTATTTCTAAACTAAAACTAGTATGCAGATTCTACTCAGTGGGAAGTCACATCTCCAATTGCTTGCTCTACTTTCCCCGATTCCTCTTCCAGAACCTACCCCACCAGCAGTAGGGCAGCACAGTGGCACAGCACATTTGCTGCCTCACAGCGCCGGAGACCCGAGTTCAACCCTGACCACGGGTGCTGTCTGTACGAAGCTTGTACGTTCTCCCCGTGACCTTGTGGGTTTTCTCCAGGTGCTCCGGTTTCCTCCCACACTAAAACGACGTGCCGGTTTAAATGGTTAATTGGCTTTAGTAAAAATTGTAAATTGTCCCCAGTGTGTAGGATGGTGCTAGTGTAGGGGGTGATTGCTGGTTGCCGCGGACTCGGTGGGCCGAAGGGCTTGTTTCCGCGCTGTATGTCTAAAGTCTAAAGACCAGTCCTGAATAGAGCTCAGTATGTCCTCTCTCTCCGCTCTGTACGATATTGCCCTCCATTTCTCTGGGATGGTTAATATTCCCTCAATATAACTACTGCGTTGCTTATGTATCTCTCTGCAATTTCCCTACAAATATCCTCCACAATATCCTTCCCACTAGTTGACTGTCAATAGAATGGTCCCAGTGGTGTCATAACGTCTATTGATGAAGTCCAACCAGATAGATTCTGTCCTTAATGTCTCCAGTACTGCAGTAGTCACCTTAATTAACACCAGTCCTTTTCCTTCCTTAACCTCCTTATCTTTCCTGAACACCTTGAATCTCTGAATATTTAGATCCCGTTCCAGCCTTTCTAACCATGTCTGTTATAGCTACGATATATACCCACCTGTGTAGGAAGGAACTGCAGGTGCTGGTTTGTACTGAAGGCAGGCACAAAGTGCTGGAGTAACTCAGCGGGTTAGGCAGCATCTCTGGAGAAAAAGGATGGGCGATGTTTCGGGTCGAGATCCTTGTTCCAGAAGGGTTCCAACCCGAAGTGCCAGCCATCCTACACAATCCTTGGATGCTACTGTCTTAGCTCTGCAACTTCCCACAGTGTACAGAATGCTTGGCAAACGCTCACTTCTAAACTAAAATGACAGCCATTGAAACACTTTCTATGTTGGGAACATTGTCCGTTGATTTGCTCTCACCAGCTTGATCGAGAGAATGACTAGAGAACGAGCTCTTTTTTCGAGTAACACTGAATGAAGGTTAAGTATTGGACTGGACGCTGGGTATCACTCCTCTGGACTTCATAATAAAATCAAGTGACATTTTGCACTGACCCCAGCGAGCAGGCAGGACTTCACTTTATCATCTTATCTGAACGTTAACAGTCCTTCTGTACTGCATGAAAACTCCAACCAAGAGTCTAATGTTCAAGTTCCTGTAGTGGAACTTTAACTGTGACCTTCTGAATCAGAGGCGAGTTCTCTTCTGACTGAACCATCACTTATTGGAGGCAAATATAATCCAAAGTCGTTTAATTTAATTTGGGTGGCACAGTGGTAGAGTTGCTGTCATATAGCACCAGAGACCTGACCATGGGTGCTGTATGTGTGAAGTTTGTACGTTCTCCTTGTGACCGTGTGGGGTTTTTTTTCCCGGATACTCCGGTTTCCTCCCACACTCCAAAGACAGACAGGTTTGTAGGTTAATTGGCTTTCGTAAATTGTCCCATGTGTGTCGGATAGAACTAGTGAAGTGGTGATCGCTATTCGGCGTAGACACGGTGGGCTGAAGGGCCTGTTACTGTGCTGTACCTCTAAACTAAACTCATTTCCAGTTAGATACTATGAGGGGTATTTTGAGAACTAGAAAGACAGACATAAGCAGCTGAATGGCCTTCTTATTTTGCTTTGATTCTTGGAGCTTTTGAAATATCGTTCTGTTTGATATCATTCCTCATCTTCAAATAAACCGACACAAGCAAACATTTTCTTACAAACACCGAATGAGTATGTCTTCATTCATGTTGCTGCTATAAACGTCTTTCACAGTATTGTGATACACGTGACAATAATAACCAGTGCCAATACTATCAATAGGTCAGTGATCAATGCTTATGTCCTTAAACAAAGTGCAGGTAGACACGAGATGCTGGAGTAACTCCAGCAGATCAGACAGCATCTCTGGAGAAAAGGAATAGGTGATGTTTCGGGTCGAGACCCTTCTTCAGACTTATATAAAGTGTGTTCGCTTGCATGGGCTGGGAAGTAAACCGGTCAGTTTCTCCCACTGTCGGCTCCAATGATGCATTCTTTTCAAAATCCATCAACCATTCTAACATATTACGAAAGGTTTGAAGCGTTAATGAAGGAACCCTAGGATATCCTTGCTCTGCCAGCTGTGGGAACATTGTAATGATCTCACAATTCCCAATTCCGCGAGTCTGCAATCATTCACATCAAAGAGCCGATATGATGATAAAAGGTTTATTTTTTATGACAATAACGTGTTCAGCCTTCCTTGGCAACATGCATGCAGTAATTGCACGAGCTGCAGAGAGGTGCTGGTGTGTTCAAACAAGTAAAGCATTATGAACAGTGGATGCACTGGACGGCCGGAGGCGTGTTGAGTGCTCCATTATAACACTGCCATGTCTCCTCAGCTGGAGCTGAACCTGCTGCATTGGCTTTACCAGTAAATCATCAGCTTGTTTGGGGCGGGAAGTCACGCAAGGATGAAGAAGAAAGAAATCCACGGCCTGAGATGTCATGGGAGGACTTTGTAGTTGTGACAGCTCGGCACTTGTTTTCATTCGTAACGCAACCACCCACCCACCCAAAATATCTCACGGCACCATCATTTGTACGGCACATATGCCAGATTGCAGGCGGGCTTATGTTTGGTTTTTCATGGTTTTACTCAACTGCTGTTGAAACCCCTTTCCACTGGTCAAAGCTGCCATATTTGAGGAATTCTTACTTCCCCAAATGGAAGCATATGGGTCCATGCTGGTATGGTGGTTCTTTTCCAATTGCTTCCTGTCTCTTTGCCAGTCCAGTGACTTTGACCACCTCACTACCTTGCCCTGCTGTGCATTGCTTCATTGGTGAATCAATGCATGATGTTCCACCATGAAGCACATCAGAGTTCAGCCAGACCATTGGTGAATGCCTAAGAACATGCATTGGCCAGTGTATCGTTGTATCTGTGCTGGTAGCGGTCAGCTGGAACCAGTCTTGTGAACTGCAGGCACACACACCTACCCATGTAGATCCTCTGCTGCCCACTTTGCTCCCTTAACACACAACTCTCTGAGAGTGGTCCTCACCTACCTTCTACCTCTTTGGAGACACTCTGATCATCTTGAATTGGACTTTACTGGACTCTATCTTGCAATGAATGTTATTCCTTTTATCCTGTTTCTCTACATTGCAGATGGCTTGATTGTAATCAAGTATTGTCTTTCCGCTGACTGGAAACGACGCACCAAGAAAGCTTTACACTGTACCTCGGCACACGTGACAACAACACACTAAACTAAAAACTAAACTTTGCCGTTCTATCCGTTTATCTTATTATGTGGCTCAGGATATTTTACTCTGTTAAAGGGACTGGGAAACTAATACAGAAACATTCCTGAATCCCACACACTAGTCGTCTTGTTCCAGGATAATGTGGGGAGTTATAAAGGGAGGCTGGATCATGGATGGGTTGTGAGTTTAACTCTTGAAAAGCCATTTGAACACAATCTATTTATGGTTCACATCATTATTTTTTCATGACTTCTAATCATGTGCGAGAGAGAAATAAGCTAAGGTGCAGGTGATATATTGAGTTTCACACAGAGGCACAAGGTTGCACCAAAGTCTAGATTATCAAGAAGCAAAGGGGTGGCATAATAACACAACGGTAGAGTTGCTGTCTTACAGCTCCAGAGACTTGGGTTCAATCCTAACTATGGGTGCTGTCTGGAGGGAGTTTGTACGTTCTCACCGTGACCGTGTGGGTTTTCTCCGGGTGCTCTGGTTTCCTCCCACACTCCAATCACAGGTTTGTAGGTTAATTGGCTTGGGTAAAGATTGTAACTTGTCCCTCGTGTGTGTTAGTGTAATGAGGATCGCTGGTCGGCACAAACTCAGTGGGCAAAGGGCCTGTTTCAACGTTCATACTGTTGGGTTGCAGGCTACACAAGCGCAATATGAGCTGCTGTTCGTTCCTCCAGTTTGCGTGTGAACGCTCATTTCTGTTCTCACGCACTTTTGTTTTTAAAGGGTTTTCCGAAGGAATCTCTGTGCTGATCATTATAAACCAGCATCTTGCAGGATCACAATATGGCTAATGGTAGCAGTAAAATAAAATGTATCCTCCTCCCCAATTCTCCCAGTTATTGGATTACTGGAAGGAAACGGCCATCTGATGAAACAAGTGCTCTCGGCTGGGCGGGCTGCTGTGATTGCCCATTGCAACTGCCTGAGCTCAGCGCAAAGGGTGAACGATGAAACCTATACTACGTTACAAAGGCCTCCGCAGAATGGTGCTGCATAATGGTTCACAACTGGAAATAAGATTCAATTGCCAGCTAGCTAGCTAGCAGCCCACTTGCAAGCTGCACGCGGGGTTAAAATGATCGGCCACAGTTCTTGATCCAGTGTGACCTCCACGTGGGACCATTTATCCCTGATAACACTCATTCGCTAATTGAGAGTGCCGGTTTCAGAGAACCTTCATGAACAGAGGCTCAAAATGCCTGGTCGTGGCCTGATTTCCGCTCGGATTGATATTTGCTTGCAGATAGTCAATGAAACATAGAAAACAGGTGCAGGAGTAGGCCAGTCGGCCCTTCGAGCCAGCACCACCATTCAATATGATCATGGCTGATCATCCAAATTCAGTACCCCATTTCTGCTTTCTCCCCATATCGCTTGATTCCGTTAGCTCCAAGAGCTATTTCTAACTCTCTGTTGAAAACACCTAGAGAGTCAGGACTGTGTATTTGTCCTCGGCCCCAGATCTGAACCAGAACAGTGACATTTTTAATGTGTTAAAGAAGGAACTGCAGATGCTGGAGAATCGAGGGTTACACAAAAAGCTGGAGAAACTCAGCGGGTGCAGCAGCATCTAAGGAGCGAAGGAGATAGGCGACGTTTCGGGTCGAGACCCTTCTTCAGACATTTTTAATGTGTTGGAAGGAACTGCAGATGCTGGTTTAAACAGAAGATGGACACAAAAAGCTGGAGTAACTTAGTGAGTCAGGCAACATCTCTGGAGAAAAAGGATGGGGGACGTTTCGGGTCAGAACCCTTCTTCAGACCCAAAACGTCACCCTTCAGGATGAAGACCCTTCAGCAGAAAGGTCCGATGTCGGGTCTCAAACTGAAATAGAGTCATGGGTTATACAGCATGTAAACAGCCCCTTTAGCCCAACTCTAACTGCACGGTGACGCAGCGGTAAAGTTGCTGCCTTGCAGAGACCCAGGTACGATCCTGACTATGGGTGCTGCCTGTACAGAGTGACCGCATGTGTTTTCTCCGGGTGCTGCGGTTTCCTCCCACCCTCCATAGCTGTTCAGGTTTGTAGGTTAATTTGCTTCTGTAATTTGAAAATTGTCCCTGGTGTGTAGGATTGTGCTAGTGTACGGAGTGATCGCAGGTCAGCGTGGGCAAGATGGGCCGAACGGCCCGTTTCCACACTGTATCTCTAAAATCTAAAGAATGTCAGCGTGGGCTGAAGGGCCTGTTTCCATGCTTTATCTCTAAACCAAGCTAAAGCAATCACAACCACAATTGTCGGCTTCTGTGATTGTGGCTTGCTGTCTGCACTAATTATGTCAATCAATAGCATTGTGACAATGACCCAATTTCTTCGTGCCCCAGTCCACAAGGTTTTGCTGCGAGGACAGGCATGATAGGGGCTGGGATGAGAGAAATGGGAGCGTGGAGGTAAGAAGGACGATGCATTTGCACGCCATCTGCTTGCTCGAAGTAACAGCAATGTGAGATGATCAGGAAGTGGATGTTGCCAGGACATGAGCTATAGGGAGAGGATTTGCAGGCTAGGATTTAATTTCTTACAGCACAGGAGGCTGTGGGATGATCTTACAGAGGTGCATAAAATCATGAGGAGAATTTTAAAGGGGAATGCACCGAGTCTGTAACCCAGTGTAGGCTAATCAAAGCCGGAGGACATAGTTTAAGGTGAGATGTGCAAGACTTAATACGATTCTGAGGGGCAATCTTTTCACTCAGACAGTGGTGAGCATATGGAATGAGCTACCAGAGGTGGTAATTGAGGCAGGAACTATAATAGCATTTCAGGATACTTGGATAGGTACATGGAAAGGAAAGGTTTGTGCCAAATGTGGGAAATGTACCTATCTTAGATGGCGCATCTTGGTTAGCATGTTCGAGTTGGGCCGAAGGGCTTGTTTCCGTGGTTTATGACTCTACGACATCCATGTGGAAAGCTGCACAATGACGTGCCAATCCAAAGCTGCAAACCCGCAGAACAAGGGGAGTGGGTGGCCAAGGAGGTAGCGGATAGATCAAACCTTGACTGGACCTACCACCCACAACAGCCTCACACACAGGCATGAAGCTCAACTTAAGCTCTTCAAAGACATTCTCGTTCATTCATCAGCCAGGCATCTAATGGGACAGTGAGATGCCTTTGTTCCCTGGGGGGGCCTAAATCAGCTCATTTATTGCCATACACAAGAGAGAGAAATCAAACAGCCCTAATCAGGTTATTGTTATGAAACAAAGATCTAATCCCACAACAAGGTATATGATGACACATGATCGCAAATTGTTAACAGCAGTAAGTAGCCACGTTTAAAAGACTGCATGTGTCGGAAGGAAGTGCAGATGCAAGTTTAAATCGAAGATAGACATAAAAAACGGGAGTAACTCAGTGGGACAGGCAGCATCACTAGAGAGAAGGGGTGGGTGACGTTTCGGACAGAGAGCCTTCTCCAGACTAGTTAGGAATAAGGGAAACAAAAGATATAGACGATGATGTAGAGAGATAAAGAACAATGAATGAAAGATATGCAAAAAAGTAACGATGATAAAGGAAACAGGCCATTGTTAGCTGTTTGTTGGGTGAGAACAAGAAGCTGGTGCAACTTGGGTGGGGGAGGGATACAGAGAGGGAAAGACTACACCCGAGTCCACATGTTTAACTGGGTCACATTCTTTAGCAGACTTTCAAGGAAACTGAGAAGCAGTGGGCGGGTGAAGAGGGAAAGATTCAATATGAATCTGAGGGGCAACTTTTTCATGCAAAGGGTGGTGGATGTATGGAACCAGCTGCCAGAGGAGGTAGTTGAGGCTGGGATTGTCCCAATGTTTAAGAAGCAATTAGGCAGGTACATGGATAGGACAGGTTTAGACGGAATGTGTAGGAAGGAACTGCAGATGCTGGTCTAAACTAAAAGCTGGAGTAACTCAGCGAGTCAGGCAGCATCACAGGAGAAAAGGAATAGACGATGTCACCTATTCACAAAAGTCACCTATCCCTTTTCTCCAGAGATGCTACTTGACTCGCTGAGTTACTTCAATTTTTTCCATCAATCCAGGTTTAGAAGGAGATGGGCCAAATGCAGGCAAGTGGGACTAGTGTAGATGGCACATGTTGGTCAGGGTGGGCACGTTGGGTCGAAGGGCCTGTTTCCACACTGTATGACTATGATTCTATGAAACAACACCCATTTTCACCAATGTAAAAAAAAAGTTTGTACTTGGCAGAAAAAAAACTCATTCCCACTTATTCTCCCCGCATCTAGTGACGGCAGAAAGCACTCCCTGATCAGGCTCGATATTTATTACAAACGCAACTTCAAGTTGCTTCCTCACAGCCTCCATAATGTGTTGTTAAATTTTAGTTGGAATGGGATGGCAGGGGATCTTTACCGCACCATCCATCCACACACACTGTTGAATTGACCAAAGTCTGTGAAATTATGGCCTCCTTTGTTATGTTGCGGACTTCCAGCCACTGGGAACTGTGCGAGACATTCAGATTACCTTATCCTAACAGAGGCAATGCAGCATCAATTTCACAGAGATATTGAAAACACCCTTGCTACTTCAAGCAGACGAGACTTAACGGAGGCAATTTTTAATGCATGCCCTCACAAGTCAGTAAGTCAGGTGATTTTGCCCTAGCGTTTTATTTTGCAGCAGTAGAGGAGTAATAAAGCTGTCACGGTCTCCTGTAAACTCGTCTCTGCTTGCTCTGCAGTTTCCATGCTTCTGCCGCAGACTTTGCTGGGGTCTAGTTAAGAGTCCTGCACCGGAGTAGTCCTTCACCACCGAGACATTGACACATAGGGGCAAAGAGGTTTTAGTCCATTGATTGAAGGATTAGAGAGTGGTGGAGGGAATATTATAGATGAGGGTCTGGTAATCACTCCCTGATGGGCAGAATCCCGTACCGCATTCACATAAAGCAGTAGGAATAGCCGTCTGAAGGATCATAACCTACAAGACCAAGGATCAAGAGTTGGAAAGAGATGCTAGCCTACACATACTGCATCCAGCTCAATAACATGGCCATGCAGCATGGAAACAGAACGTTCGGCCCAACTTGCCCCTGCCGACCAACATGGCCTGGAAAAAAGACTGTGCATTCATCCTATCTTTTCCCCTCATTATCTTATACACCTCTATAAGATCACCCCTCGGCCCTCCTGCGCTCAAGAGGAGGCAGCTGCTATAACAACATTCAAAATACATTTGGACATGTATATGGATAGGAACGATTTTGAGAGATATGGGCAAAACGTGGGTAAATGGGATTAGGTTAGTTTGGGCATTTTGGTCGGCATGGATGAATTGGGCCTAAAGCCTTATTTCTGTGATGTACGATTCTGTGTCTCAAATAGTTCCATATCTTACTCTTAATTGCCGTCTCTCTTCACCTCACCCCGCCCTTGCCCTATCCTCCCCAACAATCCCCTCATGGAGGTGAAGGCGAAGCCACTAGTCGTTATAATCCACTTACTCCTCTCAGAGGTCAGAGGTCCCTGTCGTCAGAGGTCAGGCAGTAAAATCGTCAAGCCAAATGAAACGTTTTTGAGCACGGCAACAGAGTCTTGCCTCAAAGCAGGTTTTCTCTTGCTCGGCAACCCATTAAACATGTCCCCAAGGCCGCCTACAAGCCTCAGCACTCATCAGATGAAAACATCCCCATTAAAACAAAGGAACCAAGATGAAAGGGACATATCAGCTCAGCTTAAAATGTAAGTGCAGTGAATCAATCTGAGCTGGCTCCATCGAACCACTCACTGCACCCCTCTCCAGAAAAAACAAGCACATTGTTTGTAAGATAAAATTCTACGTAGTTTGGTAAAATAACAAAAAAATGCTTACATGTAGTTTTTTGAACTGTCAAATAAACATTTAAAAAAAAAATATTTTCATTAAAATAAATAGAGGGGATAAATAGTTCATTGAGAGGTAGGTGGTAGGGGTGAGACCAGGTCAAATGTGTTATTTATAGCTTTTCATACACACACACATAAAACATCGGCACAGACCACGCACATAGTTAAAGCCACACATACACACACACACACACACACACAAGTGCAAACACAGATCATGGCCCAACCACTTCCTTGCAACACCACTAGAAGGACTCTTTACTCAGATGACTAGCTCAGCACATTTAACGACAACACCATTGCTACCAGAGTATTTCTGTTCAGTATTTAATACACAGTTACAGGCCTGGGTAGAGTGGATGTGGAGAGGATGTTTCCACTAGTGGGAGAGTCACGGTCCAGAGGGCAGAGCCTCGGAACTATAGGACACAGAAAGAAAGAAACATAGAAAATAGGTGCAGGTGTAGACCATTCGGCCCTTCGAGCCTAAATGACGTACCTTTGGAAAGGAGTTGAGGAAGAAAGTCTTTAGTCAAAGGGTGGTGAATCTGTGGAATTCATCGCCTGTGGAGGCCAATGGATATTCTTATGGTGGAGACTGACAGATTCTTGATTAGTACGGGTGTCAGCGGTTATGGGGAGAAGGCAGGAGAATCGGGTTGAGAGGGAAAGATAGATCAACCATGATTGAATCGTGGAGTAGACTCGATGGGCTGAATGGCCTAATTCTGCTCCTAGAACTTCTGAACTGCATGAAGTAACACATAAGAACGGACAACTGCCGTGCAAGTCATAGGCCAACATTGCAAAAAGTGAGGCCTGTACAGCCAAGAGCTAAATATTTAGTGAATACCAGTTGGGCTAATGTTGTCTAGTGGGTCAAGTCCATAGTCAAGCGTGATTAATTGTCATAAGAACCGGAAATGGAACAATGTAAATCTTACTTGCAGCAACAACAGGACTCTAAACACCGTTCTCATATGTAACATAATAAACACAAAAATGTTCAATAAATTAAAAATATATATTAATGTAAATCAAAAGCCCAACATACATAGTCCAACCAAGACAGCTCATATGGAAAAACAAAGAACTGCAGATGCTAGTTTAGACCAGAGATAGACACAAAGTGCTGGGCTTGTTGGTCTGGAGACAAAGAATGGAAGACATTTTGGATTGAGACCCTTCTTCAGACTGGGTATAAAAGGGTGCGGGGTGGGGAGTTTGAAGAGCTGAAAGCGAGAAACGACCAGGACCAATAAGACAGCTGATGGTTTGTAGTTCATATAGTGTTGGTAGTGTTCAACACCATATCCTGGACGTCACTGACAATTACATGGTGCATCTGTTGGGCTTTGAACCTTTGCCCGAGTTACCAGCGGAGAGTTTGAATCTCCTGACATTGGGTTTGTGTGCAAGCCAGTTTATTGTATGGACTTGACAGTGAAGCAGATGTGTGATCCTCTCCCTTTCTCAGCCTGAGGCTCTAATGGAAACTGCCCTGGTCAAAAAAGCCAGTCACTTGCTCAAGGTGACCCACAAATGTTCACCAAGACAATTGATATCAGCGGAAGTTGAAGGCACAGTCAGTGGTGCAGCTGGTAGAACTGTTGCCTCAGAGTGCCAGATGCCCGGGGTCAATCCTGGCCTCAGGTGCTGTCTATGCGGAGGGTGCATGTTCTCCCTGTCACTATCTGGATGTTCTAGTCTAAGACACGTTGTGTGGGAAGGAACTGCAGATACTGGTTGACGTCAAATCGTTGGGGTAACTCAGCCGGTCAGGCAGCATCTCTGGAGAAAAGGAACGGGTGACGTTTGGGGTTGAGACCCTTCTTCAGACTGAGAGTCGGGGTGCGGGAAACTAGAGGTATGAAAAGGTACAAAGAACAAATGAATGAAAGGTATGAAAAGAAGTCAGCACTGATGATCAAGGAATGGTGGAGCCCACAATGGTCCGTTGTTGGCTGGGGAAACAAACAGTGAAACCATGCAGGAAGACTGTGAAAATAGTGGTACAACTAGTGTGGGGGAGGTTCAGAGAGCGAGGGAAAGCAAGGGTTACTTGAAATTAGAAAAATCAATAATCATACCGCTGGGTTGTAAGCTGCCCAAGAGAAATATGAGGAGCTAACCCTCCAATTTGCATTTGGCCTCACTCTCCAGTAGAGGAGGCTTGCTCGTCAGTGGGTTAATTGGTTTCTATCTGTTGATGAAGGGTAGAATTTGGGGAGAGTTGATGAGAGTGTGGTGAGAATAAAATGTAGGATTAATTAAAATGGGTAGTTGATGGACTTGGTGGGCCCTGTTTCCATGCTGTAATTCCCTCGGACTCTTTGAAAGCCAATCCACGCTTCACCTCTATCTGACTAATCGAAAGAACTGCATTCTCCCGCTCGCCTCTCTGCCTGGGACAATGCTCCATGGTTCCCAGCGACCCACTCATCCCTCAGCGCTATGTTTGCACCAGCCCCAACAGTTGAACTAAGATGGGGTCTTCCAGCAGAGAAGCCTTCACGTCTTGAGGCGTCAGCCACCAGGAGCGTGGGTGGTGAGGAACTAATCAAGACCGATGCAAGTCAACGCCTCTGGGAGAATTAGAAGGAAACTAGAGAGCCATAAACTAAAACGTGACTGTCGATGAAACCCCTTTAGTAAGGGAGCTGCAAACGACCTCTTATTTCACTGATTTTCCACTGCACATATCCTTAAATTAAACCCAAGGCTTTTGCGATTATTCAGGTATGTCATTCCTTCTGGGAAAATTATCGCGCTGACTTACTGTCTTTTATTGTACAATCTGCCTGCTCAAGAATTCATGTTAGACTCATCCATGAAAAAGGAATGATTTAGCCCAGCCTTTGAGAGAGTGATGCACTGAAGTAACCGGTAAGTGGGAACAAATCAATTAGGGGCAGGATTTAGAGGTGAGGCGACAGATTGATTATTTGCGAAGGCTGTGCCCAGAATGATAATGAAGACGCTTGCAAAACTCTGTCTGACTTTGTCGCAGCTCTTTGCCATTTAACCCGGGCTGCCCCACCTTCACTGCCAAGGAGCACTGTGCTCCCTGCTCAATGGGACTGTTCCACTCACAACTATTTAGCTGCTGGTCTGCATGAGTTTTGAATATTAATTGCTCTGCGTGAGGTCATAAGGCCATATGTGATAGGAGCAGAATTAGGCCATTCGGCCCATCAACTACTCCGCCATTCATTCATGGCTGATCTATCTCTCCCTCCTAACCCTCTCTTCCCCCCATAACACTTGACACTCGTCAATAATCTATCTATCTCTGCCTTAAATGTATTCATGGACTTTGCCTCCACAGCCTTCTATGGCAAAGAATTCTGCAGATTCACCACCTTCTGACTAAAGAAATTTCTCCTCATCTCGTTCCTAAAAGAACTTCCTTTTATTCTGAGGCTATTACCTCTGGTCCGAGACTCTCCCACTAGTGGAAACATCCTCTCCACATCCACTCTACCCAAGCCTTTCGCTATTCTTTACGTTTCAATGAGGTCACCCCTCATTCTTCGAAACTACAGCGAATATAGGCACAATGCTGTCGAACGATCAGCATATATTCAACAACTTAATCCTGCGATCATTCTTATAAACCTCCTCTCGACCCTCTCCAGAGCCAGTACATCCTTCCTCAGATATGGTGCGTTAAGGAAGCAACTCTACCGCTGTACCATCCATTGTCTGTTGCACCATCACAATATCGCAGTGAAATACTCTCACTTGGTTAAATGAAAACCTGGTGGTGCATTTTATTCAGTACTTCTTCATCAAGTCTGCACAAGTTGCAATAAATGGCCCTGCTGATACCCCACACGAACTGTGTAATATCTGGTGCTTTTAAGCACACAGACTATTGTCTGCTACCATCTATGTAGGACCCACCTCCTGGTCTTGAAGCTCTCAGTTATCCAATTATATTTGGGTCCTATGAGTCTCGGATAATCGGAAGTCTATTGTAATTAGGCAGGATTACATTGAGGAATATTAGAAGTGCCAACAGTAGTTAACTCTCGAATATACATTAAACATTTATTGCCACTGCTGTTTGTCCAAACACTGTAAATGCTTCAGATGCAGCAGATTACTGAGACAAACCATCGAACGAGGATCAAGTACAATTTACCAAGGAAGGCATTGAAAAGGCCCCCACTGGCCAATAATCCGCCTGTTATTTGCTCATCATGAATATTATTATTTCTCAATACAGAAATTGTCATTCATTGCTCTCGCTAATTAAAAGTGGACTCATAGCAGCAGGAAGCTTCATTTTGAATGGTTTATGTCCTTTATTAATGCTACCTGGAGTCCTTTCATTCCGATTTACGTTTGGGTTTTGCTCCGTATGGCTGGAGACAAGTTGAATCGGTAGGTAAATGGTGCTGGGGGTATCTGTGAGGGTCACTGAGCAGGTGGGTCTGTGGGCCGTGTGTGGGAGAGTCAGTGAGTGGGAGCTGGTGGGGGTGGGGTGTTGGAGGATGAGTTAGTGAGGGGGGGGGGGGTCTGTGGCCTGTGTGCTGGAGGGACAGTCAGTGTGATCGTCACCCAGTGTGAAAACAGGGCCCCTTGGCCCAACCTGTCCCATCTACACTTGTCCCACCTGCCCGCATTTGGCCCGTATCCCTCTGAACCCGTCCTATCCACGTACCTGTCTAAATGTTTCTTAAACAATGCGATAATACCTGCCTCAGCTACCTCCTCCTCCGACAGCTCGTTCTATACACCCACCACCCTTTGTGTAAAAAAAGTTACCCCTCAGCTTCCTATTAAATCTTTCCCCCCTCGCTTTAAACCTATGTCCACCCGTTCTTGAGTGTGTCTCGGAGCCTTTGTGCTTTCAGAAGCTGGATTTCCTGCATGTGTTGGGTTTGACCACCCAGGACCGGAGGGATGAGCTACTAATACAGAAGCAACGCCTTAAACCTATGTCCTCGGGTTCTCAGTTCCCCAATCTGGCCAAGAGACTGCGTTTATCCCATCTATTCCCCTCTGGATTTTGAACATGGTTTTGAATGCTGGAATGTGTGATGGAATCTCTCTCTGCGAACAAATAGAATTATGGGGCTGAGCTGCTGCCACACAGCGCCAGAGTCCCAGATTCCATCCTAACCCCGGGTAAAGTCTGCGTGGAGTTAGCAGACAGCAAACAGACAGCACCGGAGGTCAGGATCAAACCCAGGTCTATGCCACTGTGCCGCCCCCTACACCAAAAAGTTAATTGCTAGTTGGCCACCAATGAGGGGGATCAATATTAGAGATGTGCAGAGATCTCTAAAATGACAGGATACTTCAAATCACACCCGCCATTACATGTTCTCTAAATGAACGGGATAGGTTTCAACTAGTGAGAATAATTGCCCTCATGACCCATCATTCAACTCTGACTGAACAATTAAAATATCACTCCTTATTTATCCAAAAGTCCTTTGCATTGAATACAAGCTATGCAACATCAATTCAAATTTGCAGTTACAGTCTTGTTCAATAAATGGCATTGACTGGGAAAATTAAGTTTAGTCAGTGTACCAGCATTGGGATTGCAATTAGTAAATCAGTGCACACTATTTTGATGGGACCGAGGCATTATACTTTGCAAAACTTGCAATGAGGTAAAGATCGTGACTCTATTTTGACTCTCTCACCTCTGAATCGGGGCATGGTTTTAAGCTCAGTGTCCTGATCAATAATTGCCACCTTTAGTTTAGTCTACAGATACAGGGTGGAAACATGCCTCGGCCCACCCCGTCCACGCCGACCAACGGTCGCACCTACACTAGTTCTATGATATCCTACATTAGCACCCTACACGATAGGGCCGATTTACCTACAATCCTATACGTCTTTGGAATGTGGGAGGAAGCCGGAGCACCCGGACACAACCCAAGCAGTCACAGGGAGAACATACAAACTGCGGCAGTCAGGATCGAACCCGGGTCTTTGGAACTGTAAGGCAGCAACTCTATCGCTGCGCCACTGTGCCTCCGAGTTACTAGCACTTTAGAACAGGTTACCTTGCCATATATCCCATAGTACTTTGAGGGAACCTACAGTGTGCAAATTAACTATAGTCTTTCCATTATTAAAACAATGTTCATGATTTCAAAGTATTTCACCGATTGTGCATTCCTTCACAACATCCAGAATGTCTTACAGGTGTCATTTAAATACAGGTCCTCTACGAGCTGTCGCCGCTGCGTCTCCTTATAGAGAGTTTACCTAGTACTAGGACCTAGCTGGAAACACCCACCAACCTGACCCAATGTAATTCATCAGTAACCCATAACCAGACTCTTCTCCAGAGTTGTGCCTATAATTGTAATTTCTCTTCATCTCCAACCCAGGTCCAAAAGGTTAACACTGATAATTGTATCACTGAGTGGTTTCCACATAAAAATGGTATTGGTTTGTTAACGTTTCCCTTAGTTTACAGATACAGCGGGGAAACAGGCCCGTCAGCCAACTGAGGCCTCGCCGACCAGCGATCCCTGTACACAAACACAATCCTACACATGCTCAGGACAATTAAAAATGTTACCAAGCCAATTAGCCTACAAACATGCAAGTCTTTGGAGTGTGGGGCAAAACCGTAACACCCGGAGGAAACCCATGCAGGCCATGGGGAGAACGTACAAACTCTGTAAAGACTGCTCCCGTAGTCAGGATTGAACCTGGGTCCCTGGCATCGTATGGCAGCAACTCTACCTCTGCACCACCATGCCACCCTGTCATGTGTACATAGATTCAGTGAAGAGCTTTTGTTTACTATCCAGTCAAATATAGTAGATGTGCAGAGTGGTGCAACAGTAGAGTTCTGCTTAACACCGCCGGAGGCCCAGATTCAATCCTGACTACGGGTGCCGTCTGTACAGAGTTTGTATGTTCTCCCTGTGTCCAAGTGACTTTTCTCCAGGTGCTCCGGTTTCGTCCCACATTCCAAGGATGTGCGGGATTGTAGTTTAATTGGCTTCTGTAAATTGTTCCTAGTGTGTAGGATAGAACGAGGGTTGATCGCAGAGTCGGTGGGCTGAAGGGTCTGTATCTACGCTGTATCTCTACACTAAATCATGCTCTGCATGAGAACAATCCGGCCATGCACCAGTGCCACAAGCAACCAAAGAGAAAAACACCACAGCGCAGATTACAGTTTGGCAGCATTGAGCCATTACAGTTGCAAAACAAAAGTGTCCGATGTCCACAATGCCCTAATACAAAAGATCACCTTTTAATTGGGCAATCTAGTATTTTTGAGATATAATAAAAAAGGAACTACAGATGCTGGTTCATACCAAAGATAGACACAAAGTGCTGGAGTAACTCACTGAGTCAGGCAGCATCTCTGGAGAAAATGGATAAGCAACGTTTCGGGATGGGACACTTCTTCAGAATAAAAAAGGGTCACGACCTGAAATGTCACCTATCCATTTTCTCCAGAGATGCTGCCTGACCCCTTGAGTTACTCCAGCACTTTGTGTCTACATCTAATATTTTGGACGTTCCAGATTCTGGCACAAAAGTGAAACATTCGCTTCAAATGTACGTTAATAAAACACTTTAGAAACCTACTAAATGTTCATTTTCCCCTGGGAATGGTAGCACAAACGAAAAGGCAAAGACTTCAGATGGGAGGATGGAATTTTAATGGGAATCTGAGGGGTTAGTGTTTTACACAGCCCGGAATTTTCCACAGCTATCTTACATGTTCTTGTATATAAATTCTCTGCTTTCTTCTCATCATTACATGTAACCCTTGCAACGAGCCTCCAGCCAGCCAGTATTGCCCTCGAATTCCCCCACATAGCGAGCTGAGGCTCCATGGTCCGGCTGCATTTTGATTTACTGTGAGCAAGACCGGGCCCCATATCTGAAGAAGGAGAGGGTCCAGAGGAGGTTTACAAGAATGATTCCAGGAATGAGTGTGTTAGCATATGATGAGCGTTTGACAGCACTGGGACTCTACGCGCTGGAGTTTAGAATGTTGAGGGGGGACCTCATTGAAACTTACAGAATAATGAAAGGCATAGAGAGAGAGGATGTGGAAAGGATGCTTCCACTGGGGGGGGGGGGGGAGATTCTAGGACCAGGTCATAGCCACAGAATTAAAGGGCACTCTTTTAGAAAGGAGGTGAGGAGGAACTTCTTTAATCAAAGGGTAGTTAATCTGTGGAAATCATTGCCACCGAGGGCTGTGGAGGCCGTCAGTGGATATTTTTATGGCAGAGATAGACAAATTCTTGATTGGAACTGGTGTTATGGGGAGAAGGCAGGAAAATGGGATTAGGAGTCAGAGATCAGCCATGATTGAATGGCAGAGTAGACTCGATGGGCTGAATAGCCTAATTCTACTCCTATAACTTGGGAACTTAAAGACCATGGAACAAAACATGCAAAAGACTAGAGTGGCTCCATTAATGTTCACTACGACATAAACGTACCAGATATACGCCAAGAAATTGCTTCTGCTGGGAAAAACATAACAACCTATTCAGGCTAAGAGGAGGCGCTCGTTCCTTTGGGCAGGGCAGGAATGAAAATCCACTCACTTTGTGGAAAAGTAATTTCAGTGTTTGTAAGAGTGAATTCCCTCAGCCTTGAGTGAAGAGGTCGCTGAAGGTTAATAGAAGAAGTTATTAACTAGCGGCGGCTTAACTTCTGGCGTGTGGCAAATCTAATGAAACTGTGCACACAGCAGCCCCTGAAGCTGGCCTAGCCCTGAGCTGCTTAGCATTAACAATGCAGGAGGATCACGACGATCATGCAGTCACATTTCACAGGCCTCCTCCATAGATCAGCTGCGCACAGATCATCGATTAAGCAAATGGCTGCTTGTGACACAATGGTTCGCTGCAGTTTGAGTAGTGTGATAAATGAACTGGGAAATTGTGGTGGGGATGGAAGAGTTACTGATTGCCCTGTTGACTGGAACTCCGTTATGAAGTTCCAGTCTTTTGCATGTCTTGTATCTCGCTCGAGAAGGACACAGTTTTGGGTGGCACCTTACACAGGGCTCGAAATTAGCGGTTGCCCGGGTGCCAATGGCGACCTAAAGTGCCGCCGTGCAACCTGAATGCCATGCCATTTTGCCCAGCTTGGCAAGCAACCGGGACACCTATCGTTCAACTCTCAGCGGGCCCCCCTCTCTATCTCTCTCTCTGTCACTCTCCGTCTCCGCCCGCCATCCGTATCCGTGTCTCCGCTAGCTCCTCTTTTGCCGGCACGGCCGGCTGCCTTACACATGCGCTCTGCGGCCTGCACATCCTCCCCCTGCACATTCGCACAACCACGGCCAGCTCATCATAGGCCATGGTTGTGCGCATGTGCCGCCCTGCCACGGCAAACAAGAGCACCCGGAGAAAACCTATGCGGTCAAAGGGAAAAGGAGCAAACTCCATACAGACAGCACCCATATTCAGGATCACTTCTGGGTCTCTGACAATTTTAGGCAGCAACTTTATGGCCAATGTACTGCCCCAACGTCTTGAACTGAATGGAAACATACAGTAGCTGTAAAGGGGGATTTTGCGTCACTTAGACATTTAAGACTGAAAATGGATAGTTTCTTTTTGTTTTAGTAACCAAAGTTATCAACGTATAATTTTTTGTGTGTTGGAAAATAAGATATAGTAGCACAGCTGGTGGACATGCTGCCTCACATGCCAGGGATCTGTGTTCGATCCTGTCCTCGGGCACTGTCTGTGTTGAATTTGCACATTCTCCCTGCAAGCGTGTGGGTTTCCTCCCACATCCCAAAGACACGTTGGCTTTGTAGGTTAACTTGCCTCTGTAAAATTGCCCCTAATGTGTAGGGAGTGGGTGAGGAAAGTGGGATAACAGAAATATGTGAATGGGTAAACAAAGATGCTGGAGAAACTCAGCAAGTGAGGCAGCATCTTTGAAGCGAAGGAAATAGGTGACGTTTTGGGTCGAGGCCCTTCTTCAGGCTGATGTGAGGGTGGGGGGGGGGCGGGAAGAAAGGAAGAGGCGGAGACAGTGGGCTGAGGGAGAGCTGGGAAGCGGAGGAGAAAGCAAGGACTACCTGAAATTGGAGAAGCCAATGTTCATACCGCTGGGGTGTAAACTGCCCAAGCGAAATATGAAGTGCTGCTCCTCCAATTTACTGTGGGCCTCACTCTGGCCATGGATGAGGCCAAGGACAGAAAGGTCGGATTCGGATTGGGAGGGGGAGTTGAAGTGCTGAGCCACCGGGAGATCAGGTTGGTTGTTGTGAACTGAGTGTAGTTGTTGTGCGAAGCGATCGCCAAGCCTACGCTTGGACTCACCAAGGTTGATCATACGCTGAATAATCCAACCAGATTTTTGTTTGGAAGTGGAAAGAAATAATATAAATTGCATTCATTGCAACGTGTAAAAAGAGATGAGATACAGTATTGTAATTTTGCTGCATGTTATTGTGGTATATATCATGTCTTGATTGATGCATATGTTTAGTTTGTGACTTTATTTGAGGCAGAAATATATGAATGGTTCATTGACCATAATTCCAACTGGTAACTACGCACTTCGTCCGAGCACATTTTCGCACGTGTCATGCAAGCCGTCTTAAATGACCAACTAAACTGTCATTTGGCAACCTAAAAAGCTGCCTAGGTTGCTCCGTTGGCAACAGAGAAAAAAAGTTAAGTGAGAGCCCTGCTTACAGCACCAGAGACCCTTGATGCCCACAAATATGTGCAGGAGGTCTCGATTATAGTTATCCCTCGAATAACATCACCAAAACAAACCTTGCAAAAAACAAAGTGTTGGAGGAATTCAACAGGACGGACGGGCAGCATCTGTGGAGGGAATGGACTGATGTTGTCGCGAGCTGGGACCTTCTTCAGACACAACATTTATCCGTCCCCTCCACAGATGCTGCCAGTCCTGCTGAGTTCCTTCAATACCTTGGTTTTATGTTCAAGATTCCAACATCTGCAGTCTCTCGTCTCTTCAGATGATCTTCTCACGATCAGTTCACTTTATCTCAGAGCTTGCTACATACAACCTGGCTGCTGCATTTCCCCTATCGCACGGCAGCTCAATGGCCGTAACATACTTTGAGACAGCCTGAAAGATCGTGAGTAAATGCTAGATTTCCTTGCCATATTATAAAACGTAACCATGTGTCTTCTACCAGGAGAGAAAATCCAGAAATGCAGAATCTGTGATAAATCTGTCGTTTGTAGTTTAATTGGCTTCTATAAATAATTCTGTAGTTTAATTGGCTTCTGTAAATAATTTTGTCATTTAATTGGCTTCTCTAGAGTGTAGGATAGAACGAGGGTTGATCGGCAGGCTGAAGGATCAGAATCTACGCTGTATCACTACACTAGATCATGCTATGCACAAGTACAATTAAGCCATACACAAGTGCAACAGGTTGCCAAAGAGAAAAATAACACAGTGCATATTACAGTTTGGCAGCATTGTGGCATTACAGTTGCAGAAATGCAGATTTTGTGATAAAAACATAGTGTAGTTTATACTGCAGTTTATACGACAGATACACAACATGCTGGAATAACTCAGCGGTCAGGCAGCATCTCTGGTGAAAAAGGAAGGGTGACGTTTCAGGTCAGGACCCTTCTTCAGAATGAGAGAAGGGGGCGGGGGAGGAGAAGGTGAAGAGCTGGAGGCGAGAAAAGACCAGGACTAATCAGAGCCAGCCACAAATTACCCCAGGGTACACAAAAGGCTGGAGAAAATCAGCGGGTGCAGCAGCATCTAAGGAGTGAAGGAGAATGCTATCTCCTTCTGCTGCACCCGCTGAGTTTCTCCAGCCTTTTGTGTACCCTCGATTTTCCAGCATCTGCAGTTCCTTCTTTAACAAATGACCCCAAGCAGGGCGGTGCCTGGTAAGTCCATTGTTGGCGAGGGAAGGTGAGATCTCGAGGGAAACAACGCGGAGAGCTGTGGAAGTGGTAAAATGACTCGGGTGGAGGAAGAGGGCAAGGGGGGGGGGAGAGAGAGGAGGGGAGGGGAGCGTAAGGAAAACTTAATTCAAATTAGAGAATTCAGTGTCATACTACTGGGTTGTAAGCTACCCAAGCAAAACACGGTGAGCTTTTGATCACAAGTACAACTTCGCCAGCTTTAACGATGGGACTGAATTGTCCATCACTTTTAGTGGTTTTCTAGTTATAAGGTCATAAGTAATAGGAGTAGAATTAGGCCATTTGGCCCATCAAGTCCTCTCTGCCATTCAATCATGGCTGATCTATCTCTCCCTCCTAACCCCATTCTCTTGCCCACTGCCTATAACCTCTGAAGTATTTTCCCTAACAAGAATCTATCTATCTCTGCTTTAAAAATATCCACTGACTTGGCCTCCACAGCCTTCTGTGGCAAATAATTCCACAGATTCACCACTCTCTAAGTAAATAAATCTCTCCTCATCTCCTTCCAAAAAGAATATACTTTAATTCTGAGGCTATGACCTCTAGTCCTAGACTCTCCCACTTGTGGAAACATCCTCTCCACACCCACCCTATCCAAGCCTTTCACTATTCTGTACGGTTCAATCCTCCCCTCATTCTTGTAAACTCCAGCGAGTATGGGCCCTCATCATAGGTTAACCAAATTCCTGGGATAATTCTTGTAAACCTCCTCTGGACCCTCTCCAGAGCCAGCACATCCTTCCTCAGATATAGTGCCCACAATATTCCAAATAAAGCCATGCCAGCAACTCAAAGAGCCTCAGTATTACATCCCTGTTTTTGTGTACAAGCCCTCTTGAAATAAATGCTAGCATTGAGTTTGTTTTCTTCACTACTGATTCGACTTGCAGATTAACTTTTTGGGAATCCTGCACCAGCACTCCCAAGTCCATTTGCACCCCGATTTCTGGATTCTCTCCCCATTTAGAATAAAGTCTATGGCTTTATTAGTTAGTTCCAGTCTTTAAAATAAAAATCATTTCACAGGAACAGGATGCTAAGTGCCATTTACCGCAGTGGTTTGTATATCCCAAGCTTGGAGCCACGATGTAACAAAGACCACCAAACTGAGAGTCCAAGAGAATTTGCCAGCTTTTTAATGTTTATTTCCACAACCCATAATTTCCTGGCACTGTGAGCCAGTTTTACCAACGAGAATAAGCCTCCTCTTGTCCCCCTGCACTTTAGTTTAGTTTAGTTTAGAGATACAGTGCACAAACAGGTCCTTCGGCCCACACCGTCCAGCGATCACTCCGTACACTAACACTGTTCCACGCACTGGGAACAATTTACAATTTTACCAAAACCAATTAACCTACATACCTGTACGTGTTTGGAATGTGGGGTAAAACAAGAGCACCCGGACAAAACCCACTGAATTCTGTACAGACAGCATCCGTAGTCAGGATTGAACCTGGGTCTCTGGCGCTGTTAGGTAAGCAACTCATCGCTGCGCCATCGTGCCACTTCTCTCCCCAACACTCCAGGACAGCCAGGACTAGACTAATTCCCTGTATCCTTAGAGTTAGACGTGAACTTTTCTTTATGCATGCGCGAGCACCATTCCCGGGAAGTGGCGCTGATTGTTTTGTAGATATGTACCTCAGGATATTAAGGAACATACGTACCTCAGGGTATTGTTTAAGGAAATCGATTGGTCAATGAATCCACATGTTCATAAGTGCTTGGAGCAGTATTAGGCCATTCAGCCCATCGAGTCAACTCTGCCATTCAATGGTAGCTGATCCATCTTTCCCTCTCACCGCATTCTCCTGCCTTCTCACCGTAACCCTTGACCCCCTTACTAATCAAAAACCTGCCTGTCTCCACCTTAAAAATACCCAACGACGTCCTCCACAGCTGTCTGTGACAATGAATTCCACAGATTCACCACCCTCTGACTAAAGAAATTCCACTTCATCTGCCTGGGAGCAAATTATTCAACACAGTGGTTTTAAGAGAAACAGATTAAAACCCAGTGCTCGTTGTCAAATCCAAGAAAGGTTATTTTGAATTTTAAGGACTTCAAAAGAATTCACAGTTGTCATTGTGTCTCGATATTCAACAAATCTGTCATCTGGTCCACCTTAGTCAAAAGACTAAATATAATCTTTAGGAGGGGGAGTGGGGGGGGGGGGGGGGGGGGAAGAGGGGAGAGGGGGAGGGATGGAGGGAGAGGGAGAGAGTGTGAGAACAAGAGAGAGCGCACGAGAAAGAACAAGAGAGAGAGAACTAGACGAAAAACAAGACAGAGAACATGAGGGAGAGAACAAGGGAGTAAGAATAAGAGAGAAAGAATGAGAGTAAACATGAGGGAGGGATGGTTGGTCATACTGCCCAGTATTCCTCTTTCTCTCCTCTCCGGTTGGGCAGAGCATACAAAAGTTTAAAAGTGTGTACCAGAAGATTCAGGAACAGCTTCTTCGCCATTATTATCAGTCTACATGACGGTTCTCCCACCAGCTGGGGTGCATCCCTATTCTGCATAACATTGTATTTTACACTCTGGGTCTTTTCTCTTTGCACTACCTGTTGTACAGTGCTTGTGTACGGGCTTGATTGCGCCCATGTATACCCATAACTTAGCACACAATGTTTTCCACTGAATCTCTGTACATGTGGCCATAAATAAAAGTACCAATACCAATAATGGCCACTGTTCCAAATCCACGGCAAAAATTCCACAGAGACACCTTTTTCTTGTAATGTCTTCTCCAGAAAGTTCTATTCGGTGAAGAACATTTTTATTCTTTCTATGTCAGCAAATGGAAACATGAAAAATGCAGCACAACCCATCCCCTGAAGGGCAAGCAATTTGCAAGGTTTCTTCATCCGAGCTATTAGGAAAGAACAAGCGTGTACGCATCCCTGGATACCTCAAAGCTCGCCTTGAGTAGTCAATAAAATATGTTATCCTGTTCAAATGCAACCCATGTTCAGAAGCAAAGCCATTAGAGCTGCATCTTCACTGTATTCCCAGAGCGCTACAGAGAGTAGACCGAGAAGAACGGAAACACAATACAAGGTGTTGGGGGGGAAAGTACAAGCCCTTTGTATTTTTTTGCTAGATTTAACCATTAAAATGTTATTAGTTCCAGAAAAGGTTTGTAGGTTAATTGGCTTCTGTAAATTGTCCCTAGTGTGTAGGGCACAACTGGTGTGTGGGTGAATGGATGATCGTTGGTCGGCATGGACTCGGTGGGCTGAAGGGCCTGTTTCTATGCTCATAAATTGCCCTCTCCCTTGGCAAGTTCATAGGTTCCAGGAGCAGAATAAGGCCATTTGGCCCAGTTCCAGCAAATGACCTCCTCTCCTCCTGATCGTGTTAACCTTTTGCCAAAGGAGAGGGCAATTTCTGAACACTTTCTCCCCAAACATTTTGGTGGGCCAAGGTTTAGCAAAAGGAGATGGTTTCAGGAATTATTGGGTTAACATATGATGAGCGTTTGACGGCACTGGGCCTGCACTCACTGGAGTTTTGAAGGATGATGAGGAGGAACTTATTAAAACTTACCAAATAGTGAAAGGCCTGGATAGAGTGATATGGAGAGGATGTTTACACTGGTGGTAGAGTCTAGGAGCCAGACGGTGGTGAATCTGTGGAATTCATTGCCACAGATGGCTGTGGAGGCCAAGTCATTTTGTATTTTCCAGGGAGTGATTGCCAGATTCTTGATCAGTAAGGGTATAATGGGTTATGGGGAGAAGGCAGGAGAATGGGGTTGAGAGGGAAAAATAGATCGGCCATGATTGAATGGTGAAGTATACTTGATGGGCTGAATGCCCTAATTCTGCACCTGGAACCTATGAACTTGCCAAGGGAGAGGGCAATTTCTGAGCGTGGAAACAGGCCCTTCACCCCACGTCGACCAATGATCACCCATTCACCCACACACCAGTTCTGCCCAACACACTAGGGACAATTTACAGAACCTACAAACCTGCATGTGTATGGAAGGTGGGAGGAAACCAGAGCACCCGGAGAAAACCCAAGCTGTCGCTGGGAGAACGTACAAACTACGTATAGACAGCATCCGAAGTCAGGATCGAATCCGGGTCTCTGGCATTGTTAGGCTGCAACTCTACCATTGCGCCACTGTGCTGTATTTTGGGCATGGACTTGATGGGCCAAAGGGACTGTTCCCATGCTGTTTGACTCAGAGACCAATCTACATTTTCCAAATGGGGTATCAAGAGACATGGGGAGAGAATGTCAGTGGGAACTGGAGGATATCCGAGGAAGGATGTGCTGCCACTGGAGAGGGTCCAGAGGGGATTTACAGGAATGATTCCAGGAATCAGTGGGTTAGCGTATGATGAGCTTTTGACAGCACTGGGCCTCTACCCGCTGGAGTTTAGAAGGTTGAAACTTACAGAATAATGAAAGGCGATGTGAAAAGTGGATGTGAAAAGGAAGTTTCCACTGGGAGTGTCTAGGACCAGAGGACATAGCCTCAGAATTAAAGGGTGCTCTTTTAGAAAGGAGATGAGGATAAACTTCTTTAGTTACAGGGTAGTTAATCTATGGAACTCGTGCCACAGAGGGCTGTGAAGGCCAAGTCAGCGGATATTTTTTAAGGCAGAGTTAAATAATTTCTTGATTAGCACGGGTGTCCAGGGTTATCGGGAGAAGGCAGGAAATTGGGATTAGGAGGCAGAGATCAGCCATGATTGAATGGCGGAGCGGATTCGATGGGCCGAATGGCCTAATTCTACTCCCGTAACTTGTGAACTTGTGAAGCCTGAAGCGAACATGATCCAACTGGATGGCAGCAGAGGAAATGGACTGAGAGCTTGTTCACAACCGTACACTGTGGCCGTCAATTCATTGGCCTGGCAATGGCTGCCCGTGGCTGCATCACCAAGCAGAAACCTGTGGGTGACGTATTTAAACCAGCAGCGCTGTAGCAAGGATGGTGACAGACACTCATATATCACTTTACATGGAGCAATTAACCTGATTCACATCCATCACTTTACACATGATGTATAATTTCCTGGCCACCTGCACTTCAACCAAGCTGTGGTGATACCGTACGAGGTTTGGCTTCAAATTGCTTTCCCAGCAAAGAAATGCCAAGGCTAATCCCAGAGCTGGTGCCTTCAACCACCAGCGACCCCGGTTCAATCCTGACAACGGATGCTGCCTGTACGAAATTTGTTCTCTGTGACCACGTGGGTTTCCTCCGGGTGCTCCGGTTTCCTCCCGCACTCCATAGACGTGCAGGTTTGTAGGTGAATTGGTTTCGATAAATTGTCCCCAGTGTGTACGGCAGAACTAGTGGTTGGGGTGATCTTTGGTCGGCGTGGACTCGGTGGGCTGAAGGGCCTGTTTCCATGCTGTATCTCCACACTTTGACAAAACTGAACTAAACCCCAGTGCAATACACATATAGGTTAAGTCCAGGTCCCATGCCCATGCAGCGTTACAGACACTCAAGTATACAAATCCATTCTAGTGCAGTGTTGGGGGAGTGCTGGTTACTTCAAGGTACCATGTCTTAGATGAGATATTAAACCCAGGGACTGTCTTCCCCTGCAGGTAGATGTACAGGATCACAAGGGACCTTTCAGGGAAGAGCAGGGTGAGGCCCCCAATGTATCCTGGCTAAGATTTATCCTTAACATGACAGGAACAGAGAAAATGTTCATCATCGGATTCTTGTGTGTGGGAGCCTGCTGTGCACATCGTGGCTGAAACACCACTCCTGCATTAGGATAGCGACCAGATCTCACAGGTTATTCACCGGGCCACGAAGGAATCCGAGAATACAGGTTCATTACCTTCTATTTCTAGAACCTCCGTTAAATATTTGTACCCAGCAATGATGGGCGAGAATAGCTGGTGGGGGAAAGGGCAATTCATTTAAATACCCATCTCCACTATAATGATATCCGACACGCAAAGAGGTGCGATGAGAAGGGTAGGGGAGGTGAACACAAAGGCTAAGTTTGGCCGGAGAGAATATCACTGTAAAAACCAAAATACAACAGACGGGGATCATTCTGAAGGAATAATCATGTTGACCTCAAAACGAGAAGGGAGGCGAGGAAAAGGCTGCGTGTCTAATGAACCTCAATTCTCAAATGTCCGTTTAAGGAGTTGTATGATTGCATTTAATTGCCATCCATGGACAGGGATGAAAAGTCAATTGAGCTCTTGATGCAGTCCTGGTAATGAAGTCTATCCTGAGAGCAGATGTCAGGAGTGTCTCTGTTTGCTTTGAATGCCTTCATACGTGGGATAAGTGTGTACTCCATCCCAACAAAGCAGCAAGGGTCTCTGTCCGTGACTCACGGGCTAACGCCAGCCTTCCAGCTTCTATAGTTTGCACGCTTACTGGAGTTACTGGACCTGTTTCAGTGTCAGCAGAGAGGCAGAAACGAAGAGAAGGACAAAGGCCAGAGGGAGAGGGGGAGAGAGAAGGAGAAGTTGGATGAGCAAGAATACAGGGAGATGAAGCTTTATCTCCATGTTCCACTGAGCAAGGCATAACTTTAAGACCAACGTACTTGCAGAATTCATGGTTTGCGCAGGCAGACATGGGTAGTTCTCATAACCTGGCTTCTAGCCACCCCATATTCAAACTTTAATCAGCCAAACAGAGTTAATTGAAAGCACCGTGACAGCCTGATAAAAAATCAAATGTACAAACAGGTACAATAAACAACTCCACTCAGTGCGCAAGGAGGTCAAACAAATTCCGTCTCTGGGTCACGTTGATCACTCAGTACTAGCCACAGGGTGAGCTGCAGGCTCCCAGTGCCGGGAGAGTCAGCTGAGGTCAATAGACAATAGGTGCAGGAGTAGGCCATTCGGCCCTTCAAGCCAGCACCGCCATTCAATGTGATCATGGCTGATCATCCCCAATCAGTACCCCGTTCCTGCCTTCTCCTCGTATCCCCTGACTCCGCTATCTTTAAGAGCCCGATCTAGCTCTCTCTTGAAAGTATCCAACGAACCGGCCTCCACCGCCCTCTGAGGCAGTGAATTCCACAGACTCACAACTCTCTGTGAGAAAAAGTGTTTCCTCATCTCCGTTCTAAATGGCTTACCCCTTATTCTTAGACTGTGGCCCCTGGTTCTGGACTCCAAGCAGAGATCCCGAGGGAGGTGGACGTGGTCGGGAGGAGGGAGACCAAAGGCCGGGCCAGCCGGGCTTTCCTTATTTGTCTTTTAACCAACAAGGCAAAATGTACTCAGGACAAATATGGGAGATTTACTTTCAATGTTTGTAGACTGGCTTAATGTATTTGTAGGCTTGGAATCAAAGTGGGGCGATGTGGTTGGAACCGGTGGGTGGGAGGTGGAAGGAGCAAGCTCAGGGAAAAACAATCCAAGGGCCACACACACAGGTGGTTGCTATGTGACATGACATGATGATCAGGGATGGTGGACAGCTTGGTCAAATCTTTCCCCTCAACCAAGCATCAGAGTGTCCCAATGCCAGCTGACTTAATTGCAAATAGAGAACTATGGAGGAAGGAACTGCAGATGCTGGTTTACATCAAAGTTAGACGCAAAATGCTGGAGTAACGCAGCGTGACAGGCAGCATTTCTGGAGAGAAGGAGTAGGTGACACATCACGTTGGGACCCATCTTCAGTCTGTAGAAGGGTCTCGACCCGGTACATCATGTATTCCGTTTCTCCAGAGATGCTGCCTGACCCACCGTGTTACTCCAGCATTTTATGTCTAACTTTAGAGAAATGTGAACGCAGCCCAGACCATCACACAAACCAACCTCCCTTCCATTGATAGACACAAAGTGCTGAAATATCTCAATGGGCCAGGCAGCATCTCTGGAGGAAAAGAATGGGTCACATTTCAGGTTGGGACTATCTTTGGTATAAACCAGCATCTGCAGTTCCTTTCTACACACTCCCTTCCATTGACTGCATTTACACCTCACGCTGCCTTGGCAAGGACACCAGCTAATAAAGGACCATTCTCACCCCGGTCACTCCCTCTTCTCCCCTCTCCCATCAGGCAAGAGGTACAGAAGTGTGAAAACCCAGACTCCAGATTCAGGGACAGATCCTTCCCAGCGGTTACCAGGCAATTGAACCATCACCTCACCAACTAGAGAGCTGCACTAAACCTTATTTCCATTCTCCTGTATCTGAACACTGTGGGTGGCTCAATTGTAAAAAGTCTTTCCAGTGACTGGTTAGCACAGCAGTGTACATTGGTGCACGTGACTATAAACTAAACTGACTATCACAGAGAGGCAAGGGTCTGCAGATGCTGGTTTACCAAAAAAGACACAATGTCCTGGAGTAACTCAGCAGGTCAGGCAGCATCTCTGGGGAACATGGATAGGTGACGTCATCAATCCATGTTCCGCCAGAGATGCTGCTCAACCCGTTGAGTCGCTCCAGCACGTTGTGTCTTATTTGCTCTCACTTCAAGACAGCAGGATGGTGACATCTAACAAGGGGATCCGCAATGTTTCAGATTTAGTTTAGAGATACAGCGCGGAAACAGGCCCTCCGGCCCACCGAGTCCGTGTCGACCAGCGATCCCCGTACACGAGCACTCATCTGCGTGCAAGGGCCAACCCCACAAACCCTGTACCTACAGACATTTTTCCAGTGCTTTGTCGGCAAAAACGTACTTTTAATCTTTGGTGCAGAGTTTGAGTTTATTGTCACGTGCACCGAGGTGTAGTATAAAGCTTTTGTTGCGCGCCAACCAGTCAGCGGAAAGACGATACACAATCGAGAATCGAGAGGTATAGTGGTGGATGGTTCCGGGCACTTAGTTTAATACATTTTGAAAGCTTGGCAAGGGGAGGGGGAGGGGGGAAAGGTGGGAGAAAAGAAAATAACGTCCGATATATTGGCTTCTCTTGTGTGAAATGGGGCCTTGTTGATGATCTCATCGATGAATACCTAATGTGCCAAATCGGAAACCATTCCAGAGCCCCCGGCAGCCCAGGCAAGATTCCAAAATACGTCTCTGTGCAGATAAGATGCAAGCTGCATGAGCAGCCTGCCGGGGTGCATTGTTTCGAGAGAGGGACACTGCCCAGCAGATGGCAGGTATAACAAAGCAGCTTGCAATGGCCAAAGCAATTATTTATCTAATTATGATTTACCACTTAACCACATGATCTTTGCAGAGTTGTGGGCAATTAAAATCAGTGTGATTATGTGGATTATGCAAATTGGGCAGAGCAGAGCAATTAAATTTTAGAGCACACACATGCGAGCTGTCAGGGAGTGGGTCAGGGAACCCAAGGGCCCCTGTGCTGGCACTGGGATGGCTGACCTGCTGTAGTGCGCCACTAGCAAGGACATCAATTATCATCCCTTCACCCCGATCCCCACTCGCCTGTCAAGCCTTTCACTGAGGCCGCAGGGGAGAGCATCCAGAATGAGAAGGAGCAGGGAGGGAGAGGAGCAGGGGACAGGAGCTGCATGCATGCACGCGCACACACACACACGGAAACACAGAAATACACACTCATGCACACACACACACACGGAAACACACTCATGCACGCGCACACACGGAAACACAGAAATACACACACACACACGGAAACACAGAAACTCATGCATGCATGCGCACACATGGAAACACAGAAATACACACACACATGGAAACACACAAACTCATGCATGCACGCGCACACACGGAAACACAGAGATACACACTCATGCACACACACACACACGGAAACACAGAAAACACACTCATGCACACACACACGGAAACACAGAGATACACAAACTCATGCACACACACACGTGCGGGTACACAGAAATACACACTCATGCACACACACACACGGAAACACAGAAATACACACTCATGCACACATACAGAAACACAGAAATACACACTCATGCACACACACACACGCGCGGGTACACAGAAATACACAACTCATGCACGCACACACATACACACACACAGAAACACACAAGTTTATGCTTGTACACACTCGCAGATAGACACACACACAAAGCATTCGCATGCACACAAATAAATCCACACACACACACAAAGCACATTCATCCCTAGTTTCCCCCTCCCCTGACTCTCAATCTGAAGAAGGGTCTTGACCGAAACGTCCCCAATACTTTTTCTTCAGAGTTGCTGCCTGACTCCAGAATGCAGAGTTGCTCCAGCATTTTGTGTCTATCTTCACGCACACAGGCGCAGATAGACACACACACACATACACACTTTGTAGGCTGCATGGCCGAGTATAATTGTAACTTGTCCCTCGTGTGCGTAGGATAGTGTAAGTGTGCGGGGATCGCTGGCCGGCGCAGACTCGGTGGGCCGAAGGGGCTGTATCCTCGCTGTATGACTGAACTCAATGAACCACAAAGATCCATATTCTCCAAAAAATGTTGCCTGACCTGCTGAGTTACTCCAGCGCTTTGTGCCTCCTTTTCACGTCAATTCATCCAGGTTAATTTGTTTGAGGTCGAAGCCCCACTCCAGCGACAAGCACAAGAAGCCAGCTAAAGAGGCTCAGCTCTGTTGGAGGAACAATCCTTCAGTGGTACGTTAAAGTGTCCACACAGCCAGACGCTCAATGCTGTGTTTCATGGAGAACATGGATAGGTGTCAGAACCCTTCTCTGGACTCTGTAGTTCCTGAGCTGCAGGAGACTTCATTGCTGTTTCCCACCCCTTATCTCCCTGCCAATTCAATTCAATTCCATTGTCATAGAGTCATAGAGCATGGAAACAGGCCCTTCGGCCCAACATGCCCAGTAGTCGATGGTCACACCCTATTCAGCTACTCTGACTGAACTAAGGGGCGTTCCCATAAATGGGGACCTCCTTGCGACTATATTGGAAGGGGAGAAAATATGGGAAGATCACGAGTGATGGGGGGGGGAAGAGAGAAAGACTGTGAAAGCCACGGATTAGAGCAATGGATAACATTTCCTCCCTGAATCAGAATTGTAAAGTTGCTTTGGGAAACAAGGTCAAACACACTATTAAAATGTGTAAGAAGGAACTGCAGATGCTGGTTTAAACCGAAGATAGACACAAAAAGCTGGAGTAACTCAGCTGGTCCGGCAGCATCTCTGGAGAAAAGGATTAGGTGACGTTTCGGTTCGAGACCCTTCTTCTTTAATTAAAATACCTGAGTGAGCACAGGAGTAAAGGGAGGGGAGGGGCAAAGAAATGAAAAAAACACCCTTCACTAAGCAAATACAAATGACCAAATAATAAACTTGGACAATGGAGATAATGAAGTTTTCATGTTATTGATTGTTCTGGTGACTTCTGCTTCTCATTATCAGGAAGGTATGTGTTTATTGTGCTCTTTCAACCAGCCAAATCCTTTTTCTTTTTAAAATGATAAGCCCACTAGCACTGACTCAATCAATGTGGGCTTAATACTCTGCATGAAGCTGCAGATGGTACCAGTAGGCCGGCTGGGTTTATCTCTGGGTAAGGGATGAACATTGGCAACGCTGCAGATTTTCGGCGTGCATTTTGATTTTGCTAATAATCAGGCCATCTGCTAGCAATCGATGGCCCGCGCCGCACTTGTCATCAGCCATCCGGCAAGACGGCGCATGGATCGCAGTCTGCACTCCCAGCCCCTGCTGCCAGGCACAGAGCTCTCCCCAGAGCCAGCAACGGCCCACCTCCCCTCCTTCAACACCCCTCCCATCCCACTCCACTCCACCCACAATCCCTGCTGCCACTAAGACGAGGGGAGGGGGGGGGGGGGGGGGGGGGAGGATGAAGGGAGGAAGTGGGGGGGAGAGGAAGATGGGGGAGGGGGAGGAGGATGGTGAGGGGGGGGAGAAGGAGGGGGAGGAAGAGGGAAAGGGGGAAAAGGGGAAAGGGGGAGGAAGAGGGGGGGAAGAGGGAAAGGGGGAGGGGGAAGGGGAGGGGGAAGGGGAGGGGGAGGTGGAAGGGGAGGGGGAAGGGGAGGGGGAAGGGGAGGGGGAAGGGGAGGGGGAAGGGGAGGGGGAAGGGGAGGGGGAAGGGGAGGGGAGGGGGAGGGGAGGGGGAGGGGAGGGGGAGGGGAGGGGGAGGGGAGGGGGAGGGGGGAGGGGAGGGGGGAGGGGAGGGGGGAGGGGAGGGGGGAGGGGAGGGGGGAGGGGAGGGGGGGGAGAGGGGCATGCTGCAGCACAGAGCTGAAGTCAGGTAGATTTTGCACAATACACACAAAGACAAAAACCGCTGGCACAGATGTGGCAGGCTTCACCATTAACTCGAGGCATTCATGCTCAGTCATTAATCATCTCTGTAAGGGAAGGTGTTTTACACTTCAGAGCAGGCGATCAAAGGTTGGGAAGATGATGAGATGGTAGCTGGGCAGAGAGGAGCCCCTCACCTGATGGCAGAGAATCACGGCTGATCACTGATGATGTATCTGACTGCCTCCTCCGAAGACTGGGACAAACTGCATGGGAACAGACCCTTCGGCCCACTGAGATCCACTATCTGCCAGGTACACATTCACTAATGGACACAAAGTGCTGGAGTCTACCGAGCTGTTCCTCGATTCCAAAACTCCATCTACTGGTCGGGGGAATGAGATTGGAACATGTCTTGCAGTCAAAACTGTGCTGGGGCAGTCAGTGTGTTGGTCTCACAGATTACTCATGTTCAATCATTCACTGCAGTAGACACAGCGAATGCCCGGTCTTTTTTTTAGTTTTTAATTTAGAGATACAGAGCGGATGGAAGCAATCTCTTTGGGTCTGCACTGACCAGCACACTAACACTATCCTACGCACACTAGGGACAATTTACAATCTTTACCAAAGCCAAATTAACCTACAACCCTGGAGTGTGAGAGGGAACTGGAGCACCCTGAGAAAAAGCACACGGGTCACAGGGAGAACGTACAAGCTCCATACAGACAGCACCCCTAGACAGGACCGAAACCGGGTCCCTGGCGCCGTAAGGCCGCAATTCTACCACTGCGCCACCGCGCCGCCCAGTCCTTAGGCAATGGCGTTCGTCGTTGGCATGCGACAAAAAGCTTTTCACTGTACCTCGGTACACGTGACAATAAACTAAGCTGAACTCCGCTAGTGATGAGCTGCGGCGTGCCACTTCACTACCAGATTGGTGAGGCAACGAAAATAATCCAGATTTACTTCCCACCCAACTGAGAACAAAGGCTTCATTCCAGGACATAAACCACAATCAGACGAGAGTCGCCCGTCTCCTGCGCAAACGTGCCGTGATCAAGTTACATCGTTGCCTGTGGTAATCGTCTTCTGTCAGCGCAGATTATTAAAATTCACTGTATATTTAATCTGCTTGTCTGAATTAATTGAATTTTTTTTTTAAACTGGGTAATTATCTACGTTTGCACCACTCCAATCACGAGCCGGCAACAAGTTAATGACACAACAGAGGGCCAACCACAGTGCCATCATAAGCAGAATCAATTACAGACCTTGGACAACATTGTTACATCACTGTAGGCAAGGTAAAGAACTCTATTAACGGATGAAAAAAAAACTAATTTCTGTTACTCCTCACTCACATTGGTTCTTTAAAGGACGACAGACAGGCAGACAGACGAGTACTTGGCGTGCCTTATAATAAAATTCAGGTATAATCTCAACTGACTCTCTCCATCATTCCCCCCTCCCCACCCCCCAGAGTTTTGTGGGTTGCAGGCCAAATATTTACTGCCCATCCTTAATTGGCCTTGACAAGGTGATACAGAGTCTCCATCATGAATCACTGGAGTCCTTCTTGCTCGTGTAGGTTGGGGAGAGAGTTCCAGTGAAGATGACTGGAAAAGAAACAAGTGATTGATGGTTTTCATACCCTGGTGGCCCTTGTCCTTCACGATGAAACAAATCATACATCGGGAGGTACTGTTGAAGAGACATCTTGCACATGATGCCCCACAGCCTGTGGGCCACAGGATAGATAAGACACAAAGTGCTGGAGTAACTCAGCGGGTCAGGCAGCATCTCTGGAGAACATGGATAGGTCGAAGCAAAGAACTGTAGATGCTATCTTTATACCAAAGATAGACATAAAATGCTGGAGTAACACAGCGGGCCAGGCAGTGTCTCTGGAGAAAATGGATGGGTGGCATCTCGGGTCGGGACCCTTCCTCAGACTGCTGCCTGACCCGCCGAGCTACTCCAGCAATTTACAACTGTCTTTGGCGTAAACCAGCATCTGCCTTTCTTTGTTTCTACACCCAGTCTGAAGAAAGGTCCTGACCCAAAACGTCACCCATTCCTTTTTCTCCAGAGATGCCGCCTGACTGGCTGAGTTACTCCAGCACTTTGTGTCTATCTACTTATCTCTATTATCTATAAGCAGCTGCTAAGTTTTGGGTAAATATGGCATTAAGCCACATGGATCAGCAGGGCCTCAGGTCTATTTTATCATAAGACATGGGAGCAGCATTAGGCCATGTCTTATTGAATTTGAATTCCGTTGAATCTGCTCCACCGTTCGATCATGGCTGATCTATTTTTTTCCTCTCAAACCCATTCTCCTGCCTTCTCCCTGTGACCTTAGCTGCCCATACTAATCAAGAACCTATCAATCTCCCCTATAAAAATACCCAATTACTTGGCCTCCACAGCCGCCTGTGGCAATGAATTCCCTAAATTCATTGGCTAAAGAAATTCTTCCTCATCCCCATTACACCATACACCCTACATATGCCCCTAGTATAAAAGGCTCTGGAAAGGCAAAAAGAAAAACGTTCAAAATGAATCTCCACAAACAGAAAAGCTGAAGCTCCAAATCGAGTTCCACCACATTTTACGACAAAATGGATGTACTCCTCCAGCTTCGAAAGTGGTTCCAATAATAGGTACAGCCACCTGAATAGGGAATTTAATCTGCTTCACTAAATTGCCTTGCAAGGGACTGCACTGACATCTTAAAAATAGCTAATTAATCCATCGGATCAATTAGAACTAACAAGCTGTCAACTCGGGTTTCTTTTTCACTCTCCTTGTTGTTTTGTTTTGTGTTCATCTCAAAGAGGATGTGCAAGGCCCGCATTCTGGCCGCACTCTCCGACATGCCTCTCCTCACCGCTCGGGTGAACGGTGAATTGGTGCACAACTCCCGACTACCCTCTCACTCTGTTCAAAGCGACACACACTCCGCGGGAGGCAGGGACAAAGGAGGACGTCAAGTGCTGCTGGAAGGTCAACAACTCGGTGCGCTTTGGTCGGCCCGAACCTTGTTGGCCTCCCGGCAGAGCGAGATGTCCGTCGGGGAATGTTGCCGACTGGCCCGCTCCAGACTGCAGGAGCACTGGCTGAGGGATGCACTGAAGCTCGGTGCAGCCAACACCAAGGCTCTGTGGGGGTGGAACCACAGTTTAGGGTCCGTCCACTGCTGGACATTCGTGGGCAGAGTGTGGTGGAGCTGCCCCTCAAATGAGCGATAGGAGGCCACGTGGGTAGCAAGGGTACCAGGCATAATTATGCTTTTTAGGAACACTACGAAACAAACACCAATGAATGTATGTATAGCCGTGGAGAATATCGGAGGAATTTCGCCTTTATCCTGAATAAAGTTTATTATTTATTTATTTTTACACAAAGGAGGCAGCAGGCCTTTGCGTGCACTCTGTGCTGATCTGCTAATTAAAGTTTAATCAGGATAGTTCATAAAAAGCATCAGGCTACCAAAGCAACATTGTACCATAAATGTTTAAAGTCCTGTAATAGCCCTCCATCAAAGCTTTCGAGGCAGCGTGCAGTGTGCAAGGCTAACAAACACTTCGGGCTGACTATACTCATCAGTTTTAGGGACATATGTTGCTGCTGTTATCGGTGTCATTACACAGCAGTAAAGTGTAAAAAATGATTACAATGGCATTTATCCCTGTCCACTGACAGATGCTATGAAACCCAGGGAAGAAAGCGAGAACATCTGGTCAGCCTGCCTTCTACGCAGGTGTTGATCAAACAAGAGTCCTACCCTTTCTCCTGCCCTGCCAGATTACTTCAACAGATTAACTCTTTTAACAGTAACACCCTGCCTTGTTTCTGAAGCAGTGCAAGCCCAAACAACAGTGCACTCCCATTGCTTCTTGCATCAGGCAGGTTTCATGCGTTGCACCAATACGAAGTAACAGGCAGCACGGTGGCGCAGCGGTAGAGTTGTTACCTCACAGCGCCAGAGACCCAGGTTCGATCCTGACTACAAGTGCCATCTGTATGGAGTTCATACGTTCATGACCTGCGTGGGTTTTCTCCTGGTGATCCGGTTTCTGCCCAAAGTCCAAAGACATATAGGTTTGTCAGTTAATTGTAATTTGTCTCTTGCGTGTGTAGGACAGTACTAGTGCGCGGGGAGCGCTGGTCGGTGAGCCAAAGGGCCTGTTTCCGCACTGTGTCTCAAAAACTAAAAGATGCCATTGTAATTTATAACCAGACTGTTTTATGCAGAAGAAACAAGACCAGGACTCAATGTGTCGCAAAGTGCAGGAGTAACTAAGTAAGCGAGGCAGCATCTCTGGAGAACATGGTTAGGTGGCGTTTCGGGTCGGGACCCTTCGTCAGGCTGTTCAAGGGTCCCAACCTGAATGTCACCTATCCATGTTTGCCAGACCCACAGAGTTACTCCAGCACTTTGTGGTCGTTCATGTAGACCAGCAGCATCTCCAGTTCCTTGTTTCTACACCTGAACTCAATGTATGGCGCAAACACACTTACATATGACTATCATAGATAAAACTCATCCTGCAAAACAATTAGTGTGGCACAGTGTCGCAGCTCACAGTGCCACAGGTCCTGGTTTGATCCTCACCCTGGGTGCTGTCTGTATGGAGTTTGCACGCTCTCCCGCTGACCGCATGTCTTTTTCCCCCAAGTGCTCCAGTTTCCTCCCATATCCCAATGATTGTGAGGGTTTGTCAGTAAAATTAGACTCTATAAATTGCCCCTGGTGTGTAAGGAGTGGACGCAAAAGTGGGTTAACATAGCACCAGTGTGAATGGATGAGTCATGGTCGGCATGGACTCTGTGGGCCGAAGGGACAGTTTGCGTGCTGTATCATTTACAAGAGAATTCCTGAACTGGTTCAAAAGTGATGTGCATTCTACCGCAATGTATTTTCTCTCTCATGAAACATGTAGTGCACTAACGTCATCTTTCAATCTGTCTCTTGGGTTCCAGAGATCAAAGTTTCCAATTGGAAGATTAGACTGGAGAAGCTGAGGCTGGATCAGAGTTGGTTGAGAAGATCTGGCAGAGTAGAAAAGGGGGATGTTATGCCCATTATGAATGGTTCAAAGAACAGGACGTAAAATTTGGGCAAAATCTACCAAACCTCAGAGATACAACGCAGACACAGGCCCTAACTCAGCAATCCCCATACACTAGCACTACCCTGAAGTTGGTGATGGTCCCATGCACCCACTCAATAAAGAACCTCACTTTTGACCTTATAATTGATAATTGATGAAGATAATTGAAGAAGCACAGTAATACAGCTTGTGGAAACTGCCCCATTGACACAACATGTGCACACCGACCAACATGTCCCATCTACACTAGTCCCACCTGCCTGCATTTCATTCATATCCCTCTAAATCTGTCCTACCCATGCACCTGTCTTAAACATTGCGATTGTATCTACCTCAACTACCTCCTCAGGCAGGTCATTCTATAGACCCACGATCCTTTGTGTGAAAACATTACCCCTCAGGTTCCTATTAAGTCTGTCTCCCCTCACTTTAACCCTATGTCCTCTGATTCTTGATTCCCCTAAATTGGGCAAGAGACTGTGTGTTTACCCGATCTATTCCTCTCATAATTTTGTACACTTCTATAAGATCACCCCCTCATTCGCAAAGGAGTAGAGTCTGACGATGTTTGAGCCACGGACACTACCCGAGGGAACTATTGCAATGACATTCTGTCACTGGGATGACAGATATCCATTGACGTAAATTTCTTCCTTTGTGCAAGATATGACACCAACCAATGCAGTGTTTCACAACAAACCCTCAAGTCACTGCTTTGTCGTGGAGAAAAGAAAAAAGGAAACAAATCTGTGCCTTCAAAATGAAATTGCAATGGTACTTGTTTCGTTTTGAGATACAGCATGGAAGCAGGTCCTTTAGCCCACCGGATCCATGCCGACCATCGATCAGCATTGCCATTGGTTCTATGCTAACCCACTCACCCACTCCCCACATGCAAGGAGCAACCTACAAACCTGCACATCTTCGGGATGTGGGAGGAAACCAGAGCACTCAGAGGAAATCCACATGGTCACAGGGAGAACGTGCATACTCCACACATACAGCATCCAAAATCAGGAACGAACCTGCGTCTCTGGCGCCGTGAGATGGCAGCTCTACCAGCTGTGCCACCGTGCCTCATTAGAGATAGAATAATTTGCAGGGTTCCGGGCAGGAACTGAGAGACTGCTCCACTCTGGGGTGGCATAGACTCAACGGGCCGAATGTCTACCACCAGTGCCCCAAATTGTCTACGGTTCTATGTTTCGCCGGGGCTGTTGCCCAGAGGTATTTGTCAGCTCCAAACCTCTTCTGCAAGGGGTTTTCCCAGCTCAGCGGGTCGGTGGCTCGGATCCTGACCAAGCAGGCACACTGCAAAACGTCAGCTAGAAAGGGTTTTTTTGCTTTGAATAAACAGGTGCACATTTGCATCCTGCAGCCATCAGCCTCGAGGCAGAAACACACATTTTAATTGGGCCGTGGATTAGCCTTGGCTGCGGCGAGAGTGCCATTATGTAGCGCGGAAAAGAATAAATTTAGCAAGTGTTTATCGTATTATTCACAGTGCAACTGCTGGGGATGAGCAATGTGCATTCTGGCTAATGTGGCAGATTTAGATCTGAAAACACAGGCACGTCTTTGTGCGGTGGGAAGGGTTTGAACATATATATGAAAATAATCAAGGTGAGAGGGGTCAATAAGAGAAAGCATGGTAAGGAGATGATGCATGGGATTGAACTTGCATGAAACCAATTGTTTAATTCCTTTGACCTGCAGGTACTTTTCTTGGCTAGACCAGGCAAAGTGCTGAAATACAGTCATCGAGGTGCTCCACAACTCTCCCCGGGGGCCTGACATTCACTGTGAACGTCCTGCCCTGGTTTGACTTCCCAAAGTGCAGCATCTCGCACTAATCTGCATTAAACTCCCATCAACCATTCCTCAGCCCACTTGCCCAGCTGATCTACCATACCACCAACTTGAGTGTCATCTGCAAACATACTATCATCATGCCATGTACACTCTCAGCCAAATCGTGATATAAATCACAAACAGTCATGGGCCAAGAGTCAGAGAGTGTGGGAGTAGGACCTTCAGCCCAAATCATCCATGCAGACCAAGATGGCCAGCACAGTGGCACAGCAGGTAGTTTGCTAGCCCACACCGCCAGATACTCCGATTCCATCCTGATCGGCGGCGGCAGCGGGGGTGTGTGTGTGTGTGTGTGTGTGTGTGTGTGTGTGTGTGTGTGTGTGTGTGTGTGTGTGCGTGTAGTTGCATGTTTTCCCTGTGACGGCATTGATCTCCTCCAGGGGATCTGGTTTGCTCCCACATCCCGAAGAGGATTGTAGGTCAATTAATCTCCCGGGGAATGCCCAGAGGAGGTTTAACAGAATGATCCCAGGAATGATTGGGTTAACATATGATGAGCGTTTGACAGAACTGGGCCTGTTTGAAAGGATGAGGGGCGACCTCATTGAAACTTACTGTATAGTGAACGGTCTGGAAAGAGTGGATGGGGAGAGGATGTTTCTACTAGTCCGGGACCAGAGGCCACAACCTCAGAATGAAAGGAGGTGAGGAGGAATTTCTGTAGAATTGCCACAGAAGGCTGTGTAGGCCAAGTCATTGGGTATTTTTAAGGCGGAGATCTACGGATTCTTGAATGGGGTTGAGAGGGAAAGATAGATCAGCCTTGATTGAATGGTGGAGTAGACTTGATGGGCTGAGTGGCCTCATTTGGTACAGCGCAGAAACAGGCCCTTCGGCCCACAGAGTCCGTGTTGACCAGCGATCCCCACACATTAATACCATCCTAGACATACTAGGGGCACTTTACATGAATACCAAATATACAAACCCAAGCCAATTAACCTACAAAGGCGTACGTCTTTGCAGTGTGGGAGGAAGACGAAGGCCTCAGAGAAAACCCACGCGGTCACAGGGAGAATGAATAAACTCCATACATACAGCACCCGTGGTCGGGATCGAACCCGCATCTCGGGCACTACAAGCGCTGCAAGGCAGCAACTCCACCGCTGCGTCACCGTGCCGCCCATGAACATTCCATAGTTTCATGGTTATTGGGACTAGCTTTAATTCCAGATTTATTTAATGACTTGAGTTTGACTTCACCCAGCCGTTAACGGCGGGATTTGAACCTGTGTCTCTGGAACTGTGGGGGCTAGACTACACGACGACCCAACTCCAGACCTCGCCAAGCTATGGGGTATGGACTGCACCACAGCATATTATGGGCACCAAGAAGCCACCAAAACACATAAGTCCATACGCCTGCAGCCTGCCTAGCTGTTTGCGTGTCAAGTTGTTTAGAGGTCATCAAATGAATCAACTGTGCTGGAAACACCACCTTATAAACCTTGATGTTTGCAGAACAAAATCAACAAATAAAACTAAGCAGGTTTTTATCTAAAAAAAACTTTAACCATGTCACTTCCCCAGCTCACATCGGGAAGATTACCAGGATTCAAAGTCAAAGCATAGCAGAGACCATTCCACTGATTGGCACAATAAAGCAAAGTTATTGAGCTTCGAGTGGCAGGTTGAAACCTGTTTGGGGTAATTATAGTTTAGTTTAGAGAATCAGCGCAGAAACTGGCCCTTCAGCCCACCAGGTCCACACCGACCGATGATCCCCTCATATTAACACTATCCTACACACACTAGGGGCAATTTACCAAGCCAATTTACCTGCACGTCTTTGGAGTGTGGGAGGAAACCGAAGATCTCGAAGAAACCCCACGCGGTCGAGGGGATAACGTACAAACTCCGTACAGACAGCACCCATGGTCGGGATCGAACCCGGGTCTCCGGTGCTGCAAGCGCTGTAAGGCAGCAACTTAACCGCTGTGCCACCGAGCCGATCTCTGTTACAGAAGTCGTTTTCCACCAAATCTAACAGGAGAGGTTCCAATGGGTCTGAAATGTCACCGCACTAAATACTACAGTGATAGCTTAGCTACTGTCGAGTGGCAGTCTACAAGGTTCAGCGCAAGGAGGCAGGTGAGAAGGGGAGCGCATTTAGTCACCACACAGGCAGCAACAGACAAACCATCTGCTGGAGGAACTCAATGCAGCATCTGTGGGGGGCGGGTGGAAAGGTTGGTGTTTCAGGTCAACCATTTATATACTGGTGTAGCTGTATCCACAACACCGTCTTTCATGTCATTCATAAACCGACTGATCATTTGTCCTACATTCATACCACAGATCCTAGCTCCAATTTCTGTGGTACACCAAAGGTTATAAAGTTGTAATCAGAAAATCGGCCTTCCACCTATTGATATTTTCTACATGAAATCTGCCTTCCCCCAATTCAAGATCTAACCTCGATGACCAACCCTATCCCCCTCCATAACGGCTTTTAAACTTACAGACTTGTGTTCAATATTCCCACTGTGTTCCCCCAATAACACATCCACCACAGGCACAGATTCACCTCCTTAGATAAGGATGAGGACTGTCCCCACCTGTGGTAAGACTCAAGATATAATTTCTTAAACTCAACCACATAAATTCGACCACATCTTCTCAACCTATTCCTTTTCTCCAGAGATGCTGCCCGACCTGCTGAATTACTCTGCCATTTTGTGTCTATCTTCGGTCCCAGTCAATACTGGGGAATGTTAAATACTCCCACTACTGTGTACCTAATGCTCTCACACCTTTGTGGATTAAGTTACATATCTGTTCCTCTAATTCCCTTTGACAACTGGGAGAACGACACGATAATCCTAACAAAGTGATCATAGAGGCATAGATACATAGAGCACAGAAACAGGCCCTTCAACCCAACTCTACATGCCCCAAATATGCTAATCCCATTTGCCCGAGTTTGGACCTCTAAACCTTTCCCGTTTACGTACCTGTTCAAGTGTCCTTTAAAATGATGCACCCCGGATCTTATTCCTATATTCTACCCATATGATCTCATTGGAAGATCTCTCCAAAATAAACTCTCCACATCTTGGTTGTGTTCTCCGTTTTCAGTAGTGTGACCCCCCCACCCCCACGGTTCTTTTACATTCCTTTCCGTCATGCCTCAAACCTATACTCTGGAATACTAAACTGCCAGCCCTGCCCCTTCCGTCAACCCAGTTTCACAGGGTGGCACGGTGGCGCAATGGTAGTGTTGCAGCCTTACTGCGCCAGAGACCCGGGTTCGATCCTGATAACGGGTGCCATCTGTACGGAATTTGTGTGCTCTCTCTGTGACTAGATGGGTTTACTAAAGGTGCTCCAATTTCTTCCCACACTCCAAAGACATACAGGTTTGCAGCCTAAATGGCTTTAGTAAAAAAATTGTGAACTGTCCCTAGTGTGTCGCCTGTGTACGGTGTGATCGTTGGTCGACGCGGACACGGTGGGCCGAAGGGCTTGTTTCCGTGCTGTATCTCTAAAATCTGAAGTAAAGTTCTATCACTCATTCTCAAATATCCCTGTGACACCGTGACAGAAGGCAGGCCAAACGCTCGCCCTTTGTGCAAACATTCGCAGAATGCGGCCAGTATTAAACTAGACTGCTGTCCTTGTTACGCACTTGTTAGAAAATCATGAATTGTTACATGTCCAAAACAGTTGAAAACGGACACAGCCTGGGGCAGTCCGAGCTACAGAGAGGATGCAATGTGACCCCAGCTGGAAGCTGCAAGCAGCAGCATCAGTCAAAGGGCTATTTTGGGCAAGCCAGCCCGGCAAGAGTTGAGTGAGATGCAGTGGCGTGTATGCTGGTGCTGCCAGCTTTCCCAGATGCAATTTGCACGTGCGAGACTTGCAACTAGCAGAAGCCTGGTGTTAGAAAGCACACAACACAAGGAGGGTCATAGAATCATAGTCACACAGTGTGGAAACATGCCCTTCAGCCCAACTTGCCCACACCAACTAATGTGTCCCATCTACACTAGTCCCCCCTGCCTACATTTGGCCTATATCTCACTAAACCTGTCCTAACCATATACATGTCTAAACATTCCTTAAACGTTGCGATAGTACCTGCCTCAACTACCTCCGCTGGCAGCTCGTTCCATACACCCACCACCTTCCGTGTGAAAAAGTTACCCCTTGGGTCCCCACCTCACCTTAAACCGATGTCCTCCGGCTCGTGATTCCCCTACTCTGGGCAAGAAACTCTGTGGGTCGGTCTATGGCCAGGAACAAGACTGGAATCACAGGGAAGGTAGAAAGAGGTTTTTAAACGCAGTCACTGGCTCTCCTCAACGCTGCCACATGACAAAAGGGAAGATGTGACCCCAGGTATGGGCAGTTACGTGCGTGCCTATTCACCTCTTTATCTCTATGATAACAAAGTGTGGCAGCCAGCCACTTGGCTAAGGGGAAGATCGCACACCTCCTTAGATTAGATTTCTTCGACATTTGCCCATGTATACGACTCAGCAGGGAGTCAAAAGGTCATAAAGGAATAGGAGTAGAATTTGGGCATTCAGCCCTTTAAGTCGATTCTGCCATTCAATCATGGCTGATCTATCTCTCTCTCCTGCCTTCTCCCCATAACCTCTCACACCTGTCCCTGCAAAATGAAGAGAGACAAGTTCACCTCCACCACCATCTGCACCAAAACACAGAGGCTTCGAAATCAGCTCCAGTCGAAACCAATTGCTTTTCACCTGCCCTGTGATCAGACTGCAAGCCAGGCCAGTTATGGTGGTGCAGTAAGTAGTCTTGATGTCCCACAGCGTCATAGTCCCCAGTTCAATCCTGACCATGGATTCTCTTTGTGACCAAGTGCATAGGTTATAGGAGCAGAATTAGGCCATTCAGCCCATTGAGTCTACTCCACCATTCAATCATGGCTGGTCCATTTTTCCCTTTCAACCCCATTTTCCTGCTCTCTCCCCGTAACCCAACACCATTACTGATCAAGAATCTGTCAATTTCCACTTTAAAAATAAGTTCATAAGTGCAAAGATATGGGAGCAGAATTAGGCCATTCTGCCCATCAAGTCTACTTCGCCATTCAATCATGGCGGAGTAGGCTAATCAGCACCCAATGACTTTGCCTGCAGAGTCACCTGTGGCAATGAATTCCACAGATTCACCACCCTCTGGGGTTGGCAGGTGAACTGGCCACTGTTAATTGCATCTAGCATGCAGGTAGAATATGGAATGCGTGTTGGGGGGGGTGGGGGGCGAACGATCTGCTTCCACACTGTATCTCAAAACTAAACTAAAACATCAAGCCCATTTTTATTCTTCCCACATTCTCCTTCCTATTTTCTTTGATATTTAAACTCACACTTTAAATTAGGTGACGTTACATAGAAACATAGAAAATAGGTGCAGGAGGAGGCCATACGGCCCTTCAAGCCAGCACCGCCATTCATTGTGATCATGGCTGATCGTCCCCAATCAAAAACCTGTGCCTGCCTTCTCCCCAGATCCCTTGACTCCACTAGCCCCAAGAGCTCTATCTAACTCTCTCCTAAATCCATCCAGTGATTTGTCCTCCACTGCCCTCTGTGACAGGGAATTCCACAAATTCACAACTCTTTGGGTGAAGAAGTTTTTTCTCACCTCAGTCTTAAATGGCCTCCCCTTTATTCTAAGACTGTGGCCCCTGGTTCTGGACTCGCCCAACATTTGGAACATTTTTCAAGGTCAAGACCCTTCCTCTGAAGAAGCTCTGAAGAAGGGTCTTGACCCATACGCCACCTATTTCTTTTCTCCTGAGATGCTTCCTGACCCGCTGAGTTACTCCAGCATTTTGTGTCAACCTTTGGTGTAAACTAGCATCTGCAGTTCCTTCCTACACTCTAAATCAGGTGTCAATGTCTTGAGACTAAGAGACAGGTGAAAGAAAGTTTATGGATTGGTAAATTGTGGTACTCTGTGGGATGTTAGAGCGACACACCATTACTTGCTCTACTTTATACCATTCTGGTAGGTTTGCCATTGCCTAAGGTGACAGGGAAAAGATGACCAAGGTATCCAGGGTGGTTTTCCACGATTCATTCAGGGTTTACCTGTTAAATGCTGATAGAAAAGTCACAGGATTCCAGAACTGCCAGGTTACCTGGCAATTTGGGCTCGCCTTGTTAAGCAGTAACCAGCCAGAAACTCACTGGTCAAAGTCCCTGCAGCCGAATAACTTCATTCAGCCTCAATCATTCGCTGCAGCAGCAATTGGCCAGCACCCACTCGGCAAGAAATGGCAGAAGGGAAAGTCAAGTGAACGTGTCATTTAAAAATATAGAACATAAACAAAACTAAAAGTTAAGAGATGGCGGCATGTCATCATTTCAGTGTCCGGTTATTCCAGTGGGATTGATTGTGTGGGAGGTGAAAGTCCTCTCTACGTGAGATGTTCACTTGGTGCCAGGGCTCTGCTGTTGCCCCCCTCTTGGCTCACAATACTGGATTCCCCAGTAACATCTGAATGAACCGTCCCCTTACACATAGGTTGCTAGGTAGAGCAATAGCCCTGTCCCACGGTACGAGTTCATTCCAAGAGCTCTCCCGAGTTTGCCCTGATTCGAACACGGAGATTTACGGTAATGGCCACTCGTCGGTACTCGGGGCTCTCGTGGACATTTTTCAACGAGTTGAAAACTCTTCACGAGTCTTCCCGTGCTTACCTGCCATTAGCGAGTCTTCCCGAGTACCTGCTGATAGCATTACGAGCCGCTATGAGACGTCCCGAGCTCCGACGTACCCACTACGTTCATTCTCCGTGCTTACCACGAGTTTGATTTTTTTTTAACTCGGGCATGCTCTTGGAATGGACTCGTACCATAGGACAGGGCTTTTATGCTCCATTCCCGACACCACTAGGAGGGGTCAACATCAGAACCCGAGGATGGTGTGTCACTAGAGACACTCCACAGAATGTCACTATTTGCTAAACTATCAGGGAACCCTGCCATTAACTATATACTTTCTTTTATCTGTCCCTTTGTCTCAAGACAATGACTTCTGGTTTAGAGGGCGGCTCAGTGGCCAGCGGTAACGTTGCTGTCTTACAGAGCCAGAGACCCGGGTTTGATCCTGACAATGGATGCTGTCTGTACAGAGTTTGTACATTCTCACTGGGACTGCATGGGTTTGCTCCGGGCGCTCCGGTTGCCTACACTTCCCAAAGATGTGCAGGTTTGTAGGTTAATGGGCTTCTGAAAATTGGCCCCAATATGCAGGATGCGAAACTGCGATAACATTGAATTCATGTATGGGTGGTTAGCATGGACTCGGTGGGCTGAAGGGCCTGTTTCCATGCTGTATCTCTAAACTCAACAACATAAAAACAGCAATGTTATTGAACTAGGGGTGAGGTAGCAGAGTGTACACAAAGCAATGGCATCCTGTTCTGACTTATGTTTGCACTTCAGAGTGAATTACTGGAGAGGAAGTACGAAGATAGGTGTGGGGAAGGTCTAGGAATGTCAAAGTCCATGTATTCAAAACAGCTGTGGGTTTGTTGTCAGCACTGGCCACAAACCCGCCTGCAGGAACACAATAGAGGAGCTAAGAAAGAGAAGGCAAGGACGAGAGATGGACCGAGCGAGATCAGGCTGGAAAATGGTTAACAAATGCAATGAAACCGAAGAATGTGGTAGAAGAGCAGGAAACAGCCCCAGAACAGTCATCAATCTCCTGGAGAACGGTGAAGGAGGCCCCTGCTCAGGACTGAAACAAGGGCTGTTCCACAGATCCTGAACCCATGGGGGCTCCCACAGCTATGCCTTTGATTTAGCGGAAGTGAATGGAGCTAAACGGAAAAGTTGTTCTAAATGAGAACAAGCTCAGCCTGGCAAAGTAACATTGTATAGAGCGAGCTTCCGTTCAAATAAAAAGTCACAGGCCCTTCGCCATTCGATATGGGACGGTATGGATGTCTCAGGTGATCGTGAGGAGAAAGAGGTGGAGAGTGTCAGAGTTATCGAGGAGAGAAGCAGGAAGGGAGTGGACGGGGGGTGAAATGATAGAACTAAGGTGGGAAGAAATATGTTATGCAGAAAAATAGGGTAAAATGATATTAACCATAGATATCCTGTCCGTATGAATCTTGGAGAGAAGGTATGGGGTTTCGGATCTATAATGGTCCACGAAGGAAGATTACCAATGGGACTTTAGTCTATGTCCATCAGGGAGACCATGACCTGACAAGGCCACAATGGTGTCATCACTGTCCATTGCATGAACCTGCTTGATGTGGCTTGCATGGACAGTGACAGTAAATATACCGTGTGATAACCTATTTTAGGGGGTGGCGCAGTGGTAAAGCCGCTGCCTTACAGGGCCAGTGATCCGGGTTCAATCCTGACTGTGGGTGCTGTCTGTACGGATTTTGTACGTTGTTCCCGTGACCACATGGGTTTCCTCCGGGTTCCTCCAACTCTCCAAAGACGTACAGGGTTGTAGGCTTTCGTAAAATTGTAAATTGCCCCTAGTGTGTAGGGCAGTGTTAGTGTATGGGGTGACTGCTGGTCGGCACAGACTCAGTGGGCCGAAGTGCCCGTTTCCGCAGTGTATCTCTCAAGTCAAAAGTCTAAAGTAAAAGAGGTGTTGAAAGCTGAAAGGAGTTGATCTGACACAGAGCCAGCACCATACTTGCCAGCAGGTTTGAGGACATTATTGGGGATGGCCCTTGGTCTGCAGAGGTATCTTCAGAAAATATCAATGTCATGTTGGCCATTAGCAATAATCGAAGAGAAGAGGGATAACAGGCCGGAGGGGCCATTATGTCTTTTCCAGTCCCCATCTTGCCTAACATATCCATCTGTTCTCTCCACCCTGCCCGCTTCTCGCTATCTGTTTGACTTCTCTGTTGTTGTCTGTTTTCTGGCTGATGCATTGACTGTAGACAAAAATGCTGGGGAAACTCAGCGGTTGAGGCAGCATCTATGGAGCGAAGGAAATAGGCAACGTTTCCCATTTCCTTCGCTCCATAAATGCTGCCTCACCCGCTGAGTTTCTCCAGCATTTTTGTCTTCCTTCGATTTTCAAGCATCTGCAGTTCCTTCTTGACATGATGCATTGACTGCTTCTCTCTCCACAGATGCTGCCTCGCTTGTCACGTAGATTTAAACTTAGCTTTAGTAATCACTGAAAAAAGATGCCATCGTGGTGCGGTATGAAAGCGCCCTTAACAAAGTAAACTGAGTGACTGTGGATAAAGCACTTTGTCTGAAAAAGGATTCTATCCCGAAACGTTGCCCATCCATGTTCTCCAGAGATGCCGCCTGACCCACTGAGTTACTCCAGCACTCTGTGTTTTACACACTTTGGTTAATATCACTACCTCATCCAATACCCCAAAGCTCACGCCACATCTGAATGATTTCACCAGCTCTCGGTCTTTGAAACTATTCCCCAATGCTGAAGTAATTACCATGTCGAGCAAGGAGCAGATAAGTGGGGAACAGGAGAAGGAGAGGAGTGAGTTGAGTGGAACCTCATGTCTATTGAAAGCATTCTGTGATTTGAGAAATCATAAAGAGATAAGACAGTTTGGGGTGAGGGGGAGGAGAACGCAGCAGAAGACTGTCGGTGGGATCAAGGCTCAATAGTCCGAACTGTGCCTTCAATTGGAATTGTGGCTCCAGATACGTCATATAATTCAAACTAAAGCACTGGACTCATCGATTATGAACTTGCACATTATTGTTCTGATCGCTCATTGCCAATACCCTGCAATAATCACGGTCGGGAGGGTAAGAAAGGAATGGGCACAGAAGCAGGCTTGAAAATATAAACAGACAAATTGGTAGCAGGAGGAGGCCATTTGGCCCTAGAAGCCTATTCTGTCAAGTCAAGAGTCAGGTCAAGAGTGTTTAATTGTCATCTGTTGGAAACAATGAAATTCTTGCAGCATCTGGATATTGTAAGCACAATGCGCATAGATAATATATTAAACAAAAATTCAATAAATGAAGAAGATTATGGCTGATGTGACTGCAACCAGTCCATCTGCAGTAGTCCTTGCTTATGTAATATCTATGTGCCTCTGCGGTAGCAGTATTCACTGCTGCCACCGCCTTTTGAGGAAGGGTGCTCCAAACACTCTAGTTTTAGATTTTGAGTGTCGGGATACAGAACCCTTATGGCCTCTGTCCACACTGACCAGTGTTCATCCTATTGAGGCTAAAAGATTTTTTAAGGAAGCAATCATTCTTAAGCCTTTGCTTTCTTGGTATTTCAATGCATTATCTGGCTGTTACATTCCAACCACGATCCACAGAAAGGTCTCGACCCGAAACGTCACCTGTTTCTTTTTTCCAGAGATGTTGTCTGACCCGCTGATTTTTGTGTCTATCTTCGGTTTAAAACCAGCATCTGCAGTTCCTTCCTACATATTCCATCCTCTCTCTACCAGCTCAAAGGATGAGAATCCAACAGGGCAGAAATAGAGGGTGTTGGGAGCCTGCCGGGCAATAATGAGTCTGTTGGAGCCAAGCGAGAAGTTGTTAGTCTACATTTCCCCTCCTTACCAATAACTAACCCCTTCCCCGTCAGCCCCGTGTCTTTTTCCAATTCTGCTCCTGTCAGATAATCGTTTGGAAACTAAGAAGTGGCTATTGTGGTTACTATGACAGCAGCACGTGAAGACCACAGAGCAAGCTGCAGTAAATACTGGATGAAACTAATTGGCGCACCCCACATCTCCGAGTGTAGTTACCATCAACCAAAAACTTCAAAATAAAAAGAAACAAACTTTACTGGAGGGAAATTAAAGTGGCAAGGAGTTGCGAGGTGCAGCTATACATCCACATTTTTTCTCAGCTGTTTAATAAACAAAGATTGTTGTCCACTTAATTCTAATGAAGATTATGAAGAGATGTGTGGGAAAGTTGTTTTCCCCATCCAGAGTGGTGGATGCCTGGAATGCACTGCCAGAGGTGGTGGTGGAGGCAGATAGGATTGTGGCATTTAAGAGGCACATGCATATGCTGGGAATGGAGGGATACGGATCACATGCGTAGTGGAGATTAGTTTAATTTGACCTCGTGTTCGGCATGAACATTCTGGGCTGAATGGCATGTTCCTGTACTGTTCTATGTAGAAAAAAGGAACAGCAAATGCTGGCTTACCAAAAAAAGACACAATGTACTGGAATAACTCACCGGGTCAGACAGCATCCCCGCAGAACATGGATAGATGACATTTCAGGTCGGGACCCTTCCTCAGAGTGAATCAGCCATAAGAAGGATCCTGACCCAAAATGTCAGGATTCGTCTTCATACTGAATCAGTCTGAAGAAGGGCCTGATTCGAAATGCTACCTATCTATGTTCTCCAGGGATGCTGCCTGACCTGCTGAGATACTCCAGCACTTTGTGTCTGTACTGTCCTATGTTACTCTCAGCTCAAAGCTCAGCTGCTATATGCTATGACTAATCGTAAAGGCAATGTAACAATTCGACTTTTGCTACAAGGGTACTTTGTAGAAATCTATCTTCGTTGGATACACTTGACTGAATATTTTAATAAGTTTTCACTTGCTTTTTTCTCTTTGCTGGCTTTGACAGAAAAATATATCAGGAGCCATGGGGAAACTGGATCCACCCAGGCCTGGGATACATATAGTCAGTCTCAGGGAGGCCTTGAAAAGACAAAATTCTATCCAGAGTTCCTCATCAAATAAATTCAAGCTGGCAACACCACAGTCTGTTACTAGATTGGCAAATGCAATGTTAGCATTCATTTCGAGGGGACTTGAATATAAAAACAAGGTGTAATGCTGAGGCTGTATCAGGCGCTGGTGAGGCCAAATTTAGAATATTGAGAGCAGTTTTAGGCTGCATAACTGAGGAAGGATGCAATGTCTTTGGACAAGGTCCAGAGGAGGTTTATGAGAATGATCCCGGGGATGATTGGGTTAACATATGAAGAGGGTTTGAAGGTTCTGGGCCTGTACTCGCTGGTGTTTAATAGGATGTGGGGGCATCTCATTGAAACCTACTGAACAATGGAAAGCCTAGATAGAATGGCCACGGAAAGGATGTTTCCAGTAACGTGAGAGTTAGAACCGGAGAGAACGGCCTCAGAATCAAAGGACTCCTTCAAAATGGAGATGAGGATTTGTTTTTTAGCCAGAGGGTGGTGAATCTGCGGAATTCATTGCCACAGACAGCTGAGGAGGCCAAGACATTTGTTTTTTTTTAAAAAGGCAGAGATTCTTGATTAGGAATGGTGTCAAAATTTACGAGGAGAAGGCAGGAGAATGGGGTTGGGAGGGAAAAATAGATCAACTGGTGGAGTAGACTCGATGGCCTAATTCTGCTCCAAGTCTAATGGGTCTATGGCAGAAAAGTAGTGGGAGGAAAGACACACTTAAGTCTAGAAGCAAAAGACCAAAGGATGTGAAAGTGAACCAGGCACGGACTAGAGGATGGGTTTGATATAGTGGGAGATTGGAATGCATTAACTGTCAAGGAGGAGGTGATGTGGAGAGAAAGCGAGACCAGCAGAGAAATCAACTGTCGATGTAAAGAATTAACAAGAATTAATGCATTTGTAAAAAAAACCAGAGTATCTCAAAACCCAGGGCTTTAAACGATATATCAGTCATTATTTTTCCAGTGCGGAGATCAATGATTGGAATTGGGCAGCCGGGCTGAATGAAAAAAGGGCGCAGGGCTTTTATATCTACGCAAAAGGAATCACCATCAGCTTCAATCATGGGGCAAGAGGCCACAGTTACCATCAGACCCATTGCCAGGCCAAAGACCCAGGTTACTATCAGACCCATGGCCAGGCCTGACACCGAGGTCACCATCAGACCGCTGGCCAGACCAGAGACGCAAATCGCCGTCACCCCTTCTCCCAGACCAGAGAGAAGCTCCCTCTCAGTCCCACTCCTGGGCCAAAGGCCCGTGCCCAGCTCACCATCAGCCCCACGAGACCTGGTGTCTACTCTGCACACTATCAGACCCAGGTGGATAGTAAAATGGCAATGCGTACATCCATGAGACACTTTCTGCAACACCCTCGTGGCAGAATGGCACCAAAGTCTTTCCCTCGTGTGTTGACAGCAACCCCGGAGCAGAACTTTGTTCAACGTGATCTCAGATAAGAGTTGGCAAAAGTAGCACTTTAGTGTTTTGATGTGGGTGAAACGGAGGTGAATGTGATTGTGCAAGTAGACGGTGATGGGCGTAGGATGGGGGGGGGGTTAAAAGCCCTGCGCCAGCTCACCCCAGGGGTGCACGCCAACTGGATCCGAGGGCTGGAGAAGCCGGAATCTATTGTTTGCGTTAACCTGGACTCAATCTCATCCTGCTGTTAGATAGGAGAGCCCCCTGCAATGTGCAGCGGGGTAAACAGGCATGAACCCCAATTAGATGGGCTGCACGGTGGCACAGCTGGTAGAGCCGCGGCCACATGACGCCTGAGACCCAGGTACAATCCTGACCTCGGGTGCTTCCTGCGTGGTTTGTATGTTCTCCCTGTGACAGTGTCCCCCCCCTCCCCCCCCCCCCCTCTCCCCAGTGCTCCAATATCCTCCCACATCCCAAAGATATGGAGTTCAGTAGGGTAATTGGCCTGTAAATTGCCCCTGGTGTGTAAGTGAGAGGGAGAACCTGTGGATAGTTGAGGAGAATCTGGGAAGAAGAAAAAAATTGGATAAATGTAAATAGGTGGTTGATGGTTGGTATAAACTCGATGGGCTGAAGGGCCTGTTTTCCATGCTGTATCTCTCTGATACAATCCACCAATAATTTGGCCCTGGGAGGCAAACGAGGTGACTATGATTGCAATTGCTGAAAAAAAACAGTAGGTAGCGAAACATAGGTTATAGAACAGTACAGCACAGGAACAGGCCCTTCGGCCCACAGTGTCCGTGCCAAATATGTCAAGTTAAACGTATCGCCACTGCCTGCACGTGATCCATATCTGTCTTTTCCCCACATATCCATCGAAAAGCCTCTTAAATGCCACAACGGTAATGATTGAGACGATTGGATCTGGAGGCGAGCCAGTTCCACAAGGGTTGGCAAAGCTTTCAACCCTTGGAGACAGGGAGGTGGTGAAGGAGGGAGTGGGTGATAGTCACTGTGGCGACCTGAAGGAATGGGAAACCATTCCTGATCCCCCGCATCATTACAGATTTATACCCCTCCCCCGTCGACCCAAAGCGCCACAACAAAACTAAAATCCCGTGGGCTTTCTTTCACTAATGCCGGAGTTTGTATCTGCTCCGGTTTGGCGGTGAATGCATATTCGGAATTCACTGAGCCGCCAGACATTTGCAAGAAGCATCCCAACGAAGATAACGCACAGTCCAAACAAACTACTTACTCCAGACTTTGGAGAGTGGTTATTAAACAACGCGGACTCCAACACATCTAAAAGCTTTCCGGTGGGTGGGTGCGTGGGAGGGGGAAGGGGGTGATACAGAGACGGAGACAACTCAGCTATCTGGTAAAAAGTACCGCGTTCACTCACTCACATTGCCACACACAAAAACAAAACCCAGGCAGAAACCACGAGCAACTAACTGGGAGGGAGGGAGAGAGGGAGGAGAGAGCTTTCTTACCTGGGAGGTAGTACAGCGGTGGCTTTAGTCCAAACATGATTTTAACTTTGTTCCTCTGCAAAATAGATCTGCAGGCATGGGTGAATTGCAGAGGTTCCGGGGAACAAGGTGCTCCTGTGATTCAGTCTCGCAAGCAGATTGTCATTCCCAACCCCACACTGTGCTGAAGTGACTAGGAGCAACACCTTGGAGCCACTGCAACGCTGCCATACCCACCCGCCCGCCTGCCCGACTTCTTGCTTCGGTTGTCAACGCTGTGAAACGAGAGAGGGGGGGGGGTCAAACGCGGCCAAATGCACGGGGTTGGGATCAGGAATATGCATTCATCTTTTGTCTTCAAAAAATAAAGAACATTCCAACAGGGTGCAAGATGCAACCTCCCTTCCTCGCACTCGGCAAGTCTGAATGTCAAGGGCGCAGGTCAACGCATTTTGTTTCTAACTGAGCTTCAGAGAGAAGGCGATAGAGAGCGAAAGAGGGAGGGAGGAGAGGGGGAGCTGCCGCGGAGGGAGGGAGGGAGGGAGGGAGGGAGGGAGGGAGGGCTAGTGTTGTAAACCCTGTCAGGATCTCCTGTGTGGACTGGACGGGGCGAGAGGAGGAGCCCTTTCCCGGCTCCACGTCTGCAGAGAGAGAGAGAGAGAGGGGGAGAGCGAAAGGGGGGGGGGGGGGGGGGGGGGGAAGGAGGGAAGGAAAGAAGAGAGACAGAGAAAGGAACTCGCCCCCCTCCCCCTCTAAAGGATCCGCAGGCGTCGATCAATCTTCATGCAAGAATCATTATCTGTAAATTGGACGTCTGGCACAGTGACACCAGATTTGTCACTGTTAATGCAAGAGCGCGGGTATAAACCGCCAGGCATCTGTTCTGCAGAGAGACCCTCTCTCTCCTCTGGTGTTTTCCACTAAAGGTGCCCCTCTCTCTCTCACACACACACACAATCTCTGCCCCTCAGTGTACCGGGGTCTCTCTTTCACTCACAGAGAGGTTTCCCGTGCAGTTTAAATCACCTCCCGGCAGCGACAGCTATGCAGAGAGAGAGGGAGGGGAGGATTCAACTCATCCGCCCAGGTTGCAGCGAGGAACCAGCTGCCGCTTTCAAAGACGGTGACACGACCCGAGGTTGGGCAAGGCAGGCGGGCGGGCGGGCGAGACGCCTCGGGACATTCAGAGCACACAGAGGGGAGGAGGGGGGGGGGGAGCGACATCTCCGACCTGCCTACATGTCTTGTAGTGACACCCAGGAAGAGGTTAACGCGGCCGAGCTGACTTAAAGACCTGTTGGGGGTAGCAATCAGGTGTTGACGTCTCGCATCTCATCCGGCCGCCCAACACACACACACACACACTGTGTTATCTGATCACACTTTGTAGACTCTCCCGCCTCTCACAACCATTCTCTCCCCCCCCCCCCCCCCAACTTCCTGCAAACACACACACCATCCTTTTCAGTTGCAAAGCCGCAGAGTTTAACTCCTTCTACCCCAGACCAGTGTTTTTAAAAGATCAATTCCTCCCTCCCTCCCACCACCCCCCCACCACCCACGAACACGCGTTGGGAGAGAGTTTCAAACGTCTAGATGTTCCCGGGCAAGAGCTGACTGAATACAGACAGACAAGGCAGAGCGGTCTCGCTAACAGCCAGTTAACCAGACACGAGGAGGAAGTCTGTTTGACAGCGACTTGGGTTAAAATGTACACGCACAAAAACCACCACAAAATAGCATTGCTCCCAAAACGATTTTGTTTTTAAATCAAAAGTTACAATGAATAATGCAGTGCAAAAATGAACCCACATCCGTTGCATCGGTTAATACACAGAGTCTTTCTTTGCACTTTGATACCTGGTATATCCACCCCCCACCCCCACCCCATCAGGCAACACACACAATGTGCTGGAGTAACTCAGCGGGGCAGGCAGCGTCCCTGGAGGATAGACACACAATACTGGAGTAACTCAGCGGGGCAGGCAGCGTCCCTGGAGGATAGACACACAATACTGGAGTAACTCAGCGGGTCAGGCAGCGTCTCTGGAGGATGGACACACAATACTGGAGTAACTCAGCGGGGCAGGCAGCGTCCCTGGAGAACATGGACAGCCAACGTTCCGGATCGGGACATTTCAACAGATTATTCCAGGTGCTCCAGAGATGGTGCCTGACCTGCTGAGTTACTCCAGCACTTTGTGGTTTTGCTGAAGATTCCAGCATCTGTAGGTCCTTGTTTCTCCATATGTTTTTCTCCCAGCTAAGCTCCTTAAGTTTAAAACTAAAACAAACGTAAATACACAACAAAAGAGCCCCTAGCGTTCTACAGCGTTCTACAGAATAGCTGTGCAGTCCCCCGGCAGCCTGCTCCTAACGATTCACTGCCCGTGCAAGACCTGGGAGCCTAATATAGCGAAAGAAGAAAAAAAGAGATAAGGAATCGCTTAATCTTTCCCCAGCACACTCGTCTCAGTGCTGCGAGCTGGTGAAGGGGTTTTATGTTGGTGTTTGCAAGATGATATTGTGCTGGGTGGGAGGAAGGTGGCGGATTGGAGCGGAATTATCCGCTCCAGGGGCGTGAAAACACAAGTGCTAAGCATCTGTCCCGTTTATTTGACTGTAACCTCCGAGGTCGAACTGAGCCTATTATCAGCTGCTGCACTTCGCGGCGGTTCATTGTCTGCGTGAGTTAAGGCTGAGTGTATCTCCTCGGAGAATGTCATCAGGGCCGTCAGCGAGCGAGGGATGCAAACACACACACACACACACACACAGACAGACAGACAGACAGACAGACAGACAGAGGTCCCCGCTGTGTGTTGCACCGAGCAAGCACCACATCCACCCAAAAAGAACAGGCACTCACAATCAGCTTTTGAATCAAGGTGTTGCAACAAGGGGGGGGGGGGGGGGGGGGGGTTGCTGCAATTAGTCAACTCGAATTAACACATGCCATGGAGAATAAAGGGAAGGGACTGAGATCCAATTCTGTCCGGATTATATTACACTGCCTCAATCGCTTCGCTTCATGCTGCACATCACTCAATACCTCCAGCTAATGTATTAAAAGCCATTATGAGCGCAGGAAGGCAGTGAGCGACTTTAACAAGTGCAATTATTTAAGAAAAGGCCTGCGAGAGGCCTGCTATTTCTCGGGGGCGGCTGGGGCAATGTCCCCGGTCTTAGCATCTGTGGCATGAGATGCCTCTCGTGTTTCCACGGTGCCGTTTGCGCGATGTTGTGTGTTGGCACCTCGGTGAGATTAACCAGCGCGTCACAATTCCTGCAATGAGTCTCATGGCAGATTTGGGGTTTCACGAGGCCTCTGTGTTTTTGAGTGTTTTTTTTTAAACTCTCCTGTGGTTATTTTTAGTGTGAGGATTATTTCTAAAAGGACAACATAACATAACACTTCCCCATATTCCTCATGTCACTGGGGAATCTTACGACCCAGCGGTATGAAATGTGTAAGAAGGTACTGGGGATGCTGGTTTATACAGAAGATAAGGCCACAAGATGCTGGAGTAACTCAGCAGGACAGGCAGCATCTTTGGATAGAAGGAATGAGAGACGTCACCCATTTCTTCTCTCCAGAGCATCTGGCCGTCCTGCTGAGTTACTCCAGCATCTTGTGGCCTTATCTCCAGCGGTATGAATATTGATTTCTCTAACCTCAAGTAAGCCTCGCATCCTCTCTCTCTCTCCGTACCCTCCCCCACCCTAGTCATCGTACAAGTTTCACTGACATCCTGTTGAGTTCCACTGTCTGTGTTATCACCTACTCGTTATCACCTACCCCACAGCCAACAATGGACCATTGTGGGCTCCACCATCGTTTGATCATTTCCGACATTTCCCTACCATTCCTTGACCTCACCATCTCTATTGCAGGTGACACACTCCTGACTGACATCCACTACAAACCAACTGACTCCCACAGCTACCTGGACTACTCTTCCTCCCACCCTGCTTCCTGTAAGGACTCCATCCCCTATTCCCAATTCCTCCGACTACGCCGCATCTGCTCCCAGGATGACGTGTTCCACACCAGGTCATCGCAAATGTCCTCGTTCTTCAGAGAACGGGGTTTCCCCTCCCCCACTATCGATGAGGCTCGCACCAGGGTCTCCTCCATACCCCGCAACACTGCCCTCTCTCCCCATTCCCCCACTCACAACAAGGGCCGAGTCCCCCTGGTCCTCACCTTTCACCCCACCAGCCAGCGCATACAACAGATAGTCCTCCACCAGTTTCGCCACCTCCAACGTGACCCCTCCACTCGCCACATCTTCCCATCTCCCCCCCTATCTGCCTTCCGCAAAGACCGCTCCCTCCGCAACTCCCTCGTCAATTCTTCCCTTCCCTCCTGCTCCACTCCTTCCCCGGGCACTTTCCCTTGCAACCGCAAGAGATGCTACACTTGTTCCTTCACCTCCCCCATCCACTCCTTTCAGGGACCCAAGCAGTCATTCCAAGTCCGACAGAGGTTCACCTGCACCTCCTCCAACCTCGTCTACTGCATCCGTTGCTCCAGATGCCAGCTAATCTACATCGGTGAGACCAAGCGGAGGCTAGGCGATCGTTTCGCCGAACACCTCCGCTCGGTCCGCAATAACCAACCCGACCTCCCGGTGGCTCAGCACTTCAACTCCCCCTCCCACTCCGTATCCGACCTCTCGGTCCTGGGCCTCCTCCATGGCCAGAGTGAACAACACCGCAAGTTTGAGGAACAACATCTCATATTCCGCTTGGGGAGTCTGCATCCTCTGGGCTTAAACATTGAATTTTCTCAATTCTGTTAACCCAGACTGCTCCTTTCCCCCCACCCCCCCACCTCTCCCTCAGCCCTCGGGCCCTGACATTCCTTCTCCATCTCCCCCCCCCCCCCCCCCCAAGTCGCACTAGCTTCTCATTTTCACACCAGAAACAGCTTACAATGGCCTGCTTTCCTTATCACCAATACTTTTTTGCATATCTTTCACTCATTGTTCTTGCTTTATCTCTCCACATCACTGTTTATATCTCTCGTTTCCCTGATCCCTGACCAGTCTGAAGAAGGGTCTCGACCCGAAACGTCGCCTATCTCCTTCACTCCTTAGATGCTGCTGCACCCGCTGAGTTTCTCCAGCTTTTTGTGTAACCATCGTTTGATCATTGTTGCTTTTTGCATATCTTTCACTAATTTGTTCTTATTTACCCAAGATAGACACAAAATGCTGGAGTAACTCAGCGGGACAGGCAGCATCTCTGGAGAGAAGGAATGGGTGATGTTTTGGGTCGAGACCCTTCTTCAGACTATTTACCTTCTATATCTCTCGTTTCCCTCTCCTCTGACTCACAGTCTGAAGAAGGGTCTCAACCCAAAACGCCACCCTTTTCTCCAGAGATGCTGCCTGACCTACAGAGTTACTCATATTATAACGTTGAAATAACAAACACATATGCCTCTTGAGCATTGCATGTAGGAAGCTTGTTGGCAACTGGATCGGTCTTTACAGTTTCAGAGACTGGACTTTAGAGACCAAAGAAACTAGAGATGGCCTAACTTTATATTTTGCACTATTCACAACCTGAGAGTCAGTGATATGAATACATAAAACAAGTCAACTAATTCAAGCAAAGCAAAACCCCACAAAGAGTATACACACAGTAAAGATGAGAGTCAAGACTTGAACCAGAGTTTGAGAAAGTAATCTCCAATAGTCTCCAATAGTCACCAAGGTCCCCAGCATCATTCGAGTCCCACAACTCACTGGCCACATTTCACTCCTGCCTTCGAGAAGAAGATTGAGGAGCCTGAAAACTATTATGTCCAGGTTCAGGAACAGTTTCTCCGCAACAGCCATCAGTCAGTTAAACACTGCAACCTCAAAATAAGCTCTGAACTACATAGACGTAGGAGAAGTGCTTTTGTATTTTTGCACTATTGTTGTTTGGTTTTTCTTTTATACACACACGTTTTTCATATATATATAATGAAAATAGTTCAGTGTGTGTGTGTATATATATGTATATATATATATATATATATATACACACATACACACACACATATATATATATATATATTTATATATAATTTTAAAACTATATATATACAGAGAGAGCTTTTATTTTGTTGTATTGTTTACAGTGTACTATGTTTACATCTTCTGTTGTGCCGCTGCAAGTAAGAATTTAATTGTTCTGTCTGGGACATATGAGAATTGTCTTGACTCTTGACCCTTGACTCTGAGCATTAAGGGTCGTACTTCCATGTTCAAATCTTTTACGCCATCATCGCAATTGGGAGTAATTGGCTGTTCCAGAGCAGTACATTTACCCACTGAGCTATAAACTGGGGCAAATCCTTCCACTGGACCTAGAACAGGAAATACTGGAAATACCCAGCACCGCGTCAGTGGGAAGAGAAATCGAGACGATGTTTTGAGTTTGAGACTCTTCATCAGAACAGAACCGCAAATCTTCCCACACATGCAGTCTGCAGAGTTGAGTTTAGTTTCGAGATACATCATGGAAAATGGCCCTTTGGCCCACTGAGTCCGTGCCGACCAACGATCACCCGTAGACTAGTTCTATCCTACGCACGAGGGAAACTTTTTACAACCTTCAAACCTGCACGTCTTTGGAATGTTGGAATTAGGAATTTGGCCCAACATCCATGCTGACCAAGATGCTCCATCTAAGCGAGCCACGTTTGGCCCATATCCCTCAAAACATTCCTATCCAAATGCCGTTTAAATGCTGGCATGGTACCTGCCACAACTACCTCCTCTGACAGCTCGTTCCAGATGTCTACCACACTCTGAGTGTAAACGTTGCCCCTCAGATTCGTATTAAATCTTATGTGTTTTTTTTTAAATTTTCCTTCCATTACACAACCTGGATTCCTTTCCTACTAAAATATCTCCAGTCCAAAATCTAAAGTTGGTTTCTGTGTCTCCATCTGAATACAGAAAAAAACATCTACACAAAGGAATTCTTAGAAAGACTACTGAGCAGATTTTAAAGCCTGATTACATGAAAGTCAATTACCTCCACTCCTTGTGTGGCATGCGGGAATTGTGACCATATTCAATTTCTCTGCTACAGCAAGCAATTTGCGTTATTGTCACGTTAACGTTTGGAAGATCCTCCCGTTTATTTCATTAACCTGCCGTTGGAAACTAAAAGTCCCTTTCTGTCACCACGCTAAAAATGGCTTCGCTCATGCAGCGCAATAAATCGGCCCTGATTACAGCAGAAACCTTTCAGATTGGAAATTACGGTCGGGCTGGTCACGAGGCTAATTCAGGCAGCACGTTCGTGGATGTCAATATTTTGGAGAGGAGGCAGCAATGCAAGGTGTGCCTCCAACTCAGCATTGCCCCCTCTCTCTGGCAGTTGTGCGGAAGGGATTTGTGGAGAGTTGTTTTAAGTTATGAGCCTTTTAGCTCTAATTCTGGCTGGTCTTGAGGCTTCCCCTAGCTAAAGGCTGCTTCCTCAGCACAGGGATGCACCCACATGGACCAAGTATTGGTTGATTTGTGAAACTGCCCCTGCGGATGGAGATGTACGGTGGCGCAGCCGTAGAGTTGCTGCCTTACAGCGCCGAAGACACGGGTTCGATCCTGACTATGGGTGCTGACTGTTTGGAGTTTGCACGTTCTCCCCGTGACCTGCGTGGATTTTCTCCAGGTGCTCCGGTTTCCTCCCACACTCCAAAGACGTGCAGGTTGGTTGGCAAACTGGCTTGCTAAAACAAATAAAATTGTCCCTTTTGTGTGTAGGGTAGTGTTAGGGTGCGGGGATCGGAGGTCGGTACAGACTCAGTGGGCCGAAGGGCCAGTTTCCACGCTGTACCTCTAAACAAAAATGTAGGTTTGACTGGAACAGGGCCGGCCTCCCATATCCCAGGATGGAAACTGAAATGGTGGCTGTATATAAAGATTATCAGCGACTGCTACCAATGGTTAACAATTGAAAGCTGGACGAGCATTACGCACAGCATGATTTAACAAGTCAATAAAAATCTTTCAAAATACACCCTGTGTGGGAAATAAAATATAAAGAGTATGCTCGCCTCTCACCTGTCTTTTCTGTGTACTCTTTGTTCCTTAGCCAAGTGGATTTGTTTCCAGCCTCCTTGTGTACTGTAAGTTGGCCAATAATGCCATTATACCATTGATGTAAATGGCAGAACAGAGACTTCTGTAACCTTTGATCTTCGTGGCCTTTTCCCAGTTGTTAGACTAGTTTAGGCAATGGAAACTCTGTCCGCAACGCTGCTTGATGGGCATGCACATCAGTACGAATGTGCTTTAGGATTGCTGCACGCCGAGAGGCAGTGATAATTCAGCACTGATTTGCCCCGTGATCTTTTCACCTCTCCTCTGGCGACCTGTTTTGTGTTTGTTATCACCCCCTTGCCTTACCCCATCCCGCTGTAGCTGGACACAGTGCACAGCACCATGAGAGCTAGCAGCCCATATCCTGCCCGCTACGTGACTGCACTACCTGGCTAGGTCAACGTGCGGCCACAAGGTCTTTTGGTTATAGAGTCATTACACTGTGCCTCACGGTCTGGACCGGCAACTTGGACGCCCAGGAGTGAAAAGGTCAGCAGAAAGAGGTGAACACTGCCCGGTCCATCACAGGTTCTGACCTTCCCACCATCGAAGGGATTTCCAGGAGATGCTGCATCAAACAAGGCAGCTAGCATCATCAAAGACCCACACCACCCTGGCCACACACTCAATTCACTCCTGCCATTGGGAAGAAAATATAGGAGCCTGAAAACTGTAGCTTCCCCCCTACAGCCATCAGGCTATTAAACATTGCAACCTCCAAATAAGCTCTGAACTAGATCGAATTGGGGGCATTGGTTTTGTCTTTTTGCGCTATTAATGTTTGTTGTTTTTATGTGTATGCATGTATGTGTGCATATATGTACGTATAAATATTATATATACATATATACACACACATTGAGCTCTTTTTTCTCGTTTATTATATTGTTCACAGCGTACTAGGTTTACATATTCTGTTGTGCTCTGCGTAAGAACTTCATTGTTCTGTTTGGGACATATGACAATAACACAGGCTTAATGTTCGATTCTTGTCCCATGCAACCTTTGTGCTCCTCCTTCTTGTACCTCTAACATCCAACCAAGTGTGGACACATGAAGGCCAGGTCGTGACATAGCCTCTCCACACCCGGAGAAGGACTTGGATTAATTAAAAAAACACAAAGTGCTGGAGTAACTCGGCGAGTCAGGGAGCATCGCTGAAGGAAGGTCCTGACCCGAAACATCACCTATCCACGTTCTCCAGAGATTCTGCTTGACCCACTGAGTTACTCCAGCACTTTTTCCTGAGAGATACAGTGTGGAAACAGGCCCTTCGGCCCAACGAGTCTGCGCCAACCAACAATCACCCGTTCACCAGTTCTATCCAACACACCAAGGTCAATTTACAGAAGCCAATTAACCTACAAACCTGTACATCTTTGGGGCGTGAGAGGGAACCGGAGCACCCAGAGAAAACCCATGCAGTTACAGGGAGAATGTACAAACTGCGTAAAGACAGCACCTGTGGTCAGGATCGAACCCGGGTGTCCGGCGCTGTAAGGCAGCAAGTCTACACTGCACCGCTACTTTACCACTGTGCTACCCGTTAATTTGACACAACTGTGTGTTGAATTCACATGGATCTTCTCCTTCACAAACCCGTCTTGTTTATGCTGTAATGCAATCCTGAGCAAGCGGGTTGATGCTGTGATTTACCATATTCATTATTGGTCTGCGGAAGTCTAAGAAAATAGAATCTGCTTTAAACTGAAAATCAATCCTTATTCAATAAATTCAGAGGATAAACAATATTGTAAAAGATATAAGACCTTATTAAATAAGGGGATCGTTGAATAAGAATTGATTGATTGATTGAATGAAAGATACAGCATGGAAACAGGCCCTTTGTCCCATCGAGTCCACGCTAACCATTGATCATCCATTCACAATAGTTCTATGTTATCCCACGTCCGCATCCTCTCATGAGCCACAAGGAGCAATTTACTGTGGAAGTCTAAGAAGGCCAATGAGCCTAAAGTCTATAGGGGGCCAATTGACCTAATAACCCACACGCCTTTGGGATGTGGGAGGAAACCGGAGAAAACCATCATGACCACAGGAAGTACGTGCAAACTCCACACAGACTGCATCCCGGTCAGGATCGAACCCGAGTCTTTGGCTGATAGGCAGTGGCACTGCCAGCTGCAACACTGTGCCACCCTCATTCCCCTTTCCCCGTCGAATGAAAATACCATTTTAAGCATTGGATTCTCTTAAGCATTGGACTCAACCTTTCTATCACTTCAGCCAATCCATCTACACCTACGATCTTGACCAAGCCTCATATGCATGCCTGCAATGTGACTTTCCTTGGATCAATGCCCATTTTGTCCTTTTATGTCACCATCTTGACACTTGGGGCATTTCTCTACAACAAATGTGCTTTGAAAGTGCAAGTTGATGTTATTTATACAATGGACTGCCTGGAGGCATTGACAGACTCAAGGAAGCACTCGCTTCATGTTATACACATTCACAGAGTTCAAATGAAACAAGTAGTGCCAGATGTGTCTGTTTATTCTTACTATTCTCTATCATACAGAAACTTTAAAATTCCTCACCAAAAATAGATGTACCCAGTTATTATAAGTTTAGAATATGGAACAATACAACACAGGAACAGGCGGTTTGGCTCACAATGTCCGCGCCAAACATGACACCAAGTTAAACTAATCCCCTCTGCCTGCACATGATCTGTACCCCTCCATATCCATGTGCCTTTCCAAAAGCCTCTCAAACACCACTATCATATCCACCAAATGGATATGCCCTTCCTTCTGGCAGAAGATAGACACAAAATGCTGGAGTAACTCAGCGGGACAGGCAGCATCTCTGGAGAGAAGGACTGGGTGACGTTTTGGGTCAAGACCCTTCTTCATCCACTTTCTGACAGTGGTTTTAAGGCACCCATCGCTCTCTGTGGAAAAAAACATGTTCTGAATATCCCCTTTAACATTTAATCACCTTAAAGCTCCTCTAAAAGCTTTGACATTTCCACTCAGGGAGAAGGGTTCTGATTCTCTGCCCTACATATGACTCTCATAAATTTATAAACTTCTTTCAGACCTGATCTCAGCCTCCAGTACTCCAGAGAGAAAAATCCAAATGTTTCCACATCTCCTAATAGCTTATATCCTTTAATCTAGGTAGCAATCCGGTAGAAGGGTCCAGTCCCGAAATGTTGCCTGTCTATATTTTCCAGATACCCTATTTTTCTGCACGTCATACTCCAACTGCAGCTGAACCAAAGTTCTTTCAAGCTATAACGTGACTCCCTGCCCTTATACTCAATGCCCCAAGTGATGAAGGAAGCCAGCTCTCCAATGTAGTATTAGGGGGCAAACACTCTTTCATGTGAGGCATTGAACCAAGTTACGGTCTGTCCACTAAAAAATGTCATGACATTATTTTAAAGTTGTAGAGTTATAGAATAGTACAGCACAGAAACAGGCCCTTCAGCCCACTATGTCCATGCTGAACCTCATGCCAAGTTAAACCAATCTCCGGCTGCACGTGTTCCATGTCCCTTTTGAGGAGGGGAGGTTTTCCCCATCATTATGTCCAATACTTATGACTCAACAGACTTTAGGCTTTCGAGATACAGCGTGTAAACAAGCCCTTTGGCCCACAGTCCACTCCCACCAGCCGTCACCCCATACACTAGCAATGTCCTACACACAAGGGGCAATTTACAATTTACAGGCCAATTAATCTACAAACCTGCACGTCTTTGGAGTGTGGGAGGAAATTGGGAGCACCTGGAGAAAACCCACGCAGTCATAGGGAGAGTGGACAAACTTCTTACAAAAGGCACCCTTAGTCAGGATCAAACCTTGGTCTCTGGCGCTGTAAAGCAGCAGCTCTATAACTGTGCAACTGTCCTGCCCACTGTGCCTCCCACAATAAATAGACCCAAACACACTATCCGCTCAATGCTACATTTCAGCGGATGAGCTTATCATTCATTAAATGGTTGCCAAAAGTCCTTTCTTTGCGAATAGTGAGCACACTCCAAAACCTCAAAGCGGTAAAGAGATTTGCGATGTTCTTTAAATGGATGTGGAAGGCACTACAGAAATGCAAATCCTTCCTGGGTGAAGAAAGTTGTATCGGCAGAGGTTTTAGTGTAATGAAAGAATCAAGGACTCAAACATTTGACTTTCAGCCATCTTTCTAACATGTAATTGTCTTTTAAATTTATAGAAAAGAACCTTGCCTTATATTTAAAGCATTTATCAACCAAGGCCTGGATCATGTGAACATTTGGTGAATTTCAAGTAAGAATGTCATCATTGTGAAGACCATAAAGGGCTATCCCAGTTATCTGGGCACCACATTGGCGCAGCGGGTAGAGCCGTTACCTCACAGGGCCAGAGACCCGGGTTTGGTCTTGACCTCGGGTGCTGTCTGAGTGGAGTTTGCACGTTCTCCCTATCACTGTGTGGGTTTCCTCCAAGTGCTCTGCTTTCCTCCCACAATTAAAAGGTTATTTGGCCTCAGTAAACTTGCCCCCAGTGTGTAGGGAGAGGATATGAAAGTGGGCTAACATGGAACTAGTGATCGATGGTGAACGTGGATTCTGTGGGCCAAAGGGCCTGGTTCCATGCTATACCTTTCAATCAATCAATCAATCAATCAATCAATCCCAAAGATGTGCGGATTTGTAGGTTAGGATGCCTCTGTAAATGTCCTCAACTGTACAGGGAGAGGATATGAAAGTGGGATAACATAGAACTAGTGTGAATGGGTGATCGATGGTCAGCGTGAACTCAGAGGGCTGAGGGGCCTCTTTCAATGCTGCATCTCCAACCTCAACCTATCTAGCCGAGTGTTTCATGACCAACAGGATCCCTATGCTTGTGATAAGAAAGAACGGCAGAGGCGGAAGGGACCGACCCCGAAAACGTCACCCCATCCTTTTTCTCCAGGGATGCTGCCTGACTCGCTGAGTTACTCCGGCACTTTGTGTGTCTATCTTTCGGATTCCAATGCTTTCCTGGTTACGCGGCTGCATGTTCTAGGCAAACAGACGTTGAACACCAGGCAAACCCGGAGAAGGTGAGGCTGAGCACCTCTAGGGAGCTCCAGCAAGCTGATTAATAATTCAGGAAGTGAAAAACGACATCAAAAGCCCAACGTCGGGCCATCTGTGCTATTGGATGGTTGCTGGGCTCAATCACACCTGACGGCAGAAAGCGATCCAGACAAGTGCAATACTGAGTCCAATGGGACCACAGAGGGAGGTGGGGAGAGCAGATGGATAACTAACCAAGCAAATGATGGCAAAGTCACTGTGACAACAACAGTGCTTCGAAATCCCTCAATTGGCAAATTTACAGGAGGCTCAATTAACTTTCTCCATCTGAAATATGTGCAGCGGCTTTCCACTTAAAGACACTGCGCCCCCTTCCTTTCTTGTTGGCCTGCGGTGGCTGAGCTCCAAAAGCATCAGAGGCCAGGCTTTCAGAGATACCTTCTTTGATGGGGCGCCTGGCTTCCTATAGTTCTATGCAGACATCTATTTTTGATCCCTGCTTAAAACGCTTCAATGTGCAATTTAACAGACCGGTAAAAAATAACTTATTCCAAGTCATTATTACGATCTCAAGTACTCTGATAGCATTCTGGAGCTTAAGATTGTCCATGCAATTTTATAAGGTGGCGATAATATGAACCCCTTCATGAGGCGTAGACCGTCGTTATAACGGATCACAGAGGGGGGCGGGGGGGATGGTGTCTGTTATAGCCGAGTGTCCGCTATAACCAAGTAAGGGATTATATGGAATAGAAACAAAGAACTGCAGAGGCTGGGTAATGCACAAAAGGACACCACGTGCTGGAGTAACTCAGCAGGTTGGGGAGCATCTTGGGAGAACATGGATGGGTGACGTTTCGGGTCGGGACCCTTCTTCAGATTCTCAAACTGGAACTGGGCCTGGAATCCAGGTGAGGTGAGTTGAGGCGAGGATTGGCGGAGTCATTGGTCGCGGCACGCGGGCGGCCGCAGTGCAGGTAAGGGTTGGAGGGGATGCAGTCGGCAGCCCGGCCTGGAACCAGCCAAAGGGAGGGTCTGGACCCAAAACGTCACCTCCACAGATGTTGCCTGACCCGCCGAGTTACTCCAGCATTTTGTGTTGTTCCTTGGTAAGCCAGCATCCGCAGTTCCTTGTTTCTGCAACGGACCGGTCTGACTGATGGTGGAAAAGCCTCCAGAGCTCCAGCGCGAATCAATCTCATGTCTTAGGTCAGAAGGTCCTGTGTTGAGGTCCCATTCCATAGACTAAAGTAGCAAGCTCGAAGCTGAGTCTCCAGTGTAGTACTGAGGGAGGGCCACAATCTCAGAGATCTCACCTTCCATAATGAGACATTGAACCAAAGTCCCATCTCAGCAGACAAGTACACACCATTATAGTGAAGAGAAAGCAAGGGGGCTCTTCCAATTGTTGTTGCTCTTCTTCCAGGGCAAGTCATCGGGATGGAAATGACTTGTTTCCACACTGAGATGGGCTCACGAGGTTTGCATGGGTGTAACAGACTCTTCACCAATGGGACAGAGAGGTAACTGACAGGGCTGGGAAGGGGTTAATTTGCGAGTTGGAGCACTCCTTCCAGGGCCTCGCTGTGCTCCCGTGCATGGCCTTGAGGTTCTCAATGCTCCCCCCAAATTCTCCACTCGTGGGTCTTTTATTAACAGCCATCCCTCCCTCAAACCATATCATCTTTGCTGTCCTTGGCAGAATTCCATCCACTAAGTGGTCACAGGGTTTTCTGTAGCACAACATCTCAAAAGGGCTTTATTGATTGTAAAGTGCCTTGGGGCAGTTCCAAGGCTGTGAAAGGCACTACATAAATGCGGGCCTTTCATTTACTCTGAAAGCTGGTCGTTTCATTGGGTCTATGGGGAGATTGAATCTGTACAGACAGAACATAGTCGCGATTAAAAGTGAGCTTAATGTGATCATGGTGTCCTGAATAATCACTCAGGGCAGTGGCACGGCATGAATCACGCGGCATGTAAACAGGCCCTTCAGCCCATCAAGGTCACACACCAACCACCAAGCTCCCATTTATACTAGACCGAGACCAGGGGCCGAATCCGGCCCATAACCCATAATCATCCCAACTGCAGGAGTATTGTTCCTTTTCTGAAAAAAACCTCACTCCCTCGCAAAACCCTCCCTCCTTCCCGCTCAACAGCTAATCACAGCGCGGTAAAATATATTTAAGCTTCTTTTGGGAGCTCCGTCGTCTGTTTTGTAACACAGATGTGACTCACCCTCCTCACCTCCTACCACTTTAAAAGAAATCCCAGAAAGTATTTAAATATAGTTAGTATGTATAATTTTTATCTCCATTTATTAACTATGGCGATAGATGTGGCCCGCCATCCGCTCATAGACATGGGTCCTGGCCCCGAGGTTGCCGACCCTTGACCTAGACTAATCACATTTTATTCTCCACACATTTCCATCAATCCCTCCATTCACCTTCACACGAGGAACAAGTTACAGTGGCAAATTAAACTGCTAACATGCCCATGCCCGGGATGAGAGGGGAAACTGAAGCGCCCAGAGGAAATCCACGCGTTCACACGGAGATCTTGCAAACTCCACACAGACACATTGGAGTTCAGGAGTGAAACAGGTTATTGGTGCAGTGAGGCAGCAGCTGTACCGCCTGTGACACTGTGCTGACCCTCTCGGTCGGGGTCAAGTGTTTTCATTCCACACTCCCAATCCTCAACTGGTTCAGTGCGGTGGAAGTGGAGGAAGGGAGTTTGGGACTTGAATCACCAGTGGGCTATTCGGCCGGGCGAGGCATCGCAGGTCTGATTCCCACCAAACAGGCTCACCGTCTTTCAGCAGACGGCAGCTGGGTGGAATAAGTGGATTAGTAGCTGCTTTAAAACAAGGGTAAAAAATCAACGTGTGAGGGATTTGCTGCAAATACAGGGTGTTGATGTGGAAGCAGTGGTTGGGCATAGAAAATGTGTCCCATCGCAGGCTGAGGGGAGAAATGACTACTCTTGGCTCAGTCTCAGCCTCGGGTATTACGCTGTCCGTCTCCCCCCTTAACCCCACTCCACACTTTGGGTTATATTAGGTTTGGAACAGAATGTGGGAAGAAGCAGTGACGGGGTCTGCTGCCTCGACACTTCCATCTAGTGGTGGCAATCTGCAGTGACAGCCACAAGGGCTTGCCAAATACAGCGCGTGCACACCACAAAGATTCCAATTTAATGTCATTATTATTCATCCACCATCACTGGCAAGACCTGAATTTAATCCTCCTTAATGGTCGGCATCTTCTTGAACCGCTGTCTTTGTAGTGACAATGCCTCCACAGTGCTGTTGACTATTATGTTCTGCTGTTGGGGTTTGAACCAACTTGTGGCTGGATGAGCCTAGATGGTTTCATTAGTGAATGAGGATAAAGTGCTGAAGTAACAATCGGGTGCGAGTGAGAGACGCAAAGGAAGTCCAGATGCCGGAATCTTATGTAGAACTCAGTGAGTCAGGCAGCATCTCTGGAGAGAAGGCATAGGTGACGTTTCGGGTTGAGACTCTTCTTCAGACTGAGAGTCAGGTGAGAGGGAAAGTAGAGATATGAAGAGGTGCAAAGAACATATGAATGAAAGGTACGCAAAAGGACAAGTCAAAGCCAATATCGATGATCAAGGAAAGATGGAGCCCACAATGATCCATTGTTGGTTGTGGAGAGGGTGATAACGAGTGAAATCTAATGAATGAAACAGCAAAACTAAGCAGGATGTCAGTGAAATTTGTAGTGTAGAGGAAGGAACTGAAGACAGACACAAAAAGTTGGAGTAACTCAACTGGCCAGGCAGTGAAATTAGTAGGGTGACTAGGGTGGGGGAGGGACGGAGAGATATGGAATGCAAGGGTGACTGGAAGTTAGAGAAATAAATATTCATACCGCTGGGTTGTAAGCTGGGCAGCACCCAGAGAAAACCCACACGGTCACGGGGGGAGTGTACAAACTCCATACAGACAGCGCCCATGGTCAGGTTCGAACCCGGGACTCTGGTGCTGTAAGGCAGCAACTCTACCGTTGCGCCATCATGCCACCCATGCATTTTGCACACCATTCTGCTGACAATCGGGATGCGCGGTGGCGATCAGGAATGGATAAAGCTGGCCGCAACTCCTTCCTCTTCTGACGCTCGGTAACTGAAGCCAATGGATCCATTCCTGCCATTGATGCCAAGAGATTAAGCAGCCCTTTACAGTCTGGGGCACAAGTCGTACCACGCAAGTTGTAATGAGCTACCAGACAGTACCTTTCCAGCCCTATTTCCCTGCAAAGATGTAAGTGCTTTTGTACTGGTGACTTTTAATTAAAAAAGCTCGCTCTGCACACTGATCCGCCGACACTTCTAGCTGGGTATGTCAGCTGCATCGTGTGTGCTGGGTAAATGTATTAAGCTGTTAAAGTCTGCGTGGCTTCATCCAAGACCAACGCAACCCCCAAGACAAAGTGTTCACATTGCTAATGATTTGCCAGTATAAAATTGTCTGGCATAGTGGAAAAACAGCTACCTAATTATTGCACAGTAACGCTTTAGAAATCCTGCTCTCAAAACCAAACCTAATCATTTTACACTTTATCGTGAATTATCTTTGAGCACCATTCCCTCAGGAAAGCTTATTAGAAGCATTTGCTTACATCTGGCTCAAAGGGTCTAATTGTTAATGAAATTTATATTTGAGAGATGAAGGTGATGTTTTGCATGCGTCATTCCCCTCGTAGCTGTCAGTGCTGAGAAAGAACAGGAGAAAGGGAGGAAGGAGATTCTCCATTTCTGTTTAAAGTGGAGATGCCAGTCCCTTGTTAGTTTTGACGTGCTATGGATTAATGGAGTGCTATAATCTTTCTCTGCTGAAGACCTCCTTTGGGAGCTGCTAGCATCTCGGCTCAGTGTGATCTCTAGACTGGGTCGACACTGACATCCGTGCACAGGGCTGCGGCAGTTCTGCATTGCTGGTGGAGGCATCTTGGAGGTGGAGGATCACAACCTGCATCGTTCTTCACTGGAGGTAGATGGATCACAGAACAACATGAACAAGAGTCGGAGAGTTACCCTGGATGACTTGGGCAATATTCATTGCCTATTCTGAAGGGTAGTAACAGGTTATCTGCTTCTGACCCTGCTGTTGTCTGTGGGGGCTTGCTGTGCACAAATTGGCTGATGTACCATCTACTTTTGGCTGTAATAAATCCCTTGAGGAAAACCCTGAAAGCCCTATTGAAACACGTTTATTCCTTGCAGCACACGAGGATGAAGGATGATCTTATAGAGGTGTACAAAATCATGAGTGGAATAGATCGGGTTGACGCACAGAGTCTCTTGTTTCTCACACAGAGTAGGAGAATTACGATCTATAGGACGTTGGTTTAAGGTGGGGGGGGGGGGGGGGGGGCGGGGAGATTTAATAGGAACCTGAGGGATAACTTTTTTTGCACCAAGGGTGGTGAGCATGGAAACATTGTAAACCTGCCTCTTCTGCACAACATTGCAGATTGTGGTGTCTTCACCACCTCCATGAAACATCTTTACTTCATCTCAGAGATATTTCTCTCCCTCTCTTGTAGAGGCGGCAGTTTGATGGCAAACATATGCTGGCAGTTGGAAACGATGTTAAACACTCGACAGGTAAAGATGCCTCTGGGAACCTCCCATCCAGCCTTCGTAATACATTGATGTGAAGCAAATAAGCCCCATCACGACAGTGCAAACATTAGTGATCCCAGGGTGCAAGGAAGCTGATGCTTGCGGATGAAGCCAGAATACAGAGAATGCTTCAAGTTCATAGAACTCTAGAACTGGTACAGTACAGTACGGGCCGTGGCCATTCAGCCCATTGAGTCTGTACATCTCTCTCAGTCCCTGGTGCTCACCTTTCCACCAAAGCATCGCTACCATTTTTCTTTTGAATATTTGTCCACTTCCCCTTTTGAAAGCCACAATCAAACCTGCATCTACCATGCCTTGAAACAGTGCAAACCATAATGTTCTGAGTTAAATGTTTTCATTCTCATATCAATCCAGAAGTTTAAGTTTGTGCCCATATAATCATTTCTGATGTATCTTTTAAAAAACTGCTGGAGGAATCTTGTTTTTTTAAATTCAAAGGTCTCAGGCTACATAACGATGAGCAACATACACACTGAAGCTCGTGGCTCTGGTTTAACTGGGTTGGTGGATGTAGCTACTCAAACCTCCTCCCAGTTTCTTAGTTTCAAGAGAGCCAAGAATATTTAATTGTCAGATATACAGACAATAGAACAATTAAATTCTTATTTGCAGCAGCATTACTGGCCTATAAACGCAATACACACAGATAAATATATAATAATTTGTTTTAAAATTCAATAAATTAATAACTGTCTCCTGAAAATGTTGGCTTCTGCTCTCAAAGTCATTGTCAATATCAGCCTTCAGTGGCTACTTCTTCCCTACCCTTGATTCCGTAAACCTTAGAGAGTTGATGGGATGGAAATGAGGGGATGACTTGATCCAGCTTTGATCCTGAGTTTAGAGATACTAAACTAACTTTGCTCCACCGAGTCCGCGCCGACCAGCTGACTAGTACACACTAACACTATCCTGCACCAGGGACAATTTACAATGTTACCAAAGCCCACTAAACTGCATGTGTTTGGAGTGTGGGGGGGAACCGGAGCACCCGGGGAAAACCCACGCAGTCACAGGGAGAACGTGCAAACTCCGTACAGACAGCGCCCGTGGTCAGGATTGAATCCGGGTCTCTGGCGCTGTGAGGCAGCAACTCTCCCATTGCGCCACTGTGTCGCCCCTGATGTTCTCTGTTCTCCGAAAATGTCTAATAAAGGGAATTGGATGGGATTAGGTAACAATAACCCAACAAACACTGCAATTCCCACCATCTGAGGTAGGGTCCCGATCAGAAACATCACCTATTATTGTTCTCCAGAGATGTTGCCTGACCCGCTGAGTTACTCCAGCACTTTGTGCCTTTTTTTGTAAACCAGCAGCTGCAGCTCCTCATATCTCCCATCACCGCAATATCTCCCTCTCAAACTTTCAGACAATTTTTGACCATTCTGTAGCTCAGTACCAGATGCATCTCATCTGTGTGGGATACCACTGGAACTCCCACTCCACAATAATTTGGATGCATGCCATTAATTTGGGAACCGTATCCTAACATAGGTTAACAGCTGCAGGAGAGAATAAAATGGGAAGTGGGTTGGAGATACGTGAGAGGGAAGAGGGATCAGGAACTGAAATAGAACCAATAGAGAAATGCTAGAACCACTCAGCAGATCAGGCAACACGTGTGGCAAGAGTAAAATATTTCCACAGCTGAAACTTTAAATCTGCGAGTTTCACTTTTTTTTATTTTTGCTTCAGATATCTGACCCTTTCAATTATTTTATAATGCAATAAAAAAGGAACTGCAGGTAACGGTTTATACCAAAGATAGATACAGAGTGCTAGAATAACTTGGTGGGTCAACGAACAGAGGGTCAAGACCCGAAACGTCACCTATCCTTTTTCTGCATTGATGTTATGTTCAGTTATTCAGGAATTACAATTACAAAGTCAGTAACTGTGTTTCCGTCACTACTTTGGGTCAGAGGTTTGTGAGTTCAAGCTCCGCACTGAAGACTAGAGAACAGAGTGGTGCTGAGGGGATGTTATGAGCTCCCATCTTCACTTCCGATGGAAACATTTCCACAGCAGACCTCTGAAGATGAGCAAAGAATGTTCTCCCATCATCCTAGTCAAAAGTACTCCTTCGATACCGTCGTGGAGCTTGGTGCATATAAATGGAGCACCTCTACTCCCTCACTTTACTATATTAACTGCACTTAGATTTGAGGCACTTTGGGACCTAAAAGACTTGAGGTGTAGTCAATATTGTCTGAAGAAGGGTCCCAACCTGAAACGTCACATATCCATATCTGCCAGAGTTGCTGCCAGACCTACTGAGTTACTCCAGCACTTCATGTTGTTTTTTTTGTACACCAGCATCTGCAGTTCCTTGAGTCTACTCATGACAATACTCTTAGACAAGTGTACGTTGACTATAATAAGGCTTCTCGTCTACTCTAACATTCAGTGCAGTGGATGTGAGTGGCCGGCGGACCAGCTTAGCAGGACTGTGACCAGCAGCCTACTTGCAAGGCAGGGAGAGTTTGACTTTTCCCATGATAAATCTTGCCGTGAAGCTTAATAGCATAAAATCCCACATCCCTTACAAAACCAGTTTTTTTTTAAATCCCAAGGACTTGCAGGTTTGCAGGCCCCTTCATTTACAGGGAGCAGATGAGGAGGGGGATAGAGTAGATCTAGTGTGACTGGATGATCGATGGTCAGTGTGGATTTGGTGAGTCGAACACAGAACATAGAACAATACAGCACAGGAAAGGACTCTCGGCCCACAATGTTCGTGCCGAACATGATTCCAATCAAACTGATTTGATGATCCCTCTATTCCGTGCACTTCCATATGCCTATCTAATCGTCTCTTAAACACCACTATCATATCTGCCTCCACCACCCACCCCTGGCAATGTGTTCCAGGCACCCGTTACTATCTGTGTAAATACTTGCTCTGCACCTCACCATTAAACTCCCCCCCCCACCCCCCCACCTCACAGCTACAGTATGTCATCTCTAGTGTTGGACATTTTCACGCTGGGGAAATAGGTTCTGACTGTCTATCCTATCTGTTTCTCTCATCATTATATATACTTATTACCAGGTCTCCCCTCATCCTCCCGATGCCCCAGAGAGAAGAAACCCCACCAGGGCTTGTTTCCATGTTGTATCTCTCAGTGAAACTAAACCTCTCCCTACCAATCCCGGCTCCCCGCACACTAAGGAGCAAAGTTACTCTGCAGCGTGTCCCAGCTTCTGGGAGTTTGGGAATATCAGGCTGGGAATAACAGGTTGAGATATGGAGAGAGCTCGGAACAATAGTCGCACCGTGCATTCGCACTAGTCACTCGAGAGCTTTCAATCAAAAGGAAGTACTTTAAAAACAGATTCATCGTACAGTTAGAGAAGACAAACTACAAGGAAATGTCAAAGGAATTGAACGTGGTTGTCAATGGGCTTTGGTGAGTCCATTTACCTGATGGCTCCAACTGCTTAGTCACAAGTCACTGTCGTTCATATTTTGATTAATTATACACAATACTGCATAAATAGGAGACAGTCTGTTTGTACCCACACATCAATTAATCACTGCACTCCACCAGCTGAAACCACAGTGTACCATATCTTGTCTGATCTTCACTTGGGCTTTTATTCTTAATGTTGCCAACTGGTGACAGCCTACAAAGGATGAATTGCACGGCCCCCCTTCTTCCAATCCCGCCAAACCCACAAACTCTCCAGCTCCGACGAAGGGCTGCACACCCGAAATGATGACAGTTTCTCTTTCCGCAGTTACGGTATGGCCTGCACTGGTTGAGTTTTTCCACCATTTTCTGCTTTTGGCCCAAACGCATCTTACTTCATGCTTTGCACCTGCTTGCTGACACTGATTAGAGTCACAGAGTGATACAGTGTGGAATCAGGCCCATCGGCCCTACTTGCCCACACCAGCCAACATGTCCCAGCTACACTTGTCCCACCTGCCTGCACCTGGTCCAGATCCCTCCAAACCTGTCCTATCCACGTACCTGTCCAACTGCTTCTTAAACTATGGTCCCAGCCTCAACTCTGTTCCAAACACCCACCACCCTCTATGTGAAAATGTTAGCTCTCGGATTCCTACTAAATCTTTTCCCCTTGACCTTGAACCTATGTCCTCTGGTCCTCGATACCCCTACACTGGGCACGAGACACTGTGCATCTACCCGATCTATTCCTCTCATGTTTTGTATTTGCCCAGTGGCCCTAAACAGCGGTTCACATGGTCGACAGGTGGAGGGAACTCTGACCCAGCTGAAGCTCCTAAACCGCAAGAGACCACCAACGGGTTCCTATTTTCATGCCTCCGCAGACGCTGCCTGACCTGCTGAGTATTTCCAACTTTTTGTTATTCTTTAAATTTTCTGAATGTTTCATTTCTAATTTTTCCGAATATGTTGTGGGAAAGGAACATTTAAGCATTCCACTCATTGCTCACAAAAACATAGAGGTTATTACAGGCCATTCAGCTCCAAATGCTAGCTCTTTAATAGAGGACGACGAGTGTGGTACCATAAGCTCAATCTCTCTGGTAAATGTTCATTCATTCATTGAGTCATCCAATCTGACACATAGACCATGTGAGAAAGCATTACAGCAAATTAAGATTTAGAATCAATTTGGTTCCAAAGTGGTGGCAGGTATAGGCAACATTGCTAGGACTTTGAATATAAACTCCCACATGGTAACAGCAACATAAGAGATTGTGCACATCAGGAAATTAAAGAATACAATAATCATGGTGGACTTTGATTGGGAGAGAAGTGTTGAAACAAAAAACTGCAGATGCTGGTTAATACACAAAAGGACACAAAGTGCTGGAGTAACTCAGCGGATCAGGCAGTAGGTCTGGAAAGCACGGATAGACGAGGTTTCGGGTCGAGACCCTTCTTCCGACACGTGTTTCCTTCTTCGTTGAACAATAAACAAAAAATCTCCTGGAAATAGAGGCAAGTAATAAGTATGGAGGGAGTGTGGTGCTGAAGGAAACTAGCATTAGTTCAAAAACACAGCATGGAAGAAATGAATGGGATTGAGAGTCAATCCATGCCCAGGAATTATGACAAAATCCTTCAGATGCTTCTTGAGTCTGAGGAAGGGTTCCGACTCAAAACGTCAACTATTCCTTTTCTCCAGAGATGATACCTGAGCCGCTGAGTTACTCCAGCATTTTGCGTTTATGTATGGCATTACTGATCTGCGTAGGAAGAGCTGCAAACGCTGGTTTTTGTGCAGGCTCGAAGGGCCGAATGGCCTACTCCTGCACCTATTTTCTATGATTTTCTATCTTCAATATAAACCAGCGTTTGCAGTTCTTCCTACACAGATCAGTAATGATGCCATTCATAAATACATTCACCAAACTTAAGTACAATAGATAGAGCAAAGGGGAAGATATATAAGAATATAGTCCTCAGCATTGTAGCATGTCAGTTCCATGGACAAAGTCCAATGTCCACAATGGCGTAGAGGTGAATCGTACAGTAGTCTAGCTTACGGCAAGACCATGCAGAAGCCCGATGACAGAGGGGAAGGAACCAGGGAAAAGGATCTGGATAGGTGTGGGACAAGCCTTTGTTATGATGGCAGTGTTTCCGTTGCAGCGTGAAGTGCAGATGGAGTCAATGGTGGGGCGTCTGGTAGGTGCGATGGCCTGGGCTACATCTACAACTCTCTGCAACAGTTTAGTTTAGTTTAGTTTATTGTCACGTGTACCAAGGTACAGTGACAAGCCTTTGTTGCGTGCTAACCAGTCGGCAGAAAGACAATACATGATTACAGTCAAACCATTCACAGTGTACAAATGCATGATAGGGGTATAACGTTTAGTGCAAGATAAAGCCAGGAAAGTCCGGTCAAAGATAGTCCGAGGGTCTCCAATGAGGTGGATGGTAGCTCAGGTCTGCTCACTAGTTGTGGTAGAGTGGTTCAGTTGCTTGATAACAGCTGGGAAGAAACTGTCCCTGGATGTGGATGTTTGCTTCTGTTGGTCTTGGGTAGTGCCGTTCCCAGGCCTAGTTACACCGAGGGTTGCGGGAGTGGTCAAAATAAGGGACAAATTCCCGACGGCAATTCGTTGACCGACTCAGCCGTGACTGAGTGCATGATGAGTTGGCCCGGGTGCTGGACTGCACATAAAGCCCAGCCGGCGGGCCAGCTGAGGAGTTAAGTCCGGCAGCCCATCCAACTCATGAACCGATGATCGGCCATGAGAAGGAGGGAGGGTGGTGTCGGCGGTAAGGGAAGGTTCGAAGGTCGGGCTGCCAAGCGACGGGGCCACGGGAGAGGAGCTGCTGCTGCACTCCATGGGCTGCACTACATCGGGACCGGACGCAGCGCTCCCCTCTACCCAAGTAGTAGCAGTCAAATACGGGACAAGGGCGGTCCCGTATGGGATAAACCAATTTAGCCCAATGTATGGGATGTCCCAGGTAATACGGGACAGTTGGCAACCTAGTTACATACTGACAGTATGCGTTCTACAGTGCATCTGCACACGTTTACAATCTAACATCTTTTGCTGTCTCTACATGCTGACAGGAAGCTTATCCTTTAGTATTTCTGGAAAGGGATTCGAGGTTTGGTTTATATCTGGTCCTCTGTCCCAACCTGATGACTCCCCGTCATTGGTTCCATCTGCCGGGCCTGGAGAAAGCCCACAAAAAGCTCATTACATGGAGTCCATCTCATTAAGCACAGGCACCACTGCAGTGACAGCAGTGCATTTGCATAACGACCTCTGGCCCCGCTCCCTCCCGCCCGGGCTTGTCGTCATTTATCATTTCCGTACGCTGGCTGGCGACGGGATGACACGGCCTCCAACCCCCGGAGCCTCGCTGACCTCTGCTAACCAGCGCACTCTTACACCAGTCTCCACAGGCTGCTCACTGTACACGCCAATCTTTCCCCGATCTCGCCCCGTTGCCCGCTCTGTGCACCGACCGTCAGCAGCGGCCCCGTCTCTGGCAATGTCCACCGCTGCACGCGGTCCTGTAACGCACCTTCCACCTCTCCGATCAGCCTCCAGACTGCTGATGAACGAGTGGGAATTTAAATGCTTAGTGCCTAGTCTTGGCTGGGTTGGGAATACGTTCATCAGGGAGCAGCTGTGGAATGCTCAAAGCTCTTGGATGCTCACTGGTTGGGTAGGGGGTGCGTCAGCACAAGGGGCTCACACTCACACACACGCATTCTTCACACACACACACTCACACACACACACACTCACACTCACATTCACTCTGACATACATGCTCACTCACACTCACAGACACAACAAACACTCACACACACACACACACTCACACACGGGCGGCATGGTGCCCCCCCCCCCCCACCCCCCCTGTCTGGGATACTGACAGAACTGCATTCACAACTCCCTGCTATAGACAATTTCAAAATCTCACAAATATTTGGGAGAACATATCCCTCTCCTCACCTCTACCTTAAATTGATAAACCTTTTATCCTGAGTCTATATTCTCAGTTTTAGTTTCTGCATCTCACACTTTGAAAGTCCAAAGGATATAGGGCCCAGTCTACTCAAGGATTAGAGAGCACAGCTTCCTGGTGAGAGGAGCAACGTTTAAAGGAGATGTGTGGGGCAAATCTTTTTACACTGAGGTTGCTGTATTCCTGGAACACACTGCGGTGGTAGGTGGTGGTGGGCGGTGGTGGGTGGTGTTGGTGGCGTTGCAGTGGCAGTTAAAGGTTGTTAGATGGACATATGCAGGGAATGAGGAGATCACATGCTGACAGAGGAGATTGGTATCCTATGGTGCCACCACGTTTCGCATGGACATTGTGGACCGAGGGCCTATTCCTGTTCTATGTTTTATGTACTCATCCTTACCTCATGAGGCAGCCCCTTTATTCCAGTGACTTCTTTGCATTGCCTCCCATACATATACCTCCCCTCCAACATGTGTATCAAAACCATCTACATCAGTCCATGTAGAAACAAAGTGCTGGAGTAACTCAGCGGGTCAGACAGCATCTCTGGGGAGGACCGGAAACATTACCTATCCATGTTCTCCAGAGCTGCTGTCTGACCCGTTGAGTTACTCCAGCACTGTGTCCTTTTGTGTAAACCAGCATCTGCAGCTCCTCGATTCTACATGGACTGCTGTAACTGGTTTTGATACACTTGTTGGAGGGGAGGTATACGTATGGGAGGCAATGCATAGCAGATTCTTGCGAGGTTCTGTGTAGATCTAGGAGAGCTGCCTTACTCAGCTGATAACCATTCGATTCAAATCATTTGCTTCTGACTCCGTTTAGAATTAGACGTGGGCTCAAGTAGATGAGACAGACACTGGCATGGACCGATTTGACCCAAAGGTCTATTTCTGGTGCTGCACATTGCACGAATGTTCATATGATCCATGGCTTTACCTGGAAATACTCAATTACAAATGGTTTTCCAGTAGAATAACTGTTGGTGCTGCAGTCCCACAGCTCAATTGACCTGGGTTCAATCATAGTCATACAGCACTGAAACAGGCCCTTCGGCCCAAGTCGTCCATGCTGACCAAGATGCTCCTTCTAAGCTGATCACATTTGCTTGTGTTTCAATATCCATCTGACCTTTCCCATTCATGAATCTGTCCAAATGTTGCTATAGTACCTGCCTCATCTACCTCTTCTGGCAACTCGCTCCATACACTCACCACCTTCCAAGTGGGAAAGTTGCTCCTGGGGTTCCTATATTTCTCCTCTCACGCTCTCTTCATGACCTAAGGTGCTGCCTGTGTGATTTTAAATGTTAGACCTTAGACTTTTGGAGATACAACGCTGAAACAGGCCCTTCGGCCCACCGAGTCCACCCCATACACTAACACTATCTCACACACTAGGGACAATTTACAATGTTATCAAAGCCAATTAACCTACAAACCTGTATGTCTTTGGAGTGTGGGAGGAAACCGGAGCACCTGGAGAAAACCCATGCGGCCACGGGGAAAAGATACAAACTTTGTACAGACAGCATCTGTAGTCAGGATCGAACCTGGGTCATTGGCGCTGTAAGGCAGCAACTCTACCGCTGCGCCACCATGCCACACCAAACATGCTTGCTTGATGATTGCAAGTTCACCCTGTTCATACCGCCTTTCTCCCGTATTACACGCGAACAGGCTGATGACAATTCCTACTCATGTTGTTGGGCGGAAGAGAATTGGGAGAAGTTGATGGAAGAATGAGTTGCAAGGAAGCAAATTGGGAATGAGACTACCAGCGAGGCTCCAAGAGCTGGCATAGACTCAATGGGCCATGTTTCCCCCTGAGATGTTTAGTTTAGTTTAGTTTACAGGTACAGCATGGAAACAGGCCCTTTGGCCCACTGAATCCGCACCGAACAGCGATCCTTACACATTAATACTACCCTACACACACTAGGGATAAATTTTACATTCATACTAAGCCGATTAACCTACACACCTGTGGGTCTTTGGAATGTGGGAGCAAACCGAAGATCTCGGAGAGAACCCACGCAGGTCACGGGGAGAACGTACAAACTCCGTACAAACAAGCACCCGTAGTCAAGATCGAACCCAGGTCCCTGGCGCTGCAAGGCAGTAGCTCTCGCGCTACGCCACCGTGCCGCCCTATTATGCCGCCTTGTTTTGGAATATGAAAGATGAAATGAAAACTTTAACATAGCTTATGATCTTCAGCTTTGATGTTCCCTTAGATCAAACCAATGGCTTCAAAACAGGTGAAAATTGACAATGGTAAAGGGATTGAGATGCGGTGTGTTACAGATATCTCATCCATTAACAGCAGCTCTGTACTTGCTACAGGATGGTGAACGGACAATATCAACCACACATTAAAACAGTTCCAATGTACTGCAGCCACGACACACTAATCCTGACCACGTGGTGTGTAGACCTGGCCTCAAACTGACACTTGAATTGCTGTAACTTGTTTTAAAAATTCTATCATTTTCTGATCTGTTTACAGAAAGTTGAAAACAGATTACTTTGTACATAGGAATGGTATTGGCAGAAACAAGGAACTGCAGGTGCCAGATAGGCACAAAGTGCTGGAGTAACTCAGTGGGTCAGGCAGCATCTCTGAAGAAAAGGAACAGGTGATGTCTCGGGTCGAGAACCTTCTACAGGCTCCAGCATTTTGTGTCTATCTTTGTTGTAAAACTGCATCTGCAGATCCCTCCGGCACAACTGAAAACTCTCGTTTACCAAAAAAAAAGATTGAACTCAGCGGGTCAGGCAATATCCCTGGAGAACATGGATGGGTGACGTTCCAGGTCGGGAACCTTCCTCAGAATGGTGTTGTCAGATCAGACTTTAACAGCAGCTTCCAATCTGAAATCATAGGTCGGTCGGGTGGCAGAGTGGAATGGAAGTGGTCTTGTTGGACTTATCATCGATCACCAGTGATACAGTGAACGTTAATCTGTTACAATCAGAAGTTGATTCATCGGAAAACTAATGGAATTACCTGGACTTGATATAAGAACAGCCCTGACCTGACACACACTGTCAAGGCTCTCACACCAATGCTGAACACAAACATGTGTACAGACGCAAAATAGGCACATATTTAGAAAGGAAATACAGACCCACGGCAACACACACACACACACACACACACATATACATATACATAGAGGAAATAGACATGGTGACGCACAAGAAACATACACACACTCCCTCACCTACGTCTCTTTCTCTCTTGATCATTGTGATGAGCCTGAAATATCTTCTGATATTGCCGGTGATCTATTCCGACTGACCTCACTAGATATTTATCTGCGTGAAGCGGGAACTCTGCCACATCGTAGGATGAGGGATGGTGTCTGCCTGGCATCTACTTCGTCATGTTTCGGGCTAACAGCGTTCACACGATCCTTCATTACATCCGGCACTCAGCGTATGGAGCCCATTGATAAGTTGGTTGACAGCGTAGTTTCCCCCCCACTTCTTCCTCCACCACACCCCCCTGACAAAAATAGCACGGATCAGGCTTCTAATCTTTACTGCTGCAGAACACTTCAGTTGGTGTGATGTGTGACATTACCATTGAAAAGAGCATGGCAAAATTGTAATTATTCCTTCTGAAGTATACAGCGTGAAATTGCAAGATTAATATATCATAGATACTAATGGGAGCAATATTAATATTATAAATATAACCCAAGGAACTATGCAGCCTTTCGCACGCAGATAGCGGGCATTTCAGTCACTCAGATTACTTTACATGGTTTCTTTGAGGTATATACCAGGGTGTTGAAGTTTTAAATGGTTGCTGTTATTGAAATCATTAAAGTGAAATTCAATGAAAATGTGCCAGTCATGTAGGCAAAAGGGTCCATTATCTGGAGAGATTCGGCAAAGAGGTGGGCGCCAGGCTTGTACTTCGTCTCAGTGGCACAGTTTACATCAACACCAACATCTGAGCGGTGAAGAGCGGTGGGGCAAAAGGCAAGGACAGGCAAGATAGATGGTGGGAGAGTCTAGGTCTTATGGGCCTGTCCCACTTCAAGAAAAACCGGCAACTGGAACAGCGACTGTCAGAGTGGAACACACACGCACACACATCGCTTCCTTCACCAGCCCGTTATGCAGGCGGGGGACAGGGCAAGCGGGGGGGAGTGCTGTCTGAGTGAAATTCACACGGTGCAAAGCCAAGGTAATGCAGACATACGATGAACAGGAAGGTTGGCGATGTAATTAGGACGGCTAAAGCACAGTGTACGGTAAGTCCCTTAAAAGAGGGGTAGAGAGGGGGGAGAAGGAGGGAGAAGGAGTGGAGACAACTTTTAAGAAGTCAGAGATACACGGCTGTGAAACTCAGCGGACATTTAACATTACCGGTCGGTTATCCTTGGTTCTGAAAATTACTGCTTACGTTTCTTCTTCCCAATGAGCCAAAGAAATTCACCGGTCAGCACCGGCTACAACCTACGAGAACCTACGAGAACCTTCGACCTCCCGGGAACCCACCAGGACCTCCTGGCGACCCACCTACGGCACGAGAATTCTCGATACTCTCCACGGTGGCCTCATTCTGGTCGGCGATAATTTTTCAATATTCATAATGGGGCCGCGACTAGTTCCCAGAATGCAGGAATTCCTCACGACCATGAAGGTGACTTCCTGGCAACCACCCGCGAACATGTGGCGACCATGTGGCGAGTGCATAGTCTCCTGCAATCGCCTAAAAAGTCGGCTAAGTGGTTCAGGCCCATAAGGCCACTCTTTAGGCGGCCGCAAGGGACTAGTTTTAATGGAATTCACCTCCGTCACCTGGCGACCACCTACAACAACACCTATGACAACCTACGACAGCAAAAATTGTCGCCACTGTCGCCGAAAATTTTTCAACATGTTGAAAATTTTGTAGCAGTTGCCTGTAGTCGCCCAAACAATCGCCTAAGTGGGACAGGCCCTTAAGCTTCAGAATTAAAGGACTTTGTTTTAGGAAGAAGATGAGGAGAAATGGATTTAGTCAGAGGGTGCTGGAATTCCTTGCCACAGAAGGCTGTGGGGACCAAGTCAGTGGATATATTTAAGGCAGAGATAGATAGATTCTTGATTAGTATGGGTGTCAGAGGTTATGGGGAGAAGGCAGGAGAATGGGATTAGGAGGGAGAGATAGATCAGCCATGATTGAATGGTGGAGTAGGCTTGATGGGCTGAATGGCCTAATTCTACTCCAATTCCTCATGACCTTATGGGGAGAACAAGAAGAGGGGGTGGCAGGAAGGAAAGAAAAGAAAGAGGTCACACTGGTTCCTCCAACCTTTCCTTTCTGGGAAACTGCAATCAACGGCAAATCCAGTCACACCATGCAATACATGAGTGCAAGGAAGCAGTATTCAAGTACGGGGCAGTGCAGAGCAAAAAATAATCAGTGCAGAATATAGTGTTACCGCAACAGAGAAAGTGCAGATAAAGTAAAGGGCAAGGGGGAAGTTTAGTTTAGTTTAGAGTAGTTTAGTGGTACAGCGTGGAAACAGACCCATCGGCCCACTGAGTACAGCGCCGACTAGCGATTCCTGTATATAATTCTACACACGAGGAACAATTTACAATCTTTACCAAAGCCAATTCATTTACAAACCCGTGGGAGGAAGGTTGTGTGAGGAAACCGGAGCTCCCAGGTAAAACCAACGCAGTCACGGGGAGAACATACAAACTCTGTTCAGACAGCACCCGCAGTCAGGATCAGGCCCGGGCCTCGGGCACTGTAAGGTCGCAACTCTACCACTGCGCCACCGTGTCGGTAGGTTGGGAGATTGGGACTACACACTTAGCTTCTGAGTGACCCGTTCAGTAGTCGGGGCACGCCATTGAACCACAACAGCCGGGGAGAAGCTGTTCCTGAACACAATGGTACGTGCTGTCAAGCTTTCATCATGGCTTCGGTTCATGGAAGTCAAGTATCAGGGACTGGCCTGAGGACGTAAAAGGCACTAAATAAATGCAGGGCCTTCTGAGACAGAAAGATCAGAGATTCGGACCCAGGCTGGCAACTGCGCCCGGCTGGCATTCAAGGTGGTTGAGCTGAGTTGGGGACGGCCGGTTGAGGGAGCGGAGAAAGGAATAAAAGGAAACATCTTCAGAGCAAGACAAAGAGAGTTAGGCTGGCCTAAAGCAGCAAGAAATGCAGATAACTATCTGGACATATGCTGAGCCGAGTTCTGTTGCTGTGGAGGATCTGCAAAAGAAAATGACAGGGGCAGAACGACAATGTGGTTACATGATAACCGCACTGTGTGAAGGTGAGATAAATAGCCCCAGCAGCTAGAAGATGTGTTCGTTGAGATGCTAATAGTGTCTGGCAGCGAGCTTTAGTTGCAAAGCATCATTTTGTTGCCTGAATGCGGAAAGGAATGGGAAATGACAATGAAACTGAGCAGAAACCCAAAGATGCTCACAGGAGGCCACTTCCGCTGAGAAGGAAGATGAAGCTGAGAGTTGCACGAGCTGTTTGTGTAATGGACAATTACATTTATATATAATATATTTATAAAACTATATATACACAAGCCAAGCGAAGGGGCTGTTTAGTTTCTCAGGGATCCCAGATACAAGGTTGACAGCATGTACCACCACATACAGGAAGTGCTTTTTTTTTCATGCTGTCACTAGACCACCAAATGGACCACCCTTAAGTTCAAAAGCCATAGGAGCAGAAGTAAACCATTCAGCCCATCAAGTCTACTCCGCCATTCAATCATGGCTGATGTATCTCTCCATCTCAACCCCATTCTCCTGCCTTCTCCCCCTCCCCATAACCCTTCACACCCTTACTAATCAAGAGTCTGTCAATCTCCGCCTTACAAAATACCTGATGATTTGGCATCCACAGCCGTCTGTGGCAATGAATTCCACCGATTCGCCACCCTCTGACTAAAACCAAATCCTCATCTCCATTTTGAAGGCAAGTCCTTTTATTCTGAGGCTGTGCATCCTGGTTCTAAACTCTCACACATTACAGGAAACATCGTTCCCAAGTCCGATATATCGAGGCCTTTAGTTGTTCGGTAGGTTTCAATGAGATTCCCCCCTCATGCTACTAAACACCAGCGAGTACAGGCCCAGAACCTTCAAATGCTCTTCATATATTAACCAAATAATCCCTTGACTAAAGAAATTCCCCCTCATCTCCTTTCTAAGGGTCATCCATTTATTCTTAGCTTATGCCCTCTGGTCCTAGACTATCCCACTAGTGGAAACATCCTCTCCGCATCCACTCCATTCAAGCCTTTCACTATTCGGTAAGTTTCAATCAGGTCCCCCACCCCATTCTTCTAAACACCAGCTAGTACAAGCCCAGTGCCGTCAAATGCTCATTATATGTTAACCCAAACATCCCATGGGATCGTTCTTGTCAACCTCCATCGGACCCTCTCCCACGTCCTCAGATATGGGACCCAAAACTGCTCAGATTAAGCTAAGGGTGTAGTCCCGATCTCCCAACCTACCTCATTGTGGCCTTTGCACTTTATTTTATCCGCACTTTCTCTGTAGCTGGAACACTATATGGTGCGCTCTACTTACTTTGCTTTTCACACCACCTATTGTACTCGTGTAAGGCTGGATTGTGCTGGTATGATTTGCGGACACAAGGAACATCAGATGTTGGGATCGTGGTGTACAACATAAAGTGCTGGAGTAACTCAGTGGGTTAGGCATCATCTCTGGGGGACATGGTCAGGCAACATTTCAGATTGGGTAGAAAGGAACTGCAGATGTTGCTTTAATCTCAAGAGAGACACAAAAAGCCGGAGCAACTCAACGGGTCAGGCAGCATCTCTGGAGAAAAGGATTAGGTGACATTTCGGGTCGACACCCTTCTTCAGACTGAGAGTCAGGGGAGAAGGAAACTAGAGATATGGAAGGGTAAGGTGCAAAAATGACAGATCAAAGCAGACCATGATTGGGAAATGTAGAATGGTTCATTGTTAGCTGAGGGGAAGGTGACAAGGAGGCTTACAATCAGTAAAATTAATCAGAAGGACAGTGAAACTAGTTGGAGCACTAGGGTGGGGGAGGGATGTAGAGACTCAGGTTGGGACTCGTCATCAGTTTGAAAAAGGGTCCCAACCCAAAACGCTGCCTGTCCATGTCCTCCTGAGATCTTGGAGTTACTCCAGCAGTTTGTGTTCTATGGGATGATTTGACTGCATGGCACACAAGACAACAGTTTCACTGTACCTCGGTACGTGACATCAATCAACAAATAGCAACACATCCACCTGCCGACCAACTCCAGGCAACCATCTACAAGTTGATGTTAATCTGCTTTCCTTTCCAGCAGGTTACACTCTGCACAGACCAATGATGATCCTCCACTTGGTCTTCAGTACTGTTCTACTTGCTCCCCGGGTGGTTTAGTGATCGGTGAGCCATTTTATGCCATTGGCTTTGAATGACTTGTTTTTATATGATCAGGATGAGCCATTAAATAGGAATTAATTTGCTCAAAGGATATCAGTCTCTGTTTCCCAAGATGTGCAAATTGCCTGTCAGATAGATCTTCAACCTCAGGATGCTAGCTGACTGTGTGAGGTGATTATACACTCCCATCACCCATGTGTGCACACGTGTGCAAGGAAGCAACCATGTGAGTGTTCAAATGGAGTACGCAGGGGGGATAGAATTGGTTGCTCACTTGTTTGTTCAGTGTTTAGAGTGTAGAGGTACAACATGGAAACAGGCCCTTCCACCCACCGAGTCCACGCCGACCATCGATCACCCACTCACACTCGCTCTATGTTATCCCACTATATCATCCGCTCCCTGCGCATTAGGGGTGATTCACGGAGACCAATTAACCTGCAAACCCTGCACGCCTTTGGTATGTGGGAGGAAACCAGAGCACCCAGAGGAAACCCACGTGGTCACAGGGAGAACGTGCAAACTCCACATTTGCCCCGCACGTTTCCTTTAAACTTTGACCCTATTGCCTTTAAACTAAGCACTGTTGCCTTTGACATTTAAACCCTTAGAAAAATGTTCCGACTCTCTATCGTATCTGTGTCGGTACCTTGAGACATCCTGGAATGGAATGGCACATGGTGCAAAATTCCTCTTCTTTCCCTGCCACAGGAATCTTCTGGCCTGTACTTTTGGATGCTGCCCATGGCCACACAAGAGGTGGATTAGTGCATGAATGTTGGTGTAACCACACATCCCTCTCTCCCTCCCTCTCTCTCTCTCTCTCTCTCTCAGAATGAGTCATTTTCTAAATCAGAAGCTACGGCGTGAAGTGGGTTTAGCAAAGTCTGCCACCATTTTGTCCCATTTCCATTAAGTAGATCATCGTTTACTAGACCAATTCCATTATCCATCGCAACTAACAGTAGTTACTGGTGTCACTGTGCAGGTTCTCGCAGGCTCCTTCTCCACTCTCCAGCTGTGCTCTCCTACACTGGGAAGTCTAATGCCCATGTCCCTCCTGTACAGCGTTTCAGACTGGAACTTCAGAATCGTGCCTTTCAAATCCTTTCACACCCTCTCCAAACTTCCAACCTCCCTTACCTCTTCCATCCCCAATTCCAAAACCACATTCCCCACAAAAAGCCACGATAATCAAGGGTCTTTTATACACTGGTCATTCCCTCTTCACCCCTCTCCCATCAAGCAGAAAACACAAAGGCTTGAGAGCATGTGCCACCAGATTAAGGAACAGCTTCTTCCCTGCTGCTCCCAGACTACTGAATGGTCCATTCATAAGCTAGGGCGTAAACCAGATCTCCCAACCAACCTGATTGTGGACCTTGCTCTTTTTTTCAATCTGCACTTTCTCTGTAACTGGAACGCCATGACAATGTCACACTGCACTCGGGTATTTTCTCTTTACACTGCCTGTTGTACTTGTGTGTGTCGCTTGATTGTATTCATATACAGTATAATTTGACTGGACAGCAGGCAAACAAAGTTTTTCACTGTATCTTGGTACACGTGACAACAATAAACCAAGATCAATGACAATTCTGGCTTCTTACATATTGATTGCTGCCCGAACAACCACCATCCTCCATCCGATCATGATGTTGACTCCAGCATTACCTTCCCACTTAAAACCCACCTTTTGAACAGCTTTAGGACAACATTCCTTCCCTTCCCTTTCATCAGCATTGAATTACGAAGCAGACACAAAAAAGCTGGATTAACTCAGCGGGTCAGGCAGCATCTCTGGAGAACAGGAATAGGTGACGTTTCAGGTTGAGACCCTTCATCAGACCGAGAGTCAGGGAGGGAAAACTCGATGTATGGGAAGGTACGGAACAAAGCAGAGCCTGCAGCAATGACTCAGGAAAGGCGGAGCCCACAATGGTCCATTGTTGGCTGCGGATGAGGTGATAACGAAGGAATACAAACGGTGAAATTAACATGAGGACTAGGGTGGGGGAGGGACAGAGAGTGAGGGAATGTAAAGGTTACTCAAAATTAGAGAAATCAAAATCCATGCTGATGGGTTGTAAGCTGCCCGAGCGAAATATGCGGTTCCTCCAATTTGTGTGTGGCCTCACTCCGACAGTGGAGGAGGCCCAGTTCAGAAAGATCAGTATGGGAATGGGAAGGGGTGTTAAAATGTTTGGCAACTGGGAGATCGCTAGGGCAAAGCGGACTGAGCGAAGGTGTTCAGGGAAACGGAGCTTGGTCTCGCCGATATATAGGAGTTCACACCGAGAACACCAGATTCAGTGGATGAGGTTGGAGGGGGTGCAAGCTCTGCCTCACCTGAAAGGACTGTCGGGGTCCCTGGATGGAGTCGAAGGGGGAGGTAGAGTGACAGATGTTGCAGCTCCTGTGGTTGCAGGGGAAAGTACCCGGGGAGCGGGTGCTTTGGGGGGGAAAGATTCAGTGAACCAGGGAATTGAGGAGCAAATGTCACCATTATGAATTCATGTATGGTCCTGCTGTTGACTGGATAGCACACAACAAAAGATTTCCACTGTACCTCGGTACACGTGACAATAAACTGAACATAACATTAGTACCCCTCTCGTGCTGACTATGAAGCAGCCATAAAAGCACGCAACGTTATCTTGGTCTCTTTTTCCATTCCAATGCAAAGTTCAATGAATAGGGCACCCTTGAAACGGCGCCCCAAAGCAGTGCAGTTTCCGAGCTTACCCGTTAAACCACTTCAAGTGAGCTATTTGTGTGAAGGTCTCTGCCTCTGGTCTGCTTGCTCTCCCAGAGAAAGTCAAGGGTGCCAGAGAAAGTCTGAGCTACAACAGGTGTCGTCAGACTTAACCGTTTGTGGGTACAGCACCGCAGTGGGCGAAGAGAAGACGCGCGATTAAACTCCATCCTTTGATCTGGAGACATGAGTTCAAATCCCACCAAGGCTTTAGGGATTTAAACTCAGATAATTAAGTAAATGTGGAACTCAAAGCTACTGAATTGTTGTAAAGAGCTTACGACCAATGTGCAGCGTTTGAAACATGCGTTTGGGTAAAGCCCCACTAATTTGACAGACTGTCAACTGCCTCCAAAGAGTCACAAAGTGCTGGAGTAACTCAGCGGGACAGGCAGCATTTCTGGAGAACATGGATAGGCGATGTATGGGGTTGAGAGCCTTCTCCAGTCTGAAGACGGGACCCGACCCGAAACGTCGCCTGTCCGTATTTTGCAGAGATGCTGCCTGACCCACTGAGTTACTCCAGCACTTTGTGTCTTTTTCTGGTGAAAGGATCGACTGTTGTAAAACCCCTTCTGGGTCACAACTGAACTGTTTCAGGGGGGTAACAAGCTTTTACTTCCACACTGTCCAATTAAATCAGATCATACGACACTTGAGTACAGTCAAGCCATCCGCAGGTACAACAGGTAGTGCAAAGAGAAGAATACAGGATTGCACAATATAGTTTTACAGCACTGTAGTATAACAGTTACAGAGGAAAAAGTTCAGCGTCCATAACGAGGGTAGGTGGGAAGATTAGGACGATCCCTAACTAATGGGGGCACCGATCAGTAGTCCGATTACAAAGGGGAAGCAGCTGTTCCAGTATTCTGCTGTTCTTGCGGAAACAAGGGTCTCGACCTGAAACGTTGCCTATCCATGTCCTCCAGAGATGCTGCCTGGCCTGCTGAGTTTTGTGTCCTTTTGTGCATTAACCAGCATCTGCAGTTCTTTGTTTCTGCGGTTAGCTGCCTCCTGTGCTCAAGGGTAATTAAGGATGGACGATAAATGTTGATGTTGGCAGTGACATCCTCTTCCTGTGCAGGGATTGCAACTCACGACAACTTGAAAATAAGACTCGGAACCAACTTCACCGCAGCTGATCTCCCCTCCTGGAGTGGCCATAGCCAAGGGCACAGTGGGAGTGCATTCACCAGATGGACCAGTCATCAGCATCAGCACTTTCCCAAGGGCGCTGGGAATGAATGCTAACCTTGCCAACGATGCACACATCCAGCCAGCGTATGAAATCCATCAATCTTAGCTTGAATTTATATAATCTCACCATTTGTGGTGCTGGATTTCACCAGAATGGATGGATGGGTTTTTTAAACAGAGAGGTGTTTATTTGCTCTCTGGACTCTGGAGTTTATGCAGACTACAGATAAGGGGTGCAGTTCAGTTCCGTGTTGAGTTTTCAAGGTGTGCAGCAATGCAGCCAGTGACTCCCGCATACCACCAACCACAGTGGCGCAGCGGCAGAGTTGCTGCCTTACAGCACCAGGGAGCCAGGTTCAATCCTGACTACGGGTGCTGTCTGTACGGAGTTTGTAGGTTCTCCCCTGTGACCGCGTGGGTTTACTCCGGGGGCTCCGGTTTCCTCCCACATTCCAAAGACGTACAGGTTTGTAGGTTCATTCGTTTTGGTAAAATAAATTGCAAAACAATTGTCCCTGGTGTACAGGATAGTGTATGGGGCGATCACTGGTCAGCCAGGATTCGATGGGCCAAAGGGCCTGTTTCTGCGCTGGAACTCTTAAAAGTCTAATTCCAAATATGTGCACATTTGTAAGTCAACGGGCTTCTGTAAACTGCCTCTAGTGTGCAGGATGTGGAACTGGGATAAAATAGAACTCGTGTACGAGTGATGATTGTTTGGCATGGACTCTGTGGGCCAATGAGCCTGTTTCCACACTAAACTGCAAGAAGCAACTGGCCCTTGAATCAGGGGCAGTGACCACCTGGGTTAAGCAACTCAAGATTGCAGAGTTTGCTGCATGACCAACCTGCTTCCCTGGCATTCAGAGATACCACATGATGGTAAATCCTCCTTATAATTCAGCATTCAGCGTGGCCTTGCAGTCATCGGAGGCTTGGCTAGATCTCACACAGTCCAAAACAATCTGGGGTGATACATGTGGTGAACAGCAGATGATAGAAAAGCAATCAGCCCAGACCTGGCACGCAATGGGTGAAATAGAAATAGCCTTCGCTCACTGTCTCCTGGAACAGGTGACAACTCAATGGGAGCAGAGCAAAGACCAGATGCTAATTTGCAGAGTCAAATATTGTAGTTCATACACACTTATTTATACAGGAGCCAATTATCTTCCGTACTCCTCAAGTCAAAGGCACTCTTGCCATGTGGCTTGCCAAGCAGCTTTCAATGCTGGATTACAATTCCCCTTCAAGAAGAAGGCAAGCGGCAATGATGCAGAACCGCTAATTAATAAAAGAAACACTCGCTACCCCGACAGCTTCCCGGAGTATTGTTACAAACTCAATACATGCCTCATTGTTCAAAACGAGAACAACTTGGGAAGCACTGTTATGTCAAAGTGCCCTTATCTACAGATGGACTACATGCCATCTGCTTAGACACCCCTACCTACCCAACCAACTCAAGTGTTCCAAAGCTTATGCCAACAACCATTTACAGTATAGAAACATAGAAAAATTAGGTGCAGGAGTAGGCCATTCGGCCCTTCGAGCCTGCACCGCCATTCAATATGATCATGGCTGATGTAGTATATGTGGAAAATGTTAAGCCAAGCAGAGAATGGTGCACTGGGTAGTTGATTCCATGCAGGGGAAACCTCATTGAAACTTAGTGAAAGGCCTGGATAGAGGGAATGTGGAGAGGATGTTTCCATTAGTGGGAGAGACTGGGACCAGAAGTTATGGCCTCAGAATAAACAGACGTACCGTTATAAAGGAGATGAGGAGCAATTTATTTAGTCAGATTGTGGTGAATCTGTGGAATTCATTGCCACAGACAGCTGTGAAGGCATCGATGGGTATTTTTAAGGTGGAGATCGACAGATTCTTGATTAGTAAGAGTGTCGGGTTTAAAAGGAAAAGGCAGGAGAATGGGGATGAGAGGGAAAGATAGATCAGCCATGATTGAATGGCGGAGTAGACTCAATGGGCCGAATGGCCTAATTCTGCACGTATGTGTGACGTATGACGTTAATTTGGCTGAGAGGATTTACAATTGCTACGTTTGGAAAGCAACCCAGAGGACATACACGGCCACTTGAAGAACTTGACAACAAAGAGAAAGTGGAACGAAGAATGCATTCCACAAAAATGCGTTGTCTTTTTTGGGGTGGGGAGGATAGCATAGAAGGTGAAGAGAGATGAATGGGGTGGAGGGAAAGATTAGACCTAACCCCACTCTGGATATATAGGTGCCAATTTTGAGTTTAATGCCTGAAGAAAAATGTTGCACTGTCTTTAAGATGTGGCATTAAACCAAGACTGGTGTGCACCCACTGTCATACATAGGAGCAATCCCATGACACATTTTCCAACAAGCACAGTCTTGTACTCAGAGTAGGGGAATCAGGGACCAGAGGACAAAGGTTAAAGGTGAGGGGGGAAAGATTTAATAGGAACCTGAATGATATCGTTCAGATCAAGGGCAGGGACGAACCACCAGTTGCCGGAGAATCGGTGGTGGACCTGTGCCAGCAAATATAAATCCATCAGTTGATTCCACTTACAAGGAACGTGGGAATGCCTGGCTGTCTATTTTGCTTGAGGTGAGGCTTTGCTGTGTGGCAACTGGCCACCTCTCCCCCCGCGATTACAACCGTGAATGCACGTGACAGGGTACTTCACCGAGTGAAGATTACTTGGGGACTCTCACCCTTCATAAGGTGCCATGCACATGCTCATCTGCCTTTCGAGGAATTGCTCAATGGAACAAGATGGGAGCCGACATAACAGCCTCCGAGCTGACGCTTCAGTCGGGCTCGAGAGATAGCGTTGGCGACACAAGACACATAGTCCTGCACCGATCACAAAATATTTTGTTTTGAAGTGCACCTCTAATTAAACTCTTTTTAATTTTACCTTTTGTGTTTATCATGCGGTTCTAACAATCTCAAAGCTAATAAAACACATTTTTCCAATTCATATATGATGTCTGGGCTTTGATATCAAAGTGGACTATAATGGCTGTGTATAAGTGGTCTGATTTATTACAGAGCTGTAATTGATGTTTATAAAAGGTAGCTCTTACAGCTACTCAAAGCAGGATTTGAAAGACAATAAATCAGCCATTCCCTAAAAAAAAATTCTAAAAATGTCTGAAATGAAAATGATGCACAACGTTACTTTGAAGCAATATTATGTCACCTTTTGTTTCCTGCTATTTGCTCTAGCACATGTTGTGGTCCCTTCTGTGAAGTCACTTGCAAGCACTTAGAGCACCCCAATTTGTGGGAGTTCTGATGAATGGTGTTTGCAGCCCGCTCGGGCTCCAGGGGTACGTGCTGAGGGACGCACTGAAGCTCGATGAGGCCAATGCCAAGGCTCTGTGGGGGAGGACCACAGTCTAGGGTCCTTCTGCTGCTGGACATTGAGGGGCAGGGTGTGGTGGAGACTCCCCTCAAACGAGGGACGGGATGGCAACCCAGGGGGCCACATGAGTAGCGAGGGTGCAGATATAATGATGTTACTATGAACGCTACCAAATACAACTCTAATGAATGTACGTAGAGCCGCTGAGGGTGTCAGAAGCATTTTTGCATAGTTCTTCTTTTGTACATATATAATTCCGAATATAGTTTATTTTGGTTAAAAAAAGATTAAAGTTTTTTCCATTCTAAATGGCACCTAATGTCCTATTACAATTTCTAGCCCACCCACTCAGCCCACCTATCTCTCTACATTCATGATCTCTTATAGAAGATAAAGCACAGGAATGGACCCTTCAGCCCCACAATGGCTGTGGTGACCATGAAGCCAAGTTGAACTGATTTCACCTGCCTGTACATGATCCATATCCCTCTATTCCCTGCACTTCCATGTGCCTATCTAAAAGCCTCTAAAATGCCGCCATCATGCCTGCCTCCACCACCACCACTGGCAATGCGTTCTAGGTCCCACCACTCTCTGTGTAAAATACTTGTCCTGCACATCTCCATTAAAGTTTCCTCCTCTCACCCTGTACCTATGCCCTCTAGTATTGGAGATTTCCACCCTGGGAAAAAGGTTCTGACTGTCTACCATATCTGCTTCTCTCATAATTAAATATACTTCTATCAGGTCTCCCCTCGACCGCCGATGTTCCAGAGAAAACATTCTGAGTTTATCCAACCTCTCCTTGTTGCCGAAACTCTCTAATCCAGACAGCAGTCTGGTAAATCTCCCCTGCATCCTCCATGTCCTTCCTGTAATGGGGCAACATAATATTCCAAATGTGGCCTGACCAAAGTCATACTGGGCTGTATATAGGTCATATATAGATATCTTTTAACAGATTCCAACTCTATTCATTTTACAGACAGTGGGGGCATTGATCTTCAAAATGGTGACTTAACTCATCATAAAAAGTATCAAACACGATCCACACTTAAGATTCCTTATTTTCTTTTGGTGCCTAGATGTCTCTATGCATTTCTTTGAACAGGGCCTGGTTGTTCACTACTTTTAAACCGAGTTTAGAAGGAGGAGGGGGGTCCTCATTGAAACGTATCGAATGTGAAAGGCCTGGATAGTGTGGATGTGGGAAGGTTGTTTCCTCTGGTGGGAGAGTCTAGAACCAGAGACCACAGGCTCAGAATAAAAGGACGTATCTTAAGAAAGGAGACGAGGAGGAATTTATTTAGTCAGAGGGTGGTGAATCTGTGGAATTCATTGGCGCAGACGGCTGTGGAGGCCAAATCAGTGGATATTTTCAAGGCAGATTCTTGATTAGTATGGGTGTCAGGGGTTATGGGGAGAAAGCAAGAGAATGGGGTTGAGAGGGAAAGATAGATCCACCATGATTGAATGGTGGGGTAGACTTGATGGGCCAAATGGCCTAATTCTGCCCCTAGAACCTAAGAACTTCTAAGTTTCAAACTAAAACAAATGCTTCCATATTTAACCCAATATGAGGAATGCAAAATTATACTTGGTTTCTTACTTTACAGAAATAACGGCAGGGTTCTGAAGTCCTTCAGCATAAACCAGGTTCCATTTCCCCCAGTCCTATCAACATCCATAAAATTCCCTCATCACCACTCGACACACACCACAACTCCATTCCCAACAAGGGTGATAGGGGAATCAATGGAGTAAGGAATGCCAGACTTCATTCCCCGCAATTCAGCCGGAATTAAAATGGAAAATCAATGTGTAGATGTTTTTTATATGCAACCAATAACATATCAGTACCATTAACCCCGCCTTGTTAACATCAATCATAATGCCTTCCCCTTCCTGGGTACAGTTCAGTTGAAGAATGTAGCCAGTGCTTGAGGATGTATGTAATACCCTGTGCTATCATTGAAAGATGTTGCACGCTTTAAGAGTTTGTGAATTGCTTATTTACACAATGTTAATTGCACACTTTGGTTTCGAACTCTGCTTCATCATCTCAACAATTGAGGTTCAATTCAAACCAAAACGACTTGGTGTAAAGAAACACAAAGTGCTAGAGAAACGCAACGGGTCAGGCAGCATCGCTGGAGGAAAAGGATGGGTTGAATTTCGGGTCGGGACCCTTCCACGGACTGCAAGTAGGGGGTGTGAGGAGGTAAAGTGCTGGAGGCGAGACAAGGCCAGGAGCAATCTGGGCTGGCCACAGCTGGAGAGCGGTAGGAATGACAGTGGGGAAGCAGAGGATGTTGCAGAACGACCGTCAGAGAGAGGAAGAGAACTTCTTCAAACTAGGCAAGCCTGCACATCTTGAGGAGATTTCACAGTGGAGGAGGCCAACATGTCAAAACAAAGAGCTGCAGATGCTGGTTTATAACCAAACACAGACACCAATACAGGAAGCATGAAATCCACTGATTTACTCAATGGTTGAATTCCTCTTCATGTGCAATATGCTGCTGCTTCATGGACTGTGAAGAGGTGCTATTACATTTACACTCTTTCCTTAATCCTATATTGTTCTATTTCCCTGAGAATGTGGATACAAGGAACTGCAGATGATGGTTTACCATAAAGTCGCAAAGTGCTGGAGTAACTCAGTGGGTCAGGCAACATCTCTGGAGAACATGGGTAGGTGACATTTCAGATCGGCACCCTTCTTCAGACTGATTCAATCTGAAGACAGGTTCCGACCCAAAACGTCACTTATCCATGTTCTCCAGAGACGCTGCCTGACCCGCTGAGTTGGAAGTTAATAACCTAACTTCAGAACCAACCAGAATAAACAAAATGACATATTGTGCTGGAGTAACTCAGCAGGTCAGGCAGCGTCTCTGGCGAACATGGACAGATGACCCTCCAATTCGAAACGTTACCTATCCATGTTCTCCAGAGAGGCTGCCTGACCCGGTGAGTCACTCCAGCACTATGTGTTCCTGAGGACTTGCTAACACTGGAGAAAAATGCATTTCTAAAGCATCTGTCACAACCTCAAGATGGCCACCCTTGCAGCCAATGCAAGGTGCAGTCCTTGTTGCAATGTTGCAGATGTTGGTCTGCCCAGTCGGAGGAACTGCCCAAAACATGGTGCACCCGAACCAGCAACCGTGGATGCCTTCAAGTGCTGAGGTGATCTTCCCCATTAATATCCCAAACACACAGACAGATGCAGCGCAGTACCACTGGGGAGCCATAAGTCATGCAATCCTGGAGAACTTGTGTTTAATTGAATCAATCCATCTCGAAATTGGTTGCTGTAATATACTGCCGGGGAAACCATCCGCGACTGTTGCGACTGCTGTTCGGAGGAGCGTCACGCCAGCACCATTGTTGCAGGGGCACTGGGGCTGATCGATCCAACCCCCCTTTACTGAGGCACTGAGGCACCACCTTCCCGAGCACGAACGTTATCAATAACAATAATAAAGCTTCCGGTAAAAAGCTCAGGGAGGAGAACAATACACCAGGCGTTAAAAACTTTCAACATTGAAGGGGAACTTAAACACAAAACTCACAAGTGCACATAGTTAGGTCTCCAGTTACAGACAAGGTACAATGATAGTTTAGTTTGGTTTAAGAAAGAACTGCAGATGCTGGAAAAATCGAAGGTAGACAAAAACGCTGGAGAAACTCAGTGGGTCAAGCAGCATCTATGGAGCGAAGGAAATAGGTGACGTTTCGGGTCGAGACCCTTCTTTAGACTCTTCTTTAGATTGGTTTAGTTTAGTTTAGTTTGGTTTAATTTAATTTAGTTTGGTTTAGAGATAGAGTGGAAATGGGCCCTTCGGCCCATCGAGTCCGCCCCAACCAGTGAACATCCGTACACTAGTTCTATCCTACACAGTGAGGACAATTTACAGAAACTAATTAACCTACAAATTTGCACGTCTATGGAATGTGAGAGAAACCCGGAGCAGCCAGAGATAACCCACGCGGTCACAGGGAGAAGGTACAAACTCCGTACAGACAGCGCCCGCAAGTCAGAATCGAACCAGTGTCTCTGACGTTGAAAGGCAGCAACTCCACAGCATCCCGCCGAGCATTTTGTGTCTATCTCTGGTGTAAACCAGCGTGTGCAGTTCCTTCCTGCACAGACCTGGACATTGGCCTTGCACTGTCTGCGGAGCTCGCTGGGTGCAATCAGGCCCTTTTACTTCCCGCCGCGCAAGAGGACTTCACTGGTTGCAAAGCAATTTGCGGTGTGCAGGGCCCAACGGAAATGCAGCTTCTTCCATTCTCTGTATCAGAATGGAGCACTTCAATCGAGGGTGCTCGTCTGAATAAAAAGGAATAAGCTCACACCCCCCCTCCCCTTTGTTCTGAGGTGCGCTGATAACATGTCAAATCAATTTGTTGCAGAGACATCAGATGACCCACCGTGTAGGTGCCCGGAGTATTAATTATATAAAGTGCAGCTTTACTCCTAATCCCTCTTCTCATCTTTTATTAACCCGTGGCCCACACGCAATTAAACAGGACGCTACCATTCCACACAGCTGGGCCCGCTTCTCCAGTTCACTGTGGCACTCTCCACACACACTGAACATTTGCTAATTATAAGGTTGATAGCCGGTAATGATTTGTACATTGGAGATCCTTCTGCCACATGACATTTACACCTGAGTTTGCAGCTAATCAGAGGACAAGCACTTGAAGTTAAATTCACTGTGCCACACATGGGCTCCTCATTACCGGCTGGGTCAATGCAACAATTAATTAATATACATGGCGCAATCAAAGCCACACATAATCCATATATTTCTGTGGCTGTGGTTTTTTGGTGCAAGCTTGTTGATACGTTCTTTAAATTAAATATAATTAATATGCTTGCTCTGACGTTTATGGATTATTACAGCTCCTCTTTAAATGATAAACAGGCTCTCGTGTGTGTGTGTGTGTGAAGGCTAATTTGTTTTCAATATGATTCAATCAATTGTGCTCAGTCCCTAAAAAGATGTGCGCACCAATAATTGGCTGAAATAAATCACTCTGCAATTCAAAAAGGGCTGTTACACAGACACACGGCAGACAATCATTCGATTTTTAATAAACCTGTAAGTGGGCTCTGCATCTTCACAGCACCATGGGAACAGGCTGGGGGTAATGAGGAGGAGTACCAGTACATCACTGAAGCCCGGCTCCATGCTGCACGTCCGGATGTCCTTTAAATCAATTCCTCCACAGTCGCCGCTCTCACTCTCTTGTGAGGGGATGCTGCACTGATCTCTTGCCCGACATTAGCACTGATATCTTGCAGTGGGGCGGCGGGACAGTTGCTGCCATACAGCGTTGCCAGCCTTACACATTTCTCAGAGATCTTCGGTTTCCTCCCATACTCCAAAGACGTAGGTTCATTGGCTTGGTATAAGTGTAAATTGTCCCTAGTGTGTGTAGGATAGTGTCAATATGCGGGGATCGCAGGTCGGTGCAGACTTGGTGGGCTGAAGGGCCTGTCTCCCCGCACAGTATCGCTGAACTAAACTAAGACATTTGGATCATGTTCCCCTTACCACCATCTCCACCCCCCCCCCACCTTCCTCACTCACCTCCGCATCCATGCCTCAGAAACCTGCTTATCCGACGCCCCTTAGTCTCCTTTGTCACGCACTCCATCCGCATGCCAATCCAGCCCAACCCCCACCCTCACTGGTATCCATCCAGCTGTCCAGCTATCAGTTCCCAGGCACAGTTCCATCCCCACCTCTCTTTTCCAGCTTCCTCTCCCCACCACAACAATCTGTCTGAAGAATGATCTTGACCCGAAACATCACAAGCCCATTCCTTCCGCAGATGCTGCCTGACCCGCTGAGTTACTCCAGCACTTTGTGTTTTGCACATTGCAATGACTTCTTACCAAGATACATGAACACAATTTACAGGACCTCAAATTCTCCACACACCTTTACCAGACATATACCACCAGGGGGCGCTGCACGATGGCAGCCTCGCCAACAGTCTGTCTGACTTTTTGGCATTTTTTTGTTATTTTTAGTTTGTTTCAAATGCTTGTGTTAATGTTCTCTGGTTTGCTTTATGAGAGGGGTGGGGGTGGGGGTGGGGGAGGGGGAAGGGGGAAGGGGGGAGAGGGAGGGGGGAGGAGGGAGGGGGAAGGGAAAACTTTTTTTCAATCTCTTACCTTGCCAGAGATGCGATTGTTTTCCGGATCATATCCCCGGTCGCTCTGCGGCCTAACATCGTGGAGCTGGCGGCCTTGCTCGAGGCTGACTTTGAGCCCCACCGCGGGAACGTGGACTTACCATTGGAGCGGATCCCTTGACTAGGATCGACGCTCCAGCCGTGGCCTGCGGATTTCACCATCCAGAAGCTGGCAGTGTTGGGTAGAGACCGATGTCGGGAAGCTCCAAACGACACAGAAGGTCCGACCAGCTCCGACCCGGGGTCGATCGCCCGGTGCGGGGAGCTAGATCGCCCCGACGCGGAGGGCTCAACCACCGGCTACGGGAGCCAAGGAAGTCAACGGAAGATTCAAGGCCCCGACCCCAGGAGAACCAAGATGGGAAGGGATTTAACTTATTTTCTCCTTCCATCACAGTGAGGAATGTGGAGGAGTCACTGTGGTGGATGTTCATGTTAAAATGTATTTTGTGTGTTCTGTTGCTTTTTAATGGTATGACTGCGAGGCAAATCAAATTCCTCGTATGTTGCAAAATATACTTGGTTAATAAAGTGTGATTAGGATTATGATGTTGACCGTTACAGCCCAATGCCTTCCATGCCATAGACTGGTAATCTGCTGGTCATCCAAACTGATTAAATCAGTAAAAATATGGTAACAAGTTCCTTCTATTGAAATCAAAAACACGCATACTCCACGTGGAGAGATAAAACAGTACATAAATATTCAGGATAGAGGTAAAATTGCCTTTTGGTGGCATGGAAATGGTAGGGTTGGGGCAGTGTTGGACATGCTGCAGTCTTATCCACTTCATATTAAATTTTACAACTTCAGCTAACTTGATTTCTGCCTGTACCAGTCATCCATCTGTGATATTGGCTCAGCTTGTTTGTGCCCACTCATGCCCATGCTGCCCTGCCCAGCAGGTCTTCCCACTCTGCATTTTCCAACTCCCACCTTCTTTTGTCTCCATTCTGTTGTCTATGAACTTACTCTGTAACTGTGCCCATCCGGCTACTGCTAGTGAGAGGTCTCAAACCGAAATTAAGACGATCCCTTTGCCTCAAGCAGTATTTTTGTTTTTTTTGCATCTTGAATGAGTGGCACGGTGGCGCAGTGGTATAGTTACTGTCTCACAGTGCTAGAGACCCAGGTTCAAACCTGACCACAGGTGCTGGCTGTATGGAGTTTGTACGTTCTCCCTGTGACTGCGTGGCTTTTCCATGGGTACTCCAGTTTCCTCCCACACTCCAAAGACGTGCAGGTTGCAGGTTAATTTGCTTTGGTAAAATTGTAAATTGCCCCGAGTGTGTAAGGTAGAGCTAGTGAATGGGGTTCGCTGGTCGACCCTGAATTGGTAGGGCCGAAGGGCCTTGTTTCCACGCTGTATCTCTAAAGTCTAAAGTAACATGTCATTTTACATCTAGACTTATGCAGAACATAGAACAATGCAGCGCAGCTACAGACTCTTCAGCCCACAATGTTGGTGTCGAAACTGGTCTCTTCTGACTGTACATGATCCATATCCCTCTATTCCCTGCACTTCCATGTGACTATGTAAAAGCCTCTTAAACACTACTATCGTATCTGCCTCCACCCCCACCCCTGGCAATGCGTTCCAGACCCCCCACACTTGCGTGCACTTGCCCCGAACATCTCCATTAAACTTTCCCCCTCTCACATCATACCTACGCCCTCTAGTGTTGGAAGTTTCAACCCGCGGATAAAGGTTCTGACTGTCTACCCTATTTATGCTTCTCATTATTTTATATACTTCTATCAGGTCTCCCCTCAACTACTAACATTCCAGAGAAAACTGTGTAATAAGAAAGGTTTAACGAACGGTCTGATAGTTATGGGGGCCTCAGGGGACAATGACAAGCATATGATAATTTTATGATGACTATTATTAAAAAATGTAGGTGACTTAGTTCATTCTGAACCAGGGACTTAAATCTGAATAAAGCACCAATGAAGCTGTGAGGCAGGAGGAGGGTGCAATGAATTGTGAAATTACTTAATAAAAGCGATGTTTCATAATTAACAGAATTACTGGTAATACATAGGAAGCCTGTAAAATATATATGCCTTTAAGGCAAAAAAAAACAGGTAAAGTGATCTAGTCGGGGTAAGCAAGAAGTTAAAGATCACATTATATTAAAGGAAAAGGCATATCATGTTACCTAACATCCCAATAAGTCTAGGCCCTGGAACTATTTCACAATTCAACAAATCAAGATATTGCTAAGGAAAAGGAAAGCAGAATGTGAGAAACATAAATAGATTTTAAATCTTCTAAGATAGGAAGAACAAAATAGTCAACATATTACTGTTGCTCAAAAACAGACTAGGACAAAATAAATTATGTTTAGTTTAGTTTAGAAATATAGCACAGAAACAGGCCCTTCGGCCCACCAAGTTCACACTGGTCAGTGATGCCCGCACACTAACACTATCCTACACACACTAGGGACAATTTACAATTTTACTGAAGTCAATGAACCTACAAACCTGTAAGCCTATGGCGTGTGGGAGGAAATCAGAGCACCCACGCAGGTCCCAGGGAGAATATACAAACTCCGTACAGACAGCGCTGGTAGTTAGGATCGAACCTGTGTCTCTGGCACAGTAAAGCTGCAACTCTACCGCTGCACCACCGAGCCACCCTCTGAATCACAGTTGTGTTTCATTTAATTGTATTGCAGGTTCTTGCCTCACTGGGCAGGCGGGTGCTTTATCAAAGGCTGTCATTGTTGGGATCATTCCTCAGGCGAACCCACCATAATGTCATCATCATAAAAAGCACACGGAACACTGGGGCACCATTCTCCACATTGCACTGGCGCGAGATGGATTGAACGCATTTACGTCTCCCGTTTACAACAGGCGCAGAGCGAACCCAGTGACAAATATAATCAATACGCTCGAAGAAGACCGACTGAAATGGATGTGCGTGGAAATGCCTTTGGCACTGTGGAAGGGTTGGGGAGGGGGGAGGTTTGCCAGAAGGGGGACGGAGGGAGAAGACAAAGCATTTGTCCCCGCGCTCTGTCTGGATTTGAAGGGCTGAATGTATTAGAGCCCACACCTTTGGCATAGGGCCCTGCGTGACAGCATGCTTGATGAAGCACACACAGAGGGTAATGACGTTGACCCTACTAAGTGAAAGGGGCAGCATTAACGCTGCCAAATATATTCACTAATCAGCTCTCAGTCCAACACATAGTTCAATTCAGATTGATTCCTGTTGTCCCAGTACACAAATAAGATTACAAGCTTTTTATTTTTGATAGGTTCTCGGTAAAACGTTCAAGTCAATTGGTGGACGGGGCACATCTTATCGAGCGGTTTTCTGATCCATGAAGAATGTACAATGAGAAAGGAAAGCATGAATTCACTGAGACGGCGATCGCATAAGAAGCTGCTTCTGAATTGCGCAGCATATCGAAAAACTCCACAGAGGAAACAAAACAGTTACGTGTTCTCTGGGGAAACTTCTAGTGGAGCATGATACCAGAAATCTAACCAACAGCGCTGAAAGAGCACCTCATAATATCACCAATGCCCTGAGCAAGACTGCAGATGGACACAAAAAGCTGGAGTAACTCAGCGGGTCAGGCAGCATCTCTGGAGAAGAGCAATAATGATTGATTTATGGAACAATGAGGAGATCTGAAGCATTTTGTTTAGCTTAGAGATACAGCAGGGAAACAGGCCCTTCAGCCCATCAGGTCCATGCCGACCCTGGGTCAACTGTTCACACCAGTTCAATGTTATCTCATTTCCTCTTCCACTCCCTGCACGTTAGGGGTATTTTTAGAGGCTATACATGATTACCAGCAAGCTGCTCACAGGGTACAGATACAGGGTAAAGAATACAATGTTTAATGCAAGATAATGTCCAGTAAAGTCCAATTAAAGATAGTTGGAAGGTCTCCAATGTGGTAGATGGTAGGTCAGGGCGGTTCAGTTGACGGATAACAGCCGGGAAGAAATTGACCCTGAATATGGCGTAACAGTTCCATAGACAAAATCTAATGTCCTCACTGGAGGTGAATCGAACAGTAGCCCAGCTTATGGAAGGACTGCTCATAGTGCAGTTCAGGTCTGCGGTTTGCAGCTGAACTCTTGACTGCGTGAAATACAGACCTCGGCTCGTCGCGTGTGGGCGTGCTTGTCACGCATACTCGGACCTTCCACTCCCTGACATGTGAATGCATGCTCTTTAGTCACTGAGGGTGATAAATCTGTGGAATTCATTGCCACAGACAGCTGTGGAGGCCAAGTCAATGGATATTTGAAGACGGAGATTGTCAGCTTCTTGATTAGTAAGGTTTCAGGGGTTATGGGGAGAAGGCAGGAGAATGAGGTTGAGAGAGATAGATAGATCAGCCATCATTGAATGGCGGAGTCGACTTGATTGGTTGAACGACCTAATTCTGTTGCTATAACTTATGAACTTATGCAAACCCATATATACATAGATGAGCATCCAACCTCATCACCTGTCCATTTTCACTAGGGATGGTGCTGCCTGACCTGCTCAGTTACTCCAGCACTTTGTCTTTTTCCATGTCATCGTAAAAACCCGACTGGCTCACTAATGTTCTTCAGTCCAGACTATATCCGTCTCCAGACTGCCCAATGTGATTGCTTCTGAACTGTGTCACCAGCTCAGGGGTGATTAGGATGCACAATACATGCCAACATTATCCACATCATGGGGAGGAGTGTAAAAGTGGGCAGCACAGTGGAGCAGTGGGTAGATCCGCTTCCTCACAGAGCCTCAGACTCCGATTACATCCTGATCTTGTGTGGAGGTTGTCTGTGTGGAGTTTGCACGTGCACCCTGTGACTGCGGGGGCTCCCTTCTGGTTTCCTCCCACATCCCCTAAACAAGTGGATTTTTAAAGTTAACTGGCCTCTGCAAAGTGCCCCAAGTGTGTAGGGAGTGTATGAGAAAGTGGGATAAGGTAGAACCATTGTGAACAGGTGATTGTGCATTCAGTGGGGCCGAAGGGCCTGGTTCCATGCTGTATCTCTGAGCTAAACTGAACTCAAAACCTCAGGAATAATTCCTGACAACTGGGAGGGGGCGAGTCTAACCTTCCGTCTGAAGAAGGGCCTCGACCCGAAACGTCGCCTATTTCCTTCGCTCCATAGATGCTGCCTCACCCGTTGAGTTTCTCCAGCATTTTTGTCTTCTGTGCTTTCAAGGTCAGCTGCGGGAGGCACTCCCTGGGGCAGGAAGGCTGAAGGCCCGGAGAGGAGAGAGGGACGGCTCGCTGTAGACCCAAATGAGGTGGAGGCTACGACGGGCCTTCTTGGTCAGCTGCAGCTGGGACTGTGTGAAATGGCACCAAACCCAAGCGACTATTGCATATGGACTCAGTGTACTCTTTCAATGCATGGTACTTACCCGGGATGGTCTTTAAATATGGCAATAATCTCACTGATATGTAAGCAAAAAAATGTATTTCACTGCACATTGTTGAGGAAGTCCAGAACAAGGATAAGGGGGAAGTCTTTCTGGACCAAGATGAGAAAATCATTTTTCACACACAGAGTGGTGAATCTGTGGAACTCTCTGCCACAGAAGGTAGTTGAGGCCAGTTCATTGGCTATATTTAAGAGGGAGTTAGATGTGGCCCTTGTGGCTAAAGGGATCAGGAGGTATGGAGAGAAGGCAGGTACAGAATACTGAGTTGGATGATCAGCCATGATCATATTGAATGGCGGTGCAGGCTCGAAGGGCCGAATGGCCTACTCCTGCACCTATTTTCTATGTTTCTATGTTTCCATGTGACAATAAAAGAACCATTGACACAGTCTACTGAAAATACATTCAGGCCCTTTGAGATCAAAGGGGATTTTAGCATCAACAACAGGTGATATAACAACAAGAGGGCCAGGTTGTTTAGGAGCGCTCCTCGATGCTCTGAACTTTAACAGAACCCGGTTAACAACACACTAGATGCTGTCCATTACCCTGTCCAGCTGTTTTCCGCAATGAGAAGGTAAGTTGCAGCATTAGTTTGAAGCCTAACAAGGCGTGCGGGCAGGGGTGCAGGCACAAAGTTTGGATGCGATGCATGTCAGGCAGGGAGATGGAGCAGAGGCTGTGTTCACCTCCGGAGAGAGCTGTGCAATTATGAGAACAATTATACAACATTGATGCCGAGGCTGCCATCTCCTGCTCAGCAAAGTAGAAAGTGACAATCTAGCCATCATCGCGTTATCTTTGATATAAAGGCTTTCAAGTATTGATGGTTCCAGCAAGCTCATTAAATGTAATCAATCCATCCGTTATGTGCCAGACACTGAGACTAATCAGGATAAAGAGAGCCCTCCTGTGAAGCAGCCAAAATAGCAGCAAACCATCGCACTGCACATATTCGCTATCCTTTACAAAGTCAGAATGATCGTGGCTATATCAGAACAATTATTCGCTTATCCATCAAACCAGTTTGGATTTCACTCAAGTGTTCCTCCAATTAAATGTTTCCTGGTTTTATGATCCATCTGTCTTCTCATTATCCAAAGCTGGCTGGATTATTATTCATCGATGGGCCATAGATTTTAATTTTTGGAGAGACAGCGTAAAAACAACACTTCGGCCACCGGGTCCATACCAACCAGCAATCACCCGTATACTCGTTCTACCCTACATACTGGGGACAATTTACAATGTACAGGAAGCCAATTCACCTACCAACCTGCTTGTCTTTAGAAAGTGGTAGGAAACCGGAGCACCCGGAGAAAACCCAAGCGGGTCACAGAGAGAACGTACGAGCTTCGTACAGGCAGTAGCCGCGGTCAGGATCGAACCCGGGTCTCTGGCGCTGTCAGGCAGCAACTGTACTGCTGTGCCACTGTGCATTTTGGCTCAAACATACTTCCAAAATCAGATAACACAAAGGTGCCTGAAGTAGGTTTAAGATTGGACTCCACAGGTTTAACAGCTCCGAGATTCATCCTGACCCATGCTCTCAATCATAGACCTGACCAACTAATTTAAAGAGACATTCCATGGTTCAAATGAAGGACAGCACTTAGCGCTCCTGGCCATGTTAGTGTGCTCCACAGGCAAGGGCACATTGGTCATGGTTTGTCACAGTTGCAGGAAGCTGCTTGGCAACTTAAGCATATGATGCACATCATGTTGCGGGACAATGACATCACCTGTTGGAGGGACTCAGCGGGTCAGGCGGCAACTGTGGAGGGAATGGACAGACGATGTTTCCAGTTCGAACCCTTCTTCAGAATCTTCAGTTGTCTGTCGGTCTGAAGAATGGTCCCGACCCGAAACATTATCTGCCCATTCCCTCCACAGATGCTGCCTGACCCAGTGGGTTCCTCCCGTACTTTGTGTTTTGCTCAAGATTCCTTCATTTGTGAATGCCTGTGTGTGTGTGTGTGTACGAGAGTGTCTGTGTGCATGAGAGTGTTCGGGACATAATTTGTTCCCCGTTTGCTCAAAAAGAAGATATTTTTGTAGAACGTGTGCAAAGGAATGAGCTTAATCGCAGCATCAGTCTGTACACAAACAAAAACATTTCTAAAACTAGAGGGCATAGGTTTAATGTGAAAAGGGAGAGAGTTAAGAGGCACCTGTGGGGCAACTTTAAATCAGAGCGTAGTCCATATCTCTGAAAGCTATAGAAGCAGATACAATTGCATTTGGACAGATATATACATAGAGAGGATTTGGAGGGGCAGGGTCCAAATGCGGAAAAATGGGACATCCAGAATGCCAACTTTATCAGCATGGACAAGGTGGGCCGAAGGGCCTCTTTTCATGCTGTGCGGCTCTAAGACTTGATGGTATTGCTCTGATTCGATGATTTTATTTGTCTGCAAGTGGCCTATATCCCTCGATTCACTGTCTGTTCATGTATTTGTCTAAATGTCTCTTAATTTAATTAAATCTTAATTAACTGCACTAAAATTAAATTCCAATTTTTTTCTTGCCTTCTAAATAAAATTATGTGGTTTCAGCCCTGCGAAATTTGTGGGATGCTGGCGATGAACGAATTGCCAGTCAAGTCATAAATGTGTTTTCCTGACCTTCTGCTGATTAAATCTACATGAACACATTTGCAGTGTCATTGCACTCTTGCCTGGCTCTACCAGGCTTCCCAATATGCATGTGATGGGTAAATGTTTATGTACACACACTCACACACAGGCACACTCATACACACTCACACACACAGGCACACTCGTATACACTCACGCACACAGGCACACTCACTCATACACACACACACAGGCACACTGACTCATACACACACACACACACACACAGGCACACTCACTCATACACACACACTCACTCATACACACAGGCACACTCATATACACTCAAGCACACAGGCACACTCACATAGACTCACACACACTCACTCATCCACACACACACAGGCACACTCACATAGGCACACTCATATAAACACACACAGGCACACACAAACACACACACTCATACACACACACACACACAGGCACACTCATATACACTCACACACACAGGCACACTCATATACACTCACACACACAGGCACACTCATACACACTCACTCAAACACACACACAAGCACTTTCATACACACTGTCGCACAAACACTCACATGCACTCTCATATATACACACACACACACACTCTCATACACACACACACAAGTACTCTCATACACACTCGCACATGTGCGCACATACACACAACATAATAATCGCCATTAACAAATACCAGCAGAACATGCCAAATATTTCCCCAGACTTATGTGTGCCTACATATTGTACTGTGTGCTGTATGTGTATGTATATGCACAAAAACATGTACATACCTAACAAAAAATGTATACATATATGTATGGATAAGCACATGCACAAGTAAACACACTTAGTATTGGCACAGATTTTGATATCTACCAACAATGTGTGCAAGTATGTGCCTGTGTATGTGTGCGTGCAGACGGACACATAGTCACAGGTTGTGGGTATTTTCTGTGAGTAGAGTGTGTAGGTGTGACTTCTAACGGATGATTGATTTGTGCACAGAATATTAACTTGTGGATATACTGTCATTGTACCTCACTGGAACTGTCTCTACTTATAATAACATCCATTATATTTTAACTCGCCACTGTATCTTATTATTCTTGCAGTATATTTTCAGCCTCGGAAATTTATGCTGCAAAGCTAGGATGTCATAAAGGGATCTGATTAAATGCTGCTATTGGCTTGGAACGGTTCCAGCTGGATGCACAATGACGTGTAGCATTTTTTTTTCATGAAAACTGAATTCTGTCACTTCATAAGGAGAGCAATTGGTTAGAAGCATTCTTGCACTGAACACTTTGAGCCTCATTCCGAATCGTGCCTGGGATGTAATTTGTACGCACTAAATATTCTTTTTATGGCCCCCAAGGGCTGTAAACTTGAGATTCATTAATATCTTGCCTCCTGCTCCCGTTTATCCGCTTTGTCCCTGGAAGTGACAAGGCATTTTGAGGTCTTGACATCTGACTGTGGAAGTGGACGGAGATTGTTCTCAAAGAGAAAGTGGTGCAGCGGTAGAGTTGCTGCCTTAGTGCGCCAGAAACCCGGGCTTGTTCCTGATTACTGGTGCAGTCTGTACGGAGTTTGCACGTTCTCTCCGTGACATGCGTGGGTTTTCTCCAGGAGCTCTGGTTTCCTCCCGTTTACTGAGCACCCATGAGGGGGATGGGTATATGGAACAAGGGTCCGACCCGAAACGTCACCTATTCCCTCTCCCCAGAGATGCTGCCTGACCCGCTGAGTTACTCAAGCATTTTGTGTACATCTTCCTTGTAGCAGTAGGAAAACGCGTGCCGTGTTTTTGCCAGCTGACCTGTCCTCTCCTCAGACCCAGATGATGCCTGTGGTGTTCTGATGTCACCTCATTACAGCCTGGCTCTTTCCTGGTGCACGCTGTGTAACCTCAACCGCCAGAAGGTTCAAGGCTCATGTGTGGACCCGGGGACTTGAGCAAAATAATCTCGGCTGTCGTTCCAGTGTGGGAGAGCGCTCAACATCTCATTCAAGCCCCACTACCTGATCTGATGAGCAGTAATCTTTTCAACATTAAATCAAATTAGGGGCGGCAGCACGGTGGTGCAGCTCATAGAGCAGTTGCTGCTCGCAGCGTTAGAGACCCCGGTTCGATCCTGGCCTCGGGTGTTGTCTGTGTGGAGATTGTACCTTCTCCTTGTCATAAGATCATAAGCGATAGGAGCAGAATTAGGCCATTCGGCCCATCAAGTCTACTCTGCCATTCAATCATGGCTGATCTATCTCTCCCTCCTAACCCCATTCTCCTGCCTTCTCCCCGTAACCTCTGACACCCGCACTAATCAGCGCCTGTGACAGCTGACTCCACATTCCTCTCGCCTCCGAAAAGACATGTAGGTTTGTAGCATAATTGGACACTGTAAATCACACCTAGTGTGTTGGGAGTGGATGAGATAGCGGGATAACCTAGAACTAGTTTGAACAGGTGATTGATGGTCAGTGTGGACTCGGTGGGCCGGAGGAGAAGAAGACTTGCGAGTTATTTCCAGTTTCCAGGCCAGTGCTTCCAAAGATATTCATTGGATTGAAGTTCTTTACTCAAGGAGTTACTCAAGGCGTAACCTTTTTACACAAAGGCTGGTGAGCGTCCGGAACAAGCTGCCAGAGGAGGTAGTTGAAGCAGGTACTATCGCAAGGTTTAAGAAACATTTAGGCAGGTACATGGGGTAGGATAGGTTTAGACGGGTATGGGCCATATGCAGGCAAGTGGGGAGTAGTGTAGATGGGACACGTTGGTCGGTGTGGGCAAGTTGGGCCGAAGGGCCTGTTTTCCCAGTGTATTATTCTACGCTGCCTGCTTCATTGAGTTACTCCACACTTTGTGTGTTTTTTTTTAAAGTAACCCAGCACCTGCAGTTCCTTGTGTCTGAAATGTACAGGGCCGGACAGGCATGATGTTGTGCAGCAATATGCAGCCAGCTGAAAATGAATGCTCCTTGTACACATCTCACGTCCTACTGATTACTCTGTATTTATTCACCGCGGGTTGAGTGCACCACTCGGCAATGAAAGGAAGTGGATACAGACCTTATTAAGGCTTGAGAAGCAGGGGTGATTACCTCTGGCCCTGTGGGGAATCCAAAGCTCTTTGGTCCACCACTCCAAAGCCGATTAAAGATTAAGCAAAACCCTTGTCTGCTCTTGTCTGAACTTGCAAACACATTCCCTTCCACAGACCTCAGGAGTGGCACATAGGGCCAGGACTCCCTTATTAGAAGCCTCTCCCGACTGCAGAGGTGAACGGGTCACAATTAGGAGTCAGGACAGGTCAATTAATTTTGGTCACAAATGTTATTACAAGTCAAAATTTATTGTCATCAGCCAGCATTAGCACTGGCAAGGGGAACAGCAGGTCACACCCCTGCTGAATAAGTGGATAAATTAGAGACATCTGGTGAAAGGAATGAAAGGAAGATTATTAATGCAGAAATGTGAAAGCCGAGGGCTCAGCCACGAATCCATCAGAACAGTCACTTATGTTCAGTAAATTAGAAAAAATGGGGTTGAAGGCTGGTGTGTGAACAGCAGCGCCCGCCTCCAAGCTGACAATGCCCTCTGGCATGCACTACTCCAGAGCATTCACCCACAGCCCTGGCACCATTTTAGTTTTGTTTAGTTTAGAGATACAGAGCAGGAACAGGCCCTTCGGCCCACCGGGTCTGCGCCGACCAGCGCTCCCCGCACATTAACACTATCCTAGGCCCACTAGGGACATTTGTTTTACATTTACCAAGCCGATTAACCTGCAAACCTGTACGCCTTTGGAGTGTGGGAGGGAAGCGAAGATCTCGGAGAAAACCCACGCGGATCACGGGGAGAACGTACAGACTCCACACAGACAGCACCCGTAGTCGGGATCGAACCCGGGTCTCCGGCGCTGCAAGCGCTGAAAGGCAGCAACTCTACCGCTGCGCCACCATGACCGTGGAAGACAGTAGAGCATCCAGTTGGGTTCTCTGCTGATATAGGACTCACAATCCCCACCTAGCCCATGGGTACAGAGTACTGCTTTATATAAAATCAGTCACGCCTTGTTATACTAGTTTAGTTTTTTTTTCATTTAAAGATATAGCGTGGAATCAGGCTCCTTAACCCACTAAGTCCATGCCGACCATCGACCACCCACTCACTAGCTCCATGTTATCCCATTTTCACATCCACTCCCTGCACACTAGGGACAATTTACAGAAGCCAACTGGTCTACAAACCCGTACATCTTTGGAAGCTGGCGCAGCTGGAGAAAACCCACACGGTCACAGGGAGAACGTGCAAACTCCGCAAAGACGGCACCCGTGGTCAGGGTCGAACCTGGGTCTCTGGCGCTATGAGGCAGCAACCCAATCGCTGCGCAACTGTGCCCAGAGGGGACTTGGCCACTCATCACGAGGGTGACTGCACAGAACCTTTCACTCAGGATAGAGGGATCAAGGCTCGGATATGAGGTTTTGGAGTCAAGATAGTCAAGAGAGGTTTATTATTACAGGTACCGAGACAATTAAATTCTTACTTGCAGCAGCACAGCAGGTTTGTAAACACAGTCCTCAATAAATAATAAACAAACATGAAAAAAGTTCAATCAAATTTAAAAAACAATATTGTACAAAGAACAAATCAAAGCCCGGAGTGCCTGGTGCAGCCAGGGCAGTTCACCATTTAGAGTTGAGGTGAGTGGGACAAGATTTAATAGGAACCTGAGGGGGAACCTCGTCAGTTCTGCCCCAATATCGGTGGACAAGGAGAAGCAGCCTGAGATGTGAACCCAGAACCCAAAGGACATAAATTTAAAGAAGGAACTGCAGATGCTGGAGAATCGAGGGTACACAAAATGCTGGAGAAACTCAGCGGGTGCAGCAGCATCTATGGAGCGAAGGAGATAGGCAATGTTTCGGGCCAAAACCCTTCTTCAGACAAGTTTAAGGTGAGAGGGGAAAGATTTAATAGGAACCGAGGAGGGGAATCATGTCCACACAGAGGGTGGAGTGTGTACGGAACGAGCTGCGTGGACTCATTGAGGATGCAAGGGCATGGGAACTAGTTAGATAATGTAGAAGAAGTGTGACACAAAGTGCTGGAGTAACTCAGCGGCTCAGGCAGCATCTCTGGAGAATAGGAATGGGTGACGTTTTGGGTTAAAACCCTTCTTCAGATTCCGATTCAGGGGAGAGGGAAACTAGAGGTATGAAAAGGTTCAGAACAAATCAGAGCCGACTCTGATTACCAAGGAAAGGTGGAGCCCACAATGGTGCATTGTTGGCTGTGGAAGAGATGATAAGGAAAGGATACATGGATACAAAGAGTGGAATCAGCAGGACAACTAGGGTTGGGGAGGGGCAGGGAAGAGAGGGAATGCAGGCGCTGCCTGAAATTGGAAAAATCCATATATTCATACCGCTGGTTAGACACAAATTGTTGGAGTAACTCAGCGGGTCATACAGCATCTCTAGAGAAAAGGAATACGTGACACTTCAGGTTTAGACCCTTCTTCAGACTGAGAGTCAGGGGAAAGGGAAACTAGAGGTGTAGACGGTGATGTGGAGAGATATAGAACAAATGAATGAAAGATAGGCAAAAAAGTAACAATGATAAGAGAAACAGGCTATTGTGAGCTGTGGGCTAGGTGAAAATGAGTTACAGACAATGAGACTCAACAAGATGACTTTGAAGCGAGTGCAATGACTCGGGTGGGGGATGGACAGAGAGAGAGAGGATGCAACCACTGGGTTGTAAGCTGCCCAAGCGAAATATGAGGTGGTGTTCCTGTGAACTGGTGATTGATGGCTGGCATGGACTCGGTGGGCAGAAGGGCCTGTTTCCATCCTGTACCTTTTAAAACAAAAACCAAACTCCCTCTGCAGTTCACACAAAAGTAGTATGGAATGGAGCTCGGCAGCCACAAAATTGGCTCCCTCTGTGCCTCCCTTCCTACAAGAATCAAAGCGTGCCCTTTGCTTTATCTTGCTTCTCTGCAACATTTAGACACGGCCTTCATAGAAGCACAGTCATGCCTTGGTAACATGACCTCCACTTTCCAACAGTAAAACATGACCTTAAGAGCAAGATAAAACATGACCTTAAGAGCAAGATAATGTTATCACAGATTGTTAAGTATTACTAGATTACTAGATTAAGCAACAGCTTGGCATCAGAACGCATTAAACCAATTACTTATGTACTACAGTGCTTGCAAGGTCTGTATGAATGCTGCTCTTGTTCCTTTCCCTATTGCTTATAATGTTCCAGCAAAGAAAAGCATGGTGTTGGCTTAAGCTTTCAAACCCATGTCCAGTTTATTAACTCTTTGCACAATCATTCTTTGCTGTATCCATTTTCACACTGAGGGAGAGCCAGGTGGGGTTTTTTTCTTGCACAATCCAGCAGTTTGCTCATTATTATTGATACGAGCCCTTTTAATCCAGCTTTATTTAATTACTGGATGGGGTACAGAGATGATTTACGAGGATGTTGCCAGGATGCGTGGGCCTGAGCTATAGGGAGAGGTTGAGCAGGCTGGGAGTCTATTCCTTGGAGTGCAGGAGGATGAGGGGTGATCTTATCGAGGTGGATAAAATCATGAGAGGAATAGATCAGGTAGATCAGTCTCTTGTCCAGAGTTCAGGGGATCGAGAACTAGATGACATAGATTTAAGATGAATGAGGACCGGTTTAATGGGAATCTGAGTGGTAACTTTATCACACAAACGTTGGTGGGTGTATGGAACGGGCTGCCAGAGGAGGTAGTTGAGGCAGGTACTTCTGTAATGTTTAGGAGATAATTAGGCAGGTGCCTGGATAGGATAGGTTTAGAGGGATGTGGGCCAAAAGCAGGCAGGTGGGACTAGTGCAGATGGGATATGTTGGTCTGCGGGAGAACACAGGAGGAGCCGGCGGTGGTAATTTGTAACTGTGTCAGTGCCATATGTGGTGGCTCTTTACATACCCTGGGTATGCAAGCAAAGGATTGCTCTGTACCTTGTCACATGTGACAACAAAGTATTCCATTCCAATATTGACCACCACTGAGTCATTTGGTGCCTCTCCCCATCTCCCCAATGTAAAAGGGGCTCTTTCATGGGAATCAGTAAATTCTCTATCCCTGGCTCCCGGCCGACAGCTCTGAGTGATACAAATCACCAATCCTACCCTTTCACTTTGCCGTGGCTCACAGCCACCTGCACGCACTTTGATTCAGAGGTTTCTAGGTTTAACAATTACTCCTTGAAATCGAGTCCGAAAGCTTTGCGTGACACTCCGATGCAGTACTAGAAACGTAGAATCATAGACAATAGATGCAAGAGTAGGCCATTCGGCACTTCGAGCCAGCACCGCCGTTCAATATGATCATGGCCGATCATCCAAAATTAGTATCCCGTTCCTACTCTTCCCTCATATCCCTTGATTCCCAAAGAGCTAATTCTAATTCTATCTTGAAAACATCCAGTGAATTGGCTTCCACTGCCTTCTGTGGCACAGATTTCACAGATTTCAATCTCAGTCCCAAATGGCCTACCCCTTACTCTTAAACTATGACCCCTGGTTCTGGACTGCCCCAGTTGACCCATTCTTTCATCAAATGTCAGTCCCGCCATCCTGGGAACTAACTGCAGTCCAGCTACTGTGGTGCTATCTTTCTGACTTTATTTCAAAACCATCTTTAAGGTGGCTGCCCAGTTTTGATGAGCCTAGAAACTCCCAAGATGTCATTTACCAGGAACACCAAGGGGAGGTTTCCCTGGTGTTTTTTGCCAGCATACATCACGCAATTTGAGATTACTGAAACTGATTATCTGCAGATGATCGCATTACAGTTCATTCTGAGTGCAAATTGCCTGTTGGACTTCAACATTGCAACCGTGACTGTGCTTTGAAAGTATTTAATTAGGTGTACAACACCTTGGGATTCGAAAGGTGGCAGAGTCAAGATCTCATTTTAAGATGTTTATTAATTATTGATTCATATTGCAGATCAGAAAGGACATGGGGTTAAAACTGTCGATAACATTTTAAGTACCATTTTAAATGGTGTGATAATAGACAATAGACAATACATGCAGGAGTAGGCCATTCGGCCCTTCGAGCCAGCACCGCCATTCACTGTGATCATGGCTGATCGTCCACAGTCAGTACCCCGTTCCTGCCTTCTCCCCATATCTCCTGACTCCGCAATCTTTAAGAACTCTATCTGACTCTCTCTTGAAAGCATCCAAAGAATTGGCCTCCACTGCCTTCTGAGGCAGCGAATTCCACAGATTCACAACTCTCTGGGTGAAAAAGTTTTTCCTCATCTCTGTTGTAAATGGCCGATCCCTTATTCTTAATCTGTGGTCCCTGGTTCAGCACTTCCCCAACACCGGGAACATGTTTCCTGCCTCTAGCATGTCCAATCCCTTAATAATCTTACATGCTTCAATAAGATCCCCACTCATCTAAATTCCAGAATTTACAAGCGCAGCCACTCCATTCTATCCACATATGACAGTCCCGCCATCCCGGCAATAATCGTTTCTCGCATGAGGCAGGGCAGAAGCCATTGTGCTGAACTTAAGACAAACTCCTACACGACTAGAAGGTAACTTTCAATGTGAATCTACAGCTGATATGATCTCTGATGGTAATTTCACCAAGACAGCAGTTCCGAGACACAGCAAATTACTCATCCCTACAGTGTCACTGACCCGAACGTGACCTCAAGACCAATTCAAAAGCCATGTTTTTTTTTAAATGCACTTAGCCTCAATTTATAAGATAGGAGTGACTGAGAATTCTGTGCACACCATCTCAATGAGCAGCAGGGCAAACAGCGCAGACAGTTTGTAGAAGCAAACAACAGCAGATGCTGGTTTACACCAAAGGTCACAAAGTGCTGGAGTAACTCAGCAGGTCCGGCAGCATCTCTGGAGAACTTGGATGGGTGACGTTTCCGATCGGGTCGCTCCCCCAGACGGATTGGGGGGGCGGGGGATATAAGAAAGCTGGGGGAGAGGAGCAGCAGGAGAGACAGGGTTACAGGGAGATACGTGAGGGGAAAGGCAAAAACTACTGCAGAGGTGAAACAGGAATGGCGAACACTGGTGTACAACACAGGGACCGAATGGCCTGTTTCTGTGGTGTAAGTTCTACAGAAGTCTCTGTGCTTTCCAGACAAGGTTGGTTTCAACAAAATAACAAGCCACAGGACATGAGAAAAGAATGAGGCTATTTAGCCCTGGGGTCATGGAATCTCGCCTGGTTTGTGACCCCAGTCCATGCGCCTGTCTTTTCCACAAACACGGGTAAAACATCACTTTCAATTATATTGCTATTATTGTTAGCAAAGCACATTCTGACTGCAATATACAATGGGCCTGATACACTGTTCACAATCAATTAGCAACCTTGAGAAAGCACCTTATTTCTCACCAAGTTTTTGTCCCCTTGTTTTTAATGATTCAGCAGCCCTCCTTCAAATTACATTTGCATACCCAGACAGCAAGTGGTGGCTAGCTATTCCACTGTGAAAGGCATTACAACATTGCTTTAATTTAAGATTTAGAGATTCGGGTCCAGGGCAACCATTTATCACCCTCTCCAAGGGAAGTCAGAGTTCTGTTCCCGAGACGGACACAAAATGCTGGAGTAACTCAGCGGGTCAGGCAGCAACTCTGGAGTAAAGGAATAGGTGGTGTTTCAGGTCCAAACACCTCTTCGGACTGAGAGTCAAAGGGGAGGGAAACTAGGAGCCTTTTCATGCCTCTAGTCCCTCCCTCCCCTGACTCACAGGCTGAAGAAGGGTTTTGACTCGAAACGTCACCTATTCCATTTTTCCAGAGTCGGCGCAGCGGTAGATCAACTGCCTTACAGCACCAGCGACACGGGTTCGATCCTGACTACGGGTGCTGCCTGTACGCAGTCTGCACCTTCTCCCTGTGACCACGTGGGCTTTCTCCGGGTGCTTCAGTTTCCTCCCACATTCCACAGACGTGCAGCTTTGCAGGTTAATTGGCTTCTGTAAATTGTCCCTCCCCCGTATACTCGTGCACTTGGATCGGTGGGCCGAAGGGCCTGTTTCCACATTGTATCACTAAATAAACTAAACAGCCTTGTTCCTGTATTGAGGGCATCCAATACTCAGTAACCTGGAGAAGACCTGTCATTGATTACGTTAAGGTAAATGACCAAGAGGCTGTCGTTATGGAGGGAAGAGAGGTAGAGAGAGGATCCACGAGTTTCTGAAATTAAGAGTGGAGAAGTGTCACCTCATCAAATAAAGACAAATAATAAGTTTGGTGATAACTAAGGAATAGAATTAAAAAATAGACACTAAAAGCTGAAGTAACTCTGCGGGACTCTCCAGAGAAGGAATGGGTGACGTTTCGGGTCAAAACCCTTCGGCAAGAATGGGTCGGGCAACTGAACCATCCTATCAACATCTGGAGAGCGGTCCTGAGCTACTATCTAACTCACTAGCGACCCTCGAACTTTAATCTTTAATCAAACTTTACTGGACTTTATTTTGCACTAAACATTATTCCCTTTATCATGTATCTACACTGTGGATGGCCTAATTGTATTGTCTTTCGATTGACTGGCTAGCACGCAACAAAATGCTTTTCTCTGTACCTTGGTACAGAGGTAAACCAAAGAATATGTGCGTGTAGCACTAAGGAACAACAAGCAGCATCTAATACCAGAGGGTGTAACCTAATACTACCTAATACTGAACAAAAGTGATAGTATCGCACACAATACAAATCAGGAAATCAGAGTGCATGTAACCCCCACAAGTAATGATCATGGGTGACATTTGGCTTGTCCATTGGGAAACTCAATTAGCTGTAACACTTTGGAGAATGAATCCACAGAGTGTGTACAAAATGAATCAGGATGTTGAGAAACCCACAAGAGAACAGCCTGTTTTAGATCTACTATTGTGCAACGACAAAGTGTTGGGTTAACGAATAATCCTGTCGGTAAGGAGGGTCTTTTGGGAACAGTGATCATAATATGATAGTAGTTTGCATGAAGAATGAAAGTGATTCAGATCAATCCAAAACCAGTGTCTTCATTAAACCAATGCCTTCAATTTACCATTTCCTATCTAATAACTAAATTCTTAAATTCACGCCAGTGTATCATGCCAACTATTCAAACAAATTTGCCAGACATTCAGTCAAATTTGCCAAGTGCATATTCTTTTCATAAATTCTGGCTGACTTTGCCAAATTCTGCTCTTTTTTTCCTACTTTCTCTATTCCCACTTCCTAAGTCATAGGACCTACCATATCCCACAGAAGGGAGGGCAGCGAATGTAGATTCAGTACTTAAGCAAAATGGGGAATACAGGAGATATGGAGATATGGTGATCGCTGGTCAGCATGGACTCAGTGGGCCAAAGAGCTAGTTTCCACGTGTGTGTCTAAACTGAAGAAAACTAAACTACAGGGAACTGTACCCAAAATTCGACCCAAAACGTCGCCTATTCCTCCCCTCCAGAGATGCCGCCTGACCCCGCTCAGTTACTGCAGCTTTTTGTGTCTATCCATGGGGAACTATAGATCGGTTGGCCTGACATCACTGAAACATCCAAATTATATTTGGATCTTAGAGTCTTAGAGTCTTGGTTCCCCTTGGGAAGGTAGTACAGGTGCGTAGGGCCTCCATTGCTTCTGATATGTGGAAGGCACAAAACATAATGCTCGGCAGCTGAAGGCAAAGCAGTTCATGGTAGGGGGGGTTACATTTGGAGCTGTGCATGAGGACAGAATTGGTGGGTGCCATAAAGGGCTGTGTGGCCGCGTGTCCCTGTGGTGGGGGTGGGGCAATTTGACTGAAGGGGTAAGTAAGCAACTCACAAAATGGCAAGTAAGTCATCGTGCGTTGAGGTGGAACGGTGGCGCAGTTGTAGAGTTGCTGCCTTACAGCGCCGGAGACATGGGTTTGATCCTGACTACGGGTGCTGCCTGTACGGAGTTTGTATGTTCTCCCTGTGACCGTGTGGGTTTCCTCCGGGTGCTCCGGTTTCGTCCCACTCCTCCAAAGACTGACAGGTGTGCACGTGAATTGGCTTCTGCAAATTGTAAATTGTGTCTCGTGTGTAAGATAATGTTAGTGCGTACAGGCCGATCGCTGGACGGCGCGCACTCGGTGGGCCGAAAGGCCTGTTTCCACGCTGCATCTCTAAAGTCTAAAGTCTCCTGGTGTCCACAGACTTTATTCTGCGCGACACATCGCCATCAACTGGCAAGATGTCCCTTTAAGCAGCGGTGAAGGGGAGACGGAATCCACCATAGAGGAGCTCCAGTTGGAATCGGAACTTTCTTCTCTCTGGTGGCTCCGCTTTGCAGGTGGGAGGAACTTCATTGACTGCACTCCTTTTTTACTCTGCACACAAAGATCTCGGGGAACGATAACCGGAGCAGCTGGTCATTCTCCACAAATGATCCGGTCACTGCACTCAGACTGTGTGAGGTCACACTGTCTGCACCGTGTCTGACCTTGCCCTCACTGACTGCCTCCCAGGGGTCACGCCAGCTCAAAATGGGTCAATCAGCTGCCCATAAACACCCCTCTGTGTTTCCATAATAGTCAGCAGGCAGGGGGCGGGGTGGGGGTGGTCGGGAGTGGGATAGGGAGAGGGCGAGGGGGGGGGAGGGGCGGTGGAGATAGCCATTGACCCATGAACCCATAATCACCCATGTACCGCAGGGTATTTCTCAGGCTCCTGAGGGAATATGAATACGGGACACCAGCTGAGAAAACAAAGGCAACCCTGGGCCCGTCATTTATTACCTTCAGACCTCCTCTTTTCAAATGCTCCGTAAAGTTCCTAAATTAATCAAACGATCCTTTGCATTCTAACTGATCCATGTTAGATGTGGATATTTTTGCTCAATACAAATCAGTGCAAGTTTCCCGGATGGCTGAAACACACTAATATTTTTGTCCCAAATTTAACACTCAATCCCCGCTGCACAATCTCCAGGATTCAACAGTCAGCGATCGCGGAGGATAGACACAGAGTGCTGGAGTAACTCCGCGGGTCAGGCAGCATCTCTGGGGGAAAGGAATAGGTGACGTTTCGAGGTCGGGACCCTTCTTCAGAAGAAGGTCTGAAGAAGAGTCTCGACCCGAAACGTCACCTATTCCTTTTCTCCGGCGAAAAATAGATCAGCCATGGTTGAATGGTGGAGTAGTAGACTCGATGGGCCGAATAGTCTAATTCTGACTCCTAGAATTTATGGACTAAACCTGCATCTGCAGTTCCTTCCCACATAGTCAGCAATCACGCTCCATTTTGGAGACTGTAAGTAACAATAAATAGACACAAAGGCTATGAGAGAATAAAGATTCAATGAAAATTGAGCAAGTGTCAAAGTGTCTGGCAGTCAATCAACTCCACAAAGGCAAACTACTTGGTTCATGTCAACGAGAGTCAATGTCTCGAGATTAGACCAGACGGAACATCGGGGTGCTGACACCTCGTATCCTACCGTTGCCTGATAGTGTCATTCAAGCTCCGGTATTGTACCGGGGTCCTTACCCTCAAATATCCTCATATCATGTACATTCATGGGGTAGTATCTGGAACAATCAGCAATTCCCTTTTCTCCCCTCCACCTCGGGGGACAAGATATAGGAGCCACAGAGTCACAGAATGAGGGGGGACCTCATTGAAACGTACCGAATAGTGAAAGACCTGGATAGCTTGAATGTGGAGAGGATGTTTCCACTAGTAGGTGATTCTAGGACCAGAGGCCATGGACTCAGAATAAAAGGACATTCCTTTAGAAAGGACATGAGGAGGAATTTCTTTAGTCAGAGGGTGGTGAATCTGTGGAATTCATTGCCACAGACGGCTGTGGGGAGAAAGCTGGAGGCCAAGTCAATGGATATTTTTAGGGCGAAGATTGGCAAGATTCTTGATTAGTAAGAGTGTCAAGGGTTAAGGAGAGAAATCGGGAGAATGAGGTTGAGAGGGAAAGATAGATCAGCCATCAATGAATGGCAGACTTGATGGGCCGAATGGCCTAATTCTTCTCCTGGAACTCATGAGCTAATATAACATGGAAACAGGCCTTTTGTCCAACTTGCCCACGCTGACCAACATGTCCCATCTATGATCGACCTCGGAGCTCCAACTGTGGGTGCTTGCAGACTTAACATCACGGAGCTCGTGGTCCCTGGTCAGAGGCTGGCTTCGGGAACTCCAAGAGGCAGGAGCTTCGACCGCCCCGACGCGGGAGCTTCGATCGCCCTGACGGATGGTTAGACCGCCCCGACCGCGGGAGAATAAAGAGGAAGAAGATTAGACTTTTTTTGCTTCCATTACAGTGAGGAATGAGGGGAATCCGCTGTGGTGGATGTTTATGTTAACTTTTATGTAGTTGTGAGTCTTGTTGCTTTTTTTTGGTATGGCTGTGTGGTAATTCACATATCACTGTACCTTAATTGGTTCATGTGACAATAAAAGACCTTTGAAACCTTTGAAACCACCTGCCTGCATTTGGCTCATATCCCTCTTAATCTTCCCTATCCATGTACTTGTCCAGCTGTCTTTTAAATGTTGCAATAGCACCTGCCTCAACTATGCAAAAAATAAGTTTCAGTCCATCTAAGTACATGTGACAATGAGGCACCAATGAACCATTGAAGACATTGGTGGGAGACAAAAGTGCTGGAGAAACTCAGCGGGTGCAGCAGCATCTATGGAGCGAAGGAAATAGGCAACGTTTCGGGCCGAAACCCTTCTTCAGACATTGACTCCTTCTCTTCTCACTCCACAGAGGCTGCCTGACCGGCTGAGTTTTTCTAGTGTTTTCTGTTTTTATTCGAGCTCTCCAGCACTGGAGATATGTCACTGAAGATCAACAACACGTGTACCAGCCACTTTTTAATCTGACGTGGGTTTTCACATCTCCTTTGTGTTTATTCAACGAGTTCCAGACCCTGACCTCCCTCTGGGTTTAGAAAAAAAACCTCCCTCCTCTCCTCCCTCATCCTTCCCCCAATCTGATATGGAGCAAATGCGGGCAAATGGGTCCAGCTTAGATGGAGCGTCTTGATCAGCATGGACAAGTGGGGGTCCCAGTGGGGGGGGGGCACTGAGACCAAAGGGGGGCCTTGCAGGGGGGCACTGAGATCAAAGGGAGACCCAGTGAGGGGTGGGTGGGGGGGGGGGGCTGCTGCCCATTACAACATTTGTAAACTTTGCTGGCACCAGGAACGTGGCAACTCCTTGTCGAGGTGACGTCTGCAGTATGATTTTCCCAGATTGAATGCAAAAACAATGAATATCACTAGGTACATGTGACAGTAAATATAATTGAACCGTTGAAAGCTGGAATAATTCAGCGGGACTGGCAGCATCTCTGGAGAGAAGGAATGGGTGACGTTTCGGGTCGAGACCCTTCTTCAGACTGGAGAAGGGTCTCGACAGGAGACCTCGCCCATTCCTTCCCTCCGGAGATGCTGCCAATCCCGCTGAGTTACTCCAGCTTTTTGTGTCTATCTTCAGTTTAAACCAGCATCTGCAGTTCCTTCTTACACATTGAATCATTGACGTTGGGGAAAATGGGGCCTGTTTCCGTGCTGTGTGACTCCATGATTGTCTATATCCTCAGCTTTTTAACCCCGCAGCTAAGGGTAATAGGTTCTCTTCCCTTTTATAATCCTCCACCTGAAGCTACTCAGCGTTCGTAGACAGCACACTCAACTGAGTGTGTCACGGGGAAGGGGAAATCGGCGCACAGTTCCTTCATTAGAACCTTTCAAATGAATCCCTTCCCAACTTCCCAGTGTGTCTGACGAGTTGTGCACTGAAGGATCTGTGATTGGCAAGCGTTTTGTGCTGATGACTTAAACAGGCATTATTGTCACGGGTATCTGGCGTGACAGCCGGAAATTCCACATCATTAAGAATAACCTCCTCCGAACGCATAGAAAACAATCTAGCGACACCATCCCTTCAGAATTGACCGCTTAATCTGACGCCTATATAAACTCCTCCCAAAAATGTAAGATTTGCAGCAAAACAAAAATAACCCTTCATCTCTCAAACATTTCAAAACCATCCATTAGTTTTGACGGTTGGCTTTCAAAAGATATAGTCGCCTGATCTACTCTTCTTTCACCCAGCGTGAAAGACTTGCCTTACAATAAGACCATAGGACATTGAAATAGAATTTGGCCATTCAGCCCCTCGAGTCTGTTCTGCCATTTGATCACGGCTGATCTATTTTTCACTTTCAACCTCATTGTCCTGTCTTCTCCCCGTAGCCTTTGATGGCAGCGGTGGGGCAGCGGTAGAGTTGCTGCCTGACAGCGCCAGAGACCCGGGTTCGATCCTGACAGCGGGTGACGTACAAACACAGTTTGTACGTTCTCCCCGTGACCAACAAGGGTTTTCACCGGGATATCTGGTTTCTCCCCACATGCCATAGACGTACAGGTTTGTAGGTTTATTGCCTTGGTAAAATTGTAAATTGTCCCTTGTGTGAGTGTGTAGAATGGTGTTAGTGTACGGGGATCACTGGTTGGCTTGGACCCCGTGTGCCAAAAGTTTTCCATGCTGTATCTCTAAACTAAACTAAAACTAAAGTTAATAATCGAGAACCTATCCATCTCCGCTTTAAGCATACCCAATGAAAAAGTCAATCATATCACTGCCATGGTCTTAGAGGCAATGAAGTGAAGCATCAAATTAATGCATAGCAAACCTCCACGCTCAACAAAATGATGGTGGTTAGATAATCTGTTCAATAATCAAATAACTTGCCATCAAAACCAGATCATAACCATTGGGCTCAATAGCACAGTCACCGTTAGGGATATGTCATTAAAGGCATGTGGAGCTTTAGCCAAGCGACTTTGCATTGCAAAGACCAAACATGACCTGTCCAATCTTTGTAGACGCAAGCATCTGCAGATGCCAGTTTACAAAAAATGATACAAAAGTGCTGGAGTAACTCAGCGGCTCAGGCAGCATCTCTAGAGAACACAATTAGGTGATGATTTGGGTCGGGACAGCTTCGTCAGAGGAGAACTTGGTCAAAGTAGGCTTACCTGAGGAGATTCTGCAGTGGAGCAGATGACAGTTTACAAAAAAAAACACACAAAGTGATGAAGTAGCTGCGTGGGTCAGGCAGCATCTCTGGAGAACAAGCAAGAAGGTCGAGACTCAAAACGTCACCACTCCATGCTCCCCAGAGATGCCGACAGACCATCTGAGCTACTCCAGCCTTTTTTTGTCCAATCTTTGCATTATTTTCTCAGGTGTCTTTAAACTAGTCTCATGGATGTTGGTTAGCTCAAGTGGAGGATTTACACCCACGCTCAGCCCGCCTTGGCCCACGCAATCTCCCGGTTGCCAGCCATTTTAACTCCCCCTCCCATTCCCATACCATTCCCATGAAATTAGAGAAGTCAACGTTCGTACCCCTGGACTGTAAGCTGCCCAAGTGAAATAAGCAGTGCAGTTCCTCCTATTTGCATGTGGCCTCATTCTGACAGTGGAGGAAGCACTGCAAAGGGGCTCCTCCGGTCAGAATGAGGCCACATGCAAATTATGGGAACAGTACCTCGTATTTTGCTTGGGCAGCTTACAACCCAGCAGTACGAACACGATTTCTCTAATTTCAAGTAACTCATGCATTCCTTTTACCCCTCCCCCCCCCCCCACACACCCCTCTCTCTCTCTCCCCCCCCCCCCCCCTCCTCCTCTAGTAATTCTACTAGTTCCACTGTTCACATCCTTGTATCCCTATCATTAGCACATCTTTCCCAGCCAACAATGGGCCGTTATGTACTCCACCATTCCTGAGGTCTTCTGTTGCTGGATCCTGTTTAGTTCTGGCCTGCTCTATCTTTCAGTCTGAAGGAGGGTCTGACCCCAAACGTCACCTCGTCCTTTTCTCCAGAATTACGTGTCCAGAGGATTTCATTGCCATCAATGACCAAACCAAATGTATTAACTGCCGGGGTAACCCAGCAGGTCAGGCAGCATCTTTGGGGAAAATTGATAAGTGATGTTTCAGGTCGGGGCCCTTCTTTTGTTTGGAATAGTGGGGAGAAAGCTAGAAGAGAGGTGTGTGTGGGACAAAGGCTGGCAAGTGATAGGTGGAAGGTGGACAAAAGTGCTGGAGAAACTCAGCGGGTGCAGCAGCATCTATGGAGCGAAGGAAATAGGCAACGTTTTGGGCCGAAACCCTTCTTCAGAAGTGATAGGTGGATACAGAAGAGAGGGGGTTTGATTAACAGATGGATGGACGAAGGCTGGAGAGGGGAAGGGGACAGAAGGCTGTGCAATCTGAAGAGAAGAGGCATTAATCGCACTATTGATTCAAACCCTGCAAAATCTGCAAAGATTTCAGTTAAATCTTCTGCGGGGATTCCGTTGTAGTAGTTGGCGACACCTGTGGCCTTTTCCAGCCAGGTGTCAGAAGCCTGAGCAAACTCGCGTCAGTAGTGACTCCTCCCTTCCCCCACAATGAGGCAGTTTCCTCTCTGTGTTTAACATGACCACAGAAATAAATAAACAAGGCACTTTTACCCAAACTATTCAAGAGAGAGTTAGATATTGCTCTTATGGCTAACGGAACCAAGGGATATGGGGAGAAAGCAGGAACTGGGGTACTGATTTTGGATGATCAGCCATGATCATATTGAATGGCGGAGCTGGCTCGAAGGGCCTACTCCTGCACCTATTTTCTATCTTTCTATGTTTCTAACTATAGTGGGATTCAGCATTTCTCACAGGAAACAAGTCAGGGATGTGGTTTGACTGAATTTGCAACTTGGAATCTTGATGCACTCCATCACTGTGTACAAACCTAACGCTGCACACTGCAGCTTTCATAAAGAAATGAACAAGGTCTATGGGTTGAGATCATTCCAACATCTATGGGGAGACCCTGCTAGCTCCTGCTATTTTAAAACAATGTCCTCTTTCCTCACCGCGGCTCTGCCCTATTTCTGGTTACGTTATGGTTGCTGTTAGTTAAGCCAACCTAATCCTCACGAAAGACTTGACGCTCTTTGGTCAGCCCAAAACTTGTTGATCTCCCAGCAGAGCGAGATGTCCATCAGGGACTGCTGCCGACTGGCCCGATCCCGATGCAGGACTACGCGCTGAGGGACGCACTGCAACTGAGAAGTTGCAACCTGCATGTGTTTGTACCCTTGGCCTTCGGGTTTTATCTTGATAATAATCATCCATTGATTAGTACGGGTGTCAGGGGTTATGGGGAGAAGGAGGGAGGGAAAGATAGATCAGCCGTGATAGAATGGTGGAGTAGACTTGATGGGCCGAATGGCCTAATTCCGCTCCTACAATGTATGAACTTCTGGATCTACACAGGGTCTGTCCATAGTCTCAGGTAGTTACGAAGCTCTTCACAGTCAATGAAAGACACTGAAGTGTGGTCACTGTTGTAAAGTGGGAAACGTCTAAGATCCTGAATGCACGTGACTGACAGATAAATCAGATGCAAAACACAGGGGATAGTTCTTCAAAATAGAACCACAAGGGTTTTCACATCCACCCGGGTCTTGGGTGCATAAAGGACAGATCCGTTACCAGGGTCACCCTGGGCTTTATACCGAAAACTCTGCAGTAGGACTTGACCCCATCATTGTTTAACTCCAAGGTAATGGACATTGACTTTGTCCCAAAGCCCTGCCGAGTTGCTGTTTGCTGGCTATAAGGGTGCTTGAGGCCTACAGCACAGAAACAGGCCCCTCGGCCCATCATGTCCATACCACCAATTATACTAGTCCTATTGACCTGCATTAGGTCCAAAGCCTTCCATGCATTCATGATTCAATGCTTGTCTAAATGTTTCTTCAATGTTGTGTGAGTGCTTGCCACCACCACCTCCTCAGGCAGTATGCTTCAGATTTAGATAAGCCTTTGTTAATGGCCACAGACCCAGAGCAGGAAACTACTGAACTAACTCGAAACTCCAGCACATAGATGTCACCACCAAGAAGGCGTGACAGTGCCTCTAGTTTCTTAGAAGTTTAAAGAGATTCAGCACCCAATGTTCCAACAAAGTTCGATAGATGTACTACAGAAAGTATCTTGACTGGTTGCATCATGTGTTGGAAGGAACTGCAGGTGCTGGTTTACATCGAAGGTAGACACAAAATGTTGGAGTAACTCAGTGGGATTGGCAGGATCTCTGGAGAGAAGGAATGGATGAAGTTTCGGGTCGAGACCCTTCTTCAGACTGGTCTCGTCCTGAGACGTCACTCATTCCTTCTCTCCAGAGATGCTGTCTGTCCCGCTGAGTTACTCCAGCATTTTGTGTCTATCTTTAGTTGCATCATGGTTGAATATGACAATTCCAACACATATTAATGCAAGAGACTGCCGAGAGCAGTGGATACAGCCTGGTCCATCACGGCCACAGCCCTCCCCATCATCAAAAGCATCTACATGAGGCACGGCCTCAAGAAGGTGACATCAATCATCAAGGATCTGCACCATCCTTCTCTCAGCTACCACCGGGGCAGGAGGTAAAGATGACTGAAGTTGCACACTAAGATAGATACAAAAAGCTGGAGTAACTCAGCGGGACAGGCAGCAACTCTGAAGAGAAGGAATGGGTGACATTTCCGGTCGAGACCCTTCTTCAGAGGTTGCACAATACCAGGTTCAGGAACATCCACTTTACAACAACTATCAGGTTAGAGAGTCATGGAGTCATACAGGTTGGAAACAGGCCCTTCGGCTCAACTTGCCCACATGGACCAACATGTCCCATCTATACTAGTCCCATCAGCCTGCGTTTAACCCATCGAATCGACACACACACCCCTAATCCCATCTCAAGAAGAGATCACGACTGGCCATTTCGTGCATTGCCATGGACTTGTTTTTTTTTCTTTCGACTTTAGAGATTTAGACTTTAGAGATACAGCATTGAAACGGGCTCTTTGGCCCACTGAGTCCACGCCACCCAACCATCTCCGTACACCAGCACTATCCTACACACTAGGGACAATTAACAGTTTTTACCGAAGCCAAATTAACTGAAAAACCTGTAGGTCTTTGGAGTGTGGGAGGAAACCGGAGCACGCAGAGAAAACCCATGCAGTCACAGGGAGAACGTACAAACTCCGTACAGACAGCACCCGAAACCCAGGACACTGGCACTGCACTCTAGCGCTGTGCCACCGTGCTGCCCTGTGTGATCCTGGTTACAACACGACAATATAGACTGGAAGTCCAATGGTTAATATTGCAGGGAAAGGTGACCAGATACAGATCTCACAAAATACAAAGATGTTGCAATAACAATTGTCATTCAGATAGAGCCTGTAATATGGCGATTTATTTGCATCGGGCTTCGCAGGAAGGCTATCAAACAGACACCAATACAAAACCACAAGGAGATATCAAGGCAAATGACCAAATGGTTAATTAAAACAGCAAGTGTTAAGGAGCTCTAAAGGTTTGAGGAGGTGGAGGGGCAGTGAGATTTAAAGAGAGATGATTTCCAGCACAGTTGGAGAGCTGTAGATTCTGAAACTGGGGAGATTCAGCAAGCGGATTTCAGAGTTATGGATCGTGGCACTCGAGGCAGTGGGTTCAATGCTGGATTGATTCAGGTATTTTCAAGGAGCCTGGGTACAGGTACGTCAGACTGGTTTAGGGCTGCAGGGGATTAGACTGAGAGGATGGGATGAGACTAGAAGGGATTTGAAAAAAACAGATGAGAATTTTTTAAGTGATAGTCATTTAACTAGGAGTCAAATGTTGGGCAAAGTGCATGTAGGTAATGATGTCTAGAAGACCTTGTCTTTTTTTTCCTTTCCTCCCATTTTTCCTGGGTAGTTGTGTGTGTGTGTGTGTGTGTGTGTGTGTGTGTGTGTGTGTGTGTGTGTGTGTGTGTGTGTGTGTGTGTGTGTGTGTGTGTGTGTGTGTGTGTGTGTGTGTGTGTGTGTGTATGCTTGAGTGTGTGTCTGTGTATGTCTGTGTGCGTGCCTTTGTGTGTTTCTGAATGTTTGTGTGTCTATTTGTGCATGTCACTGTGTGTGTGTGTGTGTGTGTGTGTGTGTGTGTGTGTGTGTGTGTGTCTATTTGTGTATGTACGTGCAGGTGTCCATACCCATGCATGGATCAGAATCTGTTTGTGACCTGGGTGCATCTGTGTATATGTCTCTGACAGGGTATCATGTGAGTTGTGTATGTACATGTGTGTGTCCACTGTGTTTGTGTCTAGTGTGTGTGTCTATGTGATTTGTGTGTATGGTGTGTGTGTATATATTTTTTGCATATGTGGGATGTGTGTTTAAATGCCTGAGTGTAGATCTGGTGTCTGTGTGTGTGCTTTGTGTGCGTGTGTGTGTGTGTGTGTGTGCATTGTGTGTGTGTGTGTGCGTGTGTGTGTGTGTGTGTGTGTGTGTGTGTGTGTGTGTGTGTGTGTGTGTGTGTGTGTGTGTGTGTGTGTGTGTGTGTGCGTGTGTGTGTGTGCATGTGCTTTGTGTGTGTGTGTGTGCGTGTGTGTGTGTGTGTGTGTGTGTGTGTATGGGAGGTGTGTGTGCGTGTGTGTGTGTGTGTGTGTGTATGGGAGGAGTGCGTGCGTGTGTGTGTGTGCGTGTGAGTTTGTGAATTTGTTCTTCATTCCCAGTTTGAACAGCCTTTCTAAACACAGCAGATACACTCTGCCCCAAGCCAGGCAAAGATAAAATGCTGCATTATTTCCTTGGAGCTTGTTACAGCGTTTCACTATCTGAGCAGCTTATACAAACATCATCCCACATCTCTCATCCGCTAATCCTCTTGAGGAATGAGCGTTGATGGCAATGAAGCTTAATCTATGCCTTTTGCCCTGCTGTGCATTGCAGGGTACAACCTTTCCTCAGGCTCCCTCAACCCCGCTCGCCCTTTGTCTCCATTAAGAGACTGCGGAAGCAAGGGAGACACAAACTGGATCCATTTCGGCTGTGTCTAATCTATTTTCTATTTACACTGGTGGGTGTTTATTCCCCTCCCCACCATATCCTTTTAATGCTGCTCCATTCAACAATGCGTACAAGCTGACAACCACCACAGTGGAACCACTTAGGGCTTTTTATTCCTCTGCCCATTGGACTATTAACATTAAATTTTTATGCCATCTGGAACGTGCAGTTTCTCAAGCTAGCGAGAAAAGAAAAAAAACAGGTCAAGCGCTGGATGCTTCAAGGCTAGAAGATTGGGAAGCAAAGTTTTAGAGTGGGGAGGGAGTAAGGGGAGTGCCTGACACAAAAAATTACATCGCGTTTAAGTTAACAGGATCCAACGTCATTGAGGAAATGAGTTGAACGCTTTTCTATCACATGGAGGCTCAGTAGCTCCATAAAGCGATAATCTGATTCTGGGCAAGCATGTTAGATTGCAATACCTTTTCTTTTAGATTAAAAAAACACACTGGATTTTGCATCTCAGGATAAACAATGCGGACGGGTCTTTGACCGAGGCTGAAGTGAGTCACCGGTTAGCCACTGAGAGCTTGCACACAAGTCTAACACAGGCTAGATTCGTCATTCAACACTTTCCGTAGGGCAACAGCCCAGGGTCAGGTGCAAAGGTCAATGGTTCATGACCTGCTACGGCCCCCAGTCAGGTATTAGCCACTAACGGCGTTTTTTTGTTATCCTTGTGGTTTTAAAATAAAGGACAAAAAAAAAATTTGCAGAAGTGACACAACATTAAAGACTGGAGTGATGTTAAATCGCACATACATAATTAATCAGCACAGGTCTACTCCGCGGCACAATGCTACAAACAGATGTGTGATCTTTAAACAGTCTTTTTATTGTAGTGCCATGCACACCGAGTTTGCAATCCCTCTACAGTAGCATTTCCTCAGCCGGTTTTGAAATAAAAGAGGAAGAGAAAGCATTTCAACGCTCGGAGGAGACAGAGACAGCCCCCAACAATTCATTAGAGTGCTTAACCGCTCCAGTGGTACTTACTGAGATTTTGGAGCAGTGACGACCAGCTCTTCATCTCGATCATATTGTCTAGGCTCTGACAAAGAGAAACCATGAGGGTTTGGCGGAGGACCCCAACATTACTCTTCTTCAGGCAGACTAGTGTTGCGCAAAGCACCAGCCAGTCTCTTCCAGCTGCAGTTCTCACCTCCCACTGTGCCCAATAACTTCACTCACACAACATTAGCTTTCTGACAGGCGCAACTCTCTCTCCTCTCTCTCTCTCTCTCTCTCTCTTTCTCTCTCGCGCGCGCTCTCCCTCTCCCTCTCTCTCTCTCTCTCTCTCTCTCTCTCTCTCTCTCTCTCTCTCTCTCTTTATGCCTATGTGTGTTCCCTTTGGGGAGTTAGCTGCAACAGAAGCATGCGGCTTCACAGGGGAGAGAGATGACTGCAGGTTCACTCAAAGCCTAATCATTAGACACCGCAGAGTACAAACTACACTTAGCGCCTCTGGGACGTAAAGTACTTTCCCCTTGACTGGCCAAGTGTTGAATTATGGAAGCTCTGTCTTTTTTTCTGCACCTTCTTTCTTTCTCTCCTCCTCTTCTGCTGCCCGCGAACCAACCCTCTCCCTCGCTCTGCGCTTGATAGGAAGACTGCCAAACTGCCGAGCCGCTGATAACCTCTCACCCGCAGCTGCTAATTAACGCTCTACAATGACAGTTCACGCACCTTGCACGAAGTTTGCAAAACTGAGGCACCTAATTGCTGCTCCCTCTCATTTCTCTGCAACACATGCACGCACACACACATATGCACGCAGGCACACACACACACGCACATATGCACACAGGCGCACACACACACACGCACACTCAGCTCCCACTCATTTCTCGGCAACACACACACACACACACACACACACACACACCCCCCCCAAGAGGCGGCGCACTTTTACAAAGGACAAGAAGTCACACTCACTGTCTCTACACTTGTCTGGCCAAATCAAGTTACATTCCTCCCTGTAACACACAAAAGAACTTACCCACAGATTGGCTAACACCTACAAACTAGAGAGAGCTCCCGAAAGCGACTGACATATTGCTGAAAAACCTACACGTTCAGGTCAAAGGTCTTCATTTGAATAGACACAAGCATACCGTCTGTTGTTCCAACATTACTGGAATGCTATTCCGATGCAACTCACAAACTGCATATCATGCGATGAATCTTTTTGCGGTCAGCCCTGCAGTGCAGTGTGTTAAAGTACTTAACACAATGACAAATGTTGATGGAATAATGTGTTTACTTGTGGCTTTTGCTTCAACAAGTCAAGTTACCTATGATGAATTGTGAAGGAAAGTTAAGGTTTTACCACTGGAATGTCTGGCTGATAACATTTGATGCAGCACCCCATCAAAAATGAATGCCTTCTTTATCTCCTCGCACTCTCACTCTCACCCTGCCAAATCTTGACTAATCTATTGTGCAGTTCACCCGGACCAGGTTTTATCGCTGCCCGTGAGACAGCGGGGGCAGTCCTGACCCCTAATCAGTCTGAGGAGAAACAGAAGGGGTCTTGTATCATCCCCACAGGTTAAAGGTCGGGAGGAGTCAGCCATTACCCTCGCTGTGCCAAATTCCAGTCAGGCAGCTGCCATCAGGAGGGACAATCTCTGAGAGGCTCACTGGAGCTCGGTGCAGCCAACTCCAAGGCTCTGTGGGGGACGACCACAGTCTAGGAGCGTTGAGGGGCAGGGTCCGGTGGGAACACCCCTCAAACAAGGGAAGGGATATCACCCCAAGGGGCCACTCGAATGGCAAGGGTGTTTTAGTTATTTTTCAGTTTAGTTGATAGAGCGCGGAAACAGGCCCTTCAGCCCACCGGGCCTGCTCCGACCAGCGATCATCCAGTACACTAACACCATCCTGCACGCCAGGGATAATTTACAATTTTTACCAAAGCAAATTAACCTGCAAACTTGTACACCTTTTGAGTGTGGGAGGAAACCAGAGCACCCGGTGAAAACCTATGCGGTCACAGGGAGAACATAAAAACTCCATACAGACAGCGCCCATAGTCAAGATCGAAGCTGGGTCTCTGGGGCTGTAAGGCAGACCACTCTACTGTGTCACCCTGGATGTTTAAAGATAAGTGCAAAAACTACTGAGTATTAACATTCATGAATGTATGGTCACTGAGAATGTCTGAAGAGCTTTTGCACAATTTCTTTTTTGTGGCTGGAATGAGAGGGTGGGAGGAGAACAGGCTGATGATGCCAGGAACGAGCTGTCTGAAAAGGTGGCGGATAAGTTTAGTTTAATTTAGTTTATTGTAATCACATGTATCGAGGTACAGTGAATAGGTTTTGTTTATGCGCTACCCAGTACAAAAAAACACTTTGCATGATTACAACAAGCCATCCACAGTGTACAGATAAAAGATAAAGGGTACTTTGCAGACCACATTTAAGAAGTTCCGAATAAGTATTTGAAGAGCAGGTTGTAGACCAAGTGGTGGAAGAGGGGATTAGGTTAAATCGTTTGGGTTTTTTTTACCGGCCCGAGACAAATGGACTCTATTTTCCTCCAGAGATGCTGCCTGACCTGCTGAGCTACTCCAGCAATTTGCGTCTATCCTTCTGTGCCTCAATTCTTTACATGATTCTTTCTATGATCTGATGTCCTCTCCTCTCCAGGATGTGCTGACATGCATTTTCCCCACGACCTATGTCTGCGATTGCACTATATCTGTGAATCAAAAGTGTAGAATGCATTCTTTTATCAGACTGCTAAACTTCACTTTTCAAACTTGTTTAATTTCCACCCAGGCTTCGATGCACTGGGGACCAGGGCAGCCCAGTTGTAAATAGGGGCACTTAATGACACTAGCACACTTGCAACCTTGCATAAGCACACTAACACGCGTGCAAATGCTTTTACACACATGTGCAAATACCCCAACTTGCATGCATAATTATGTACACTTAGATACATTGACATACAGTGCATTCAGAAAGTATTCAGACACCTTCACTTTTCCCACATTTTGTTACGTTCCAGCCTTATTCTAAAATGGATTAAATTCATTTTTTTTAAATCATCAATCTACACACAATAACCCGTAATAAAGAAGCGAAAACAGGTGTTTAGACATTTTTGCAAATGAATTAAAAAGAAATAACTGAAATATCGCATTCCCATATGTATTCAGACCCTTTACTCCATACTTTGTTGAGGCATCTTTGGCAGTGATTACAGGCTCAAGTCTTCTTGGGTATGATGCTACAAACTTGGCACTTTCTAAACACTTGGTTTCACTTCTTCATTCTGCGGTATTGTGTGTAGATTGATGATAAATGAAAATTAATTTAATCCATTTAAAAATAAGGCTGTAACATAACCAAATATGGTAAAAGTGAAGGGGTCTGAATACTTTCTGAATGCACTGTATCACCACATAGATACATATGTACATCTGCACATATACACAAATGCACATACTAGCACACAAAGAAACAAATCACACTAGCATTCACTCACACGCACGCAATAGTAGTACAAAAATAGATAGGTACACTATATCCTTTTATCTGTTGCTGTGTTGTGATATGACATAGCTCACTTATACCAGGTCAGAGAAATATCTCATCATTCTGACAGCTGGATCTTCACTGAAGTTGTGAGCATGATACAACAAAGCTGCAAAGATTAATGGAGACAAGCAACTGCAGATTCTGGTTTACAACAAACGACACAATGCTGGAGTAACTCAGCTGGTCAGGAAGCATATTTGGAGGACATGGATAGTTGACGTTTTGTATCTAGGCCTTTCTTCAGTCTAATTTTTTCGGAGTAAGGAGAATTTCTTCAAAGCAGGCATACCCTGAGGAAACTTTGCAGTGGGGCAGTAAAATGGAGACCCAAGGAACTGTAGATGCTGGTTCACAAAAAAAGACACAAAGTACTGGAGTAACTCTGGTAGTGGGTCTGGTAGCATCTCTGGAGAACATTCAAGAAGAAAGGCTCCGACTTGAAACGTCATCTATTCATGTTGTCCAGACATGCCGCCTGACCTACTAAGTTACTCTAGCACTTTGTATCGTACTTTGTCCAATCTTTGTATTATTTTCTCAGGTGCCTATAAACTGTGTCTCGTGGATGCTGGTGAGCTCAAGTGGAGGATTTCATTCTTATAACTGCGTCTCTGGAGAACATGGAGAGGTGACATTTTGGGTCAGGACCGTTTTAATCTTGTGATACAATCTTTTTAGTGATAGCGAGCTGCTGACCTAAAAACAGTTACCTTTCCATCCAATGTCACAATCCAATATACCAATGCAATACACTAACACAGGGTACTCAAAATGCTGGAGAAACTCATAGATTCTGCTGCACCCGCTGAGTTTCTCCAGCATTTTGTGTACCCTCGATTTTCCAGCATCTGCAGTTCCTTCTTTAACACTACACTAACACATGCGCACTTGCTCTTTAGCAAACCTTCTATGATGGTTTAGCTTAGTTCAGTTAGTTTAGAGATACAGCGTGGAAACAGGCCCTTCAGCCCACCAATCAGCAATCCCTACACACTAACACTGTCCTATACACACAAGGGACAATTCACAATTAAAGCAAGCCAATCAGCCTACAAACCTGTACGCCTTTGGAGTGTGGCAGGAAAGCGTAGAACCCGTAGAAAACCCACGCACATCACAGGGAGAACGTACAAACTCTGTACAGATAACACCTGCAGTCAGGATCAAACCCGGGTCTCCGACGCTGTAAGGCAGCAACTCTACCGCTGCGCCACTGTGCTGTCCAATGGCGATCACGGCAAATCTAATGTTGTATATGTACATAACAATCATGTCACGTGAAACAAATTTTATCTATGTCAGTCATATAGCAGCGAACCTGGTCCTTCGGCCCTTCTCTTCCATGCTGACCAAGATACCACATCTAAGTTTGCCCCAATTGCCTGCATTTGCTCCATAACCTTCTAAACATTTCCTATCCAAGTGTCTTTTAAATGTTGTTATAGTACTTGCCTCAAATACCTCTTCTGGCAGCTCATTCCATGTTCCTGCCACACTCTGAGTGAAGACAATTGTCCCTAAGGTTCCTATTAAATCCTCCCGCTTTCACCTCAAAGCTATGGTCCTCTGCTGTGGGTAAAATATTTTGTGCATTCAACCTATCGATTCCCCTCATGATTTTATACACCTCTGTAGGACAGCACCATGGCGCAGCGGTAAGAGTTGCTGCCAGAGACATCTGTTCGATCCTGACTATGGGTGCTGTCTTTACGGAGTTTGTACGTTCCCCCGTGACCACGTGGGTTTTCTCCGGGTGCTCCGGTTTCCTCCTGCACTTCAAAGACCTACAGGTTTGTAGGTTGTTTGGCTGCTGTAAATTGTCCCTAGTGTGTAGTATATAGCTGGTGTACAGTCGGTGTGGGCCGAAGGGCCTGCTTCCACACTGTAACTTTAAAGTAGAGTAGAGTTGGACATGGAATGAGTGTGGGTTGGAGAATGGGGAGGAGGGTGCTTTGTGAGTTCCTGCTGGGAGTACATAGTAAGAATCGCCCTCCACTGAAGTCTGTGCTCCTTTAAGGCTACACAGTTTAACTGCTGTCAAATAAACACAGGGTGTGTTCATATTTCAAGCAATTAGCAATTTGCAGACATCCTGACTCCTACATTTTGCATTCTTGCAGTGTTCCTTCCCAATGCACTGCAGTCACAGGGACCTTACAGAGGAGAATGCCTCCAGAAGGAAGTGTTATTGGACAGAGTACAAAATACACAGAAGGCATCAGCTGGCTGCTGAATAATTTCATTGTGATACAAGCCACTTTTAATATGTTTATTATTACGTTAAGAACTTTAATGCCAGCACTACGTGTCCCAATTGACAAAGCGGAAATCAATCAGCAACAGCATGTTGGATGTAAAGTATTGTGGCCATTCAACGCTTGCAAAGGGGACTGACTGATTCTTCCCTTGTCTCTTGTCGGAGCGGAGCTACACTGTGGAGGTCAGGGCTGGGGGTGCAAGTAGTTTGACTCCAGGGGACCACATGCTTCCTGGGCTCCTCAAGTAAAAGTGCTCTTCCAGTCCCTACAAAACAATGCGTAAGAAGGAACTGCAGATGCTGGTTAAAACCGTAGACACAAAAAGCTGGAGTAACTCAGCGGGACAAGTAGCATCTCTGGAGAGAAGGTCAGAGATGCTGCCTGTCCCGCTGAGTTACTGCAGCTTTTTGTGTCTATGTTCACTACAAAGCAATATCTGACTCAGTGCCAGAATGTGTACATGTGCGTTTGCTATCTGTGTGTGTAAGAGAGCGTGTATGGCTGCCTGCTCATATCCATATATATCACTCTCTCATAAAAGGATGTCAAGCTGAAATGTTTATTCAGAAACATCACCCAGCCCTTTTCTTCCGCGATGCTGTCTAACCTGCTAAGTTACTCCAGCAATTTGTGTCTATCTTATATTTACCGTGCTTCTTAGTGTATTGTCATGTGTACTGAGGTACAATGAAAAAACTTTTGTTGCGTGCTAACCAGTCAGCAGAAAGACAATACATGATGACAATCGAGCCATCCAGTGTACAGATACATGATAAAGGGCCGTTGGAGTAAATGAGTGATTGAACCTGTGGAATTTATTGCTACTGCCAACTGCGGGGACAAGTCAATGTATATTTTGAAGGCGGAGATTGACAGATTCATAAGGTCATGTCATAAGTGATAGGAGTAGAATTTGGCCATTCGGCCCATCAAGTCTCCTCTGCCATTCAATCATGGCTGATCTATCTCCCCCTCCTAACCCCATTCTCCTGCCTTCTCCCCATAACCTCTGACACCCGTACTAATCAAAAACCTTTCTATCTCTACTTTAAAAACATCCACTGACTTGGCCTCTACAGCCTTCTGTGGCAAATAATTCCACAGACTCACCGCCCTCTGATGAAATTAATTTCTCCTCATCACCTTCCCAAAAGAACGTCCTTTAAATCTACGGGTATGGCCTCTAGTCCCAGACTCTCCTACTAGTGGAAACATCCTTGATTAATAGCAGCATCAGGGTTTATGGGGAGAAGGCAGGAGAATGGGGTTGAGAGGGATAGATAGATCAGCCATTATTGAATGGCAGAGTAGACTTGATGGGCCAAATGGCCTAATTCTGGACTTTTGAACATGTGATTATTGATGCACTTCTGTGACCAGCACACAAAGCGTGGCCTGGCTTGGGCGCCATCTTGGATCCTTGCTCTTCTCTCTCCACAGATGTTGCCCGACTTCTGAATTGGATGATTGGATCGATTTACAGATAGAGCATTGGCCTCCGAGTCCACGCCGAACATGGATCACCCATGCGCACTAGTTCTACGTTAGCCCACTTTCTCATCCATGTCCTATACAGTCGGGCCAATTTACAGAGGCCCAATTAACCTGCAAATACGCACGTCTTTTGAGGTGTGGGAGGAAGCCGGAGTCACATTTCCAGCCTCTTATATTTTTTACTCAACTTACCGCTGGCTGGGAACGGATTTTTTGTAATTAAAAACCATTATACACAAAAGGAAACTAAGGGCAACATCAAGTCCTTTTCACTTTTGAAATCAAATACACACACACGAGCGCGCCAATTCGCACCATGGTACCGATGTACTAACAGGTTACCGCCAAGTAATGTATGATGGCACCAGTTTATATAATCTGAAACCACATCCGAACCAAGGGAAGAAATGCACATCCAACCCAAACAGCTGAGAAACAGTTGGAACCACAGGGACAACATTCCCTTCTCCAAACCTAAGTATCTTCCAACATTCATGTGAAGACAGAGGTGCTTCAAACTGCTGCCAAACCTGACCGGGGTGGCCTTGCTTTCTCAGACACCCTGACGCCTGCAGTCTTATTCTCAAACTCAGTGGGATTGATGCAGTCTCTCCCAGTCAACCCTTTCAGTGCACTGGCTAGTGATTATGACAACCGAACGGGCAGCAGAGTGCTCTCCCAGTCCCTACAACAGGGAATCAATCCATTGGCACAGTGGCGCAGCGGTAGAGTTGCTGCCTCACAGCGCCGGAAACCCAGGTTCAATCCTGACTATGGGTGTTAAAGAAGGAACTGCAGATGCTGGAGAATCGAGGGTTACACAAAAAGCTGGAGAAACTCAGCGGGTGCAGCAGCATCTAAGGAGCGAAGGAGATAGGCGACGTTTCGGGTCGAGACCCTTCTATGGGTGCTGTCTGTACCGAGTTTGTACGTTCTCCCTGTGACCCACGTGGGTTTTCTCCAGGGTGCTGTGCTTTCCTCCCACACTCCCACACACGTGCAGGTTTGTAGGTTAATTGGCTTCTGTAAATTGTCCCTAGTGTGTAGAATAGTGCTAGTGTGCGGGGTGATTGATGGCTGGCACGGACGTGGTGGGCCGAAGGGGACTGATTTAGAGTTACAGCGCGGAATTTAAGAGCTGCTATATTTAAGAGGGCGTTAGATGTGGCACTTGTGGCTAAAGGGATCAGGGGGTATGGAGAGAAGGCAGGTACGGGATACTGAGTTGGATGATCAGCCATGATCACATTGAATGGCGGTGCAGGCTCGAAGGGCCGAATGGCCTACTCCTGCACCTATTTTCTATGTTTCTATGATTCCGCGCTGTAACTCTAAAGTGTTACGATCAAGGGAGAAGACTTTGAGCGACGAATGAGCCAGAGCTCAATGGGCATTATTCAGGCTTGTTTTACTCCCCCCCCCCCCCCCCCACCCCCGGCAACTGTTTCAGACAAGTTGTCAGTTCACGTTATGTTGAGTCGCTCGGGCCATCGTCAGGCTCCTGTATTGCCCATTTCTAAAATCACTTTAAGTTTACTCATGTACATCCAGGCTTCCGATGTTGTGACCCCACCGGGTGATGGTAAGTCCCGCGGCTCAACCGTGCTCCGCGAACGGGCCGGTTCAACTCCGTGGCCAGGGGTGGTCGAAGCTGCCGCCCTCCAGTCCAGCGGACAAAGCTGTTGCCGCGGGAGCTCCGGAAAAACAGGTCACCAACCTGTGACCTGTGAGCTCCCGACGATATCATCCACTGGGCCCGCGGCCGAACCTCCGAAGTCGGGCCGCCGCTGCCGGGACACCATCTCAGCCCCCAGTCGGGCCGCCACCGGAACGCCGCCACAGCCCCGAAGTTGGCCAGCCTCGCGCTGGTAAGTCCTGGCTGGCTCTGCCTCCGGAGCCTCGAGGTCGGTCCCAGTTGGAGGCCGCCAGCTCCGCCATTAGGCCTCAGCGCAGACGGAGACAGTGGATACGATAAGAAAAGACACGTCTCCCCAAAGGAAGAGACTAAAACAAGTTTCTCCCACCCACCCTACACATACACAACCTAATAACTCAAATTAACAAGCTAAAACAGGACAAGAAAACAACAAAAAAAGAAATTGACGGACTGCAGGCGAGCCGCAGGAGCTAAGGCAGCGCCGCCACTATCAACTTTATCAACGCCGCCACTACTTTATCATTCATTGTCTACACACTAGCGGCAATTAGCAGAGGCCACGTGACCAATAAACCTACATGTCTTTGGGACGTGGGAGGAAAGTTGAGCACCCAGAAGAAACCCACGTGGACACTGGGAGAATGTGCAAACTCCACACAGACAGCACCCAGAGTTATGATCGAACCTGGGTCTCTGCGCTGTGAGGCTGCAGCACTGTGCTGGCCTACTTAATGACTACATCCGACTGTGCCCCGTTAACTTAATGAGTAGATTAAATGGGAGTGGCGTAAACTGAATTTCTAACTCACAATTGCCCATCTTTTACTGTGTTACCATTCACCCAAACTACCGCTTGAGCAGCTTACAACCCAGCGGTAGGAACGCTGATTTTTCTCATTTCAAGCAACCCCTGCATCTCCTTGCTCCCCTCCACACTACTAGGTACAACTTACAATTTTACCAAGCCAATTAGCCCACAAACCTGTACGTCTTTGGAGTGCGGGAGGAATCCAGAGCACCCGGAGAAAACCCACGCAGGTTACAGGGAGAAACTCTGTACAGATTTCACCCATATTCAGGATCAAAGCTGAGTCTGTGGCACTGTAAGGAAGCAACTCTACCACTGCACCTCTATTCTGCCCAGAGTTAGTCCAGTCTTTATTTAATGGCAACATTATTCCAGCTAGCTATTATATAAGAGGCTGTCTGCAGCCCCACTTTGTGCTGTGCATTGGGAAGCAATGACATCTGCTTTATACTGAGATACACAAACACTTACTGCTGAGGAGCCATGTATACGCGCTGGCTACATATGGACCTGTTAAGCGAGGAGGGTGCCTGGCTGAGGGCTAATGATGGTATGTAAAAAGAGCACAAATCACAAACAAGCAAAGACAAAACATACCAGACCCACGCCATTTAGATCTTTCCACTCTGTCAACGCCTTTGCTTTGGTGTGCTGTGAAATATGCCACAGTCAGACAAGCAGACAGGTCAAGGCTTTGATTTCTGCACCACCTCTTCTGGTGATACCATGACCCAGAAAACTCAAGTGCCAGGTCACCTTATCAAAGCTTTTTGGCTGCAATTATAGTGGGAATGTGAAGGGGTGGAGGAGGTGGGGGGGGGGGGGGGGTTGGAACAGATGGGGGAGGGGGGGGGAAATAGTATTGGAGAGAGAGGAGGGGGAGGGAAAGAAAGCATTAAGGTGAAGGAAAGGGGAAAATGAAAGAGGGGCAGGAGTGGATGGCACGGTGGCGGGGGGTAGAAGGGAGAAGGGTTAAAGTCATGGGCCTGTCCCACTTGGCGATTTTTTAGGCAACTGCCGGCGAGTACCATAGTCGTAGCAGGTCGCCGGAAAACCGGCGACAACCTACGTCATCCTGGTAACAACCTACGACAGCACCTACGTCAAGCTAAGCTCATTGGCGTCAAACCCACTGTCGGTAAAACATTTTCAACATGTTGAAAATTTAGCGGCGACCAGAAAGACGCGCTGAGGAGACTACACCTGGCGACCACCGGCCAACATGTGGGGACAAACTAGTGGCCTGTAGTTGTCTAAAAAAATTGCTTAAGTGGGGCAGGCCCATGAAGGAAGAAGGGAGGCCAGAGTGGAAGAAGGAAGGAAAAAGTAGCAGGGCAGCAGGCGTTAAAAGCTGACGGTGCAGGACAACTACAGGAATTAGTTCATCTCCTGCCCCCCTCGAAAATTAAAAAAAGGAACCCAGGTTTCTCTGGTGTTCAAGTGATCTTCATAGAAAGCTCCAAAATGCTTTCCAGGTACTTTTGAAATATAGTCAGTGTTTAAACGTGGGTAATAGTGCAATCCAGGAAAACAGGAACTCTTACACAAACCTTGTTGAGAAAGCACATTTCTACATGGACTTTGCACCTTGCCAGCTCCAGTCGAATCGCAAAAGCCCATCCCGCCCCAATCTCACCACCGTCCTGTGCTTCCAGCAGGGATCAGCAGCATGCCATGGATAAATGGACCATCTAAGTCTCCAACCCTAATCCGCAGAGTCTAGCTAACTCATCAGAGAGGTCCGCTGACTTGCAGGGAGACTTGGACTATTATACACTTCACAAGGGCTCTTTCAGCGCGATCTCTCCAATCCCCAGACATCTCTAATCCTCCTCACCTTCTCCTCAATCCCGTCTAAAAGGGGACGCAGTGAACAAGACGTTGGTGAGGCCACATTTCGAGTCCTGTGTGCAGTTTTGGTCACCCTGCTTTGGAAGCCTGTCATTAAGCTGAAAAGAGTGCAGGGCAGATTTTCCAAGGAAGTTGCCAGGATGCGAGTGCCTGCGCTATAAGGAAAGATTGGGCAGGCTAGGCCTTTAGTCCTTATAGTGCAGGAGCCCGAGGGATGATCTTATGCAGGTCTATAAATTCATGGGTAGGGTGAATGCACAGTCTTTTACCGAGGGTTGGGGGAACAAGAAACAAAGGTCATAGGTTTAAGGTGATAGGGATAAGATTTAATCGGGATCTGAGGGGCAACCTTTTCACTCAGAGAGTGGTGGTGAGATGGAACGAGCTGCCAGAGAAGGTAGCTGAGGCAGGTACTGCAACAGTATTTAAAAGACATGGCTAAGAAAGATTCGGTGCAATAGGGGCCAAACACAAGCAAATGGGATTAGCGTAGATGGGGCATCTTGGTCTGTATCGAGTCGAGCCAAAGGGCCTGTTTTTATGCTGTGTGGTTGTGTGAATCAGTGACTCCAATCCCCTTGCCCAACACGCCTACACACATCGCTAGTCTCTTTCACCCCCCCACACTCCTCCAATCTCCAGACTCAGGCAGCACAGTGGCACAGCGGTGGAATTGCAGCCAAAAAGCGCCAGCAATCCGGGTTCGATCCTGACTACGGGTGCTGTCTCTACGGAGTTTGTGATGTACTGCCTGTGGATGTGTGGGTTTTCTCCGGGTGCTCTGGTTTCCTCCCTCATACCAAAGACGTCCACATTCGTAGGTTAATTGGCTTCCACAGATTTTCCCTAGTGTGTAGAATAGAACTAGTGTATGGGTGACTGCTGGTCGGTGCAAAGGGCCTGTTTCTGCCCTGTATCTCCAAACTAAACTCACCCTTATAATCCCCCTGTGCACATGCACACTCTTTGCATGGGTTCCCACACGCTCCTCAAATACCCAACCGCCAACCAGACGTCAACTCCAGTTCCCATCCCCCCCCAGACCACACCTCACTCCTCTGCCCCCCCCGCCCCCCCCCCCCCCCCCAAACTTTACTCCCTCTCCATTCCCAAAAGTCCACGTACAGTGTCCTTTACTTTGAAAACTCTGTGGGGGGGGGGGGATGATCTGAGGCACAGAATACGATTCTAATTCCCGGGGTTTACCAGGTTTTGATCGTTCATGCAAAGTCATTGACTTGGGATCTTAAGTGTCACCGATTCTCTCCTGTTATTATAGTTATTTCCACAGTAATAACACCGCACAACGTGAACTGCCTCCCACACATTCCGGCTGCGCCTGCCTTCGCTGAGAGACAAGCCTGACACTAATTCCAACACTTAGCAACCAGCCGAGGGAAGGAATGTAAACTTCTCCACTCGCTGCTGTCTGCGGGGTCAGGAACTCTCCCTGACTCTGATTCATTATCAGTTCCCTCGTCCCCAGATTAAAGGGGAGCGGGAGGAGGGAGAGTGCGGCAGCACTGCCAAAGCCCTCGCGCCGCGAGGTGCCCAAATGGAACATCTTTTGAAGGAGAAGGATAAGGGAGGGCGTCCAAAGTGGCTTTTGTGGTTTACGAAGGATGTCAGTGCATTCATCCTCAGCCTGGGCACAGAGGCTCTGAGCGAACAGACTCACATATAGATGAAAGGAGCTGGAGAACAGAATGAGACACAGACTGTAGTACAGCACTTATATTTTTAGAACGGACATTTGGGAAATAGCACCCTAAAGACACTGGGCTTTAATATCATGTCATGGGGCTTCTTGTGGGACTTGCACTTCATCCCCGTGTTCAATCCACCATCAGTGGCAGCGGCCCCAAATAGTTTAGAGGTACAGCATGGAAACAGGCCCTTCGGCCCACTGAATCTGTGCCAGTCAGCCATCACTTCGTACACCAGCACCATCCGATACACTAGGGAGAATTAACTATTTTTACCGAAGCCAATTAACCTACAAACTTGCCTGGGAGCGTGGGAGGAAACCGGAGCACCCGGCGAAAATCCAGGTGGTCACGGGGAGAACGTACAGACTCCGTCTAGACAGCACCCGTAGTCAGGGTCCAACCCGGGTATCCGGCGCAGTGGGGCAGCAACTTTACCGCTGCGCCACTGTACTTCACCTGGGTGCCATGCAGTCTAGGAACATTTCAGGTAGGGTGCAGGCGCATTTTGTCTTTATTTGTTAATGTTAGAGCAAAAGGTTGAAGAGACCCTCACATAGGTAGGTCCCTGCTACCTTTCGGTGTGTGCAGAGTGAATCGGATGCCCGGCCAAAGTTTGCCACTCACCTTCAAACTGGGCAGCAATATATGCAAGGGAACACTGTTGTAAAACCTATGCCAAAGTCAACAGGGCGACACGGTGGCGCAGCGGTAGAGCTGCCACAGTGCCAGTGCCTGAGTTCAGTTCTGACCACAGGTGCTGTCTATGCGGAGTTTGTACGTTCTCCCCCGTGACCACGTGGGTTTTCTCCGGGTACTCCGGTTCACAAGTTCACAAGATATAGGAGTAGAATTAGGCCATTCGGCCCATCGAGTCTACTCCGCCATTCAATCATGGCTGATCTCTCCCTCCTAATCCCATTTTTCTGCCTTCTCCCCGTAACCCTTGACACCCGTTCTAATCAAGAATTTTCCTCCCATTTCTTCCCGACCCAAAACATTGCCGGCCTATTCCCCACCACAATTGCTGCATGACCCGCTGAGTTCCTCCAGCACTTTGCGTTTTATGGAACTTTGTGATTTTGGGGTCACTTGGTTCACATCAGTTGAGCTGCTCTTCCTGAGACTCAAACTTACTACTTTGGTTGAAGCCTTTTATCTTTGAGACTCCAGTTTGCCATTTTGACATTAATGGTGTACTGAATCTATTTGAAAGATGCTTTCTCAATGATAGTTGATGCCAGAAATGGGTTCATTATAGCTGTTCAGAGCCATCTTGAGATTGATGTCTTCTGTTACCTTAAGAGACAGCGTTCCACGGTTAAATCTTAAGATATTGCTTGTACCGTCCATGGAATGGTGTTAAAAGCTATCACTAATAAAGGTCTATGACAAGGTGAGTGACCAAGCAATAGTGATAAGATGCTCTAGAGACCAGTTCAGTTCATAACTTCTAAAAGCAGAATTAGGGCATTCGGCCCATCAAGTCTACCGCCATTCAATCATGGCTGATCTATCTTTCCCTCTCATCCCCATTCTCCGGCCTTCTCCCCATAACCCCTGACATCCTTACTAATCAAGTATCTGTCAATCTCCGCGTTAAAAATACCCAATGACTTGGCAATGAATTCCACAGATTCACCACCCTCTGACTTCAGTGATAGAAAGTGCACAACAGCCGGCTTTAATTCCCCACTGGTATCTTTGCCAACAGCAGCGGCAAGGGAAAAGATACCCGCGTATTCATTGTGGCACTGGGTATTTGTCATGGTATTCAATGATTGCCATGAGGTTAAAATCCACCAGCACTGCACTTGGAGTGTGCACAGGAGAATCACATCCGAGCTCAAACCACTGTGGTGCTCTGCTGGGAACACAAGATCATTGAAGCTGATATTCAGTGACAATGTTTACTGAATTGGATCTCTGAATTAACAACTCTCCAAAGATCCCAAAAATTTGGAAGTTGCAAAATCTTTTCTTGGGCTTGGGTCTAAGAAGAGGCATGATTCATTTTTTAATCGAAATCATTACGTCAAGTAATTGGCAGCACAGTCACGCAGCGGTAGAGTTGCTGCCTTACAGCGCCAGAGACCCAGGTTCGATCCTCACTGCGGCCGCTGTCTGTACGGAGTTCGTACGTTCTCCATGTGACCGCGTGGGTTTTCTCCGGGTGCTCTGGTTTCCTCCCACACTCCAAATAGGTGCAGGTTTGTTGGCTAATTGGCTTTGGTCAAAATTGCAAATCGTCCCTCGTGTGTAGGATAGTGCTAGTGTATGGGGTGATCGTGGTCGGTGCGCACCCGGTGGGCCGAAGGGGCTGTTTCCACGCTGTATCTCTGAAGTCTCAAGTGTCTGAAACAGATGCGGTGAAAGAATTGTGTGAAGAGAGCGACCTTCCAACCCCTGCTGGCACTGTGGCTCAGAAGAAACTGAGCAGCATGAGAACTATAGCACCTCATTTAATCGCCAGTGAGGGGTGGGTCCTGATCAATCCGTCTTACCCCTGCCCCTTAATCAAGAGACCAGATAGGAGTTCAGTAACTGTCAAATGTAAAGAGGCTCGCAACAATACTCAGCACCAAATTATTTCTGCAGAGTCCTGCTGAATGATTGTGCAGACATAATCACTTTAATTGCAAAGCATCACAAACAACAGGCACGGAAATTTTACCCCCGTAATTTTATTAATATCCAATTACTCCGTGTTGCCAATGGTCATTTTCTGCAGCAAACCAGCTATCTGCCTCGGCAGCTGCCCGAACAATGAGAGAGCACTTGCTGGAAGATGTTCATTAAATCCCACCCCCCCAATCAGAACCACCATCTCCACTGGACGGCCAATAAAGGTTGTTTCACCAGGGCTGATTTAAAACTGGGAACGTTCAAGCCTTCTTTGAACGCAAGCCTGTCATTAGCGCTGCACCAAACACAGAGTGGCTGCACCTAAGCTGCAATCCAATAAAAGAGCTACTTGCCTATTTATCATCTTCAGGCCTTTTTATCACCGTGCAGATGGCGTCAACCTTTGCAGGGCGCAGCAGTCAGTGCATCTGCACTGGGCCCGGCTTGACATGATCAACATGCAGCTCTGTGGGTGTGAGGTTGCTGTGGACATGTCCATATATTGTACAATGCGCATTGCATGTATACATCGGATCCATTAATCAACCCATACATCCATCCTCAGACGGACATATCAATCTATTTATCCTTTTTCTCCCATTCACTCTCACTCTCTCTCTCTCTCTCTCACACACAGAATGGGTATCATATAAGTACCTGTGAGGTGATTCATCTGCTGCTCACAATATTAGTTGGATGGGAATTTATCCTTTTACTCCCTCTGTCCCTTCCTTCCCTCCCTCCCTCTCTCTCTGCCTCTTCCCCTCCCTCTCTCTCTCTGAATGGGTGTCTATATATAAGGACCTCTGAGGTGATTCACCCTCTGTGCACAATACCGATTGGATGGGATTTTATCCTTTCTCTCTCTCTCTCTCTCTCTCTCTCTCTCCTATCCCCCCCTCTTCCCCTCTCCCTCTCCCCACTCACTCGCCCTCCCTCATATCTCCCCCTACCTCGCCCCCCCCCCCCCCTTCTCTGAATGGGTATCCATACAAAAGCACCTGTGAGTTGATTCATCCGCTGTGCACAATACTAGTTGGATGGCAATTTATCTTGACACAGCTAAGCATGATTTCAGAGTTCCACCACACAAGGGGGGGGGGGGGGGGGGAGGAACATAGCCTCCCTGTACTCTCCTGCACCAGCTGTCTAGCTGGCTGGTGTCTCAGCACCCGGTAGGGAAGAAGACGATGCCTTCTTGAAACTATAACCACGAGGGGTGGCGGTGATACGGTGGGGATGTTGTGGTCAGCGTCGGGCCAGATGGTTGCAACTCCACGGCCCCTAATCGCCGGCCCGAACAATAATCCGTGTCAGGCAAGGGTCCATTTCTTCCGACCTTTATCCAGCCCAGCGTATTAATTATCTTCCATGTGAACAAACAAGCTATTCTTGATAATTACACAGCACACCAACAAAGCACGGGTTGACTTCTGAACTGCGCTGACCTCTTGTCACTCCCGTGACCTTTGCCACTGGCCTGCCTGACCCTTCCTGACAACCACCCAAAAATTAGTCATTAATCAAGTGGTGCTGACAGAATAAAGGCAGGGGTTGTGGCCTGACCACAACACAGGCAAGACCTTTCCCCGCGTCCGCCTGCAGTCAGTCTCCTACCACCCCGCCCCCTCCCCATCCCGCCACCCCTGGGTCACCGCTGGGAAAAAAACACCTCATATTCTTTATCTGCCTCGGTAACATTATTTCAGTCAGGATGTTCATTAATCTCAGAGGTAGAGAGATTAGTGTTCACCGCCTGAAGTCCATTTTATTTAGTTATATTATACTGCGGAGTAAAGCTGAAAGGAAAGACTTAAATCCAGACACATGTTTCCCCACTCCACCAGCGTTTAGACTTGATAGAGATACGGCGCGGAAACAGGCACTTCGGCCCTCCGAGCCCGCGCCGACCAGCTATGCACTAGCACCATCCAACACACGAGGGATAATTTACAATTTTTACCAGAGCCAATTGACCTGCAAACCCGTACGTCTGCGGAGTGTGAGAGAAATCCAGAGCACACGGAGAAAATGCACGCGGACGCAGGGAGAACGTACAAACTCCATACAGACAGCACCTGTAGGCAAGATCGAACCCTGGTCTCTGGCGCTGCAAGGCAACAACTCTACCGCTGTGCCAATGTACCTCCCAGAGGTAATGGCAATGAGCTGGATTGATTCCTCACCCAGTTCAATAGCTTTCCACCCTCAGCCTATCATTTCTTGGCAGATCGCAACAATTTATCAGTAACAGCAATAATGGCCAATTTCACATAATCGAAGGCTCCCGCCGATTTCAAAACAACTCTGATCAATAAATTTAATACAAATGTTCTCCACCCCCCCCCCCCCCCCTTCACCGTTCCTCCTCCCTTCACTTTCCCCCCTCACTCACCCACACTCCCTTTCCAATTTGCAAACTAAGCAGGGACACGGGACCTGGACCAAGGACTGTGGCCCCAGCGTCAATATTCGGCAACATCTAGGCAATGGAGACAATAAAGAAGTCTTGTATTATATGACTGCACTTTCTACAGCTGGCAGAAGCTGTTAATAGCAAACAAATGGAGACACAAGAGACTGCAGACGCTGAAATTGCGAGCCAACAGTAAACTGCTGGAGCAAGTCAACAGATCAGCCGGTATTGCTAGATCCAAAATATAGACACTAAATGCTGGAGTAACTCAGTGGGTCAGGCAGCATCTGTGGAGAAATTCTATAGGTAACGTTTCTGGTCGAGAACCTTCTTTAGACTGAGCGTCCAGGGAGAGTGAAACTAGAACAGATCGGAGCCAGCACCGATCACTCAAGAAAAGGTGGAGCCCACAACAGTCCATTGTTGGCTGTGGAAGATGTGATGATGAAGGGATACCTGCAAGATGACGAGGGTGGGGGAGGGACAGAGAGAGAGAGGGAATGACAGGGTTGTAGATGCCAGTTGCAAGCCAACTCAATTCCCATACTGGCATAGAATGAAGAACATGGAAGAGCACAGTACAGGAAGAGGTGCTTCAGCCCACAGTGACTGTGCCAAACACCATGCCAAGTGAAACTGATCTCCTCACGATCTGTCTGAAGAAGGGTTCCGACCCGAAACGTCACCCATTCCTTCTCTCCAGAGATGCTGCCTGACCCGCTGAGTTACTCCAGCAATTTGTATTCTACCGTCAGTATAAACCTGCAGCTGCAGCTCCTTCCTACCTCATTAGAGATCCTCGGACTATCATTGATCTGACTTTACTGGACTTGCACTCAATGTTATTCACATTATTCCCTTTATCATGTATCTGTACACTGTGGATGGCTCGATTGTAATCATGCACTACATTGTCTTTCCACTGACTGGTTAGCACACAACAAAAGCATTTATCTCCACGTTGGTACAAACTGCACAGGAATCTGATTGAAGAAGCACCTCGCATCCACCATCCATGGACATCATTACAATGAGGTGTCTTCAACACAAGTGCTGCCTTTTGCCACCAATCCCAAAATATCTTTACCTTTAATGATGATAACTGGCAACAGGAGCGGTGGTAATTCAGTCACAGATTAATAAACGCTGGAAACTCTCCTTTGGCCCAATTCATCCACACTCATCAAGATGCCCATCTAAACTGGTCCCATTTAAACTACGTCCCTCTAAACCATCCCTCCTATCCATGGACCTATCTTTTAAATGTTTTTATTTACTTGCCTCAACCACATCCTCTGGCAGCTCATACCAACCTCTGTGATGCAATGGTTGCCCCTCAGGTTCCTATTAAATCAAACCACATACACTGCTGGATTAACTCAGCGGATCAACGCACACCAGCACTTTGTGTTTTGCTGAAGATTCCAGCACCTACAGTTCCTTGTGTCATCTACTGAATCTTCCGAGGGTGGATCAAGTTAGGGGAAGAGAGTTAGCCCTGCTGAATTTCACCGCGGCCTGGTTTAAAAGGGCCCTTTTCGCTCTTTGCCCCTCCAGTTTTTTTTCCGCACTCCACCCCCCAACTACAATCATCCTGAAGAAGAGTCCCGACCCGAAACGTCACCTGTCCATGTTCTCCAGAGATGCTGCCTGAGTTATTCCAGCACCCTGCGTCTATCACAGGAACAGGCTCTTCGGCTCACAATGTCTGTGATGCACGATGCATGATGCCAAGGTCAACTAATTTCATCTGCTGCATCTGGTGCATATGTTTGCACATGGAAAAAAACGATTTCCATTTGTGCAGAACTGCAAAAAACGTTGGGATTTCTGGGTCAACATTTCTCTGTATTTTTAATACATTTGAACTGCTGCATATTTGATGCACCTCCCGTATGTTACACATGCCTTCCACCACGCTGTTCCATCACATTACAAGAACAGCAAGACTTTTGAGCATTGCCACAGGAAACCTGCTGATAAGATACGAAAAGGTCATCACTCACTCTTGTAAGTGTAACTGAAAGACTTGCACAACACTTTCCACTTAATTTTGACTTTTTTTCTTCTGTACGTTTATTCGATGAAACATTTTTCATTTGCTAAACAGGTCAAGCATGTTAAATGCTGCACATCACTTACCGGAAGGTTGAATCTTCCTGCGATAATCTTTCTGATGATTTGAATAATTCTCTTCATTATGGGCCTGTTTTTGTATTGCTTAATACCCAACAGGGATGCAAAACTGTTGGAAGTTGAGAACACACAAAGTGCTGGAGTAACTCAGCAGGTCAGGCAGCATCTCTGGAGAACTTGGATAGGTGACGTTTCAGGTCGAGACCCTCCTCCAGACTGGAGTCTGATATTGTCTGAAGAAGGGTCTCGACTCCAGCACTTTGCGTCCTTTTATGTATTAACCAGATTATTTGTCCCTACAGTAGGAAGATGATACATGATAAAGTTCTCTCTAAAGAATTGTTTAATCTGCCTTCTCCAGTCGATGTATTCACCACCCACAGATGCTGCCTGACTCACTGTGGTTTTCCAGCTTTTACTGTATCTTTAAAGGGCCTGTCTTCGGCGACTGCCGGCATCATTGACTGACCGCATCACCGAAAAATACTCGGCGTGATGCGGTGAGACGACGTATGACCCGGGGGTGACACAACGTGATGGCCTATGATGCGCGGTGATTTTTTGTCGCCGCTGGATTTTGAAATGTTCAAAATCTTTTAAAGATACGGATATGACGCCAGCAAAATCTCCAAGTGGGCCAGGCCCTTTGCACCCCGTACTCCAGAAGCCCTGTATACATAAATATTTCATTTAATAAAACTCGAGGCTTGAAGGCCCATGTGTTCCACCCTTCGGATTCACACAGACTGAGGCTCGTCAATTAGAGCTATGAGGAAGGATTGCTTTGTTTTCTTTGAAAAAAAGGAGATTTAATTGATGCATATAAAGTTCTGACTGGGTAAACATAAATAATATATTTCCCATAGCAGCGAGAGCAGTAATTAGTGGACATGGATTTAAATGAAAACAATCGGTAGATTTATTAGACAGAAGTTGAGATGAAAATTACTTCACATAATAAATGTTGGGGACTGGAACTTAATACCTGGAAAATAGTATTAGGATGAGTACCAGAAGAGGTGGAAAGTATTAGTCCATGGATCACGAGCTGGAATGTACACAATAGGTTTCATGACAGATCGCACAATAGGCCATAGAATACCCTATCTATCCATACAAATTGCTGGAGGAACTCAGCGGATCAGGCAGCATCTCTAGAGAAAAGGGAAAAGGTGATGTTTCAGGTCGGAACCGTTCTTCAGACAGAAAGATAGAGAAGACCAGAACAAAACAGGGCTGGCACCAGATGACCTTGTGAAGGTTGGAGTCCATAATGGCCCATTGTTGGCTGGGGAAGGTGTGCTAACTACAGGGATACAAGGATGTGAACACTAGAACTAGTAGTTAAAGAAGGAACTGCAGATGCTGGAGAATCGAGGGTTTGACAAGAAGCTGGAGAAACTCAGCGGGTGCAGCAGCATCTAAGGGTAGATAGGGTGTAGTAGGCTGACTAGGGTGGGGGAGGGGGTGGGGGGCAAAGAGGGGGGTGGGGAAAGAAATGCGGGAGTTACTTGGAAATTACCACTGTGTTGTAAGCTGCCCGACCGAAATACAAGGTGCCGTTCATCCAATTTGTGTGCGGCCTCAGTCTGACGTTGGAGGAAGCCCAGGACAGAAAGGTCAATATGAGCACTGGACGGGGAATTAAAATGTTTGTCAACCGGGAGATCGCCTTGGTCAAGGCCAACTGAGCGTGAGTTTTCAGTGAAACGGTCGGCAAGTTTACGCTTGGTCTCGCCGATATATAGGAGCCCACACCCTATCTACCCATGATAATCCTCAATGGTCTGTCACAGGTAGATAGAGTGGTAAAGAAGGCTTATGGTGCATTGGCCTTCATCTGTCATGGCACTGAGTAGAAGAGTTGGGACATGTTATAGTTGTACAGGAGGCAAGTTGGTGAGGCCGCATTTGGAGCAACGCATTCAGTTCTGCTCACCTTGCTATAGAAAGACTGTCATTAAGCTGGCAAAACTGCAGATAGGATTTCTGAGGATGTTGCCAGGACTCTCGAGCCTCAGCTACAGGGAGAGGTTTGGCAGACTAGGACTTTATTCCTTGGAACGCAGGAGGCTAAGAGTTGATCTTATAATGGTATATAAATTCATGAGGAGAATAGATAGGGTGAATGCACAGTCTATTCCCCTGAGTAGGGGAATAAGGAACCAGGGGACTTAATTTAAGATGAGAACGGAAAGATTTATTAGTTACCCGAAGGGCAACTTTTTCCACACAGAGGGTGGTAGGTATATGGAATGAACTGTCAGAGGAGGTAGTTGAGGCAGCTACTTAGAAACATAGACATAGAAACATAGAAAATAGGTGCTGGAGTAGGCCATTCGGCCCTTCGAGCCTGCACCACCATTCAATATGATCATGGCTGATCATCCAACTCAGTATCCAGTACCTGCCTTATCTCCATACCCCCTGATCCCCTTCGCCACAAGGGCCACATCTAACTCCCTCTTAAATACAGCCAATGAACTGGCCTAAACTACCTTCTGTGGCAGAGAATTCCACAGATTCACCACTCTGTGTGTGAAAAATGTTTTTCTCATCTCGGTCCTAAAAGACTTTCCCCTCATCCTTAAACTGTGACCCCTTGTTCTGGACTTCCCCAACATCGGGAACAATCTTCCTGCATCTAGCCTGTCCAACCCCTTAAGAATTTTGTAAGTTTCTATAAGATCCCCCCTCAATCTTCTAACTTCTAGCGAGTACAAGCCGAGTCTATCGAGTCTTCATATGGAAGTCCTGCCATCCCTGTACAATAACAACATTTAAAACACACTTTGACAGGTACATGGAGAGGATAGGTTTAGAGGGATATGGGTCAAACATGGGCAAATGGGACCAGCTTAGATGGGGCATTGTGGTTAGCATGGACGAGTTGGGAGGAAGGGCCTGTCTCTGTGCTGTGTGGCACAATGATCTCAATCACCGGAAGATTTATTGGAGGTAACAAGGTTACAATTTTCCCCAGAGTTATCTTTAACATTGCAGCGCAGCACTACCTCTCCCTGAGAACCAATCTACAGATTAAACTTTCCCCAGCAACACTAGTCAACTTCAGATCAATCCGACAGCAATTATCCTTTAATTAAACCTTGGGGTGTCCCCGGTTTACATAATTAAACCTCACGGCCACAGGGGAACACACCTCCACTCTGCTAATGAAACAATACATTAACTGTTACACTCTGTAATACTCCTGCCCTTGGAAACAGAGGCACAGAGGATAGACCTCTTTATGCAGTTAGTCATTCCTCTTCTCCTTCCACAAACAACAATGTTTAATGCAACTAAACCAAACAAAACCCAGAGGATGTCACCAAATAAAAGTCATGACTGGCCTTCAAGGAGATGTTAGGACAGATGACCAAAGAGTAACTTTAAATGAAGTGAGACGGACAGAAGAGTTTTGGGAGGAAATTCAGGAGCACAAGACTTTAGCTGAAGATCATCAGGTCATAAGGTCATAAGTGATACGAGTAGAATTAGGCCATTCGGCCCATCAAGTCTACTCCACCATTCAATCGTGGCTGATCTATCTCCCTCCTAACCCTATTCTCCTGCCTTCTTCCCAAAACCCTTGACACCCGTACTAATCAAGAATCTAACTATCTCTGCCTTAATATCCACTGACATGGCTACCACAGCCTTCTGTGGCCGATGAGTTGGAGGGATTAAACATTTGGGTTGATTCATGAGTTATACAGCATGGAAACAGGCCCTTCGGCCTAACCTGTCCACGCCGACCGAGGTGCCTCATCGAAGCTTGTCCCATTTGCCCGTGCCTGGCCCATGTACCTCTAAACCTATCTATGTTCCCGTCCAAGTGTCTTTTAAATGTTATTATAATACCTGCCTCAACTACTTCCAGTTCCAGTGGAGAGGTCCAGTTGGAGGAGTGGAAATAAAGAGGGTGATTTGATAAATCGGGATCGATAGGGCACATGCACACAGTCTTTCACCCAGAGTATGGGAATCATTTGGAGCGGCACAGTGGCGCAGCGGTGGAGTTGCTGCCTTACAACGCGAAAGACCCAGGATCGAGTCTGACTACGGGTGCTGTCAGTACAGAGTTTGTACGTTCTCCCCATGACCATGTGGGTTTTTTCCCACACTCCAAAGACGTACAGATTTGCAGGTTAATTGGCTTTGGTACAATTATAAATTGTCCCCAGTGTGTAGGATGGTACTAGAGTACTGGTCAGCATGGACTTGGTGGACCAAAGGGCCTGTTTCCCCGCTGTTTCTCTAGAGTCCAAAGTGAAGTCTAAAGAACCAGATGACATGGGTTTAAGGTGAGAGGGAAAGATTTAATGGGAAATTTTCACACAAAGGGTGGTGGGTATATAACAAGCTTCCAGTGGAGGTATTTGAGGCAGGGAAAGACACTTGGACAGGGACATAGATAGGTTTAGAGGTACATGGACCAGGCACGGGCACATGGGACAAGCTTCGATGAGGCATCTCGGTCAGCATGGACCAGATGGGCCGATGGGCCTGTTTCCGTGCTGTATAACTCTCTGAAAGGTTGTAGATGCTTGAGTAATCTGGAATCTTGGGTAAAACACAATGCTGTGTGTGGTGACTCCACAAGCCAGGCAGCATCTGTGGAGAGCATGGAGAACAGGTGACATTTCGTGTTGGGACACTTTATCCTTCACAGAGGGGTGGGTCGCAGTGACAGAGGGTCTCGCAGAACCCCCATCAGAGAGAGGAGGGGGACAACTTCAAATTCAGGATACAGGGTGCCGACCTGAAATGTCACCTGTCCATACCCTACCTGTCCCGCTAAGTTGCTCCAGCACCTTGTGTTTTACGCTATATAAATGTTGCTTCTCTTTCTATGAAGCTGACGGCGACCGCTTAGATTTTTAGATTTGAAGCAGTGAGATTTTCTCTCATAAGCAGACTTGATTGTACAGTCACATTATAATATTTTGACATGTCTATTTATAGTCTTCCCGATTACATCCTTCTGAGTATGTCTTTACCAGCCTTATAGTGCAGTGCAGCAGCTCCCTAAATGAAGCATGCTTCAGACAAAAGGAAGGATTCTGAATTCAGGGGAACGGGCGCGACGGAAGGGGATTTAGTTCAAGTGTCTGAAGGGCATTTTGGTCCAGCTGTGGTAAACGTCAAAAAATGATCTCCCCACGGTGTCAGATTAAGAATGTGGGCCATTTCAAACTAGCTCTCCTGTCACCTGTACAATCCTGACTACGGCTGCTGTCTGTACGGAGTTTGCACGTTCTCCCTGTGACTGCATGGTTTTCTCCCACACTCCAAAGGCACACAGGTTTGTAGGTTAATAGGTTTCTGTAAAATTGTAAATAGCGCTAATGTACAGGGTGATCGCTGGTCGGTGCGGACACGGTGGGCCGAGGGGCCAGCTTCCGCGCTGGTTCTATGCTGCATCTCTAAAGTCTTAAATCTAAAAGAAAACACACTGGGTATCCCTTTATGTATAAAAAGAGTGCTGCTTATTTTATTCCTGCTTTCTATCATCCATCCACAAAAGAAAGGAGGAGGAAGAGGGCTGCATTTTTCACAGTGCAGGTCTGCATGATGCACCCCGGGGGAGGGGGGAGGGTAGGGCAGATGTGGCGGGGGTTCAGTTAGGAGAGAGCCCTTGATATTAGCTGCTGCCAGCACACCACACCTAGAGCACACCCTAGCTTAAAAAGAATCACAAGAGAGGTCCCTCTGACAACCGCCTCATCTCATTAATCTTGATGAGCTTCTGCTGAACGCACTTTCATGGGCTTTCAAACTGTTCACTAATTGCAATTAATCACTCGCTGAAACAGATGTCAGGAACAATGGAATTTGGAAGACTGGATGCTTGATAAAGCTGTCAGCTCAGAGTTTGTTTCATGTGTGTTTGTGTATACGTATGTGCATGCGTATGTATCTGTGACTGTCTCCGCCTGTGTATGTCATCCTATATGTCTGTGTGTGTATATCTATGTGTGTTTGTATGCACCAGTATGTTTGTATATATGTGTTATATGTCTGGATCTAAATTGTGTGTATGTGCATTTGTGTGTTAATCTATGTGTGTATGGGTGTATGTGTAGATTTGTTACACTATTTATGTGTATCTCTGTGTGTGCCTGTGAGCATATTTCTGGGTGTGTGTGTATAGATGCATGTGTAGATCTGTTACCGTGTGTGTATATATTTCTGGGTGTGTATGTATAGATGCATGTATAGATCTGTTACTGTGCGTGCGTGAGGCTGCCAAGAGGCCACAACAACACCTTCTTTCTTCCATTGGTTCGGAATATCAGTTTGACCTCTCTCTAACAATGATAGCAGCTGTCAAGCTCCCAACTCGAAAAGTGGATCAAATTAGAGAGAAATAGGCATCATCAAATATTTAAGAACACGCTCGCTCTCAACCACTTTACAGCTCTCTTTCCCACTTGATTGACTAAAACGTTCCTTCAAGGCATTAGAAACGCAACGCAACATGCGTATGAGCCGATCTCTTTCTGCGGTTGCCCCCACCTCCAGCCCCAACTCTCCTCAATATCCTTTAATATCTTAAAAGTCTATTGAATTTCCCATACTTTGGATTGTCCTGGGAGCTGAAATATTTATGGAGTGTGGATATTCAGTAACTGGGATATTGTTTTTATTTTGCAAGCTACGCCTGATGGTGATTTTCTGTGTGGATCACATGCTGTTGACAGCTGGCAGGGAGGAGGGGTGCAAAAACAAAATAAAAACATCATACATAAGGGAGGAATAGGATTTCAAAGCGTCAATCCTTTGGATGCTGGTGAGAAGTCACAAGATTAAGTGACACGTAAATAAAGTGGCAACAGTATTGAGCCTTTTTAAGAACATTACAGAATGAGTCAGGTGCACACAAACTGTATTGTCAGCAGTAGTTCGGTTCAGTGATACAGCGTGGAAACAGGCCTTTCGGCCCACCGAGTCCATGCCGTCAGTGATCACCCATACACTAGTTCTATCCTACACACTGGGGACAATTCTTGCCGAGGCCAATTTACCTACAAACCTGCACGTCTTTGGCATGTGGGAGGAAACCAGAGCACCCGGAAAAAAAGCCCGCGCGGTCACAGGGGGAACGTACAAACTCCGCACAGACAGCACCCATAGTCAGGATCGAACCCGGGTCTCTGGCGCTATAAGGCAGCAACTCTTCTAGTTATCTCCTACATTAGCTGGTGCTATCATTTTAGGGAGGAGTGGATAGTTTGTAGATATTTAAATAAATAATATCACCCTGAATTTGGGATTCATTCTGAATTTATTTCAGGGCTGACTTCAAAACATTTTAACATCAGTTCCAAATTTTTATTTTTTCACTAAAGATAAGGGATGCTCTATAAAACACACGCTTGATATAGACATCACTTGTATTAACGTTGAATGACTCTCCTCTATGCAACCACACACGTCTGGCCACACACTCATCTCCCTGCTACCTTCAGGTAGAAGGTACAGGAGCCTGAGGACTGCAATGACCAGGTTCAGGAATAGCTACTTCCCCACAGCCATCAGGCTATTAAACTTGGCTTGGACAAAATTCTGAACATTAATAACCCTTTATCTGTTATTTGCACTTTACCAGTTTATTCATTCATGTGTGTATTTACGTATATAATGGTATATGGACACACTGATCTGTTTTGTAGTCAATGCCTACTATGTCCTGTTGGTGCTAAGCAAAGAAAGAATTTCATTGTCCTGTCAGGGACACATGACAATAAACTCTTTTGACTTTTTGACTTGCTTAAGCCAGAATGCGCTGTTGCTCTGACAGCTTATCTCTCAGATACAAACAAAATGCTGGAGTAACTCAGCGAGTCAGACAGCAGCTCTGGAGAAAATAAATAGGTGATGGTTCGGGTTGAGACCCTTCTTCAGACTGAGTCAGGGGAACGGGAAACGAGAGACATTGACGGTGATATGTAGAGATATAGAACAGATGAATGAAAGATATGCAAAAAAGGAACAACGATAAAGGAAGCAGTCCATTATTAGCTGTGGGCTAGGTGAGAACGAGCTATACAGACGATGAAACTCAACAGGACAACAGTGAAACTAGTACAACGACTAGGGTGGGGGAGGAACGGAGAGAGAGGATATTCAAGGCTTACCCCAAGTTAGAGAAATCAAGATTTACTCCGCTGGGTTGTAAAATATGATGTGCTGTTCCTCCAATATGTGGTTTGGCCTCACTCTGACAATGGAGGAGGCCACTCAGGTAGGTTGTCCATGTCCAATCCCTGACACCTGCCCCAGATTATGGAGCCCACCCACCCTCCATCCTGGTCTGCGTCATAGCAACACACCTCACAAAAGATGGCGGTAAGAAATAAAAATGGATTAGCACTTGTTAATACTCCTGCGTGTTGAAGTCACTTGCCTGAAGTGGTCTTGGCCTGCAAGTCCTATACTTTACTGATACGCTGCAGGGAGAGTGGAATTCCCATAGTCTTTAAACTTTAGACATGCAGCGGCGAAACAGGCCCTTCGGCCCACCGAGTCAGCGCCGACCAGCGATCACCCTGTACAGTAGCGTTATCCATGAAGTAGCACAGAATCTGCAGCACAGCAATCATGCCGTGAAACGGCATTTTAATTTCAGGTTTCTGCTTTCATGGAGGTAACGAGGTATTTTGAAAAAGAAAAAAAACACACAAAACGACAACTCACGTGACAAGGGACCTCTTGAACAACAGCTGATTCTTAAGTGGCAGTGTGATGCCCTTCTCTGGAGCGGTGGGTGGTAGGAAGAGTATTAAATGCAAAGAACATATATTTAGCAGGTCACAGGAATTGTGAAATAAGAATAAGAGGTAAGCCATTTAGAACGGAGATGAGGAAACACTTTTTCACACAGAGAGTTGTGAATCTGTGGAATTCTCTGCCTCAAAGGGGGGTGGAGGCCGGTTCTCTGGATACTTTCAAGAGAGAGTTGGATAGGCCTCTTAAAGATAGCGGAGTCAGGGGATATGGGGAGAAGGCAGGAACGGGGTACTGATTGGGGATGATCAGCCATGATCATATTGAATGGCGGTGCTAGCTCGAAGGGCCGAATGGCCCACTTCTGCACCTATTGTCTATTGTGTCTGAAGGCCTCTTATGAATTCCTTAAATGAGGCAGTTTAAAAGCTCCAGATTAAAAGCAGGCTTTTATTTTGTTTTAATATATTTGCAAGATCTGGTGAAGTAACATTTAATCGTCAGTGCCCTCTCAGCTGGCGGTGTGAGCCATTTTCAGTGAAAGTCTGTGGGGATTTGCAGTCCCAATTCACAAGCCTCCTGGAACAAAATATTGTAATTACCGAGAGAAAGAAATGACATTCGGCGTCAAAAGAAAACACATTGCACAATCTCTGCCGTGTGGCGTCGAGTGGTAAGAATGATTCGGAGCACTGACGGAGGTTTACAAATACATTGCATGCAAAACATCCGTGTGCTACGTTTAAGGCTGCGCCTGGCTTGGCGCTCTCGGTAAGGATGTACAGAATCAAGTGTTATCTGCACAGCTGTGCCCTCCCACCTATGGTGTCATTTACTCCCCGTGCACTATTAATGATCACAGAATGACGACACAGATGGCTTCCCCCACTGTTCACCAGGGACATTTTTGCAGTGCAGTGCAGAGGAAATTCCTTTCCACTGGGCTGAATCATTTCAGATAACAAACATTTGATTCCAGGCCTCACACAAACTTCTTGTGGTCTCTCACGACTTGGCTTGTGTATACTCATCACGATACTATTAGGCTGAAGAGCCAACCGATGTGACACAATCATTTCCAGGCAGTGCTGTTCCTCGGCAACATAAGAACCCCCCAGAGAAACCAATAAGTTAAATTGGGAGAGAGCGCACAATTTTTTACTTATTTGCTCACGGGATGCTGTCATCACATTTAGAGTGAATCCTTAATCACCCCCTGAACTGTGGAGACAATTACGAGATAATCACTACAGGAGCAGTACACAGAATACTCAAAGGACTCAGCGGGTCAGGCAGCATCTGGGGAGGGAATGGACAGATGGTAATTTGGATTGGGACCCTTCTTCATTCCATGATAGCCGTGCTTGAAATTTAAAAAGCATGTAGGACAGATCAGAATGAGCGATCAGAAAAAAAAGTGAAGGGAAATTAGTTGTGCCATTTGTAGGAACGATCAGAGTTCACAAGTCGTAGGAGCCGAATTAGGCCATTCAGCCCATCGAGTCTACTCCGCCATTCAATCATGGCTGATCTATCTTTCCCACTCAACCCCATACTCCTGCCTTCGCCCCATAACCCCTGACAACCGTATTAATCAAGAATTTGTCAATCACTGCCTTAAAAATACCCAGTAATTTGACCTCCACAACCGTCTGCGGTAATGAATTCCACAGACTCACCACCAACTGTCTAAAGAAATTCCTCCTCATCTCCTTTTTAAAGGTGCGTTCTTTTATTCTAAGGCTATGGACTCTGGTCCTAGACTCTCCCACACGTGGAAACACCCTCTCCACATTCAAGCTATCCGGGCCTTTCACTATTCGGTAAGTATCAATGAGGGCCCGCCTCATTGATTGTAGGTATGTGCAAAAGATTTGAAGCGTCACCCATCCCTTTCCTCCAGAGATGCTGCCTGACCCGCTGAGTTATTCCAGCACTTTGTGTGCCTATCTTTGGTGTAAACCAGCATCTGCAGTTCTTTGTTTGTACACTTAATATTTATGAGACTTAACATTGATAACCCTCCATAAGAACTGTTAGGTTCTCCCTCTCCAGAGTTGCTGCCTGACCTGCTGAGAATTTCGAGCAATTTCTGCTTCATTTCAGCTTTGCAGAATCTGCGGTATTTTTCTTTAGGATCAATAAAGACAGACAATTTCAACATGATTACAATGCACTTTACAGGAATGCTAATTGGTTGAAAGCTAGTTGCATTAACAACAAAAGTGTGTTGCTGACTTTAAAATGATTTGAGAGGTAGTTAAGGGCTTTAAACACATGCGGGTCTTTCATTCAAGAGAAGCCTCAAGCTACAGTAATAATCATATTCACCAACATACTGTACGAGATGCTGTCCTTATACAATAACATAACCTACACTGATAGCAAGGATGGCCACCCAATTGACACATGCAGATCATTATAAATATGTAAAGTTACCCGACAGGTTGAGCAAGTGATGTGAATTACCGACAGCTACACCCATACCTCGTGACATTTCCGCATGGAATTTACTTGGTCGAATGAGGCTAAAGTTTTAATAAAGCTTCCGTGTGATAATGAGGCCCAATGACAAGGTAGACAAAAGTGGTGGAGAAACTCAGCGGGTGCAGCAGCATCTATGGAGCGAAGGAAATAGGCAACGTTTCGGGCCGAAAACCCTTCTTCAGCCAAATTATAGTCTTGATGCTGCCTTACTTCCAAAGCATGAAGTCATCTGCCTCAAAGTTAGGCACTCTGCATATTGGAAATGGGCACAAAGTGCCGGAGTAACTCGGCGGGCCAGGCAGCATCACTGGAGAACCCTTCTTCAGAAGAACGACCCAAAATGTCACCCATCCTTTTTCTCCAGAGATGCTGCCTGACTCAGTGAGTTACTCCAGCACTTTGTGTCCATCTTTAGTATAAACCAGCATCTGCAGTTCCTTCCCACACACTCTGTACATTTGGTACCGTTCCACATGACAACTGGTTGAACAATTAGATGAAGATGGCAATGCGTACAGAGATAGACTTGGAGTTGAGGGCTAAAGTTAATTTCCTGAAAGACGTCGTGGTAAAACAGAGGAAGTCTGACCCACTCCCGCACTTCATTATTTTGCCTTTAACTCCAGAGTCCCAGAGACACAAATTAACAGAATAGAACTGGAGTAAAAACAAACATGATCAACATTGTGCTGGAGTGATTCAGCGGGTCAGTGAGCATCTGTGGAGGATATGGGTAAGTAACATTTTGGGTCAGGAACTCCTTCAGACTATTTACCTAACCCACGTCCTCCATTGCTGCTCCCTGGCCCGCTGAGTTGCTCCGACACTTTGTGTTTTGCTCAAGATTCCAGCATCTGTAGTTCCTTGTATGTCCCCAATCAAAGCTGTTCTAGTTTAAAACTTTCAAATATACTCGCTGAACCCCTTCACTGAGGTGGGGCATAATATAACCGCACAAGCATCATTTCCAGTTAAAGACAGGAGAGCTGTCTAGGGGCGGCACAGTGGGGCGGTGGTAGAGTTGCTGCCTTACAGCGCCGGAGAGCCGGGTTCGATCCTGACTACGGGTGCTGTCTGTTCGGAGTTTGTACGCTGTCTCTGTGACTACTTCGGTTTTCTCCGGGTGCTCCGGTTTCCTCCCACACTCCAAATACGGACAGGTTTGTAGGTTTAAGAAGGAACTGCTGATGCTGGAAAATCGAGAGGAGACAAAAATGCTGGAGAAACTCAGCGGGTGATACAGCATCTATGGAGCGAAGGAAACAGGCAACGTTTCGGGTCGATTCCTTCGCCTATTTCCTTCGCTCCATAGATGCTGCCTCACCCGCTGAGTTTCTCCGGCATTTTTGTCTACCTTCAGGTTTGTAGGTTAATTGGCTTGGGTAAAATTGTAAATTGTCCCTTGTACGAAGAAGAGTGCTGGTGTATGGAGGGGATCGCTGGTCAGCGCGGACTCGGTGGGTCGAAGAGCCTGTTTCCACGCTGTATCTCTAAAGTCTAAAGTATAGTCTGAATCTAAAGCTGACCTGCATTTAATAAAAAAACCAGCATTAAACACACACTGGGCGTGTGCATGCCAAAAACTCTCATGCAAATGAAAGGAAGCAGCATCTTTCTCGACCTCTGGAACGCCCAGCGTTTTACGGCCAATGAAAGACTTATGAGTGTGGTTAGTTTGTAGAGTGGAAAAACAATTAAAACTACTTCTGATTTGAAATTTCAAATATACATGGATGGAAACAAGTGTGTATAAAATGGGTATGTCATTTGTGAGTCCCACATCAGAAGCCATATCAAACGGAGGCATCAGAATAAAAGGGAACAGCAGGTTTCTATTCAACCCACATTAATATAAAGGCCTCAATAGCCTTCATCACGCTATTGTTTATTGAAGCTTGCTGTGTGCAACATGGCCGCCATGTGTTCAAGTCAACAACAACCATTTATATAGCAGCCAAAAAAACAATATATTCAGAGATATTTCACAGGGAAGGTACCAAGGAAATAATAGATACCATGCACGCATACCATGACACTAAGGAAGATGATCAAAAACTTGGGTAAAAAAAAAGTAGGCTTTAAAAAAAATGTAAGGGAATAAAAAAAAGAGATAAAGATTTGGGGAGGGATCTCTGGAGCTGTGACAGCTGAAGGCTTGGGTGTCAATGATGGAGTGATTAAACGAGGCCAGAGTTCCTTCAGTGACTGGCTGTAAAGTAATTTGGGACATCTCGGGGTCACGAGAGGTGCTGTAGAAACGCACGTCTTTCTATCTGGAATCAAAAGCTGTGTAGATACAAAGCATTTGATGCTGTGCAGTGTTGGGTTGAGCAGAGGAAGAGTATCCTATTTCATGGCACTTTAAAAGTCTCTTGCCACGGGTTCAGTGAACTGGTAACTGATCCTTCATGTGGATTTATGTTAACTGTCTCTTTTTTTTCGCGGAGAGTCATGGTCCCAGTTCAGTAAATAACACGCAATCCGTCCAGTGTGGCTGGGCTGCCAATAAACCTGTCACAGTGAGGCTTGTAGCAAACGCCTTAAGCACACTGCTACAACCCATTAAACTATCGGCTTTCAGATGGGATTTGTCTCCCTCTGTTTGGCTAGCTGGCATTTTTATTTGTCGTTGCGGTCAAGGGAAGAGATATAATATCTATACGCACACGTCTTGAAGGAAGAAGCCAGGAGCATTCAGCAATTTACTCCTCAATTCACTTTGTTATCAACGAGGCATTGTTCCGAGGTGATATCGTGAGTGAGTAATTGCACAGATGATGAGGGACTACAGTGTCTGGCACGAAGCAACAGGCAATGTTAGCTCGAGATGAGCTCCACACGTCCCCTTGCATACCCCAACTCTGCCTTGCCCCAATCCCAGATATACTCCACACATGCACACACACATACACATCAGTACATACACACACACACATCACACACAAGCACATATCAGTACACACACAAGCAAAAACATACAAACACACTTGCAAATAACGGCACACATGTACACGCACGTGCGCACACACACAGTACACACGCAATATACAAACACAATTGCAATAATGCCAGCAAACAAGCACATACACAGCCATGTGCACATACATATATGATATATACATGCATGCACTCATAGATGTATCTCTCCAAAACACACACACATGCAAAAACATACAACCATACATGTAAAAAGTGCCAGCAAACACACACACAGCCATGTGCATGCACGCACACACACACACATATGTATATATATGCATGCAAGCACACACTGCGAGATATTTCTGCTCAAAACACACATCCAAACACATCCCCCCCATAAACAAATCCTCACATACACACAGATACACAAACAAAAAGAGACACATATAGACACCAACAAGCACATAAACACACACACACACACACATATACACACACACACACACACACACACACACACATATACACAATAGACAGACATACGCATATAAAAACCCACAAGCACGCACACACAGATTCAAACATACACAAATACACAGAGTCTCTTTCCAGACTCCCCAGTCCAGAGCCATTAATCACCAGGACAGAAATGGCTGCATAGCTTTGTGACAATTTATACAGAGTGTTACATTTCTCTTCACAGGCAACCTCTGACTCCAGGGGTCACCCCATAATATAATGGCAACGTCGGTAAGAAAATTCCTTGCCTTTGAACTAGTCAAGGTCATACGGTTCAACACATTAGAGCTGTAAAGTCAGGATTTCATCACACACACACTGCCAAGGGAGTAGCTTTCACATTTAGCAGTAAAGGATGACATTGCCTGTCCCAGAATCAGGCAAAATACAATCCGCTGAACCGTTCACACCAAAGACATGCAAATTACTGGGTACATTTGTTTCTTCGTAGTCAATGTCTGCATTTATTATATTTCCAATGTGGCACCAGAGCAACATGGTGCAGATGTGCAAAACACTGTGCCTGGACACTGATTGACCTCATCCTGCAGGTATGGGAAGGGCTTGCATCGGTCTCTTCATGGACCTGATTTCTAGCTTCCAGGAACTGTGATCTTTGTCGATGCTTGGACAAGCACTCGTGGCTTCAAATACTAGAGGACAAAGCTTGAGAGGGGCAAAGTTTAAAGGAGATGTGCGGGGCAACTTTTCTTTTTTACACAGAGTGCCTGGAATGCACTGGCAGGGTTAGTGGTTGAGGCAGATACAATAGTGGTATTTAAGAGTCTTTTGGACAAGCATACGAATATTCTGGGAATGGTGGGATATGGATTATGCGCAGGTATATCATATCATAGTTTAAGCAGGAGGCACAGTGGCACAGCTGATAGAAAGAGCTGCCTCACAGCTCCAGAGACCCGGGTTCAATCCTGAACTCAGGTGGTGTCTGTGCAGAATTTGCACGTTCTCCCTGTGACCACGTGGGTTTCTTCCTGGTGCTCTGGTTTCTTCCCACATCCCAAAAACGTGCGGGTCTGCAGGTTGATCGGTCTCTGTAAATTGCCCCGGATGCATGGGGAGTGGATGAGAAAGTCGGATAACATGGAACTAATGTGAGCGGGTGATCGGTGGGACAAAGGGCCTGTTTCCATGGTACATCTCTAATCTAAACTAAAGATGGTCTTGGCGTCATGGTGAGCACAAGCTTTGTGGGCCGATGGCCCTGTTCTTGGGCTGCATTGTTCTTTGTTCTGAGGGTTGAAACAGGATTGGAAACAGCACCGTGTGTAGGAAGGACCTGCAGATGCTGATTTATAACGATGAAAGACACAAAATGCTGGAGTAACTCAGGCAGCATCTCTGGAGAAATGGAATAGGTGACGTTTCGGGTCGAGATCCTTCTTCAGACAAAGGGTGTCGGGCTTCTGAAGAAGGGTCTCAACCCGAAACGTCACCTATTCCTTTTCTCCAGAGATGCTGCCTGACCCGCTGTTACTCCAGCATTTTGTGTCAATCCTCATTGGAAACATCCCCTGTCGATTTGGGATCCTGATTACATTGGGAGGGAGGTCCTGCTTTGGTGATCGTAACCAGTGTTTGCGTTGACAAGTCACGGTCACATGTCAGCCTTGGCTCCAGATGCCCAACGGGCAACCTGATCACCGCCTGTGGCTGCTATTCAATCAACTCTGGCTGAGTTTCCAAGTGCAAGTCTAAGGGCTCCAAGGCAAATTGTAGGTTGCTGAGCACTCTCACCTCTGCATATGTACCAGGCAGTGGGCATTAGGCCCGTACAGATACACGATGAGGGCAATAATGTTTAGTGCAAGATTAAGTTTGATGAAAGATGGTTCGAGGCTCTCCGGTGAGGTAGATGATAGCTGAGGACCACTCTCGAGTTATTGATAGAATGGTTCAGTTACAGGTGGCAGTTCAACCTGACTGCCCACTCAGCTGAATGCTAAGACCACTTTTTGGTGTCAAGCTAGGAAGTTCTCTCCCATGGCCCAACTAATCTTTCTCCACCTCCCAGCAGCAAGAAAACAGGTTCTCTAGTCATTGACAGGCTCCGCAAATAGGGGGTGGGAGTGCCTTGGAAAATATAATTCAGTTGAGGATTGGTGGAGTATATGCCAGCGTCTTTGGGGATGAGGAAGACACAGCGATCGGTGACTGGGGGTTGGAGGGTTCGGAGGTTAGATTAGTTGCGGAGAGTCCGTCTAGTACAGGAGGGGGTAGAGGTAGGGTATCACCATTTTTTTGGAGATAGTACACAGATTACAAGTACAAGCCAAGACGACATTACAGAGTGCGTGATTATGTTTAAATAGCTGAAAGTCACAGGCACGTGCTGGTAATTCACAGAACGTTATCTGTATTCACGCCTTAAGGATCTGCAATATACAAAGACTCTAACAATAACTGTAACCACAGAGTTGTCAGCTTGTTATAAATACTCAATGTGTTCCTTGGTTTTTTTTCAGGAAAGAATGCTGCTGTCCCAACCTATCAAGGCCACAGAGGGCTGGAGTAACTCAGTGAGTCAGGCAGCATCTCTGGATAGAAAGGATAGGTGATGTTTCGGGTTGGGACCTTTCTTCCAGACCAATGTCTAATTCCAACCTCAGACCAACAGACTTGCTGGCAAACCACTCACTGGTGTCAACTCACCTTCAGCGGGACATTATAGAGTCATCGAGTAGTGCAGCACAGAAACAAGTCTTCCGGCCAACCAGGTTAAGAGGGATAAAGGTCAAATGCAAACACATGTGACTTGCTTCGATGGGCATAGACGAGTTTGCATGAAGGATGACTCTTTGTGCTTTGGACTTTACTTTAGACTTTAGAGATACAGAGTGGAAATCGGCCACCGAGTCTGCGCTGACCAGCGATCCCCATGCACTAGCACTATCCTGCACTAGGGACAATTTACAATCTTTAACGAAGCCAATTAACCTACAAACCTGTACGTCTTTGGAGTGTGGGAGGAAACCGGAGCACCCGGAGAAAACCCACACGGCCACAGGGAGAACGTACACATTCCGCACAGTCAGCATCTGCGGTCAGGATGGGTTTCACAGAATGGTTGACACCCTTCATGACAACAGGGACAGCATCTGAAACGTGGTTAGAAGCATTTAAGTGCTAAGGTCACAAAAGGCAAAAAATGTGCATTTGTTTCTTTTAAACAAATACTTCAACTCAGAAGATTCCAGTTCAACCTGCTCTGCCGGTCCCAGGGTGTCGGCCATATACCAGCTGCACTGTCCAAGAATTTGCCAGTAAAATTGCATTGGGTGCATGTTTGTCGATAGGCCGATTCCTAAGATCTCTTTACATATCAACCGGTTGCTTCCTGCACAGGGTTAGAGATAACCCGTGCATTTGAAAGAGCTTGCAAATTAATGGGTGTAGCGACAACACATGCAGGTGCACATCCAATGTTTTTAGACACGGTGGCTCAGCGCTAGAGTTTCTGCCTTACAGCCAATGCAGCTCCGGAGACCCGGGTTCAATCCCAATTATGGGTGCTGTCTGTACGGAGTTGGCACGTTCTCCCCATGACCTGTGTGGGTTTTCTCCGAGATCCTGATTACATTGGGAGGGAGGTCCTGCTTTGGTGATCGTAACCAGTGTTTGCGTTGACAAGTCACGGTCACATGTCAGCCTCGGCTCCGGATGCCCAACGGGCAACCTGATCACTGCCTGTTGCTGCTATTCAATCAACTCTGGCTGAGTTTCCAAGTGCAAGTCTAAGGGCTCCAAGGCAAATTGTAGGTTGCTGAGCACTCTCACCTCTGCATGTGTACCAGGCAGTGGGCATTCGGCCCGTACAGATACATGATGAGGGCAATAATGTTTAGAGCAAGATTAAGTTTGATGAAAGATTGTTCGAGGCTCTCCAGTGAGGTAGATGATAGCTCAGGACCACTCTCGAGTTGTTGATAGAATGGTTCAGTTTCAGGTGGCAGTTCAACCTGACTGCCCACTCAGCTGAATGCTAAGACCCCTTTTTGGTGACAAGCTAGGAAGTTCTCTCCCATGGCCCAACTAATCTTTCTCCACCTCCCAGCAGCAAGAAAACAGGTTCTCTAGTCATTGACAGGCTCCGCAAATAGGGGCAATTCAGTTTCCTTCCACATTCCAGAGGCCAATTAACATCCCAACCCGCCTGTGTTTGGAATGCGAGGGGTGAAACCAGGGCACCCCTCTCACCACATGGTCACAGGGAGAACAGGCAAACTGCATACACGGTCAGGATTGAACCTGGGACTCCTGTGATGCGAGACAACATCTCTTCCACCTAGATCACTGCCCCCGCAACCCTGCCCTCCTGAAATAGACCAGCCCTAAGCAAGACCATTTGTGTGATTCGCTTGGGGTGGAGTAAGTGATGAAGGCTAAAGGTGAAAGGGAGACATAGGGTGTCAGGTAAGGAAAGAAGGAGTGCAATGTAACACTCCAAACTCCAAAGAAAACACTCCAACACTCAAAGAATTGCAGGTTGAATTGGCCTTGATAAAAAGTAGTCAATTGGCCCTCGTACGTAGGATAGTGTGAAGTGTGCGGAGTGATCGCTGGTCAGCACAGACTCGGTGGGCAGATGGGCCTGTTTCCACGCTGTATCTCAAAAATTTGAAGTCTAAAGTAAAGTCTACAGCTGGAGGGAAGGAAGTGGGTGGAAGGGGATGGGGGGGGGGACGGGGGGGGGGGGGATAAATGGGAAATGGGGGGACTCAGGATTGGAGAAGAGAACTTCTCCATATAAAGGCTGAGGGTCCTGATACATCCGGCTGAGAGAGGAGATGGGTGAAAGGCTTAGATAGAGTGGATGTGGTGAAGATGTTTCCATTAGTGGGCGAGTCTAGGACCAGAGGTCATGGCCTCAGAATTGAAGGACGTTCCGTTAGGAAGGAGATGAGGAGGAATTTCTTAGTCAGAGGGTGGTGAATCTGTGGAATTCATTGCCGCAGAAGGCTGTGGAGGTCAAGTCAATGGATATTTTTCAGGCAGAGATAGAATGTGGACGGCTCAATTATAATCATGTATTGTCTTCCCGCTGACTGGTGAGGACGCAAGAAAAGCTTTTCACTGTACCTCGGTGCATGTGACAATAAACAAAACGTATCTAAATTTCTTCCACACAGGGTGGCGGGTGGGTGCCTGGAACGCACTGCTGGGGGTGTTGGTGGAGGCACGATGGTGGCATCTAAGAGACGTTTGGATAGGCACATGGATATGCAGGGAAAGGAGGGGTGTGGATATGTGCAGGCAGAGAGGAGTTGACCTTGGCATCATGGTCGGCACAGGCAGTGTAGGCCAAAGGGCCAGCTCCTGTGCTGTACTGTTGTATAATCCATGAACTAACACAGCTAATAGATGACCTTCTTTTGCCCAACTCAATCCGTGAACGGGTGACAGGAGAGGGGTTTTGGGATTGGCACTCCCCCGAAAAAAGTTAAAACAAAGTTCTCAAAAGGAGCGTGTAAGAAGGAACTGCAGAATGGGTGATGTTTCGGGTTGAGACCCGAAACGTCACCCATTCCTTCTCTCCAGAGATGCTGCCTGTCCCGCTGAATTACCCCAGCTTTCTGTGTCTATCTTCTCAGAGGGAATGCTGGGCGTGGAGGCGATGGCTCCAAGGTGGTGCTGGAAGCGTTTCATTCTCACCGGTCGGCTCCAGAGGCCGTTTAACAAACAGTAAACTTCCGACCCATCATGTTAGCGCCCGCGGCCTGGGGGGAATGAGCTCAGCGTCCTGCAGTGAGGCACAGGCGAAGCCTTCCACGTTCGATAGCCTTGGCTGCGGTGAGCGGCACGGCCACAGACGCACTGCTCCTTGCAGGTAACGCGATAAAAAAAGTCCGTCCCCATCGACGACAATTATTTAATCATCCTCCTTTAACACCCGTCAAATTAAGCAGGGGCCCGGGTTGCCAGGAGTGGCATTGATGGGTATTAAACTTTAATGAGATCAAATGGTTGCAGCCCACTCTTCAAAGCGTTCAGGCCTCTATTTATGAACATTTAATTTCCCAGGGCCTGACCCTTACTCGTTATATGAATGCCTGCTTCTCTTGCAGAGCGAGCCTCCTGTCTCTGCAGCTGCTTTAGATTAGAATGGACGGAGCCAGGGAGGCTGCACGAGCTAAGTGGCGGCTTGAAGGAACGTCAGAAGCAATCCAGAGTGATCCTCTGCAGGGCGTTTGCACATTAAGCTGGCTGGTACTTAGAGGCGGAAAACACTGATAGCATCAAATACACGGGAGACAATAAGCAAGGATCAAGCAAGTCCAAGTAAAATGAAATCTGATTGCGTTCTGCGGGCCGGGGGGCATAATATTGATTACAGTAAGTCATTTGTTTTAACTTTGGTATTAAACTCGGAGCAACTGCAAACAAGCCCACACAAAATAATCCAGTCCGTTGGTGTCGCTATGTGGCGGTTAAGGGCCTGTTCTACCAGCATCCGACTCCATGTGATGAGCGCGATCAAACTAGAAGCGGGGGCCGCGCGGAGGTCGGGTGATCCCCTGTACAGGGCCGTTCCCACCAGCATGCGCCTGCATGCGGCAAGCACGACCAAACTGGCAGCGAGGGCCTCGCGGAGGTCGGGTGAGTGGCGCAACGCGGCGCAAAGTGAGGCGAACTTGGAGCGAAGTCTCAAGGTAAGTTCACCAGGACAGAGAGGGGCACACAGAGAGGGGCACAGAGGCACACACACAGAGGGCCACGGAGCCACACACATAGAGGGACACGGAGGCACCTACAGATAGGTTCACGGAGGCACGATGTTGAGGTAGTGTGTAATGCGTCGAGGCGACTACGAGCCGACAAGCCGTTGCCGTGCGGAATTTTTTAACATAGTCAGTTTTTCGGAGCCCCGCGCGATGCCGGGACGAACTCCGCACAATTCCGCACGGCTCCGGCGATCGATGTGGGACCGGTCCGGCGACACCGGACAGCTCAAACGACCACGTTAGGTCGCGCTCATCGCATAGAGTTGCAGGCTGGTAGGACAGGCCCTTTAGCCTGAGGCATCTGAAGAAGGATCTCGACCCGAAATGTCACCGGCCCATGTTCTCCAGTTGGCTTGGGTTTGTATTCTTGGTATAAGTGTAAATTGTCCCGAGTGTGTGTAGGCATGTGTTAATGTGCGGGGATCGCTGGTTGGTGCGGACTCGGTGGGCCGAAGGACCTGTATCTGCGCTGTATCTGTAAACTAAATTAAAACTCAAACCGCCCCAAAATTCTCCTTCCCCATTCCATGCCCATTCCAATTCCAGGGGAGCTGCCTCCGACCCAACCCCAAAAGATACAAGAAAACAAATTAGCAGCGCGGGCAGGCCAGACATTTAACGAGAGTGTGGCTGATCTGATGGTAACTTCAACTCTGTGCCCACGCAGTAACCTTTCACCTCCTTGCTTATCAGCAGTCTGCCTTAACAGTATTCAAAGACTCTGCATCCACCATCCCTGAGGTAAAGAGTTCTTGTGAATCACAATCCTCTGGGAGAAACAAAGGACCCCTCATTTAGTTTTAGTCTTAGTTTAGAGATACAGCCCGAAAACGGCCCTTCGGACCACCGAGTCCACGCCGACCAGCGAGCACCCCGTACACGAACCTACAAACGCTGGGGACAATTTCACAAGGTACTGAAGCCAAGTAACCTACAGACCTGTACGTCTTTGGCGTGTGGGAGGAAACCGGGGCATCTGGAGAAATATCATGGGGAGAGCACTCATAGTCAGGATCAAAACCGGGCCTCTGGCGCTGTAAGGCAGCAACTCTCCCGCTGCTTCACCCTGCCATCTCTTCCTTAAATGGGTGACTACTTTCTTTCAAACAGTGACCCTCAGTTGTAGATGTTTTCGCTGCTCCTGGGGAAAGTGCAAGGAGGGAGAGGAGAAGTCTCACACCCAGTCCCAACTCCACCACCTATCCCTCCATAACCTGGATGTTCACACACACAGTCATGTACATGCGGGAGACTGCCTTTTCAAGACCTGCCAAATTAAATCTCCCGTTCTGCTCCGCAATCTCCCAATCTTTAAAAGACGCGGATGGATAGGACAGGTTTAGAGGGACATTGTCCAAACATGGGCAGGTGGGACTAGCGTAGATGGGGCATTTTAGTCAGCATGGGTAAGTTGGGCCAAGGGGCCTGTTTCCATGCTACGACACCAATCCTGGCTTCTTATGCATCCCCAATGTGAATCGCTCCACTCGTGATGGTGGTGCCATTGTTTTGATTCAACCTCTAGAATTCAGTCTGAAGAAGGGTCCCGATCCGAAACATTGCCTATCTATTTCCTCCACAAATGTTGCCTGACCCACTGAGTTCCGCCAGCACTCTGTGCTTTGTTCTCGGCTTCCCTTCTGAGAATCTGTCTCTCCCCTCTACAACAGACAGTAAAAATACCTTCTTCCACTCAACCTTTCCAGCCACCTGCTCAACACCCAGCGCACATTGGCCTTCAGCCGTCAGAGTGTTGTGTACAGTAGTTGGGAGGTCATGTTGCAGTTAAAGAAGACGTTGGCAAGGCCACATTCAGACTATTGAGTTCGGCTTTGGTCAACATATAACAGGAACGATGCTATCAAGCTGGAAAGAGTGCAGAAGATTTACAAGGATGTTACCAGGACTCGAGGGCCTTAGTTATAAGGAGAAGTTTGGCAGACTAGGAGTTTATTTCTTGAAGCGCGGGGGGATGAGGAGCAGTCTTATAGAAGTGCACACAATTATGAGAGGAATCTATCGGGTAAATGCACAGAGTCTTTTGCCCAGAGGTCGTTAAGGCAGGTATTATCACAACGTTTAAGACACATTTAGCCAGGTACATGGCTAGGATAGGTTTGGAGGGATTTGGGCCACATGCAGGCAGGCAGGACGACTGTAGATGAGGCATTTTGGTCAAGGTTGGGCTGAAGGGCCTGTTTCCACACTGTGTGACTCTATGACTCGATGAGTCTAGTGTGTCAATTTGTCTTTTGTAATCAGTCCAGTGAAGTACCTTAGTGCACCGGCCGTACATTAGTGGCGCCACGTAAATGCAGACTGTTGTAGCTCTGACAGGCACTACGCCACACCACCTCCCGCCATCGAAGGGCGGGCGGGGGGGGGGACTTAACACAGTTTCGGACACCCCAAAATCACACAAACAACCTCTTCAGTGCCCAGCCAGAGACAGAACAGCAAGTGGCAACTAGGAAAGGAAAAGATATGCAAAATTCAAAGTAAAAGTTTAAAAAAAAACAAATGTAAAAAGGGATTAGCATAATGAGGCAATAGTTATTCGGAAAGATATAAAGAATGATGGATACCCTGCAGTGATTGCATGGCATAATCTATTTAAGGGGTTCAGATGCATTAAATAAAGAATTATGGACACCAGGGAGTGATTGAGAGTCTGTGATCTAATTAGGAGGTTGGGACGGAGCTGCATTCTTCCACTTTATGACATTACCCAAAGACCAAAATGAGGTTACAACTGAAAAAGCACTCTTGTGTATCTGTTACATTTTATAACACAATGCTGAGCTCGGTTCTGTTCTCGATTTGCTTAGTGCTCAAATGGCAGACTGGAGCATCGAGAATGGGAGCTGTAAGCTCTTCCCTGTGATTATCGGCAATGTGGCCGGGTGCTGAATTCACCCCGAATTCAAAGCTCAAGTCAGCACCACAATCCCGTAATACAAGCGCTAACAAATCCCTTCATGGATGTAACCATGGAGCAGATGTCTGCTCGGGTATAACACTGCCAACCCAACCTGAACCTGGCCAGCCCGAACTCCACCCCGGTGAAGAGGTAGAGTTGCTGCCTTACGGAGCCAGAGACCTGGGCTCGACCCTGACCATGGGTGCTGTGTGTATGTGATTTGTACGTTCTCCCTGTGACCACATGGGCTTTCTCCAGGTGCTCCCATTTCCTCCCACACTCCAAATAAGTCAAGAGTTTGTAGGTTAATTGGCTTTGGTTAAAAACAGTAAATTGTTCCAAGTATGTGTGGGTTAGTGCTCGTGTACAGGGACCAGCTGGACGGCGTGGACTCAGTGGGCCGAAGGGCCCGTTTCCTCGCTGCATCTCTAAACTCATCTCTAAACTAAACTACAAACTTAAATCTGAAATACTTAGAAACAATTGAGTAAGTACAGATAAACTAACTGAATGAAGTCAAATCAGAATTGTCCCTCGTCATTTCCCCGCCTCCATTCCCGCAGGGTTGCCGTACATGTGCCGTGCACATTACCCTCCCACAGTCTCCACACCAGACTTCCCAGCCTGGGAGCTGGGAATATGGCAGGAGTTCAGCGTGCCCACGATGGTCTCGGCTGGAAGCCCATGGGCGTAGCACAGGACGGGCTGGCAGCACAGATGGCAGTGCGGAAGGTGGAACATTTGGACACGTACCTGGATAGGACAGGTTTAGAAGGGTACGAGCCAAACTCAGGCAGGTGGGACCAGTGTGGGATGGGTCATGTTGGTCGGCACAGGCAGGTTGGGCCGAAGGGCCTTTTTCCACGCTGTTTGACTCCCCCTCTTTATTCTTCCACTCATCTCCAGACGAGGGGCTATTTACAGTGGCCAATTAATCTACCATATGCGGGAGGAAACCGGAGCACCCGGAGGATTTGCACACATTCACAGGGGGAGCGTGCAGTCTCCACTTTGACAGCATCGGAGGTCAGGATCGAACCTGGGTGGCTGGAGCTGTGAGACAGCAGCTCTACCAGCTGCACCACTCTGGCCCCACAGTGTCCCAGTGGTTCTGCCCCACTAGACCCAATGCTGCCCACACTCACCCTGTGAGGATCTGTTCAGCACAAGGATTCATTTTTATAAATTCAGCTGAAGAGGGCCAGCTTCATAGAAGACTAATGGCAGGTGTGAAATATTGCTCAGTACGAGACAGAGATTCAAGAGGCATCAGTATCTCTGACTCACAAAGCAAGAACTGAAAACACAAGTTGCAACAGCGCGACTGACTGAAACATGTTGGGGGGTCTTGAGGGTGACTCGGGGTCTCAGAGAGGTGGAGGAGGCTCCGAATGTTCCCTTTGCCTTCTTCAGTGGGCTGAGCTTTTGACTGAGCTGGTAATCCTGGCCCATTCCTGCCCTCTACTGTTAAAAGATGCTCAGCACCAGTGCAAATGTTTCAACTACGCACCTTCCCTCACTCTCAGATGCTTTGCTCCCTGTGATCTCATTACACTTCACTGCTGAGCTGCCTCAGATCAGGGTGTGGACCACTGTGAGCCCTCCCCTTGGGTCGGGCAACGCGCAAGTCGGCTAAACTCCCATTTGGGGCTTGTTTGCCAGGATGAGCGCGCGGTCAAGAATGGTTGCAGTAGACCCGTCTTCCACCTCATGCCGTGGCACAGCGGGTTTCACTCTCACGCCCCAGCGGGTAGATTGTGGGTTCAGATCCCATGTTGGAGACTGTAGGTGTAGGAAAGAGCTGCAGATGCTGGTTTAAATTGAAGACAGACATTCATAGACAATCATAGCCCCTTGTCACCGCTTATTGTGACGTCACGTAGGCAATCATTATCTGGAACCCGTGGCCTTAAAGGGTGAGACTAGCCTGCCTAGTGTGTGTAGACGTACAGCACAGATACAGGCCCTTCGGCCCACCCTGTCAATGCTGACAATCAAGTCCTTATCTATACTAATCACGTGTAGGGAGGAACTGCAGATGTTGGTTTAAACTGAAGATAGACACAAAATGCTGGAATAACACAATGGGTCAGGCAGCATCTCTGGGGAAAAGGAATAGGTAACATTTTGGGTCAGACTGAAAGATAGAGAAGCATAGAGTCTTGCCAGCCTGAAGATTGGATGCATGTGCACAGGCCTGAATATGGGTGAACTGTTGATGTGACCTTTTACTCCCCGGTCATACTCTCTTTCCCCCTCTCCCGTCAACAAGAAGAAACAAACGCTTGAAAGCACGTACCACCAGTTTCAGGAATAACTTCTCTTCCACTGTTAACAGGCTACTGAACGGTCTTCCAAAAAGCTGGGGTGTAGTCCCGATCTTCCAACCTACCTCATTGCAGACCTTGCGCTTATTATTACCTGCACTTTATTTCATAACTGTAACGCTGTAACACCTTACCCTGCACACTGGTATTTTTCTCTTTGCTTCACCTACAGTATGATTTCATTGGACAGCATGTAAACTAAACAAAGGGACTTGGTTGGAAGTGCTGGTACAGGATTCCCAAACAGTTAATATGCAAGTTGAATCGGTAGTAAGGCCGGCTAATGCAATGCTAGCCTTTCTTTACAGAGGACTAGAATATTAAAACAGGGATGTAATGCTGATGCTTTATAGGGCATTGGTCATTGCGAATTTGGAGCATTGTGAGCAGTTTTGGGCCCCATGTGCGAGGATGGATGTGCTGCTGCCGGAGAGACTCCCAAGGAAAAGCTTACGAGAATGATCCTTGGGATGATTGGGTTAACATGTGATGAGCGTTTGATGGCACTGGTTCTGTGCCCACAGGATGTAAGAAGGATGAAGGGGGAATTAATTGGAACTTAACGAATAGTGAAAGGCCTCGATTGAGTGGATGTAGAGAGGATGTTTTCACTTGTGCATAAAGAGTAAAGGGGCTGTCCCACTGTGGTGACCTAATCCGCCAGTTCAGAAAAAGTGTCTTCCACATTCAAACTCGAGGGCACTCGCCTGGAAGACCTCGAGCTGGATCGACCGTCAGCGTTGAAACCGCAACCTGGATCGACCGACCGCGCACACACAGACACACAAACACATCGCAAAGGCGGGGGCCAGAGAAAGCGGGGAGCGCTGTCTGAAATTCACATCCGCGATGAACAGGAAGGTAAGTCCTTTAGAGAGCGTGTGGTAAGTCCTTTAGAGAACGCGGAGGGGGGGAGTTGGGAGAGAAGGGGGGAGAAGGGGGGAGAAGGGGGAGACACATTTAAGAAGCCAGACAACTCCTGAAAACTCCAATGAGCCAATTAAAATGCCCGGTCAGTGAAGGAGATAGCCTACGGCTGCCCTCGACTGCCTGTAAGTAAATAGCGACCCCACTCCACTTCATCACGAGTTAAAAAGAACCGTGCTGACCAAATTTTACTCGCGGAAAATGTTTCAACATGCTGAGAAAGTTTTCCGTGACCTATCTGAGGCCGCGAGTATTCGGGTACTTCCTTCGAGCATGAAGGAGAGATCCAGTGACTTCATAGGACCTCCTAGGGCCACGTGTCGACCATGCTGTGAGTTTGAGTCGAGGGTAAGCTCGTCTAAACTCACAGATTAGGTCCCCGCAGTGGAACAGCCCCTTACTGGTAATCATATTAAACCCATGTTGCCTTTGTGGGAGTGCTGGGCAGTGTTGTGACATGAAGTGTAGGGTAGTGTTGTCTCCTAGTCAATGTTTATCTGACAACTACGTCAGTCGAGAAGCAGGCCATCAGACCACGCTTGGTTGTGCGATTTTGCTGTGTAAAGTCATTGCAACAGCGGTTACAAAATTGGGGTTGGCCGAGGAAGTGGTAAAAGGAGAGATGAGGGAAGAGGTAAGTGGGGAGAGGGGACAGTCCCTCCTCGGTGGGGATGGGGGAGGGAGATTAGACTCCCTTTTCTGGAGAGGACTACGGGGCCCGGGGAAGTCCCGCACACGGGGCGTTGCATCAGACGTCTTGTGCAACCCCAGCCGCCGTGCTTGCAGGCGGGCCCGTCTGCGCGTGGCAGGCAGCCAGGGCTCTGCTGCAGCTGCTCACACAGCAGTGGGAGCAGGCAGGTGAGCGGCTGGGAGTGGCAGAGCTCCTGGCCAAGCCTGCAGCCTGCAGCTGATCAGTGGATAGGCCCAGCCCAAGCAAACAAAGCGTGCATGAAACAAGATGCTTTCAAAGGGGGTTGCTTGCCCAAACTAGAAAGCCTGTTGCAGGTAGCTCAGTGTGTGCTGCAGGTAGCTCAGTGTGTGCTGCAGGTAGCTCAGTGAGTGTTGCAGGTAGCTCAGTGTGTGTTGCAGGTAGCTGAGTGTGTACTGCAGGTAGCTCAGTGTGTGTTGCAGGTAGCTCAGCGTGTACTGCAGGTAGCTCAGTGTGTGTTGCAGGTAGCTCAGTGTGTGTTGCAGGTAGCTCAGCGTGTACTGCAGGTAGCTCAGTGAGTACTGCAGGTAGCTCAGTGTGTGTTGCAGGTAGCTCAGTGTGTGTTGCAGGTAGCTCAGTGTGTGTTGCAGGTAGCTCAGCGTGTACTGCAGGTAGCTCAGTGAGTACTGCAGGTAGCTCAGTGTGTGTTGCAGGTAGCTCAGTGTGTGTTGCAGGTAGCTCAGTGTGTGTTGCAGGTAGCTCAGTGAGTACTGCAGGTAGCTCAGTGTGTGTTGCAGGTAGCTCAGTGAGTACTGCAGGTAGCTCAGTGAGTGTTGCAGGTAGCTCAGTGTGTGCTGCAGGTAGCTCAGTGTGTGTTGCAAGTAGCTCAGTGTGTGTTGCAGGTAGCTCAGTGTGTGTTGCAGGTAGCTCAGTGTGTGTTGCAGGTAGCTCAGTGTGTGTTGCAGGTAGCTCAGTGAGTGTTGCAGGTAGCTCAGTGAGTGTTGCAGGTAGCTCAGTGTGTGTTGCAGGTAGCTCAGTGTGTGTTGCAGGTAGCTCAGTGAGTGCTGCAGGTAGCTCAGTGTGTGCTGTAAAATGCAACCCCTGCTACCCTCACCTTTCACGTGATCGCACTCCCATTCTGGAGATGCAAGCACACCTTGGTCCTTTCAGTCTGTTCTGGGGCTGTGTGACTCAGTGGGTAGTTCTGCTGACTAATCTCCAGTGGCACAGTGTTAGGGTTAGAGGTTGGTATTGTGCGGGGCGGGGCGGAGCAGGGAAGGTGTACAAGCTGAGCTCATCCTGATCCATAACACTCTAAACTGAGATACAGCATGGAAAGAGGCTCTACAGTGACCATTAAACACCCGTTCACATTAGTTATGCAACTACATACTTGGGGCAATTTCCAGAGGCCAATTAACAACCTACAAACCTGTGCATCTTTGGGATGTGGGAAAAACCGGATACAAACCACGCAGTCACAGGGAGAATGCACAAACTCCACACAGACAGCACCCGCAAGGTCAAGATCGAACCCGGGTCTCTGGTGCAGTAAAGCAGCAGCACTACCCCGTGCCGCTGTACCGCCAAATAACAGTTGAGAAACACTTTAGCGATTTTAAATAAAATGTATGCTGAAGTTTAGTTCTATTATTGTCACATTTATCAAGGTAATATAAAGCTTTGTTTTGCATTCGATCCAAGCAGATCAGATATATTACACAGAGATACAATCAAGGCAAACTCAGGTACAAAAGATCGAGTAAAGAGGAAGATACCGAGTGCAGGCGATAGTTCTCAGCGATGTAGTGCAAAGTCCAACATCCACAGTGGGGTGGAGGTGAATCAGACAGTACCCTATCTATGGAAGGACCATTCAGAATATATTTACCCCAAATAACAAGTTAAAAATATCCATATTGATTAAAACAAAATAGCAAACCACTAACTTTTTACGTCCATTTTGGTGACCCCATTAAAAGGGGCCATGTTAACTATGTTAACGAAGACAGTGTAAATGTGGGGGGGTTGGGCACAGTGCTGAGCCCAAGGGGAGAGCAAGAGTGAACAACCACCAATGGCACTAACACTGACCTCCAGCATAGTGCAGACATCCAGCCTACAGTGCAGTACACAACCTCTGAGGAGCACTTTCATCTACGGTTCCCTTCTGTACTGTCAGAGAAAGGCTTTTGGCATTTAGCTCTGTTTCTTTCTCCGCAGGTGCTGCCAGACACATCGAGCATTGCCAACACTTTCTGCGTTCACCTTCCAGGTTTCAACTCGTGTGTTTTGGGGCAAACCTTGGCCTGGATACCTGGATCCTGCCCTGCTTCAAAAAGGTGGCGCAGCGGTAGAGTTGCTGCCTTACAGCCGCAGAGATCCAGGGTTCGATCCTGACTACGGGTGCTGTCTGTACGGAGTTTAGATGTTCTCCCCCATGACCTGCGTGGGCTTTCTCCAATTTCCTCCCACGCTCCAAAGACGTACAGGTTTGTAGGTTAATTGGCTGGGTATAATTGTAAATTGTCCTGAGTGTGTGTAGGATGTTGTTAATGTGCGGAGATCGCTGGTCGGCATGGACTCGGTGGGCCAAAGGGCCTATTTCCACAGTGTATCTCCAAACTAAACTAAACTAAACAAAAAAAGTGTGGCTACTGTTACGGCCGTCTGAGTGTCAAGCTTCAGTCTAGCGTTTATCTGAAAGATTAAAATACTGGTAATACTCAATGGGTCAGGCGGCATCCGTAGGGAGAAAAGCAGAGTAAAGGCCCAGAACTTTTTGATGGCAGTTCCAAAGAGAATCTCTGATGAGGTACTTCTCAAAACATCCATATTGAGAAGTAGGTACATCTAACATTACAGAGAGGGAGGGATTCCTTAATGTCAGATTCATTCTGCATTTCGTGAATCTTATGAGTAATTCTGTAATTGGTAACTTGACACTTACCGATTTTGTTAGAGTGCCCCCAGAACCCACGGAGCAGAAATTCTTCAAACTAACATTAAAATATTGTGAGATTCATCTGTCGCCTGTTCCCCGGTGACTGGGAATGGCATGGAGGTGCTCACTCGCAGAAGCACTGGAGCAAACCCACACATACAAACTGTGACACATCCAGCTCACCCATACGTAGGCTCAGGGTGAGCTGGATACACACACACACGCGCAAACACACACAGGCAGACAGACACATGTACACACACAGACACACGCACAAACACACAGGCAGGCAGACACACATACAGACACATGCACACACACACGCATAAACACACAGGCAGGCAGACACACACACAGACACATGTACACACACAGACACACACACACACAGGCTGACACACACATACAGCCACACACACATGCAGACACACAGACACATGTACACACATACGCACAAACACACAGGCAGGCATACACATGTACACACACAGACACACGCACAAACACACACACACACACAGGCTGACACACACATACAGACACACACACATACAGCCACACGCACATACAGACACACAGACACATGTACACACACAGACACACACACAGGCTGCCACACACACATACAGACACATGTACACACACAGACACACATACACACATGCACAAAAACACAGACACACACAGATATGCACATACGGCCACACAAACATAGACACACACACACAAAACCACATGTACGCGCACAAATTCCACATAACATTGTGCAGGAGTCATTTATCAACGGTATATTAATAGAAATTAAGATCAGCTACATTGAAACTTGAAAAATAGCTTCTGCTAATTGGAGTTAACCACAAAATTACAATGGAACTTTGGGCGTGTGATTGGCTGTGCTGATACACTCAACTGTGTCAATGATCAATGATGTCAGGAGTGTTGCAATCAACGTTATTTACAGCACAGTGTCATTTAACAGGCATTTCAACCTAACTTAACCAGTCTGATTTTACGTTCCAGATACACAAGGGAATGTAGTTTAGTTTAGGGATACAGTGACGAAACAGGACCTTCAGCCCACTGAGTCCGTGCCGACCAGCGATTCCTGCACACTAACACTATCCTACACACACTAGGAACAATTTACAATTTTACCACGCCAATTAGGCTGCAAACCTGCACGTCTTTAGAGCGTGGGAGGAAACCGAGCTCCTGGATAAAACCCACACGGTCACGGGGAGAACATACACACTCTGTACAGACACACTGGTAATCAGGATCGAACCCAGGTCTCGGGCACTGTAAGGGAGCTGCTCAACCGTTGTGCCACCGTGCTGCCCTGAATCTTGCGCAAATAAAACGCCGAAAAAATCCAGTGGTTCAGGTAGAATATGTGGATGGAAATGGTCAGACGGAGTTTCAGATCGGGACCCTTCTTCAGACTGATGCCATGTTCCATCTCCGGTTGCTTCCCACCCATCTAGTGTTATCCCACCCATCCACACATCCGCCCCTTCCGCTCTGCCCCACGCACTTGTGCAACTTGTCGTTAAATCACAACTATCTCTTGTGGTTGTGAACAACCGCCAGTCTCTGAGTAAAGAACCTCCGCTGAAGCTTATGAGTGACTGTATATCTTTATGAGTCCTAGTTTTGGGATTGGTCACTCAATCTTCCGAGGGTCCACACTTTTATAAGCGTGCATGGTGGTGCAACGGTAGAGTTGCTGCCTGACAGGGCCAGAGACCCGTGTCCAATCCCGACCTCGGCTGCTGTCTGGACGGAGTTTGGACGTTCTCCACGTGACCTTGTGGCTTTTTCCCAGGTGCTCCGGTTTCCTCCCACACTGCAAAGACGTGCAGGTTTGTACGTTAATTGGCTTCTGTAAATTGTCCTTAGAACTAGTGTATGGGATGGCTGGTCAGGGTGGACTCAGTGGGCCGAAGGACCCATTTCCACGCTGTATCTCTGAACTAAAACGGTCACCCCTCAGCTTTCAATTCCAGACTTGACAGTCAGATTGACACTTAGAATCTGTCCTCATTATATTCATGTAACTCTTTCCTGAACATGGATTGAAAGTGAGTTCTCATCTAGTTGTACATAACTTGGCTGCATTGCAATTCTATTCTTGTGTTGACTGATTCCTGTGCATTTAGAGTCATGTGAAGCTGAATGCCGACATAATAACTAACAAATCTAGATCCCTAACCCTTCCCATTCCAATTAGATGCATATTTTCCTCCTCCCAAACTAACACCTGCTCAACAACATCAAATTCTATCCCTTGTTACAAGCCCCTGGTGCTTTAATTTGTATCTTATATTTTGTTAGTTTTCTTGCTTTGTATTAAATCTAAACCCATTTTGCCAACCCACCCAGTTAGAACCCTCCCCTTATTGAGTAAAATGTCCAATGTGGCACTGGAATCACAAAGGTATTTGCTTTGACCAAACCAACCCAATGTGGGGCCTGTACTCCAGGTGCTGCCTCAGTTTGAGGAGTTAAGCAGAACCCATCAGACCACACCCCACATCTCCTCGAATGGCTGGCATGGATCCAACTGCTAGTATTCTTGCTGTTGAGGGAGTGTAGCGTATTTAGTTTTCAGTTCAAGTTTATACAACTTACAAACTTTGTACAGACAGCACCCATGGTCAGGATCGAACCCAGCTCTCTGGCGCTGTCAGGCAGCAAATCTACCACCGCACCACTGTGCATAATTATCAAGTCAGTTAAAGCTGAGTTTAAGTTTGAGTTTAGTTTATTGTCACGTGTACCAAGGTACAGTGAAAAGCTTTTGTTGTGTGCTAACCAGTCAGCGGAAAGACAATACATGATTACAATTGAGCCATTTGCAGTGCACAGATGCATGATAAAGGGAATAACGTGAATAACGTTTAATGCAAGATAAAGTCACTAAAGTCCAAGAGTCTCCAATGAGGTCCATAATAGTTCAGGACTGATAATAGTATCAGACTGATTCCTGGGATGTCAGGACTTTCATATGAGGAAAGATTGCATAGACACGGCTTGTACTCGCTGGAATTTAGAAGATTGAGGGGGGATCTTATAGAAACTTACAAAATTCTTAAGGGGTTGGAAAAGCTAGATGCTGGAAGATTGTTCCCGATGTTGGGCGAGTCCAGAACAAGGGGTCACAGTCTAAGGATAAGGGGGAATTCCTTTAGGACCGAGATGAGGAAAACATTCTTTACACAGAGAGTGGTGAGTCTCTGGAATTCTCTGCCACAGAAGGTAGTTGAGGCCAGTTCACTGGCTATATTTAAGAGGGCGTTAGATGTGGCACTTGTGGCTAAAGGGATCAGGGGGTATGGAGAGAAGGCAGGTACGGGATACTGAGTTGGATGATCAGCCATGATCACATTGAATGGCGGTGCAGGCTCGAAGGGCCGAATGGCCTACTCCTGCACCTATGTTTCTATGTTTCTATGACTGCTCTCTGGCTGTGGTAAGATGGCTCAGTTGCCTGATAACAGCTGGGAAGAAACTGGAGGTGTGCATTTTCACACTTCTATATGTTTTGGCCGATGGGTGAGTGGAGCAGAGTGAGTGGCCAGGGTGCGACTGGACCTTGATGATGCTGCTGGCCTTACCGAGGCAGCGTGAGGTATAAATGGAGTCATTGGAAGGGAGGTTCGTTTGTGTGATGGTCTGGGCTGCATCCACAGTGTCCACCTGGGATCGTGTTTGTGCCAAAGGGCCTGTACCTGCGCTACACTGCATGCTCATATACAGCGGATTGCCTGAGCAGCAAACATTACTGGGAATACCTTTGAAAAGGGTCAGGGGAGCAGAGCAGGAGAGAGATGATCAGATCTTACAGTAATAAGCCCTGTGCTGGTGACTCACTGGCAAACTCAGGTCTACCTACCACTCGATATAGAAACAAAGAACTGTGCATGTTGGTTCCCAACCCGGAATGTCACCTGTCCTTTTTCTCCAGAGCTGTGGCCTGACCTGCTGAGTTACTCCGGCACTTTGTGTTTATCCACCTATCACTTGCCAGGCTTTGTCTTTGTCCCCACCTCTCTTCCAGCTTTCATCCACCCCCCCCTCCCCCCCCCCCCCAGAATCAGTCTGAAGAAAAGTTCCGACCCGAAACATCACCAATCCTTTTTTTTCAGAGATGCTGCCTAACCTGTTGTTACTCCAGCACTCTGTGCTTTTTTTTTGCAAACCAACGTCTGCAGTTCCTTGTGTCTCCATTCACAGTCGAGTCCAGTCCCAACCCTGCCACCTGCATTCTGCTGCCCAGGTGTCTCACTAAACCTGCAGCAAACAAGCACGTCTTACCAGCAGAGTCACTTTTCTTTGCAAATTGCATCTGACCGCAGGCAAAAAAAATGGGTGTGGAACAAAGGTTGGGCAATATGTTATTTATATCCACATGGTTCACCCAACCGGGTTTCCTTCTGTGTCTGTGATACGTTCCCCCAAAAACCAATGACACAGAGCTGCTGCCTCACTGCGCCAGAGACCCGGGTTCGATCCTGACTTCAGATACTGCCTCTTGGTTCTTGGTTCTTGGTTCTTGGTTACTTGGTCCTCCAAAATATTCCAACTGGAATTTAAACTGGAGGTGGTGAAGGAAGGGTTTTAGCCAGAGAGGGTTATTGGGAAGAAAGTGTGGAGTTTGCACATGGAATGGGTGATGTTTTGGGTCGAGACCCTGGTATGTAGGGAGTGGATGAGAAAGTGGGATAACATAGAACTAGTGTGAACAAGTGAAGGATGGTCGGCGTGGACTCGGCAGGTTGAAGGGCCTGTGTCCATGCTGATTAAACGCCACCGAATATTCCTCAGCACCACCATAACTAACATAGAATTCAAAGCATGACAGTACTGTGGACACGGTACAGGGGCAACACCCAGAGACTTGCACCACTGGTCTAGACATGTCAATGACAAGGGGGGACAGGTTCACATTGATCTGGAATAAGAAACACAAGGCCAGAAACTACACACATATCTGGTTCACCAATATCTTTCTCTACAGTATATATATATTTGTAAAATGTATATATAAAATATATATAAATGTGTGTGTGTGTGTATACAAATACATATATACACACACACACACAGATATACTGGGGAAATTGGCTGTCCATATATATATATATATATATATATATATATATGGACAGCCAATATCTCCCATTATTTATGGAACATATATTTTATTTTAATATATTATAATTTATATATATTATTTTCCAAAAATAAACCTGATTCTGAATAAAAAATCTATACAAATCTAGAACTGTGAAAAATCTCCTTGGGCATTCTCAGGGGTTATACGTACATATCTTAACATTGTATTTGGTAATGCTCGCAAAAACTATCTTCGTACCAGGCACCCTTGTCATTCAAGCGGCCCCCTTGGTGTGTTTGAGGAGCGTCTCCACCACACCCTGCCCCCTAATGTCCAGCAGCGGAAGGCTCCCCCACAGAGCCTTGGCATTGGCTAGGTGCTTCCCATAGCAAATGTGGTGGACAGACACTTGAATGAGGAAGGCATAGATTAGATGCAGTCTTAATGCAACAAATGGAATTACTATCAATGTGCAAAAAGGTTAGCATGGATGTGGTGGGCCGAATGGCCAATTTTTCTTCTGCTGTACAACTCTATAATGGGTAGGAAAGGACTACAGTCTAAGGTCCTTTCGCTGCTGAACATTGGGGGACAGTGTGTGGTCGAGATGCCCGTCAAACCCCCACGGGTTCGCATGAGTGGCAGGGGTGCTGGGCATAATGATAGTTTTTGTGAACACCGCCAAATACAACAAAAGGTTTAGCGGGAAATGAGCCAAATGCAAGCAGGTGGGATCAGCGCAGTTGGGGAATCTTGGTCGGCATGGGCAAGTTGGGCCGAAGGGCCTGTTTCCGTGCTGTATGGACTCTACGACCCTGCCACTGTGCGACTGAACTCGGCCAGCAGTTCCCTGTGCTTCCCTCACCAGCTGCACGAGACATTTTAGCCCATTACCCTCCAATAAATTGGCCCAAAGCATTTTACTTGGGTCGACGACCCAGTATAAATTTTATGGGTTATTTATTGTAACGAACTTTGAAAGAGTGACTTTCCTGAGAACCTCAACATGCAACAAACACCAGGCGGCTTCTCTTTCCCTTTCATGTGCAAGAGAAATGTCTAGGCAGGAGGCATTTAATGAAGATTACTTCTGATTAAACAAGTGAATGTGCTGAGGTGTCAATGCGTATCTTTTTTAAAAATGCATTGTGAATGGACAGCTGGATCCTATTTCTTACAGCTAACTAATTGAGCATTTATCAGGGATTCAAACTTACAAATTTATTCTGCCCGGAGTTTTATTCAAAACCGGACACAATGGAAGCAGTCTCTTGTGCTGCCTCGGAGAGCGGTGTAAAAAGAATGTTCTAGCAAGGAGCCGGCTGCAACGTGGGAGCTATTGCAAAGAGCTTATATGAATGTAGGAAGCTGTGATCACTGTACCTTACAACAGAGGTTAGGGCACTCTAGACACTGCCCAAATGAGGGGCTGGTGGGAAGGGACGTCAGTTTCTATTGTCACCCTTGTGACAGTGTGTGGCTCAGAGGAGCAGGGTCGTTCTCTCTACAACTGGAGATCACTTCTCCATAAAGTCACTGTAAAGATGTCTCAATCTTCACTCGAGATACATCAGCAGCCCATGGCCTCATTCAGCTAGTCGATGGGCTCGCAGGCCGTTGCTACCTCAACCAACAGCTGAAGACAACACCAACGTTAAATTGAAAGTGAAAGTCACTGTTGCTAACGCCAGAAGGACGCAGGAACAACCTAACCAGGCACGAGCAGATGTTATGGGTTTGAATCACTGGCTCATTATCTCATAGAGTGTGCAAACAGGCCCTTCGGCCCAACTTGCCCACATTGCCCAACATGGTCCAAACTGCATTAGTCTCACGGGTAAGTGAGGTGATAAAAAATGGGGTTAGTGTAGGGTTAGTGTGTAAGGGTTAGAGACATAAAGAGTCACACAGTGTGAAAACAGGCCCTTCGGCCCAACTTGCCCACGCCGACCAACATGCCCCAACTACTCATCCTGCCTGCCAGCGTTTGGTCCATATCCTCGAAACGTAACCTATTCTTGTACTTATCCAAATGATTTTTTAAGTGTTGTGATAGTACCTCCCTCAATTACCTCCTCTGGCAGCTCGTTCCTTGTAGCTACCACCCTTTGTTAAAAAAAAGTTGTCTCTCAGGTTCCTGTTAAATCTTTCCCCCTTCACCTTAAACCTAGGGCCTCTGGTTTTTGATTATACCGGTGGCCTTGCTGAGGCAGCGTGAAGTGTAGGTGCGGTCAATGGAAGGGAGGTAGACAAAAGTGCTGGAGAAACTCAGCGGGTGCAGCAGCGAATCTATGGAGCGAAGGAAATAGGCAACGTTTCGGGCCGAAACCCTTTTTAAGACTGATGGAGGGGAGGCTGCTTTGCATGATGGTTTGAGCTGCATCCACAATTCTCTCCAATTTCTCTCCAATTGCCGTTTGTATGCACCCAATTTACAGTAACAAGATTTTTAGCCTTTATTCTCCACCAGTCAACTACCCCTGCCCGCTGCTATAAATCTGTCAATTGTCTTGTTATGTGACACAGCGCCTTGGGAAACCCACACAGCGGCAGTCCAAGCGAAGAGGCTTCCTAACTTGGTACACCATTACGGTTTGCCTTCAGTGCAGCCTTTAAATGAAGTGATCCGTCACCCAGTCGGCAGTCTGATGCTGAGACCTGATGGGTTCAGTGGAGGGGGCCTGCCTCACTGCACTGTAAATAGACCCAAGTGCTCGGGTAACTCCGCGGGGTGAGGCAGCATCACTGGAGAAAAAGGACGGGTGACGTTTCGGGTCGGGACCCTTCTTCAGACGGTACTGCCCCGAGGGCAGGATTTGCGTTCACTCGTGGTTAGGGTGGGGTCAAGGGGAACGGGAACAGCAGCCTAAAATGGAATGCACATTTCCGCGCCCACGGCCGAGAGGCAATCCCCACGACAACATCGCCCAGGAGACGGCAGGAGGGTGGCATTAGGTTCGGCCAAAGCCACTGTCGTTGGTGAAATAGACTAAACTAAAGTACCACAACGCAGTGAGAGATTTTAGGAAGAGTCAAGACCACACTGAAGGTCGGCTGCAGAGGTTGCACAAACATGCCCGTCCCGTTGCACAACCTTACAACCCTGCGGGGAGCAGGTCAGCGAAACATGACAGCACTTGTTCCCTGATCGGCTCGGAAAAGGAACTCCTGAATCCAAGCTTTACACTGGAATTGTTTTTCTCTAATGCCTACACTCGAATGAGGCACTTAATGGGCCATTTATTGTCAAACATGGTGGTGGGCTCAGCTCTCGTGAAGATGGACCAACCGGAGATGGCAGATTTCTTTCCCCCAGTTCGATCATTTGGAGTTTCAGTAACAATCTAGTAATGTTGTTATATCATTACTTATAACCTGGTTTACCTAATGCTAAGGATAGACACAAAAAGCTGGAGTAACTCAGTGGGACAGGCAGCATCTCTGGAGAGAAGGAATGGGTGACGTTTCGGGTCGAGGTACTTCTTCAGACTGGTTAGGAATAAGGGAAACGAGAGGTATAGACGATGATGTAGAGAGATCAAAGACAATGAATAACAGGAGGAATCACAGAGGGGGAGCAGCGAGAGAGGTTGTGTAGATTATTAACAACAATTTAATTCCACACCTGCCAAGGTGGGATGTGAACTTATCTCTCTTGTCTACGTTCAATCCTCTGGTTACTCATTTGCTAATTTAACTTATGTCAACTCCATAACGTCTGTTCTTACAAATAATTATGAGGGAGAGTGATAAAGATACACAATGCAAAAAACAGCGTTTAGTTTAACAGCATGGAAACGGGCCCTTTGGTCCACCAAAGATAGATACAAAATGCTGGAGTAACTCAGCGGGTCAGGCATCGTCTCTGGAGACCCTTCATCAGACCAAGTCCATACCGACCATCAGTCTCCCGTTCACACTTTCTTCTCCTCTGCCCACAAACTGGTGGAAATTTACATAGGCCAATTGACCTCCAAACCTGCAAGACTGCAGCTGAGGTCAGGCTCGAACTCGGGTTTCTGGCGCTGTGAAGAAGCATAGTGGTGCAGCTAATAGAGCTGCTGTCCCACAGTGCAAATGATCTGGGCTCATTGGTCATTTTCCAACACATTGGTTCTACGCTGGTGCTCATTTCACCTCTGAGTGGTAGAGTCTGGGGCAGTTGATGAGAATGTGGGGAGAATGAGTCACAGGAAGCACGGGATCGCTCTTTAAATGAGCGCAGGCGCCCAAAGGCCGCTCTATGTGTCACATGGAAATAATATGGAAATATGGATTCAAGCTAAAGTGGGCAGCTCTGCACAAAGAAAAATTATCTTTCCTTCATTTCTGCTCGGCTCTTGGTCGCCCCGCAATCTCATTCGGACTGAAAAAGGAAACCGACCCGAAACGTCACCTATCCATTCTCTCCAGAGATGCTGCGTGACCCGCTGAGTTACTCCACCACTCTGCGTGTAAACATTGAGACATAGAAAATAGGTGCAGGAGTAGGCCATTCGGCCCTTCGAGCCATGGTACAATGGAAACTTTCCTTTAGCCCGATTCATCCATACTGACCAAGATGGCCACCTAAACAGGTCCCATTTGCTCACGTTTAGAAACATAGAAACAGAAAATACTGTAGGTGCAAGGTTCGGTCATTCGGCCCTTCGAGCCAGCACCGCCATTCAATATGATCATGGCTGATCATCCAAATTCAGTACCCCGTTCCTGCTTTTTCCCCATATCTTCCTTTAGCCCGAAGAGCTCTATCTAACTGTCTCTCTCCCTGCCTCCAATAACACTGCACCCTTACTGTATATGTGGTCGCTGTGCCAGCGGCTGAGGCTGTGAGTGGTTGCGATGCAAGCACACAGTGGCTCCCAGTAAACATTCCCAGCTGTATTCCGCTGGAAGTATACACCCGCAGGATTCCCGCCGAGCTATTCATCTCATCAGGGTAGATAGGCATTTACTCATCTCAATGCTACACCTCCGCTCAGCTGGTTGACAAGCGGGACGATGAGATGCAGGGCTCTGCTCCAACCAGGTTTAGCAAAGAAAAATAATGTTTTGAAACATCTGGTGTTGCAAGCTGCAACACGTGCTAGCAACCCCCCCGCCCCCGGTGAGTCGGAAGTTCTCGCCTCCCGTCAGGGTCAGCTGCAATTTCTACCCAGCGCACAACATAAAATGCCTTGTAGCTTGCTCAGGCATGCAGACAGACAGTGACGCTGCAAAGCTTGTGCCCCCGAGGAAGGTGGCGGAGAGAAGCGCGGCAAAGCCATAGAGTCATAGAGTGTGGAAACAGGCAGGGTCCCGACCCAGAGACTCGGTGCGCCTACCTGATCTATTCCTCTCATGATTTTGTACACTTCCGTAAAATCTCCCCTCATCTTCCTGCACTCCAGGGAATAGACTCCCGGCCTGCTCAAACTCTCCCTAGAGCCCAGGCGCACGAGCCCTGGTAGCATCCTTGTAAATCTTCTCTGCACCCTTTCCTACTTAACAACGTCATTCCTATAGCACCGTGCCCAGAACGGAACACAATACTCTAAATGCGGCCTCACCAATGTCTTTTATATCATCAGCATGACATCCCAACTTCTATACTCTAGACTGATGAAGGCCAATGAGCCAATAGCCGCGGCAGACTGCAGAAAGGCCACGAGAGTCACGCTCCCTCCCCTCCCCTGCTCGTTCTCCACGCCTCGGAACCCTGCAACCAGCCGGGTCCATCTCACACCGTGCAAAACACAGGGGACACTCCAGTACATCGGTAGCTCGTTCAGGAGAGAGTTGGGTTTAGCTCTTAGGGTTAAAGGAATCAAGGGATATGAGGGAAGAGCAGGGACGGGGTACTGATTTTAGATGATCAGTCATGATCATATTGAATGGTGGTGCTGGTTTGAAGGGCCGAATGGCCTACTCCTGCAGCTATTTTTCTATGTTTCTACAATGCGCTGTTAGCCGTGTAATATTGCTGCCTGGCAATGCTAAATATTGCATAGGAAGGAACTGCAGATGCTGGTTTAGATAGACACAAGGTGCTGGAGTAACTCAGACAGTATCTCTGGAGAAAAGGAATAGGTGAACCCTTCTTCAGACGGAAAGTAGGGGTGGGGGGGGGGGGGGAACTGGAGGTAGGAATAGGGTCAGAAATAAAAGGGCCAGCAACATATATCCAAGGAAGGGTGAAGCCCACAACGGTCCATTGTTGGCTGGGGAAGAGGTGATAATGAAAGGATGCAGGGATGTAAACAGGGACACTAAACCAATATTGGTTACTTGATTTATTGTCACGTGTACCAAGGTACAGCGAAAATCTTCATATTGCGCAATACCCAGTCAGCGGAAAGACAATTCATGATTACAATCGAGCCGTCCATAGTGTACAGTTACAGGAAAAAGGGAATAATGTTTAGTGCAAGATAAAGTCCAGTAAAGTCCGATTAAAGATATTCCGAGGGTCTCCAATTATGCAGATGGGTAGTCAGGACCATTTGTTAGTTGATTATAGAATGGTTTAGTTGCTTGACAACAGCTGGGAAGAAACTGGAGGCGTGCCTTTTCACATCTTGCCTGATTATGCTGGTGGACTTTCCAAGACAGCGTGACGTGCAGATGGAGTCAATGGAAGTGAGATTGGTTTGCGGTTTGGTCAGGGCTCTGTCCACAACTCTCTCCAATTTCTCGTGGTCCTGGATGGAGCTTTTCCAAACCGTGCTATGATGCATCCCCGACAGAATGCTTCCCACGCCGCAAAGTTGTTGGCAACATGCTGAACGTCCAAAGCCTTTTGAGGAAGTATGATACGAGGGAGAACTCCCTTGCACTTCTTGATAAAGTGCAACTCTGGCGAGTTACATTGGGCAGGTTATTGATGGAATTTAAAGAAGAGGTGGCTAAATGATTGCAACATGGAGGCATTGAGGGCAATGGGGAACTGGCATAGATGCGAGGGTTGAAGTTGGTACAGACCGGCCATGGATAGAGTTAAGGGGCCGTGTAGTCTAATCCAGCTATTATTTAATTGTGTTGTTGAAACAGCCTTCACTGCACACACCTCTATCCCCCCCCCCCCCCCCACCCTCCCCCCTCCCTAGAGGTAGACAAGCCATTGCTTCAAAGACCAAGGGCAGCACAATGACACAGCTGGTAGAGTCGCTGCTTCATAGCGCCAGAGGTCTGGGTTCGATCCTGACCTCAGGTGCTGTCTGTGAGAAGTTTGCACGTTCTCCCTGCAACCTTCAGACTGAAGAAGGGTCCAGACCGAAAACGTACCCTGTTCAGGCTCTCCAGAGATGCTGCCTGACCCGCTGAGTCACCCCAGCGTTTGTGCTTTGTTTTGCTCTAGAAAGCACCGCTCAGGGCCAATCCACCACCTTACTTCAGTGGGAATCGTGACACTGACAGACCCCAGGGTACTCAATCTGTGCTAACTGGAGTCTGAGATAAACTCCAGACATGAACTACCGAGACAACCTATGGTGCAGGACAATAAGGAGAGCACCACGAGCGCACACATTCTAATGCACTGTTGCAATTTATTGCCATCTGGATCTGGTTGATCGTGAATTACAAGACCATAATTCAATGGAGCACTTCAGACAAGGTTCCACTCACTGGGCTAATGGAAGGCAGATGCGCCTGGAGAGAATTCTCGTTCCAGAAGTCACCTGGCTGGGTTTGTGTAACAATGGATATTTCCTGCCCTTTATTTCACATCTCATGCACGCGACATGGCAAGCAAACCTTCGTGAAGACTGGGGAGTTATTCCTGGTGCCCTGGATAGTATTTACCCACCAGTCAACGTCATTGCAAATGATCAACAGGTCAAGGGTACTCCTGCTGCCTCTTTTCTGCTTGTCCCCATTCCAACTGTAGTACCATTTTTTTTTTAAAGTAATTCGACTTCAGGATGCAAAGGGTTATTTTTTAAATGCCATCTTTTTGCACCTTATAAATGCATGGTGGCACAGTGGCGCAGCGATAGAGCTGCTGCCTTATAGCGTCTGAGACCCGGGTTCAATCCTGACCAAGGGTGCTGTCTGTACGGAGTTTGTACGTACATTAGCTAATTTTAAGTTTAGGTTTGGGTCTATTATTGTCATGTGCACCGGGGTACAGTGAAAAGCCTTTTTTTTGCATGCTGTTCAATCAACTAGATATACTATACATAAATACAATCAAGTCCATAGGTAGAGCAAAGGGGAAGATACAGAGTGAAGAATATAGTTCTCAGCATTGTAGCGCATCAGTTCCATTGACAAAGTTAAGTGGACGCAATGGGGTAGAGGTGAATCGGACAGGACTCTTGCTTATGGAACCCTTATAAGAGACCGGAAGAAGCTGTTCCTTAGTCTATTTCCCCAGCAGCCGTGGTGGGATTTGAACTCATTTGTCACGATGGACAGACCAGGCCTTTTTTGTGCTAACCCAGCAACCTAATCATTGCTCCACCGTAGCCACACATGATGCCACACTTCCTGGTTCGACCAAAGGGCCGAGAAATCAATGCCTCTATAGGACCTGGGAGAAGAGACTGGTGGACGGTTGCAGATAAGGAGACCCTGAGTGTTATCAGCTCCAACCCACTGCTGGGTCTGGCTGGGATCATGGAGCACTGATAGGCCATGGCTGATGTCACTTCCAGTCCCCACAACCATCAGGCTATCTCAAAAAACAGGAAGTGGGTCTTGAAAACAAACGTCAGTACTTCTGACCAAACATTAACACTTCAATATCTTCCCAGCACTGCCCATCAAAGTATGTTTTGGGGAGGTTTGGCTTTTTTCTCTCTCCCCCCCCCCCCCCCCCCCCCTGTCTGACTCTCTCATACTCTCTCTCTCCCCTCCTTAAATTCCAACTTCAGTCATTATTTTGAAGTCAGGTCAACTTATCAGACCTTCAAGTGGCTTAATGTTCCCAGGAAAGCTGTAAGGAGTAGATTCCGGAGTGGGGACTCCATTATCACTCTTATAGACTCTGCCAGATATCGATCACAGGCTGACTGTCTGGTCTTAAGTTTATTGTCATAACCTGTTCCAAGGTACAGTGAGAAGCTTTGTTTTACATACTATCCAATCAGATTAGACATACCATGCATAAATGCACAAGTCAAATACAATAGGTAGAGCAAAGGGGAAGATAGTGAGTGCAGAATATTGTTCTCAGCACCGTAGCGCACCAATTCCAGAGACAAAGTCCAATGTCTGCAATGGGGTGCAGGTGAATCGGACAGTGCCTTGGCTTATGGAAGGACAGAAGGTGTTCAGTAGCCTGATAACAGAGGGGAAGAAGCCCTCCCTCTATCAGTCACATCACCTCCATCGCTCCTTTGGCCAGTTATCACACAGACCGTGACGTGACTTCTATCCCCCTTCACCATTAATCAGGCCAAGCACTGATGTTAGCCCAGTAACGGTGGCTTGATGCCCACAAAGCTGCTGGTCAAAGTAATGGTGAACGTAGATAGACACAAGATGCTGGAGTAACTCAGCGAGACAGGCAGCATCGCTGGAGAAAAGGAATAGGTGACTTTTCAGGTCAAGTCCCTTCTTTAAATTGAGAGACAGGGGAGAGTGAAACTAGATGCGTGAAAAGTTTCAGAGCAAATCAGAGCCAGCAACAATGACCGTGGAAATGTGGAGCCCACAATAGTCCATTGTTGGCTGTGGAAGAGGTGATAACGATGCGATCTATGGATGCGAACAGTGGAACTAGCAGGATGACTAGGGTGGGGGAGAGGAGGAGAGACGGAATACCGGGGTTACTTGAAATGAGAGAAATCAAGATTAAAACCGCTGGGTTGTAAGCTGACCAAGCGAAATATGAGATGCTCTTCCTCCAATTTGCATGTGGTCTCACTCTGACAGTGGGGGAGGCCCAGGACAGAAATGGGAAGGGGAATTGAAATGTTTGGCAATCGGGAGATCCCATACGCAGGCTGAGCGTAGGTGTTCAGCGAAACAATCTCCCAGTCTGCGCTTGGTATCACTGGCCACAGGTTGGCTTTCTAGGTTTAGGTTTATTATTCCTAAGCACACCAAGGCAACTCTACCGCTGCACCATCATGCCACCCTGAAGTTGTCCTGGGAGTTCCCAACACATGGGGACTCATAAGAACGTAAAAATTAAAGTAGAATAGGACTAGGGGCGGTAGAGTGGCGCAGCGGTAGAGTTGCTGCCTTACAGTGCCAGACACCTGGGTTCGATCCTGATCACGGGAGTTGTCTGTTCGGAGTTAGTACGTTCTCCCAGTGACCTGTATAGATTTTTTCCGGGTGGCTCCAGTTTTCCCCCACACTCCAAAGAGGTCCAGGATTGTAGGCTAATTGGCTTCGGTAAAATTGTAAATTGTCCCTAGTTTGCAGGATAGTGCGAGTGTAAGGGGTGATCGCTGGGCGGTGCGGTCTCGGTGGGCCACAGGGCATGTTTCCATGGCTGATCTTCTAGCTCAGTGCTGTTTTCAAACATTCCTCGATTGCAGAAATGATCCAGGGTCACACTGGCGCGAGCAGTCGCTATGTCATCCTCCACATTACTGATGCACAACTCGTGCCAGGGCCACACGGGCTATTCACACCTCGTCCGATTTCAGGACCAGCCTGCGATGGCTCAGTAGTGGCCGTTTTCAATTTTCACTGCAGGACAAGTGACTTTCAATTGCATGACAGTCAGAAAAAGCTGCAATGCAACTGAATGTCGAGGCAACAACGCAGGGCGCAAGTCCTGCACACAACACTGGCCGCACCACCCCGCATTCAATTCCCATTGGTGGGTGCAACTGGTTTAGTTCATTTGCAACCTTTGAGGAATTGTGAAAATTAAGTTGGCTTCTTTTCTAAAAGTGACTTTCAAGAACTTAATCATAATGCGGGGGGGGGGGTGGGGGGGGGAGGGAGTTGAACAAACGGGGTTATTTAGCGGCAGACCCACAGTCGGTTCTTGTCCAGCTCCCACATATGTGAAGTAATAGGGCTTTCCAAAAAAAACTCCACTGAAAAACAAAATGAGCACTTTGCAACATAGTTTGACTGCACTACTGTCAGGGTGATTTTGCTGGCAGCAAAACGGGGACGAGTTTAAACTGAAATGCAAAGGATAGGAAAGGAAACACGGTACAAAATGGGTGTAACTTTTGACGCTGCTCTCAGCTTGTAAACATGACTCCAGTGTGTGCTTGTACCCTCGACCAGTAGAAACCAGCCTGTTTCGCTCGCTCACTCGGTGATCCTCGACCAGTATAAGCCCTTTCCAGTCAAGACGAGCCACGGCAACAACCACCAACTCAAGTCCTGAAAGAAACCGCGGCCACAGCTCCTTCCCCAACCGGGGGGGGCCAGAGAGGACCGTCACCTCCCCCCCCCCCCCCCCCCGTGACTGGCCGTCCCGCGACCCACCGGCAGAAACGGTGAGAGCAGGGGCAGCGATTGTCCGACCCGAGGCCAGGGAATGGAACAGCCTGCTCACATTCCAGATACAAAGGTGCCTCTACGCTACTTGGAGGAGCTCCAGCCTGCAGGCGCAAGGTGTGTGCTCTCTCCCCTGAAGTACTCTTTCAAGCCGGGCTGATTGACTCACCGGGTGTACTGAGCACTGGTGTCCTCCCATCCTCACTGTCCATCGCAGAGACCGAGTCCCGCACCGACCCACCGCTCTCCCAGACACCGGGGCCTTTCCCTCTCACTGCCTCAGTGGGACAGAAGAGGAAAAACGACAGTAAATCATACTTGGCTTCACTGTGATAAGGCCATGAGATGTAACTAGAGAGAGAGAGAGAGAACGAGAGAGAGAGAGACAGAGAGAGAGAGAGAGAGAGAGATGGAATTCCACAGAAAACCACTTCCTGCGGAGCTGTAACTGGCTCCAGCACCAAGATTCTAATTTCTCAGAAAATGACTCAGCCCTTTCAGCAAATTGTGAGAGGTTTTTGGCAACATTTGTCAGCGGCAGTCATTATGTCTTAGTCCACAGAGGTTGACCTGCATACCCCAAACCGCCCGCCCGACTCTACTCCACTGAAGAAGAGTCTCGGCTGGAGACGTCACCTATTCCTTTTCTGCAGAGCTGCAGAGTTATTCAGCGCGTTTGGCCGTCTACTGTACTGACCATCCATCTAAAACCTTCGCCGCCAGTCCCGCAACCTGAAGACGAGTTTTTAAAAAAACTAAATAAAGCTCAATTCTTCAGAGGTTTGAAGCTGAAAGGGTTAAATATCGTAACTGATTTCTTTGCCAAGTACCTGAGCAAACTCCTGTCTTTGGGGAAACACCTTTGTTTTATACTTGGGGCTTTTTCGTGGAATCGTCACTGAATGAGGAAACTCAGTGGTCTGCTCGGTTCTGGAGAGTCAGCTGGGATCTGTCACGCAGGAGCTGGGGTGGAGGCAAGTGGCTGCGTTGCGTTGTGCAGCGGGTAGTGCTGCTGCCCCACCCCGGTTTTGATCCGCTGCTGCTGACTGTGTGGAGTTACCTGCCAGGCTCACTCCAAGGCTCCGATTTCCTGCCACATCCCAAAAGCCCTGCTAGCTGGTGGACTAATTGGCCATTTCTTTTATGTTCAGGATTAGGTCTACTGCTGCCAAGTGTACCAAGGTGCAGTGCATGTTTTGCATGCTATCCAGCAAACCAGATCATGCAATACACGCTGTTGCATGTGTGGAGACCAAGCGCCAACTGGCCGATCGTTTCGCTCAACACCTTCGCCCAGTCCGCCTTGGCCTACCTGATCTCCCGGTCGCCAAACACTTTAACTCCCTCTCCCATTCCCACACCGACCTTTCTGTCCTGGGCCTCCTCCATTGTCAGAGTGAGGCCAAATGCAAATTCGAGGAACTGCACCTTATTTTTTACTTGGGCAACTTACAAACCCAGCGATTTCTCTAACTTCAAGTAACCCTCACATCCCCCCTCTCTCTCTGTCCCTCCCCCACCCTAGTCATCGTACTAGTTTCACTGTTGTACTGTTGAGTTTCACTGTCTGTTAAACGCGTTATCACCTATCCACAGCCAACAATGGACCATTGTGGGCTCTACCTTTCCTCGGTCACTTCTACTTTTTGCATATCTTTCGTTCATTTGTTCTATATCTGTCTATATCACTGTCTACATCTCTCGTGTCCCCTGACTCTCAGTCTGAAGAAGGGTCTCGACCTGAAACGTTACCTATTCCTTTTCTACAGTGTTGCTGCCTGGTCCGTTGGGTTACTCCAGCTTTTTGTGTCTGTCTAATGCTGTACAAAATGACATTTGCCCTCAGTAAACTCCCACCTCAGTGTAGAATCTGGGAGTAGTTCATTGGATTATGGGGAGATTAAAAGTACACAAAGTGCTGGTCGGGCAGAATCCTTGGAAAACATGGATAGGTTGACATTCCGGGTGACAACCCTTCATCAGATACATGAAGGTCCTGACCCTAAACGTCACAAATCCATGTTCTCCACAGTTGCCACCTGACCCGCTGAGTTACTCCAGCACTCTGGGCCTTTTTTAATGTAAACCAGCATCTGCAGTTCCTTGTTACTGTGAGAATAAAACAAAATTGGCGGAAATAATTGGTCTGTGTGGATTTGGAGGGCCAAAGGGCCTGTTTGAACGGAGTATAATTCTCTGACTCTATCAAATATCAGTTAAGAACACGATGTTTGTGGAATGCAGAATGTCTAAACGCCCTGGTAATTACAGCTTCTGTTGTTAATCTGTGCCCAGTGTCTGAGTTTACTTTGTGAATCTGTGCCAGTAAACTGCACTTCACACACAGGTTTTCAAATGAACATCTATGCAACCTTCCACATGCAGGTGCACACAGGCACACTTGTGTACACTTGTGTATACATACGGCAAAACATGAACATGCAGGATCTCATTTGTAAACACCCACCCACACACACACAACACACATACTCTCCCTCACACACATTCACTCTGCCACACACACAGACATACTCTCCCTTACACACAGGCAGACACACTCTCCCTCACTCACACACACACAACCATTCTCTCTCACACTCACACACACGGGCATACTCTCCCTCACAAACACACACACATTATTTCTCACACACACACTCACACACCGACATACTCTCCCTCACACACAGGCAGCCACACTCTCCATCACACACACACACTCACACACACACTCTCTCTCTCACATACACTCACAGCCAAACTCTCACACACTATGACTATGACTCACACTGTCACACACACACAGACACACTCTCTCTCACATACACACACACTCGTACACACACACACACTCGTACACACATACACCCATACACTCACACACACTCATACACACACACACACACACACTCACACACCAATACTCTCTCACACACACACACACACTTATACACACACACACTGTCATAAACACACCCCCGTAGACACACACACACTCTCTCTCACACACAGACATACTCTCACACAGAGACAGATTATCTCTCACATAATACTGATTGGGGATGATCAGCCATGATCACATTGAATGGCGGTGCTGGCTCGAAGGGCCAAATGGCCTACTCCTGCACCCTTTGTCTATTGTCTATATACGCATACACAATTCTCAAACAGACATGCGCTCTCCCTCATACAGACATTCTGTCTCACAGACACATACATATTCTCTTGCACATGCACGTACATAGGGACATACACACATACTCTCTCTCTCACACATGCACACACAAGGACACACTCACTCATTCTCTCTCTCACACACACACATACATACAGACAAACAACAGAGTGTAGGAACTGACGGCATGACCACGGTTTTTTGAGTCAGTGAAAATAAGGAACAAGAGTCCGGGGCTGTTGGAAACTAAGACAGATTCAGTCACAGTGATAAGGATGGCTTGGGGGGGGGGGGGGGGGAAGAAGGAGCGGACAAGGTCGCAGGTGAATGGAAACGGGAGGATGAGAATGAATGTGTGGCCGGGAAACCCTGTGACTGGAGTCTCTGAGGTCATTCCATACCACATTCGTCTCTCCCAATCAGCGCCAGTCAACCATTCCATAAAGCAAAAAGGTGCCGAACTGCTGGGGAGATGCCAATGCAACATGACCCACTCTAAGCTCAGCACGCATCCTTCCCTTGTTAACAAGGAGCAGCCATTCCCTGGGGATAAACTTCATAAATCTCGAGTGTAGGGATTGGTTTCATTGAAAGATGCAACATGGAAACAGGCCCTTCGTCCCTCACCGACCATCGATCACCCGCTCACACTAATTCAATTTATCCCAGTTTTGCATCCACTCCCTACACACTAGGGGCAATATACAGAGGGCCAATGAACCTGCCCACCCGCCCGTCTTCGGAACGTGGGAGGAAACCGGAGCACCCGGAGGAAGCCCAAGCACGCAGGAACAGGAAGAAGGTGCAAGTTTCACTCAGACAGCAGGTGAGGTCAGGATCGAACCTGGTGCTATGAGGCAGCTGCACTACCAGCTGCGCCAGCGTGCAGCCCGAGGCTGGCAGGTCCTATTGGCGGCCCCCAGATGCAACATTGTGGCCGGGACCAGCCTGCTTCCTGCAGCTAGAAATGTTCCACTGAGCGAGGAAGCAAGCCTTCCAAGAAAAACATTCCCCTTACTTCCCCGAGCAGCAAATTACACGGGGAATTGGTTTATTTGGCTCCTGGTTCCTGACCACAGCCTGGTGGAAGAGGCCTCGCAGTCACAGCGGAGGTGAGGGGAGAGAGGAGGTGGCTGGGGCTGCATAGCTTCATAAGACATAGGAGCAGGATTGGGCCATTGGGCCCATCGAGTCTGCTCCACCATTTGATCATGGCTGATCTATCTTTCCCACTCAACCCCATTCTCCTGTCCTCTCCCCATAACCCATAATGCCCTTAATAATCAAATTTTTGCCAATTGATTCGTTAATTCACATTTTAAAAGCACCCAAAGACAGCCTTCATAGCCATCTGTGGCAATTAATTCCACAGATTAATTGCCCTCAGGCTACAGAAATTCCTCCTCATCTCCATTCTAAAGGTACGTCCTTTTATTCAGAGGCTGTGCCCTCTGGTCCCAGACTCTCCCACTAATGGAAACATCCTCTCCACATCCACCGTATCTGGGCCTTGAATCTGCGAGCTGATCCCTGCACCGACCCACCAAGGAAAGCTGGATGCGGTCTATGCCTGGAATGTGCTTCAGGGTTGGCGGTGGAGGCGGATGCGACAGTGGCATTATAGCGTCTTTTAGATGTAGCCCAGACCATCACACAAACCAACTGCCCTTCCATTGACTCCATCTAAACTTCATACTGCCTCGGCAAGACCACCAGCATAATCAAGGACGAGCCTTAACCTGGGCACTCCCTCTACTTCTCTCTCCCATCAGGCAAGAGGTACAGAAGCGTGAAAATGCAAACCTCCAGCTTCAGGGACAGTTTCTTCCCAGCTCAGGCAACTGAACCATCCTATCACCAACCAGACTGGAGTCCTGACCTACCATCGACCTCATTGGAGACCCACGGACTATCTTTAATCAGGCTTTACTTGCACTAAACGTTATTCCCTTCATCCTGTAACTGGACACTGTGGAAGACTTGATAGTAATCAGGGATGGTCTTTTACTGACTGGATAGCATGCAACTAAAAATCTTTTCACTGTATACGTGACAATAATGAAGAGACAGTGTGAAAACAGGCCCCTCGGCCCACCAAGTCCGTGCCAACCAGCGATCCCCATACACTAGTACTATCCCTACAACTTGGACAATTTACAATCTTTACCGAAGCCAATTAACCTACAGACCTGCAAGTCTTCGGACTGTGGGAGGAAATCAGAGCACCCGGGGAAAACCAACGCAGTCACGGGGAGAACGTACAAACTCCGTACAGACTGCGCCCGTAGTCAGGATGGAACCCTGGTCTATGGCGCTGTAAGGCGGCAGCTCTACCGCTGCTCCACTGTAATTAAAACTAATCTAAGATAAGCACATAGGTGTGCAGGGAATAGGGGGAATGTGTAGGAAGGAAATGCAGATGCTGGTTTAAACCGAAGACAGACATAAAATGCTGGAGCAACTCAACAGGCAGCATCTTTGGAGAGAAGGAGTGGGTGACGTTTCTGGTCAAGACCCTTCTTCAGACTTTTCTCGGGAATATCTTGTCTATCGAGGGAATAGAGGTACATGAATCAAGTGCAGGCAGCAGAGATTAGATTATCTTGGCATCATGTTTAGTCTGGACAATGTGGGCCGAATGACCTGTTCCTGCGCTGTATCTATTGATCAATCAAAAACAATTGATCCTATTAAGCTCGCAGCTCGCCCTTTGTATTATGCCATCTATGTTATTTGTATTTACTTCACTAAGAGACTTGCTTGTGGAAGACTGCGAGGCAGTGAATTCTAGCTCGGCTCACAGTAAACTGCGGTTGCGACCATGACACAGGGCATTTTAACCAACATCAATATCCCAAATATAGACACAACAAGCTGGAGTAACTCAGTGGGACAGGCAGCATCTCTGGAGAGAAGGAATGGGTGACATTTTGGGTCGACCCGAAACGTCACCCAATCCTTCCCTCCAGAGATGCTGCCTGTCCCACTGAGTTACTCCAGCTTTTTGTGTCTATCTTTGGTTTAAACCAGCATCTGCAGTTCCTTCCAACACACTTATCAATATCCTAGCTGTCCACTAAAAGGGACCGTTTTGACACCTCAAATCGTGACCACACGTATATATCAAGGAAAACCTTTCACCCGTCGACCACAGGGGACAGCTGTGAAATTGGGATAGGACTTGCTGTGTCGAATGCTGGAAATACCAGGGTCCCCCACAGCAGCGACAAGAATGACAGGCGCCTGTTTGTGAACGGAGATGAATGAGCAGGTTAAGGAACCTTAATCTAATCACAAACTTTCAGTTGGCAAAATTTGTTCTTTCAACTCTGCGATTAGATTACAGCCGCCAGTTCTTAGAATTCACTTCCTGTATTGATTCTGAGATCACAAAATGAAGCACACTTTGTGTTGGGGATTAGCTTAAATGCTTTCCTTTCTTTTAGTGGCTGCATTCAATTAGTTTAGTTTAGAGATACCGCATGGAAACGGGGCCTTTGTCCACCGAGTCCGCGCCGACCAACGATCCCCGTACATTAGCACTATCCTACACACTGGGGACAATTTACAATTTTTACCGAATCTAATTAACCCACAAACCTGTACGTCTTTGGAGTGTGGGAGGAAACTGGAGCTCCCGGGGTAAATGCACACGGTCAAAGGGAAAACGTACAAACTCTGGACAGACAGCACCTATAGTCAGAATCAAACGCAGGTCTCTGGCGCTGTAAGGCAGCAACGCTACGATTGCACCATCCTTTAGTTCAATAGACAATAGGTAATAGGTGCAGGAGTAGGCCACTCGGCCCTTCGAGCCACTATGATCATGGCTGGTCATCCCCATTTAGTTTAATTTACAGACACAGCATGGAAACAGGCCATTCAGCCCACTGAGTTCACTGACTAAAGATTACCCGTTCACACTATTTCTATGTTATCCAACTTTATTGTCCACACACTTGGGGCAATTTATAGAGGCCAATTAACCTATAAACCCGCTCACCTTTGGGATGCGGGAGGAATGTGTTTTAATCTGCCATTTTCACACCTTGCCCTTCCATACATAGATTACATAGGAGCAGGGAGGTTCTACTTCAGTTGTATAGGGTCTTGGTGAGACCACACCTGGAGTATTGCGTGCAGTTTTGGTCTCCAAATCTGAGGAAGGACATTATTGCCATAGAGGGAGTGCAGAGAAGGTTCACCAGACTGATTCCTGGGATGTCAGGACTGTCTTATGAACAAAGACTGCATAGACTCGGTTTATACTCTCTAGAATTTAGGAGATTGAGAGGGGATCTTATAGAAACTTACAAAATTCTTAAGGGGTTGGACAGGCTAGATGCTGGAAGACTGTTCCCGAGGTCCAGGACAAGGGGTCACAGCTTAAGGATAAGGGGGAAATCCTTTAGGACCGAGATGAGAAGGACTTTTTTCACACAGAGTGTGGTGGGTCTCTGGAACTCTCTGCCACAGAGGGTAGTTGAGGCCAGTTCATTGGCTATATATAAGAGGGAGTTAGATGTGGCCCTTGTGGCTAAGGGGATCAGAGGGTATGGAGAGAAGGCAGGTACGGGATACTGAGTTGGATGATCAGCCATGATCATATTGAATGGCGGTGCAGGCTCGAAGGGCCGAATGGCCTACTCCTGCACCTAATTTCTGTGTTTCTATGTTTCTATGCCTCTAGTTTCCCTCTCCCCTGACTGAAGGTCGGAAGAAGGATCTCGACCAGAGACACCACTAATTTCTTCTTTCCAGAAATGCAGAGTCCGTGCCGACCAGTGGTCACCCGTACACCAGCACTATCCTACACGCCTGGGGACAATTTACAATTGTGAACTGAAGCTAATTAACCTACAAACCTGTACATCTTTGGAGTATGTGATGAAACCAGAGCAGCCAGGTAAATCCCACACGGTCACGGACATAAGATACAAACTCCGTACAGACGGCACCCGTAGTCAGAATTGAACCCGGGTCTCTGGCGCTGTAAACAGCAACTCTACCGCTGCACCACCGTGCCGCTCAACATTCTCTATTCTTATTCAGAGTTGCTGTGTCCATTATCGTGGTCAGCCAAAGTTTCATATTACAAATGTTTAAAATGAAGCACAATTTCCCCTCTAGGCTACCTTCTCAACAAAACACTAATCCCTCGCATCCTAGACTCATAACAGATGATTAGATATAGTTGGCTTTTCTTTTGAACCCAAATCACCACATAGATTTGGAGCCATACAGAACTGAAACAGACCATTCGGCCCATTGAGTCCTTGCCGACCATCAAGCATTCGACACAAATTATTATTTTTTTGTTCTCCCGACATTCAATAAAACCCCTCCAGCTTTATCCATTCACGACCCACTGAAGGCAATTCACGGAAGACAATTATTAACCTATTGACCGGAGTCACTTTAGGATGGCAGAGAAAACACAAGTCATCACAGGGAGAAGGTGCAAACTCTACACGGACAAATTGGGAGGTCAAGATTGAACCTGGGTCACTGGCGCTGTGAGGCAGTGGTTCTGTCTGCACAGCTGTGCAGTCTTCTGATCCAGGCCTCACTACTTCGTGGGACCCGATCTCAGAACCTTAAGGCTCTCGCGGTGAGGCGCGCTCACCCCTGAACTCGACGGCCACCACAGCAAGAAAATGGATGCTTCCAGAATTAAATGGACCTTCCAATGAGCATTTAGAAATTGTAAGGCACTGGGCAATATGGACGTGATCACTTGGCCACATTCTCCTGGGGGAACAGACACACATGGGGAGTTTCTGGGGGGTTGAGAATCTAGACCTGTGCAACGCCAACACAAACAAGACAAAGACTTTAACCAATGCTCCCGCTCGGACACTCTGGAATTGGGTGTAACCTTGTGTTTGTCCACTCCCAACATTATTCCCACTGACAACGTTGGGCAGGAACGTCAAAGCAGGTTTGCTCCCTGCCTGCTCCCTGCCCTGTTATGTATTCCTGTGGGTGGCTCAAATTGGAATTACTCACGGAAACCTTTTTACGCCTTGTGGTGAAACACCAACGGCAGACCGCACGATGATCTGAACCCGCATCCACCCTCCCACAGCTACTAAATCGCAAAGCACGCAAACTAAACGCCACGCACGCAAAACAACTAACTCGGGCGCTTCAAGCCTCACCGGTGATACAATCCAGCACTAGTATGGACCATGGAGCAACACGGCAGAAACACAGAGTCCGACGTGTCAGCAGACACGCCTACAGAGGCTGCCAGACAAAGTTCCACTTAGTGGTTAGATTGGCTGGAGGGGAGCAATGGAACACTTTGCCCACCATTCGAGGGGTCACCCATATCTCCACTGGCTGGGGTGAGGGACCAGGGGGTCTGTAGCAGTGAGGGCCACCTTTGCCCGAACATGCTGGGTCATTCTGACCAATGCAAGGAACCACATTTGAAGCAAGGAAGGGAAGTAAAAAAAGGCACGCAAGGATACAAATAAGCAAATCGCAAGTCAAAATATTCTAATATTAGCAGCTGTATCACAGCCTACAGGAGGGCGTATTATTCAGCATGTCCAAAGCTGTGACGCAGTGCAACCTCAGGCTATGTGCATCCCTGCCTTGTTATACGTTTGCCTAGTGCAAGAGTTCAAAGTTCACTGTCACTTGAGATGCCTCGGTACAACAGCTGGTGAACAGCTCACCCTGACGGCTGGAGAAGCAGCCCCCGACTCCTCACACGCAGTGGAGCTTTCACCGCTCGTTAACGGAGACCCCCGCTCACTGGCAGAGGGAAACACTCACGTACTTGTGGTTTCGTGGTCCGAGCTCCCGGCATGTGCCGTGGGCCGGGGAGGGGAGTGGGTCGGGATCTTGTCCGTGCTGCCCTGCTCTCTGCTCTCCTCCCAACTCTCCTCGCGGGCCAGAGGAGTGCGCGATGCCGCTGGCTTCTTGCTTGAACTGGAAGGCTGAGGGGGTGATGGCAGGCCCTGTGTAACAAAAGCAAAGGAGGCAGGTTTAGGTTGCGTGCGGTTAGGAGACAAGAGACTCAAGTCAAGAGCATCCAGACTGTTAAATCCAGAGCACATATACACACGCTGAACATTTTTTGTCTCTCGTTTATTATATTGTTTAGAGTGTACTATGTTTACATATTCTGTTGTGCTGCTACAAGTTAGAATTTTGTTGTTCTATCTGGAACATATGACAATAAAACACTTTTGACTCTGGACTGTTTAATTGTCATATGTACAATGGAACAATGAAATTCTTACTTGCAGCAGCATAACAGGCCGGTTATACACACACATAATATGCAATAATTAAAACATCTGTAAATTAATAACCACAATATTGGTGCAAAAAGAACGCACAAGTCCCGAGCGCAACCAAAGACCACAGTTCAACGTTGAGGTTAGTGTGCAGTGTTCAAGAAGATGATGGTTGTTTGGAGGAAGCTGTTCTTGAACCTGGTGGTCATGGTCTTTAGACTCCTGTGAATTCTTCCCAATGATAGGGGTGAAATGAGAGCATGGCCAGGGTGGTGTGGGTCCTTGATGATCTTGGCTGCCATTTTGAGGTAATACCTCCTGCATGTCTCTTGGATGTTGGGAAAGTCAGTACCTTTAGACTTCACTTTAAATGCAGCAGGGAAACAGGCCCTTCGGCCCACTCTATATCCTGGTGTTTGTGGGAGCATGCAGTGCAGTAATATGCTGTCCTGGTTCCTACAGCTGTAACTGCACTTCCAAAGAACTGCACTGGCTTTGAGATACCAATTCGTCCAACCCTCCCTAACCACTGCACTGACGAGTCAACCAACAGTCTGGGTTGAAATCTGCGCAGAGGGCCAGACTCACGACCCCCTAACTCAAGAGGCAAGAATGCTCCCCAGTAAATCAAAGAGTGCACATAAACATACTAATTCTTGTTCATCGTGCATGTGAATGTTTGACCTTCTGTTTAGTTTAGTTTAGAGATACAGCATGGAACCAGGCCCTTCATCCCATAGAGTCTGCACCGACTGCACTAGTTCTGCCCGACACACTCGGGACAAGTTATAGAAGCCAATTACCCTGCACGTCTTTGGAGAGTGGGTGGAAACCGGAGCACCCGGAGAAAACCCACGCGGTCACATGGAGAATGTACAAACTCTGTACAGACAGCACCCATAGTCAGGATCGAACCCTGGCAGCTGGCACTGTAAGGCAGCTACTCTACTGTTGGTGTGCGTGCGTGCGTGCGTGCGTGTGTGTGTGTGTGTGTGCGAGAGAAAGAGAGAAAGTGTGAGAGAACGTAGAACACAGATCACCACAGTGCAGGCACAGGCCCTTCAGCCCACATCAACATGTGATCCATATCCCTCCAGTCCAAGCCACTCTCTCAGTCGGCAGCTGCTGTGAAATTTGCAGGAACTCACCAGCCCCACACCCCTCCTGCCCACCACCCTACCTCCCTCCCACCCAGACCAGACCGTAATCCTCCCCCTCTAACATGCTCTGCTTCCAGAGACGCCAGCAGCATCAAGGCCCTGGCAAAGAGTAAAGAAAGCCGACCTTAGTATCTGAAACACATTTAATTGACTCTCCATCAATCCACACTGAGAATTGGCAGCAAGAAGCAAGCTCACAAGTTGTCTCTGCTCGGGAAAATTAATTAGTTTCAGTGGCTTAAAGTGACCTGCTGGCCATATGGAATATGTTTAAAACTGCAGCCCCCATTTATTGGATCAGACATCCAAACCTTCCGAACATATTTTCTGAAATTTCAATCTGTCGCTGCAAATCATCAGTGACTTCACAGTTCACCCTGTTTGTTTAGTTTAGTTTAGAGATAGGGCATGGAAACAGGCCCTTCGGTCCACTGAGTCTGTGCCGGCCCCCCCCTGCACTAGCATTTTCCAACACACTACGAACGTTTTACAATTAACACACGAGCCTGCTCGACTTTGGAGTGTGGGAGGGAACCGGAGCACACGGGGAAAACCCACGCGGTCACTGGGAGAACGTGCAAAAACTCCGTACAGACACCACCCGTGGTCAGGATCGCAGCTGGGACTCTGACGCTGCAAGACAGCAACTCTCCCGCTGGTCCACAGTGCCGACCGTTTGTGTTTCCTACATCACAGCACTTCTAAAGTACTTTTCTGGCCCCAAACAGCTCTGTGCTACCCGAGGGTTGTAACAAGCACTACAAATCATACACAAGTAGATGTCTCTATGTTTCACGTTCGATTATTTTGTCGTTATTCCAGCCACTGCCGCCTCTTCTGCTTTATGTGCAGCAGAGTTGGTTGTTTTCAAGCCTCTACCCCTTTGCTCTCCTGCCTCTGTCAGAGTCATACAGCATGAAAACAGCCCCTTCGGCCCAACTTGCCCACACCGACCAACATGTCCCATTTACACAGGTCCTACCTGCCTGCATTTGGCCCTTAGCCATCTAAACCTATCCTATCCATGTGGCAGTCTAAATGTTTCTTAAACGCTGCGATGGTCCTTGCCTCCACTACCTCCTCTGGCAACTTGTTCCATACATGTCATCTGTGTGAACAAAGTTGCCCCTCAGGTTCCTACTTTGTTCTGCTCCGTTAATCTGGGCGAATCCTCTTTGCAGCTGACAGGGCAGGAGAGTTACGAGTCAGCCCCCACAAAGCTGCAAGTCCAGAGTGATTTAAGGGCCATGGCTCGGAACACATCATCTGTCACTGCTTCCTGTCAGAAACCATTCAGCAGCATCTCCTACGGCTGCAGTCATGTTTATGGGAGCTGCTGATATCAGACCTGCCAGGAATGAGCGCCAGGCAGGAGTCTGCTCAAAACCTGCACGTGATTCAATGTCTCAATGCTACTTCATTGTCACGTGTGCCGAGGTACAGCTAAATCCTTTGACTGCATACAACCAGGTAGAACCACAAGGCAGACCTCACCACGGTAGTACACAAGAGTCACCATGTTCATGGCGCCGATACAAAGGTGCACCAAACAGTCCTATCTTCTTCTGTCTGCCGTTGCACATGGCAGCAGATGCCCCCCTCCCCCCCCCCGCCTCCTGGTAATGCACGGCAGTGTCAGAGATCCATTTATCTATCATCCCCTCCAGGATCGAGGAACTAGGCGGCACGACATGGAGTCAAGTGACAGCTCGGCCACAGTCTCAATAACCAAAGGTCCACTCCCGTTTTCTCTTCTTGTTGTTCCTGCAAGTTTACGAGAGATTTGGACAGGTTCATGGAAAGGAGAGATTTACAAGGATATGGGCCTAATGCAGGTAAATGGGACCAGAGACGTGGTCAGAAAATGAGGAACTCTGTCCATTCCGTTGTGGCTACTGACCCCCCCACCATCGGAGGGATCTACAGGAAGCGCCGTCTCAATAAGGCACCTGATATCATCAAACACCCACCGCCCTACCAGCCCCATCATTCTCAGCGCCCCCGCCTGCCGGCCCCCCCCTTCGTTGTCGATGCCAGGGGTCCCCAACACTCTCGACTGTCCACCTCGTTCGTGGGTCCCTCTCGCTCTAGGCAGAGTGGGTCCCGTCAACGCTAGTGGCTCCGGGCCAAGTTCAGAGACCGCGGTGGACAAGACTCTAAAACAGATGTCAGTCCGTTCAGCAGCTGATGCTTCTAATGCTTACCTGGTTCCCGTGGATGTAGCCCAGTCCCTCACACAGACCAGACTCTCCACAGATGACTCCATCTGCACTTCACGCTGCCTTGGAAGAACAGCCAATATAATCAAAGCCTTGTCCCACCCCAGTCATTCCTTCTTCTCCCTGCTCCTGCAGGCCCAAAAATACAGAAGCTTGAAAGTGCATACCACCATTCTCTGGAACAGTTTCTACCCCTCTGTTATCAGGCTTCTGAACGGCCCTTCCATGAACTAGGGTACTTTCCGTCTCACCTCCACGCAGCGTGGACATTAGACTTTGTCTCTGGAACTGATGCGCAACAATGCCGAGAACTATATTCCGCAGTCTGTATCTTCCCCTTTGCTCTACCCATTGTACTTGAGTTTGACTTGATTGTATTTATGTATGGTATTTTAGAAGGAACTGCAGATGCTGGAAAATCGAAGGTGGACTAAAGTGCTGGAGAAACTCAGAGGGTGCAGCAGCATCCATGGAGCGAAGGAAATAGGCAACGTTTCAGGCCGAAACCCTTCTTCAGTCTGAAGAAGGGTTTCAGCCCGAAATGGTACCTATTTCCTTTGCTTCATAGATGCTCCTGCACCCGCTGAGTTTCTCCAACAATTCTGTCTACCTATGTATAGTATTATCTGATTTGATTGGATTGCACGCAAAACAAAGCCTTTCACTGTACCTTGGTGCACAGCACAATAATCGACCCAGAATTATTCATGTTCTTTCCCCATGTTTCATCATCTTATTTTCTCTTTGGCATTGAAAGTGACCATTCAGCCCACCGAGTCTATCCCCATCACCTTTAGAATTAGCGAAACACTGCTCTGGAGGAAATGATGGACGGAAGTGGCAGAGTTGTCTATCATCCCCTCAAGGATAGAGGCACAAGGTGGCATGTCATGGAGACATGACAAAATGGCCTAAGTCTCGCTGCTTTCATCGGTGTAAAGTTTGAGACGACGTAAGACCCTGTTGTGACTAGCACAAAGACAACACATCCGCCATTGAGTAAGATAAGTTTAATCTGCAATGACTGAAACTTCCAGAAGGTCACTTGACCTCAGTCACGAGGCACAGGTACATTTGCCAGCTTCTGCTTTTGGCCTCAAGGGGCACTGGCATTTGCATTATATATTACATTACATATATTACATTACAAAGACACACAATCGGGAAGAAGGTACAGTAGCTAGAGAACAGTTGCCTCCAGATTCAAGAACTGCGTCTACCCAACAACCATCAAAGTTCTTGAACCACCGTGCTCATCTCTAATCACAACCATTTCAACCCTATTGAGTCACAAAGAACATTACACTACAATGAACGATACAAAGTGCAGGAGTAACGCAGCGGGTCAGGCAACATCCCTGGAGGAAATGGATAGGTGACGTTTCAGGTCGGGACCCTTCCTCAGACAGGCACTACAATGGTTGTTGGATGTACTTTGGCTTTTGCACTGTCAACAACCAGTTTGCTTAGAATAAGTGATAATTCATCGTATATTTATTGTTACATTTAAAATGCCTCAAAAGCTGCAGGTAGTAAGAATTGTGTGGTTCCGGTTTGCATACAAGAAGCAAATATCATTGACCCTTGACTCAGGAAGCTAATAAACACTGTTGACCCTTGACTGTGGTCACCATGGCTGAGTTGGATGGAAAGGCCGGTTTCAATGCTGCATTACTCTGACTATACAAAAACTTTATTTTGAAACCTTCCTTTGGGCATTGACTGCATTAAATGTGTTGTATAAATCAGTTGTTTGAGGCATTCATTCCAAAGGAGAGCCCGTGGAGAGGGCGGAATAGGCCACGAGATAAAGGTGGACCTCTATATATTTTGTCTGCTCTGGTGCCCAGAATGACTGGTGGATCCACTGACAGCCGTGCGCTGAATGAAGTTTAAACACATTACCGAGCAGAGACCTTCTCCTTTTATTGATGTTCTGTATTATCCATTTCTGAGTTATGGCTCTCTCAGAGCAGCAAGAAATGTGGGGAAGTACTGCCACTCGTGTAATGAATGATACAGTACGTTCTTGTTAAGTGTGTCAGTGAATCTGCAGAATTTTTATGAGTGCATTAGGGAAGATGAATGGAATGACAACTTCTTGAGCTAATTAACAGTGAGTTTATACCTTGTGGAATCAAAGTGGTTCTGCTTGCCTTCACTGGTAATCTAAGAAAATACATGCATGTGTGTTTCTGCGGGGCTGGCAGCGAGGGGAGATAACCCTGAGAGCGATTCTGCACCTCCCTGCTGTCATTTCAACGGAGATAGACGCTTTCCAAAGGGGCGACATTGCTCGGTTGTCTCCAGATAAATTCATAGGTGATCGGAGCAGAATTAGGCCATTCAGCCCATCAAGTCTATTCCATGGCTGATTTATCTCTCGCTGCTAACCCCATCCTCCTGCCTCCTCCCCGTAACCCCGGACACCCGTACTAATCAAGAATCCATCTACGGGGAATACAGGTGAAAAGATGAGGTACAAAGGTAAGCTAGCCAAGAATATAAAGGGGGCTAGTAAAAGCTTATTTAGGTATGTGAAGAGGAAAAAATTAGTTAAGACCAAAGTTGGACCCTTGAAGACTGAAAAGGGTAATTTTTTAATGGGGAACAAGGAATTGGCAGATGAGTTGAACAGGTACTTTGGATCTGTCTTCACTAAGGAGGACACAAACAATCTTCCTGATGTACTAGTGGCCAGAGGATCTGGGGTGACGGAGGAACTGAAGGAAATTCACATTAGGCAGGAAATGGTGTTGGGTAGACTGATGGGACTGAAGGCTGATAAATCCCCAGGGCCTGATGGACTGTATCCCAGGGTACTTAAGGAAGTGGCTCTAGAAATCGTGGACACATTGATGATCATTTTCCAATGTTCTATAGATTCAGGATCAGTTCCTGTGGATTGGAGGGTAGCTAATGCTATCCCACTTTTCAAGAAAGGTGGGAGTGAGAGAAAACAGGAAATTATAGACCAGTTAGCCTGACATCAGTGGTGGAGTCAATCATAAAAGATGAAATCATAAATAGCGGCACATTTGGATAGCAGTAACAGGATCGGTTCATAACAAGACGATTAGGCCATTCAGCCCATCAAGTCTATTCCGCCGTAATAACCCTCATAACAAGAGGATTCGAGTATAGGAGCAAATAGGTCCTTCTGCTGTTGTAGAGGGCCCTAGTGAGACCATACCTGGAGTATTGTGTGCAGTTTTGGTTTCCAAATTTGAGGAAGGACATTCAGTAACAGGAAGGGATTCAAAGAGACATTAGCAAATTTGCAGATGACACAAAGCTGGGTGGCAGTATGAACTGTGAGGAGGATGCTATGAGAATGCAGGGTGACTTGGACAGGTTGGGTGAGTGGGCAGATGCAGTTTAATGCGGATAAATGTGAGGTTATCCACTTTGGTAGCAAAAACAGGAAGGCAGATTATTATCTAAATGGTGTCAAGTCGGGAAAACGGAAAGTACAACGGGATCTGGGTGTCCTTGTTCATCAGTCAATGAAAGTAAGCATGCAGGTACAGCAGGCAGCGAAGAAAGCGAAGGGCATGTTGGCCTTCACAAAAAGAGGATTTGAGTATAGGAGCAAATAGGTCCTTCTGCTGTTGTACAGGGCCCTAATGAGACCACACCTGGAGTATTGTGTGCCGTTTTGGTTTCCAAATTTGACGAAGGACATTCTTGCTATTGAGGGAGTGCAGCGTAGGTTTACAAGGTAAATTCCCAGGATGGCGGGACTATCATATGCTGAGAGAATGGGGCGGCTGGGCTTGTATACTCTGGAGTTTGGAAGGATGAGAGGGGATCCTATTGAAACATATAAGATTATTAAGGGTTTGATCACGCTAGACGCAGGAAACATGTTCCCCTGTTGGGGGAGTTCAGAACCAGGGACCATAGTTTAAGAATAAGGGGTAAGCCATTTAGAACGGAGATGAGTAAACACATTTTCACACAGAGAGTTGTGAGTCTGTGGAATTCTCAGAGGGCGGTGGAGGCCGGTTCTCTGGATACTTTCAAGAGAGAGCTAGATAGGGCTCTTAAAGGTAGTGGAGTCAGGGGATATGGGGAGCGAAAGGTACTGGAAAGCGGTACTGATTGGGGATGATCAGCCATGATGACATCGAATGGCGGTTCTGGCTCGAGGGGGCGAATGGCCTACTCCTGCACCTATTGTCTATTGTCTATCTCTGCCTTAAAAATATTTATTCACTTTGCCTCCACAGCCTTCTGCAGCAATGAATTCCACAGATTCCCTACCCTCTGACGAAATAAATATCTCCTCATCTCCTTCCTAAATGAACGCCCTTTAATTCTGAGGCTATGGCCTGTGGTCCTACTCTCTCTCACTAGTGGAAACATCCTCTCCACATCCACTGTATCCAGCCCTCAGATGTCACCGGCGGTGAATTACTGCACCACCTTCATAAAGCACTGCAAGCCTGCGCTACATTTTTCTAGATCCTGTCAGAGATTAATACAGCAATGAAACCGGCCTTTCGGTCCATCCCCTCCGTGGAGACCGCAGTCAAGGGTCAACGGTGTTTATTTGCTTCCTGGGTCAAGGGTCAACTGTGTTTATTTAGCGGATCAGGCAACATCGCTGCAGGAAAGGAATAGGTGACGTTTCGAGTCTAGTCCCTTCATCAGTCTAAGAGTCAGGGAGGGGAAAACTAGAGGTATCTTGGCCTACAATGTCTGTGCTGAATATGATGCCAAGTTAGACTAATCTCATCTGCCTGCACATGATCCATATCCCTCCATTCCCTGCAAGTCCATGTGCTTTTCTAAAAGCCTCTTAAACACCACCATCATATCTGCCTCCACGACCACCCCTGGCAGCATGTCCCAGGCCATCTCCTTTAACCTTTTCCCCTTTCACCTTGAACCTATGCCCTCTCGTCTTTGATATTTCCACCCTGGGAAAAAGGCTCTGACTGTCTATCCTATCTATGCCTCTCATAATAATCGCCCCCTCAATCTTAATCTAATTATTGACCACTCTGCTAATGTAAGTACATTTTCCACTTCCATAACTCCATACACCTTAATTAACTTTCTATTCAACATTCTCGGCAATAGCTGCCTCGCCAACAGTCTGTCTGTTCCTTCCTTCTTTGTGTTTTAATAGTATGTGTTAAATGTATGTTTTTAGTGTTCTTTAGCTTGTTTTATGTGGGGTGGGGGGGGGGGGGGTTGGGGGAAACATTTTCTAACTCTTACATCTTGCGGACCTAACATCACGGTAACCCGCGGTCTCTGGTCAGAGACTGACTTCGGGAACTCCAAGCCGCAGGAACTGCGACCGGCTCGACGCGGGAGCTTTGATCGCCCCGACGGATGGTTCGACTGCCCCGATGCGGGAAAATAAAGAGGAAGAAGTTTGGACTTTTCTGCCTTCCATCACAGTGAGGAATGTGGGGATTCTGCTGTGGTGGATGTTTATGCTAACTTTTATGTAGTTGTGTGTCTTTTTGCTTTTTTTCCCACATGTTTGTATGGTAATTCGCATATCATTGTACCTATTTGTACATGGGACAGTAAAAGGCCTTTGAAACCTTCCTTGTTGCAACTATAATAACGGCCGCCCCAGCCCATCTCACAACTGAATCACTCCAGCCTGGCACTATCACCCAGGCGTGTGAGCAGTTTTGGACCCCATGTCTGAGGAAGGATGTGCTGAAGTTGGAGAAGGTACAGATGAGGTTACGAGAATGATCCCAGGGCTGATTGGGTTCATATATGAGGAACGTTTGATGGCTGTACTCGCAGGAGTTTAGAAGGTTGAGGGGGGACCTAAATGAAACGTACCGAATAATGAAAGGCATAGATAGAATGGACATGTTTGCCGCAGTGTGAAAGTCTAGGATCAGAGGGCCGAGCCCCAGATGAAAAAAGACATACCATTAGAATGGAGATGAGGGGGAATTTCTTTAGCCAGAGAGTAGTGAATTTGTGGAATTCATTGCCACAGACATCTGTGGTGGCAAAGATATTGTTAATTTTTAAAGCAGGTTCTTGATTAGTAAGGGTGTCAAAGGTTACTGCAAGAGGCAGGAGAGTGGGGTTGAGAGGGAAAAATAGATCAGCCACCATCGAATGGTGGAGCAGACCGGATGGGCCGAATGGTCTAATTATGCTCCTATGTCTTTTGATCTTATGATCATTAATTCCCTCTGCAGTGGAATCATCTCTTTTTCTAGGAGATTGAAATCATGGCGCCAACTTTCCAGCACCTTTGCTTCCGGAGCCGTTACGGATTATCCTTTTTGAAGATTCAACAGAACTCATGGCCTTGGAGGGCAAGATCCCGACCCGCAAAGTCAGCCATGGATGTCTGCTATGGGATTGGATCTGCCGGCTCTGGCCGGGCCGGAGTTCCAGAGCCCCGGCTACAGGGGGCAAATTCGACCCAGCGAGTGGCATGGAAGTCCCGATGAGGTCGCCAACGGCTGCCTCACCCGGCCTAGGGACCCCATTTTCGGGGGGACTTCCGGAGGGAATTTCAAATGTGCTCTCGTAACTCTGTCCAGATTAGAGGATGTGCCGGAACACGAGTTGCCGGAAAATCGGTGGTGGACATGTTACATTGTTCACGGATTCCTGCACTACAATAGTATCGAAGCACCAAATAGTACTACTTTGCAAAGTTAATTGGATTTCCTGAAGAGAATAGGACAGGTTCTGCATCAGGGGGGAAAAAGCCTTTCATCCATCTACTCACTGACAATCAGGCAGCTAGCTAGCTCCCTGTTCTTTTCATCTACTGATGATGACACTGATAGCAGTGCGGTAGATGGATAACACTGTAAATAAAGCCTAGCATTGCATGATTACAGTAAAATATTGTGAACAGGTGCAAATGGAAAACTGGAGACCTGGCAGAGTAACTAGAACGTCAATTAAAATAAATACCAGTAAACTACGTGTGAGTAATTACAGCGAGCAGGAACAGCTCATTAGTGCAGGTTTTGTAAATGGCACACCTCGCCAGGCACCAACTTGTATTTGCAGCTTTCCTTCGCAAACCCTCGTCCTACCTCTGCAGTGTACACCTGCAGTTTCTCCCCTCGACAAATTCACAGGGCGTTGGGGAGATGGACCACAATCACTGTCCCAGTACGAGCCTGAAACTTGCGGGAGGGTCCCGACCCGAAACGTCACCTATCCGTGTCCTCCAGAGATGCTGCCTGACCCGCTGAGTTACTCCAGCACTTTGTGCCCTATCACATGAGGTACCAACATTGCTCAAATGATTAATAGTGACACAACAGGCACCTCAGCGAACTGTCAAGATGCGTAAAACAGAATTACATTTCAATTGGTCTCTCTATCACAACACACTGCAGCCAAATGGTTTACTTGGAGGTTCATGCCATAGGAGCAGAAGTAGGCCATTCGGCAAATCTACCATACCATTCAGTCATGGCTGATCTATCTTTCCCTCAACCCCATACTCATGACTTCTCCCCATAACCCTTGACACCCTTACCAATTAAGTATCTGTCAATCTCCGCCTTAAAATAACCAGATAACCATATTACAGCATGGAAACAGGCCATCTCGGCCCTTCTAGTCCGTGCCGAACACTTACTCTCACCTAGTCCCATCTACCTGCACTCAGACCATAACCCTCCATTCCTTTCCCGTTCATATACCTATCCAATTTATTTTTAAATGATAAAATCGAACCTGCCTCCACCACTTCCACTGGAAGCTCATTCTACACAGCTACCACTCTCTGAGTAAAGAAATTCCCCCTCATGTTACCCCTAAACTTCTGCCCCTTCATTCTGAAATCAAATACCCAATGACGTCCTCCACAGCTGTTTGTGGCAATGAATTCCACAGATTCACCACCCTCTGACCAAAGAAATTCCACCTCATCTAATTTTCTAAAGGTATGTCATTTTATTCTGAGGCTTTGGCCTCTGGTTCTGGACTCGCCCAATAGTGGAAACATCCTCTCCACATCCACGTTATCTAGGCTTTTCACAATCTGGTAAGTTTCAATGAGGTTCCTCCTCATTCTTCTAAACTCCAGTGGGGGAGATAACTCACAGGGGAGAATCTCACCTGGTCCTCTATGCTAAGCAATCAAGGGCATCTAGCAAAAGGCATTGTCACCTCATCGAGTCATAGAATCATACATCACTGAAACTGGCCCAGTGGCCTAACTCATCCACACCAACCAAGATGCATCAGCTAAAAGAGTCCCACTAACCCGCATTCAGCCCATATCCCTCTAAAGCTTCCCTATCCACGGACCTGTGGGTATTCGGAACTGTTCCAGTCGTGAGGTGAATGAATGTACTGGGTCTCCAAATCTGCCAAATAGTACCTGCTGTATGGAATGGATCCATTCTGAAATGTTACTCCTTATCCCCCAGTTTGAGCAAACGGTGGCACGATGGCGCAGCGGTAGAGTTACGGCCTTGCAGCGCCAGAGACCCGGGTTTCATCCTGACAGCGGGTGCTGTCTGTATGGTGTTTGTACGTTCTCCCTGTGGGTTTTCTCCGGGATCTTCGGTTTTCTCCCACACTCCAAAGATGTACAGGTTTGTAGGCTAATTGGCTTTGGTAAAATTGTAAATTGTCCCTAGTGTGTAGAATAGTGTCGGGTGCGGGGATGACTGGTCGGAGCGGGTGCGGTGGGCCGAAGGGCCTGTTTCCACACTGCATCTCTAAACTAAACTAAACACGCAACTTTAATTCCATCAGTGCTTGAACTTTGGAAGAACCACGTCCTCCTGAAAGAATGTTTCTCCCACCACACAAGGATAAGTAATATTTGTCCACAATTCAACTTGATTCTCCAAGACTTTGCCAGACAGAATTTTAGACAAATCTGGCATTTTTCAGGCCATGGGGACTATAAATGTCTGAAAGATTCGCAAATGCTTTGACATCTTGACAACACATTTTTTGAAAACTGTATTCTTTCACAACTGACAAAAAAACGATCAAAGGACTAATTAATATGTCATCATTTCTTTCATTGCCTCAGCCTGTCTCAGTGGTTGGAACCATTGCATCTGGAGACCAATGTCAGTGGCTTCCAGTCTCACTCCAAAGGCACACATATAAATTCCGGGTTAACCTCCCTGGTCAATATTGAAGGGAATGCAGTGCACTGATGGAAATGCTGCACTATAGGAAGACATTACACTGCAGGAAAGTGTCGCATGGTGGAGATGCAGTGTTTAAAATTACAAATTAAACATTAAACTGCGACCCTGTTTGATCTCAATAGAGGACAATACTTCAGGGGAAAGTTCATAAGTTCAAGGAGTAGAATTAGGCCCTTTGGCCCATCAAGTCTACTCCGCCATTCAATCATGGCTGATCTATCTTTCCCTCTCAACCCCATTCTCCTGCCTTTTCCCCATAATCTTTGACACCCTTCCTAATCAAGAATCTGTTAATCTTCGCCTTATCCTTTAAAAAAGCTGAAGTTATTCATTGAGTCATACAGTGAGGAAGCAGGCTCTTCGACTCACCAGGCCCACACCAACCAACATGCCCCATCTACACTGGTCCCACCTGCCCGCGCTTGGCCCATACCCCTATAAACCCGTCTGATCCATGCACCCGCCCGATTGTCTCTTCAATGTCATCATAGTCCCTGCATCAACTACCTCCTCCGGCAGCTCATTCCATATCCCATCGCTCTTGTGTAAAAAAATCACCCCTCGTGTTCCTGTTAAATCTTCCACCCCTCAGCTTAAATCTATGTCCTCTAATCCCCAGTGTATAGGATAGTGCTGGTTTACATGGGTGATTGCAGGTCGGTGCAGACTCGATGGGCCGAAGGGCCTGTTTCCACGCTGTATCTTCAAAGTCCAAAGGAGGTACAATGACAATGTCAATCATTCAGTTTGCATACGATTTTATTCTTATTGTTCGTCAATTTCAGTTGCACAATTATCGGGACCATGTAATTGGTCCTTCATATTTACAGATTAGCTGCCTCCCTCTCAGTGGCTAAGTTACGAGCTGTAGATTATGTGCACCCTCAATGCTGTGTCGGAGAGAACAAGCTCAATCGGTTGTATGCTCAACTAATTATACGTGCTGACCTACTTACATTCCAAGAGCTATGGTGGAGCCTGATGTTCCCTAGCTTCATCTTTGCTTTCTGCAAATATCATTACCAGCAGCCACACCACCAACTCTGACACATGCATTCACGAGGACAGGTGCTGAGTGTTGTCTGCAAAGTCCCCAACTTCAATGCATGCCACTGAATGAAGTACATTAACCATTCCAAGTAAGTGAGCCCAAACTTGGTTGCATGTCAAGTTAACGGATTAGAGCAATGGTAATAGCCCCGTCCCACGGTATGAGTTCATTCCAAGAGCTCTCCCAAGTTTAAAAAAAAATCAAGCTCGTGGTAAGCACGGAGAATGAACATAGCCGGTACGTCGGAGCTTGGGACATCTCTTCACGGCTCGTTACACTAACGGAGGGTACTCGGGAAGACTCACTAACGGCAGGTAAGCATGGGAAGAGACGTGAAGATTTTTCAACATGTTGAAAAATGTCTACAAGAGCCCCGAGTACCGACGAGTAGCCATTACCGTAAATCTCCAAGTTCGAATCAGGGCAAACTCAGGAGAGGTGTTGGAATGAACACGTACCGTGGGACAGGGCTTTAATTGAGTTACTGCGCCAGTGGGTACGATCCCAATGCAGTTTTAATTGTTTGGTTTAACTCCTCGTGTCGGACGCAGCTGGGGTTCTTGTGAAGGACCAGAACAATTGTTGCTGGGTCATGTTCACTCTAGAGTTCGGGATCTGCCATCTGATGATGATGATGATGATGATGATGATGATATTTTATTAATGAGACTTGATTGTCCCACGTACCTTAAGTACAGTGTATTTCTTTGTTATGCATAAAATACACAATGTAGGCGAAGAATCATCACATATAGGGCACCAACAAAGTTACATAAGTATTCATTGTCGTCCCGATGGTTCCTCTTCGTTCCTGTATCCGTGCTGCATCTCTCCATGACTCCAGGCAATGGTCATCACCAACAAAAGCGTCTTAACAACTTGCTCCCGGTGGACAAGGGCAACACTACTACAGATTCAACATGTTCTGGGGATCACCATGAGTCACAGGCTTAACTGGTCCAGCCACATAAATACTCCGACCAGAGGAACAGGTCAGAGGCTGGGCATCTTGTGGTGAATGAGTCACCTCCAGACTCCTCACAGCCTTCCCTCTACTGGACTAGCAGTCAGAGTCTGCACCAGGAACATGAGTGGATGTTTCCACAAGTGGGAGCGTCTCGGACCAGAGTGCATAGCCTCAGAGTAAAAGGATGCACCTTTGGAAAATAAATTCAGCCAGAGGGTGGGTGAATCTGTGGAATTCATTGCCACAAATGGCTGTGAAGGCCAAGTCATTGAGTAAGGGTGGACTTAATATAGTCCCTCTTTTTAAGGCAGAGGTTGACAGATGCTTGATCAGTAAGGGTGTCAAGGGTTTTGGGGAGAAGGCAGGAGAATGGGGTTGAGAGGGAAAGACAAGATCGGCCAAGGTTGAATGGCGGCGTAGACTCGATGGGCTAATTGTCCTATTTCTGCTCCCATGACTTATGAACTTACGAATTTACGAGTTAAAATCCCACAATGGTGGCTGGCAAATTTAGAATCAGGAAATTAAATAAACATGTTTTTTTTTTAAATGCTAGACTCAGTAATGGCAACCACAAAACCACTAGGTTCATGTCAAAGCCCATCAGGCTCACTAATATGCTCAGGGGAGAGAATCTGTTATCCTTCCCTAGCCCGGCCTTTAGGCGATTCCTACGCACCAATTAATTCAGTTGTAATGGTCAACTCTGCTCAGGAAAACTTTGGCACAGAAAACAACTGTCAGTATTACCAACAACATCCATATCCCTTAAATGAACAATATAAAAGAGATCAGGATGGAATATTCCCAAAAAAAGACATAAGGTACTGGAGTAACTCGCGGATCAGGCAACATGTCTGGAGATCATGGATAGGTGATGTTATGGGTCGGGACCATTATATTCTCTTACAAAAAAGCAGGCAACATTCCCTCCTTTTTTTTACCAAAGTAAACCAATACTGCAATATTTAAAGATATTATTTGTTAATTATTGAGATTGTTTTCATGGGGGGAAAAAAACAACAAATTCTTGCATTTATAGCACATCCTACATCCCAGCAAAATAAATGAAAATATGTCTAAATCTGCAAACAGCAAAAATATCTAGTTCAGATACATAAATCAAAAAACCCAACTCTCATAATAGCAACGCCATGAAAATATAAAGCGCCGAGACTAATTTTAAGAGGACTGCAATTGAAAAGTAGAGCTACGATTAGACCACAAATAAATTACCGTGTACAGTTCTGGCACATGTGGCAAAAATAAATGGACACACTAGGCAAGATGGAAAACAAAATCTACAATGATGACAACAGAATAAGAGGTTCCATGTCTCGCAAAAATATAGATTAATCAACTTGGAGCAAACTTCTGTGGCAAGGAAAATGTTTAAAGATGAGCAACGAAATCTCACAAATTATGAGACGTAAAATTAGAGAACATTTTCCCACTTTTCCAGAATCAAAACGTCATAAATATCAGATCATAATCATCTTTTATTAGCCAAGTATGTTTTGCAACATACGAGGAATTTCTTTTGCCATACCGTCATACTAATAAAAAGCAACAAAATACATTTTAACATGAACATACACCACAGTGACTCCTCCGCATTCCTCACTGTGATGGAAGGCGAAAAAAAGTTCAATCTTAAGATCAACACCAGTAAATCCATTGGAACTCAAGGTAAGAAGTAGAAACAAGGAACTGCAGATGCTCATTTACCAAAAAAAGAGACAAAGCACCGGAGGAACTCAGCAGGTCAAGCAGCATCTCGGGTGAACATGGATAGGTAACATTTTAGGTCAGATTGATTGGTCTGAGGAAGAGTCCCGATCCAAATCATCAGCTAGCAATGTTCTCCAGAGATGCTGCCGGACCTGCTGAGTTACTCCAGCACTTTGCATCTATGTTTAGTGTAGCTTAATAATAACAGGCCCTTTGGCCCAAGCCAACCCGTGATCCCCACACATTTGCACAATCCTACACACACTGGGGCCAATTTACTAGTATACCAAGCAAATCTGCCTACAAACCCGTACGTCTTTGGAATGTGGTGGGAAACCAGAGACCACGGAGGAAAACCCTCACAGGTCACAGGGAGAACGTACAAACTCTGTGCAGAGAAGATGTGTAGGAAGGAACTGCAGATGCTGGTTTACATCGAAGATGAATATAAATTGCTGGAGTAACTCGGTGCGACAGACAGCATCTCTGGAGAGAAGGTCTGAAGAAGGGTCTTGACCCAAAACATCACCCATTGGTCTGAAGAAGGGTCTCAACCCGAAACGTCACCCATTCCTTCTCTCCAGAGATGCTGCCCGTCTCGCTGAGTTACTCCAGCATTTTGTGTCTATCTTCAGAAGGGACTTTGTGTACAAAATTTCAATCAAAATGAACTGTGCTGCCCCAACTCTGAAACACTCCAGTAAGGTTCCACTGGGCTATTGGCCTTTGTCTGCTTAATTCCACTCAGGCACTTGGACCATCAACTTTTTGATCCGAAGATGACATAGGACTGCGGAAGAAATGCTACTGAAATCAGCTTTTTATTAATCATCTTTTATTCCTCGTATCTGTCAAGGAATTAGTTTCCAGCTGTTCAAGAATTGCACAAATGTGAAATAATTGATTCAAATAGCCATCTGTTAGAAAACCCACTGCTGTTTGCCTTATTAGCTGGAAGCTGTCTAGCTCTATATATTATCAAGTACCCATTCTCTGAGCAAATGAATGCTGGGGACAGGTAGAGTTCTAAATGCCTCACTATATATGAGGGAGTAATGGGAGATTCTGTTCCAGAGTGTCCACCATGATAGAAACTGGCCTCGGAAGAGTGGTGGGGGAGTGTTGTGTAGGGCGGAAGGTGAGCGATACCAATAATTTGTTACATGAATCCTTCAAGAGAAAATAGGCTGCTCTGCAATATGTAGACACTCAGGAATATTTTCCAATCTGAGTTTACAAGTTAAGGCGACATACATTTCAAACAACATCACAAATGGAAATAAGACACAAAATGCTGGAGTAACTCAGTGGGACAGGCAGCATCTCTGGAGACAAATAGGTGATGTTTTGGGTCGTGAACCTTCTTCAGACTGCAGGGGAGGGGGGTACTGTAGGCAAGAAAAGATCAGAATAATTTAGGGCTGGCAACGGATGACGTCAGGAAGGGTGGAGCCCATAATGGCCCATTGTTGGCTGGGGAAGGTTGATAACGAGAGGGATACAAGGATGCGGATAGTGGAACGAGGATGACTAGGGTGGGTGAGGGAGGCCCTGCTTTGTTTTGGTCTTTTCGCACCAACAGTTTTTATTTCCCCCGCCCCACCTCTACATTCAGTCTGAAGAAGATTTCTGGCCCAAAGCGTCACCCATTCCTTTCCTCCAGAGATGCTGCCTGACCTGCTGAGTTGCTCCAGCTTCTATCTCTGGTATAAACCAGTATTGCAGTTCCTTTCTACATATCGCAAAAGGATTGGTTTAGAGTCAGCGTGGATCTTTTGTGTGGAAAGGCGTGTCTCACGAACCAGATAGAGATTTTTGATGGGGTCACCAAGGGGACTTGCAGAGGCTGGGCAGGGCGGTGGATGTTGTACACGCGGACTTCAGCCTGGTCTTTGACAAGGACCTGCAAGGATCCCACGGGATCTAGGGCAAGCTCGACAAATGGATGCAAAGCTGGCTTGGTGGACGAAATCAGAGGATGGTGGTGGAGGGTTATTTTTCTCATTGGAGGCCCGTGACCACTGGTGGGCCGCAGGGGTCCGTGCTGGATCGCCTGTTGTTTGTCACCTACATGAATCATTGGATGACTGGTCTGTGGATGGCAACAACATTGGTAACATAGTGGAGAATGAGGAATGTTATCTAAATCTCCAAAAGGATCTGAATGAACCGGGGAATGGATGATGGAGTTTAACTCAGACAAAAGTGACGTGATGCATTTTGTTAAGTCAAGCTAGGGCTGGACGTAAACAGTAAATGGCAGTGCCCTGGAGAGTGGTGTGGAGCAGAGGGATCCATGCACACAGGTATACAGCATGGCCAAGAAGGCATTTTGTACGCTTATATGCATCAGCCAGGGTACTGAGTACAGGAGGGTTGGGATGCTATGTACAATACCTTGCTGATAAGACCTTTGCAACATTTTGTGCAGTTCTGGTTGCCTTGCGATGAGAAGGATCTCACTGAGCTCAAAACAGTGCAGGAAAGATTCACCAAGATATAACCTGGACATTAGGGCTACATGGGGAGGCTGCATAGGCGGGGACTGTTTACCCTGGAGCATAGGAGATAGAGGGGCAGCTGATAGAAGCATACAGAATCATAAGAGGGTTACACAAAAAGCTGGAGAAACTCAGCGGGATAAACTCAGAATCATAAGAGGAATGGATAAGGTGAATGCTCCATCTTTTTCCTGCGTAGAGGAGTCCATAACTTGAGACCATATGTTTGAGGTGAGAGGAGAAAGATTTAAAAGGGATCTGAGAGGCAATTTCTTCATGAAAAGGGTGGTGCTGCAGAAAGAAGCTGTAGATGTGGATACAATGGTGATTTTTAAAAGGCATTCAGTTGGTTACATGGATAGGGAAGAGTTAGAGGGACATGGGGTAAAACGCAGGAAACTGGGACTGGTTTATTTATAAAACCTAGTCGGCATGGACGAGTTGGGTCAAAGGGCGCATTATTATGTGACTGCAATACAATTTAGGTCGAGACTATTTTGTGTTTGACTCTCGAGTGAGCTGCTCAACTTAGGGTCTGATTCACGGGAGATGAAGCTCTACTCTTGTTCCCGTGTTCAAGGGTTATGTGACGGCTTTATACGATCCCGGCAGAACATAAAATGTAATCCGTGGGTAATCAAGTCTGGGATTAATGAGCGCTATCAATCTCCATCAATTAGCCTCCAGCAGGTGTGAAGCACTCTGGAGGAACCACATTCAAAGTCACCTGTTCCACCCAAACAGTGAGGGGCGGTACAGCGGTAGAGTTGCCGTGTTACAGCGCCAGTGGCCTGGGTTCGATCCTGACTACGAGTGCTGTCTGTACAGAGTTTGTACATTCTCCCTGTGACCATGTGGGTTTTCTCCAGGTGCTCAGGTTTCCTCGCACACTCCAAAGACGTACAGGTTTGGAGGCTAACAGGCTTCAGTAAATTGTACCTTGTCCCAAGTGTGCAGGATCGCGTTTGTGTACGGGGGGGATCGCTGGTCGGCGTGGACTGTGTGGGCGAAGAGCCTGTTTCAACGCTGTATCTCTAAAAACTAACGTCTGATGTCAGCGACAATGTCTTTCAAATCATTGACGCACAATGTTAATTATATGCGAATTCAATTCCATTTTGAGCTGTGAAAGCTCCCGCTAGGAGGAGGTGGCAATGCCAGAAATACTGTGACCCAACCACTTAACCCTTGCACTTTGATCCTGATTATGGTTCAACCATCCCCCACAGAGCAAACTACAAACAGCTGTTGACCAAGTAACAAAAATGTGATAAAAATCCATCCTCCTGTTGTGAACAACCTCCCTTTTAAACCCACGACCTCAAACCTATGGCACAATGAAAAGCCTGCTGCAGTCATTGAAAAATACAAGCAATGATAAAAAATGTTAATAATCGAGGCAACCAAAAATAACCCTCTCTGTGATAGAATGCAACAATAATAATGGCCTTGGACACAAAATGCTGGAGTAACTCAACGGGACAGGCAGTATCTCTGGATAGAAGGAATGGGTGACGTTTCGGGTCGAGACCTTTCTTCAGACCAAAACCTTCTCTGAAGAAGGGTCTCAACCCGAAATGTCACCCGTTTTTTCTATTCAGAGATGCTGCCTGTTCTGTTGAGTTACTCCAGCATTTTGTGTCTATCTTTGGTGTAAACCAGTCTCTGCAGTTCCTTCCTACACTCTGTGCTACCAGGGGTGGTGGTGGAGGAAGATATGATCATAGCATTTAAGAGGTTTCTAGGTAAGCACCTAGATATGCAGGGAGTGGAGAAATAAGGATGACATGCAGGCAGAGGAGATTTGTTAACGACATCATGTTCGGCATGGACATTGTGGGCCAAAGGGCCTGTTCCAGTGTTGCACTGTTCTATGTGTTTTATCTGCTAATCTGCCCGTGAAAATGGGTGCTTGATGGTCAGTTTGGACAAGGTGGGCTGAAAGGCCTGTTGTCAGCCTCTCTCGTTCTTTAGATATGTCGCAGTGTGAAATGGGAGGATGAATTGAGCCAATCTCGGCGGTAAATAATGGTGAGGTTTCAGGATGGATCAGAGCTGCATTCAGTTTTGTAAAGGTTAGAAATGACTTTAATTTCTCCTCCTCGAACTTATGCTCCAATTAGAAGGTTCTGGATGGTTCTTAACAGCCTGCTTTTGCCATTTGGTGCAGGAATATATCTTCAGTAGCACGTCTGCGAGCTGTAGTTATAACCGTCTGATGCCTCACTATATGCGGTAATTATGATTAACGGAGTTTAATAATGCAAAGACTGCCCTTCCCTCTGAGCTGTTGAAATTGCTAATGGTGGAACGGAATAAAATAAATGCAGGTCAGGAGGACTGTTATTGTTAATTCAATGCCTCAAGTGAGCAGGGACTTTGAAAGTTCAAGTAGAATATAAAGCTGTTTCTTGGAGCAAAGGATTTCGAGTGCAATCCTTCCATTTCATTTTATGGTTTTCACAAAGCATTACTTTTGTCATTACAGGCTGAGGATGGAGATATTCTGTGTGAGAAGGAACTGCAGATGCTGGTTTACACCCAGGATGGACACAAAATGCCAGAGTAACTCAGCAGGTCTGGCAGCATCTCTGGAGAAAAGGAATAGGTAAGATTTGAGTGCCGAGACCAAAGAATGTCGAGTCTGAAGAAGGGTCTCGACCCGAAATGTCACCGACGGCTTTTCTCCAGAAATGCTGCCTGATCCGCTGAGTTAAGGGTATGTCCCACTGTATGAGGTAATTCAAGAGCTCTCCCGAATAAAAAAAAAATCAAACTCGTGGTAAGCATGTAGAATGTACATAGCGGGTACGTCGGAGCTCGGGACGACTCTTAGCGGCTCGTAACGCTAACGGTAGGTACTCGGGAAACGCAGTAAGCTCGTGAAGACTCGTGAAGATTTTTCAACATGTTGAAAAATGTCCACGAGAGCCCCGAGTACCTACGAGCGGCCATTACCGTAATTCTCCGAGTTCGAATCAGGGGAAAGTCGGGAGAACTCTTGAATTAGCTCGTACAGTGGGACAGGCCCATTAGTCTGGCATTTTGTGTCCAACTTCGATGGGGCTATTCAAGGTGCATCGACATTCAGTCGGACTGTGTGGATGTTACAGTGGCAAATGGGAACAGGAGGAGGGAGACTCTTCAGCCCTTTAAACCTATGATTACAGTGGACATGCAAACTAACTCCCTTTTCTTGCCTCTACCCTATAACAATCAGGCTGAGTTTATTGTTGCGTGCACAGGCACAGTGAGATAGAGGTACCACAAAAACACTGGCTGCTGCAGCATCACACGCACAATAGACTCAGACAACAAGCACAACATAATTATACATAAACCACTCATAAATTCTGCAAATACCGTAAGAAAAAATAACGCAAAAAACAAGATATTAATGCAAAACACTATTAGAAAACATCTAATAGTTAGAGGAAAATCTATCAAAATCAGATTTTAAGTTTTAAGTTAACAATGCGCAGTTTAGAAGGTATTTTGGGTAAAAGAATGCCATCTTTCACCATGTAGAAATGTTTCACAACTGGAGTCACACATGGTAGAGATTGAGTGCCTCAGCGGGTCAGGCAACATATCTAGAGGAAAAGGCCTGTTCCTCCAGAAATGCTGCCTGACCTGCTGAGTTAATCCTGCACTTTGTCTATCTTTGGTACAAACCAGCATCTGCAGTTCTTTGTTTCTGGATTTTGGATTCCTGAAAGGTCTGGTTCTAATTTTTAGACCATATCCCCTTGTTGTCATGGAAACAACAACCACACATTTGACTGCACATACATCCATTCTTATGGATCGCCATCCATCTTTTCCTTTAGCTCACGTCTCATGTATTCTCAAGCGGCTCAGTGCAGTGATTTAATCTAATCTGGTCCAGAGGCCTTAACAGGTATTCTACAATCTGAATCACGTCTTTTATCCATTCCAACTTCAATCCACCCTGGCAGCAGACTAACACGGGACTAATACATTACTACAGTGAGTAATGCGCGCAACAGTGGCGCAGCTGATAGAGCAGCTGCCTCACAGCACCAGACTCGAGTTCAATCCTAATGTCAGCGGCTGTCTGTGTGGAGTTTGTACGTTCTTCCTGTGACTGGGTGAGTTTGCTCCAGGTGCTCAGGTTTCCTCCCACATCCCAAAGACGTCCGGGCTTGTAGCTTAATTGGTCTCTGCATCCTGCCCCTACTGTGTAGGGAGTGAACTGAAAGTGGGATAATATAGAAAGTGCGAAATGATGATCGATGGCCGGCATGGACTCAGTGGGCCGAAGGGCCTGTTTCCATGCTGCATCTCTAATCTAATGTGCTACTGTGAGATTTGGTGCCAAAGTGCCTTAATCCCACTCCCCACCCATGCAGGAGTGCAGACTGCTACACATGTGCACATGGGCACTGCGCATAAACTGTGCACAAGACCCAACAGAGGGAAAGCAACACAGCCTTATTCCTACACCAAAGGTGATATCTTTCACAGGGAACCGTTACTGATACTGACCTTGCAAAAAAAATGGTGCAAAGCTTGTGAGAAAGTGAATTTCAACACCACCCAATGATGAATAACAGAGATTTATTTAAAGGAATCATGATAAACTCCCGACTGTGTAAGATACAGAAGTCTGTGGCAGGATCATGCCATGTATGCATAGACTTGATGACACCAGGAATGTAAAGACAAGAACTCTTTGCAGTGTATTTTGTTTGTAGAGGATATTTATAAAAAGTTTATTTTTAAAATGAAAAAAAAAAACGGCCTTTCAAACATTTTGTGGGTATTCTTTAAAGAGTGCGCTCGAGCAGGAATTGATTCATTGCAAATAGAATGTATTGGCTTGATGGTACATTTAATGCAAATAAAGAAATGAACTGATTGTATAGTATTTCCAATGTATATTTTTAAGAGACAAAGTTTATTTTCGGAAGTGGAAACAAGATGAGTAAGGGTGGGAGGAAGCTTCCATGTTAGAGGAACATTGTGTAATTAGGCCCTTCGGCCCACTGAGTCCACACCAACTAATGATCACCCGTACTCTAGTTCTATGTTATCCTGGTTTGGTATCCTACACACTCTGGGCTAATTAACACACAGAGGCCAATTAACCATTGAACCAACAGACCTGTGCGACTTTGGAATGTGAAAATCAGAGCACCCGGAAAAACCCTTGCAGTCACAGAGAGAGGTACAAACTCCACACAAGTCGCCCCCTTAATCTGGATTGAACCCGGGTCTCTGGCGCTCTGAGGCAGCCACTCTCCCGCTGTGCCACCCTGTAAATACCACGTAATTATACTTTATAAAACAGTAGGAACCAGCCCTTTCAGCCCACCATGCCTGTGTCGAAAATGATGCCGAGGCCAGCTCTTATCTGCCTGCACATAATCCGCACCCCTCCATTCCCTACATATCCATGAGCCTATCCAAAAGTCTCTTAAATGCCACGATTATATCTGCCTCCACTACTACCCCAGGCAGCGCATTTCAGGCATTCACCACCCTTTGTGTAAAAAACATGCACCACACATCTCCTTTAGACTTCACCCCTCTCATCTTAAAGCAATGCCCTGTGTTCCGTGGATTATGCCTGTGGATTATTCAAACCCAGTAATCCTCCATCCTTCACATCATGTTAGTCCATTATTTGGAACATTACTTGGTTATCTGGCTTTCAACCCAGTGGTATCAAGTAACCGGGGGTTACACAAAAAGCTGGAGAAACTCAGCGGGTGCAGCAGCATCTAAGGAGCGAAGGAGATAGGCGACGTTTCGGGTCGAGACCCTTCTTCCTAGCAGTTAGAGAGCAGGTTGTGAAACTGTCTTTGTAGGGAGGACGAAAACTTCTTCAAAGTAGGCATACCTTGAGGAGATATCGCAGTGGAGTAGACAAAGTGTTAAAGAAGGAACTGCAGATGCTGGAGAATAGAGGGTTACACAAAAAGCTGGAGAAACTCAGCGGGTGCAGCAGCATCTAAGGAGTGAAGGAGATAGGCGACGTTTCGGGTCGAGACCCTTCTTCTTTTAGCAGTTAGAGAGGAGGTTGTGAAACTGTCTTCGTAGGGAGGAGGAGAACTTCTTCAAAGTAGGTATCAAGTAACCCTTGCTTTCCCTCTCTCTCTCCGTCCCTCCCCCACCCTCGTTCTCCGACTAGTTTCACCGTCCTCCTGTTGAATGTCGCTGATTATATGCTTCATTGTCACCTTTCCCTCAGCTAACAATGATCTCCATTCCACATGTCCTTGGTTATCATCTGCTTTGATTCGTCGCTTTCACGCCTTACGCTTCCATACATCTCTTATCCCTTCTGAAGAAGGGTCTCGACCCGAAACATCGCCTATCTCCTTCGCCCCTTAGATGCTGCTGCACCCGCTGAGTTTCTCCAGCTTTTTGTGTAACCCCCATCTCTTATCCCTCTCTCCCCTGACTCTCAGTCTCTAGACAGGTCTTGACCCGAAAGATCACCCATTCCTTCTCTCCAGAGATGCTGCCTGTCCTGCAAACTTACTCCAGCATTTTGTCTATTTCGGTGTAAACCAGCATCTGCAGTTCCTTCCTTCCCATTATTTGGGATGAGGTTCAATAAACAGCAACAATCCATGTTACTTGATTACTATCCAACCACTGAAACTTACTGGAGCGAAGCTTAACCCAGTAATGTGTAGGAAGGAACTGCAAATGTTGGCTTCTATCGATGAAAGACACAAAATGCTGGAGGAACTCAGTGGGCCAGGTAGCATCTCTGGAGACTCGAGCTGACCCGAAACGTTGCCTATTCCTTTTCTCCAGAGATGCTGCCTGACCCGCTGAGTTCCTCCAGCATTTTGTGTCTAATGTGGGAAGAGAGAAAATGTTAACACTGTTAATGAGACTTTACATTAGATTCTAGAACATAGAACAGTATAGTACAGGAATTTACCCTTTGTCCCACAATGTCTTAAATGCCACTATTATATATGCCTGCACCACCAGCCCCGGCAGTGCATTAGAGTCAGAGGGTGATAGACTGATACAGGATGGAAACAGGCCCTCACCGACCAACAGTGTCCCAGCTACTCTAGTCCCACTTGCCTGCGCTTGGTCCATAACCCTCCAAACCTGTCCTATCCATGTGTTTCTTAAACGATGGTATAGTCCTAGTCTCAACGACCTCATCTGGCAGCTTGTTCCATACACCCACCACCCTCTGTGTGAAAAAGTTACCCCTCGGATTCCTATTAAATCTTTTCCCCTTCACCTTGAACCTATGTCCTCTGGTCCTCGATTCCCCTACTCTGGGTAAAAGTCTCAGTGCATCTACCCGATCTATTCCTCTCATGATTTTGTATACCTCCATAAGATCTCCCCTCATCCTCCTACACTCCATGGAATAGAAACCCAGCCTACTTAACCTCTCCCTATAGCTCACACCCACTAGTCCTGGCAACATCCTCGTAAATCTTTTCTCAACCCTTTCAAGCTTGACAATATATTTTCTATAACATGGTGCCCGGAACTGAACACAATATTCTAAATGCGGTCTCAAGTTCAAGTGAGCTTATTGTCATGTGTCCCTGATAGGACAATCACATTCTTGCTTTGCTTCAGCACAACAGAACATAGTAGGCATTGACTACAAAACAGATCAGTGTGTTCATATACCATTATATACGTAAATACACACATGAATAAATGAACTGATAAAGTGCAAATAATAGACAATAGATTATTAATGTTCAGAGTTTTGTCCGAGCAAGGTTTAATAACCTGATGGCTGTGGGGAAGTAGCTATTCCTGAACCTGGTCGTTGCAGTCTTCAGGCTACTGTACCTTCTACCTGAAGGTAGCAGGGAGATGAGTGTGTGGCCAGGATGGTGTGGGTCCTTGATGATGCTGCCTGTCCTTTTGAGGCAGTGACTGCGATAAATCCCCCCAATGGAAGGGAGGTCAGGGCCGATGATGGACTGGGCAGTGTTTATTACATTTTGTAGTCTTTTCCTCTCCAGGGCGCTCAAGTTGCTGAACCAAGCCACGATGCAACCGGTCAGCAAGCTCTCTACTGTGCACCTATAGAAGTTAGAGAGAGTCCTCCTTGACAAACCGACTCTCCGTAATCTTCTCAGGAAGTAGAGGCGCTGATGAGCTTTCTTGATAATTGCATCTGTGTTCTCGGACAAGGAAAGATCTTTAGAGATGAGCACGCCCAGGAATTTGAAGCTCTTGACCCTTTCAACCACCGACCCGTTGATATAAACGGGACTGTGGGTCCCCATCCTACTCCTTCCAAAGTCCACAATCTGTTCCTTGGTTTTGCTGGTGTTGAGGGCCAAGTTATTGTGCTGGCACCATATGGACAGTCGCTCGATCTCTCTTCTATACTCTGACTCATCCCCATCAGTGATACGTCCCACAACAGTGGTGTCATCAGCGAATTTGATGATGGAGTTCGCACTATGACCGGCTACGCAGTCATGAGTATAGAGTGAGTACAGCAGGGGGCTGAGCACGCAGCCTTGAGGTGCTCCCGTGCTGATTGTTATCGAGTCTGACACATTTCCACCAATACGAACAGATTGTGGTCTGTGAATGAGGAAGTCGAGGATCCAATTGCAGAGGGATGCGCAGAGACCCAGTTCTACGAGTTTGGTAACCAGCTTGGAGGGGATGATAGTATTCAACATCTTATACAACTGCAACATAACCTCCCAACTTCTATACTCAATACTCTGACTGATGTAGGCCAAAGTGCCAAAAGCGTTCTAAGCACATTCTAAAACAATACGTTTTTTTTTCTCTCTCTCTCTCTCTCCCCCCCTCTCTCTCTCTCTCTTCACAGATGCTGCCTGACCTGCTGAATATTTTGAGAATGTTGTGTGTTTATTTCAGATTGCAAGGATACAACATTTTTGTTGTGCTTCTCTTTCATGGTAGGGGGATCACTATTTACAGAGTGATCTATAGAAAATAATAAATGTTTATAGGATCTAGTCACTATATGCAAGGGATCTTTGAGAAGCAACCACTATCTATAAATTTGCAATGTCTGGTCATTATTTAAAGGATTCAGTGGGATCTGGTACCGGGTAGGATGCAGGCACTGTTTAAGAGATCTGCCCCATCTATACAAGGGATACACAGGATCTGATCACTATTTACAATAAATCCCATTGAATGTGTTTATAATTTACAGGGGACCCATTGGGTGTGGCGAATGTTTATAGCAGGGATTATGAGAGTCAATCACGTATTTAAAGGTAATAACCTGCATAGAAAGTACAGCAAACTGCTAGCTTAATTTTATGGAGATACAATGTAGATGCTGGAATCTCGAGCAGAAGAAAACGAGGAGGCTTGAGGAACTGAGCAGCTCAGGCAGCATTTGTGAAGCATATGGACAGGCGATAGTTTGGGTTGGGGTCCTTCTTCAGTCTGGCGACAATTCAGGTCGGGGCCCTTTTTCAGACTCTTGAATTTTATAACATTATTAATGCCTGTTGGTACTTCGCAAGCTTGCTGCCACCTGTTGGTTGGAGTAGTGCATACTTGACAGGTTTTAGGGTAAAATGGCCCGAACAGCTCCTCTAAATGCCAAAGGTAGTCAGTCACATGTAAGCTTTTCAGAACAATTGCCCCTCGACAGTCTTGCCATCTGATCCTGCTCCTTGTATCAGAAACGGGAAGCTGACAACCAACGTTCTGGGACTGAGCCACCAACTCTGATTTGTCAATGAATCATGCCTTGGGTCTGAAGTACTGTTGAACCCAGAGCCTTAGCAGGGGGCTAGGCAGGAGAGTGAACAAGGTAAAGGGTTAAATGTGTAGGAAGGGACTGCAGATGCTGGTTTACACCAAAGCTAGATGCAAAATATTGGGAGTATCTCAGTGGGTCAGACAGCACAAGTTCATAAGTTATAGGAACAGAATTAGGCCATTCGGCCCACCGAGTCATTTCCGCCATTCAATCATGGCTGATCTATCTTTCCCTCTATACCCCAATCTCCTGCCTTCTCCGCATAACCCCTGACACCCTTCCTAATCAAGAATCTGCCTTAAAAAAATCCATTGACTTGGCCTCCGCAGCCTTCTGTGGCAATGAATGTCACAGCTTCATCACCCTCTGACTAAATAAATTCCTCCTCATTTCCTTTGTATAGGTATTCTGAGGCTCGGCCCTCTGGTCCTAGACTCTCCCACTAGTGGAATCAAGCTCCCCACATCCACTACCCACGCCTTTCACTATTCGCAGCTCTGGGGAAAAGGAATAAGTGATGTTTTAGGTCGGAAGTCCTCTTCAGATTCCATGGGTTCTTCTTCAAGGAGTAACCTTAATAAACAGGTTCTCCCCCATTATGCTCCTCTCCCATTATGCTCTTGGCATTGGTTTGATTACTGCCCCCAAGTGACTATTGTTGGGCATGTACACCTTGGACGCGGACTTACACAATCGGGCGTGACTGATTGATTGAAAAATACAGTGTGAAAACAGGCCCTTCGGCCCACTGTGTCCACATCAACTATCGATCGCCAGTTCACACTTGTTCTGTGCTATCCCACTTCCACTTCCATTCCCTGCACACTTGAGACAATTTACAGGGGGCAATTAACATGCAAACCCGCAGGTCTTTGGGATGTGGGAGGAAACCAGAGCACCCAGAGGAAACCCATGCGGTCATAGGGAGAACATGCAAACTCCACACAGACAGCAGCCTTGGTCAGGAACGAACCTGGGTCTCTGGCTCTGTGTGGCAGCGACTCTACCTGTTGCTCCACTGTGCCACCCAGTTGTGAAGTTTGTCACCATCAAACAAGTTGGCTGAGCTGCTGCCTCAAAGAGGCAGGCTGCAGCGTTAGGGTGGGATTTTCCAGAATTTAGAGCTTGGGCAGGTGAAGGCAGATTACCCGTGGTGGAAAGATGCAAACCTGGCATGTTTAAGAAAAAAAAATGAAAGGGAGCAGGAATCTCAATGCCTGATACAGCTTGAGGAGATTACAGTGAAAGGGAACCCTTCAATCTATAGGTGAATCAAACGAGACTCGGAGCTGGCAATGAAGAACTGTCGGAGACTATGGAACCATGTTGCGGCGAGAAGCAGTGCCTACAGAAGATGACGGAATGAGTCAAAGAATTGGAAGTGTTGGACACAAAATGCTGGAGTAACTCATCGGGACAGGCGGCATCTCTGGGGAGAAGGATGGGTGACGTTTCGAGTTCTGAAACATCACCCTTTCCTTCTCTCCAGAGATGCTGCCTGTCCCTCTGAGTTACTCCAGCATTTTGTGTCTACTTTCGGTTTAAACCAGTATCTGCAGTTCCTTCCTAAACATTGGAAGTGTTAGGTCAAAATGACACAAGCAAAGGTGTAATCCGATTTCAGATTACTAAAATATTTAATTATTCACGTTTCTGAACAGTCAAAGCTGGAATTTAAGAATTTAATGCAAAGTCTAATTCACAGTTCATGCTGCCTCGGCAAGGCCACTTCCATAGTCACGGACGAGTCTCACCCCAGTCACTCCCTCTTTTGCCCTCTCCCATCAGGCAAGAGGCACAGAAGTTTGAAAATGCACACCTCCAGAATCAAGGAAAGTTTCTTCCCAGCTGTTATCATGGAACTGAACCATCCTGTCACCAACTGGCCTCCCATCTACATCATTGGAGATCTTTAATTGAACTTTACCTTGCACTAAACGTTATTCCCTTGATCCTGTCTGTATCTGTACACTGTGGATGATTTGATTGTAATTATGTCCGGTCTTTCCTCTGACTGGATAGCACGCAACAAACTTTCCACTGTACCTCGGTACACGTGACAATAATAAGCTAAGCTAAACTAAACTAATCGGTCTTGCCATTCATACGCCTGATGCCCCAACCCCACCACTTATTCAACCACCATAGATGGAAGACGGGTTTGGTGTCGCAATTGTGCAGCCAGCAGCTGTATTACTGCCCTTTTTAAAGGTGTCTGCAGAGGAAATGAGGGGCTGGCGAGTTGTTTCTCTCCCTGTGACCCTGAACTCATTTTATGCAACTTGACAGCGGGTTCATATGCACAGCCATGTTCAACTGCGGAAGAAACGGAAAGATGGCCTTTAACCTCTCCGCCCTCCAAAAAACCTCACCCACCCAGGCCCAAACAATTAAGTCTCCAGCTTCAGACAGGTAGGAGCCAGCCTTTTAATGGGAGCTTTTTTTTTTAAAGTCTGCTTTTCCTAGCAACATGCTAAAATACACAACAACAAAAAAACAGCCCTGAGACAGTACAGCAGTTTCTTATAAAATCTCCGATAGCCCTCGAACTGACTCGCTAACTGGCCTGAGATCAAGGCCTAATCGACCCCCGAGTACATGATCTTAAATCAAGCCCAGTCCAGCCAGACACTGAACAGATCTGTCAGCCTTTACTTGTAGTGGGAGCTTCACCAAAAAGAACTTGCACTCACACCTCTCTGGCTGTCAAGGAGCTCACAGAACCTGTATTTATATTGTGTATGAACTCTCCAGATGACAATCCCCAGCAACCTGACACCTCAGCATAAGCTCACAGCCAGTTTCTGTTGGCACGCTCAACTGTGAACACAGCAGAAGAAACAACTTGCATTTCCTTAGCGCCTTTCACAACAACTCCAACAACACATATCACCAGCTTCAAGGAGAGATGTGTGGACTCGATGCTGGAGTAACTCAGCAGGTCAGGCAGCACCACTGGAGAAGACAAAATGTGTAGAAAGGAACTGTAGATGCAGGTTCATACCAAACATAGACACAGAGTGCTGGAGTAAATCAGCGGGTCCGCTTACAATGCGTGTTGATTTATCCAATTTCATGTAACCTCTGCATTCCTTCTCCTCCCCTCCCCTCCACGCCAGCATCCTACTAGTTCCACTGTTCGCATCCTTGTATCCCTCCGTCATCTCCTCCTACCCAGTCTACAATGGGTCGTTACAGGCTCCACCCTCACTTGGTGATCTGTTGTCAGCCCTCATCATCGGCTCTGACCTTCCTTCCATCGAGGGGATTTATCGCAGTCGCTGCCTCAAAAAGGCTGGCAGCATCATCAAGGACCCACACCATCCTAGCCACACACTCATCTCCCGGCTACCTTCAGGTAGAAGGTACAGGAGCCTGAAGACTGCAACGACCAGGTTCAGGAACAGCTACTTCCCCACAGCCATCAGGCTATTAAACCTGGCTCAGACAAAACTCTGAACATTAATAATCCATTGTCTGTTATTTGCACTTTATCAGTTTATTTATTCATGTGTGTATTTATGTATACAGTGGTATATGGACACACTGATCTGTTTTGTAGTCAATGCCTACTATGTTCTGTTGTGCTGAAGCAAAGCAGGAATTTCAGTGTCCTATCAGGGACACATGACAATAAACTCACTTGAACTTGAACTTGATTTGTTCTGGCCTTTTCTTACCTCCAGTTCCCTCCACTCTGCTCTCAGTCTGCAGAAGGGTTCCGACCCATACGGAACATCACATCATTTTTCTCCAGAGATGCTGCCTGACCTACTCAGTTACTCCAGCACTTTGTGTCTATCCCTGGGGAACATGGATAGATGATGTTTTGAGTCAGGACCCTTGTTCAGACTGAAGGTAAACACAAAACGCTGGAGTAACTCAGTGGGCCAGGCACAATCTCTGGAGGGAAGGAATGGGGGACGTTTCGGGTCGAGACCCTTCTTCAGACCCTTGTTCTGACCTCCAGACCTTGGACAAACTTGGATCTTTTTCACTAGAACAGCAGATGGAGATTGAGGGAAGACTCGATTAGAAATTCATAAAATATTTAGGTGTATAAAGGAGATGTGCAGGAGTGGCTTTGTTTACCGAGGGCAGTGGGTGCCTGGAACACCCTGCCAGGGGTGGAAGCAGATATGATAGTGTCATATAGTCATACACCATGCAAACGGGTCCTTCGACCCAATTTACCCAAGCGAACCAACATCTTCCTCTACACCAGTTCCACCTTGCTGCATTCAGCACCTATCCCTCCAAACCTATCCTATGCCTTTTCCTGTCCATATACCTTCCAACCATCCACTGTGTGAAAAGGTTGTCCCTCAGGTTCTTATTAAATCATCCCCCCTCACCATAAGCCTATGTTCTCTGATTCTTAATTCCCCTACTCTGGGTAAAATACTCCATTAAATCACCCCCCATCCTCCTGCGCTCCAAGGAATAAAGTCCTAGCCTGCTCAACCTCTCCCTATAGCTCAGGCCCTCAAGTCCTGGCAACATTCTCAAAAGTCTGTTGCTTAAGAGGGAGTGGAGGGACACGGATCATATGCAGGCAGTCCACATTAGATTATATTGGTATCATGTACAGCACAGACATAGTGGGCTGAAGAGCATGTCTCTGTGCTCTCCTGTTCTATATTCCATATTTCCCTCAGCATTCTGAACTGCATCTGGTGTGACATGGGCAGTGGAGTAGTGGTTATGTTACACAACTAGCACCTGGGTGGGCTACTGACCCAAAGTCAGGAGTTCAAATCCCACTACAGGGCAGCACAGTGACACAGCAGTAGAATTGTTGCCGTACAGCACCAGAAGCCCAGGCTCCACCCTGACCCCGGGTGCTGTCTGTACGGAGTTTGTACGTTCTCCCCGTGACCGCAAGAGTTTCCTCCGGGTGGTCCAGTTTCCTCCCACATCCCAAAGATGTGCAGGTTTGTAGCATAATTGGCTTCGGTAAATTGTCCCTAGGACAGAACTAGTGTAAGGGTGATCTTTGGTCGGTGTGGACTCGGTGGGCCGAAAGAGCCTGTTTCCACACTGTATCTCTAATCTAAACTAAACCACGGCAATTAGGAAAATAAATAAAGAAACAATTAAATAAATCTGCAATTAGAAGCTTATCTCAATAATGATGACTGTTTATTACAGGATTACTGTGAAACACTACTGTCCTTCAAAGCAAGGGAATCGGTCACCCTGACCCACTGGTGTAAGTGTGACTCCAACCCAGCAGTGTGGTTGACCATTAACCCTGACCATTGCACCCCACTCAGTTCAGCTACAATCAGACTGCAGAATGTCCTCACAATCAGCATTATGATTACTTCTAGACAGTGGCATCCACTTCCTGCGATTGAATAAAACAGTTACGCTCAGCAGATGGCCACCCACTGTAATGAGGCAAGTAGGATATTCCCTTCGATGATGAGTTTAGAGTTTACAGATAGAGCATGGAGACAGGCCCTTCATCCCACTGAGTCCACACCGACCATCGACCACCCATTCGCTACAGTTCTACGTTATCCCATTTTCACAAGGCAATTTCTCACAGGAAATTTACAGAAGGCCAATTAACCTACAAAGCCACAAAATCCTGGGGTCTAATTCGAAGCTCCAAGTGACAAAACAAATAGATAAAGAGTAGCAAATAAGGTGTATGGTATGCTTGCCTTCATTGGTTGGGGCATTGAGTATAAGTGTCCGGAAGTCATGATGCCGCTTTTAAAACTTTGGTTATGCCACATTTGGAGTGTTGCGTGCAGTTATGCATTATAGGAAGGCTCTGGAGACTTTAGACGTGAAGATCCAGAATGATGGATTAGAGGGTTTTGTGTTGCATGCAGTTATGCCACATTTGGAGTGTTGCGTGCAGTTATGCCACATTTTGAGTGTTGCATGCAGTTATGCCACATTTGGAATGTTCCATGCAGTTATGTCACTTTTTGAGTGTTGCATGCAGTTATGCCACATTTGGAGTGTTGCATGCAGTTATGCAACTTTTGGAGTGTTGCATGCAGTGATGCATTATAGGAAGGCTCTGGAGACTTTAGAGGTGAAGATCCAGAATGATGGATTAGAGGGTTTTAGCTTTAAGGGGAGGTTGGGAAGACTTGGATTTTTCTCTCTGGAAATCGAGAGGGTGAGGGGAGACACGTTCGATACAGACACCGTGGGCCCAAGGGCCTGTTCTTGTGCTGTACAGTTCTATGTTCAACAAGTGGGGTGCGTGGGTGGGCTGGTTTAAGTAATACATAACAGCGATGTGTGGGAGCAGCTCAATCCAAGACCGCAAGGAATTGCACAGAGTTTTGGACATAGCCCAGACCATCACACAAACCACCCTCCCTTCCATTGAAGACCATCTACATTTTACGCTGCCAACATAATCAGGGACCAATCTCAACCTGGTGACTTCCTCTTCTCTTCTCTGCCATTGGGCAAAATATACAGAAGTTTGAAAATGCACAGCTCCAGATTCAGGAACAGTTTCTTCCCAGCTGTTATCAGGCAACTGAACTGACCTCTTATCAGCTACAGAACAGTCCTGACCTCCCACCTACCTCATTAGAGACCCATGAACTATCTTTGATCGGACTATATTGGACCTCAATGCTATAAATTGCACTAAATGTTGTACACTATATCCCACATCTGTGTGCTCGATTGTAATCTTTCCACTAACTGGTTAGCACGCAACAAAAGCCTTTCAATGTACCTCAGCACACGTGAAACCTAAACTATGCTCACAGTGGTAGATGCCAAGTGTGGGTCCAGATCTTGGACGTGAGTTTCTGGGGATATGAGGTACCTTCAATGATCCAATTCAGAGGCAAGGCTGCCTCAAACCAAGCATAGCCTCAAACATAAAATAAAACTTAAATGCCCGTTTATATCTTGCAACAAGAAAGGCCTCAAGCGATTCTAACTTAACAGCCACCAGCTGTGGAGGGTTAAGTCTAGTTTGGAAGGGTATGAAGTGTCAGCCTTGTCGTAAGTGTCTGATTTCATGTTCTGTGGGCTCGGCCCACTCAACAAGTGATTAGTTTGCGGTGGGCTGGCCACAATCCCATTGGGAAGCAGACGGGAATCAAAAGCATTTGGAGGTGCTACAGCTCAAGGCTACTTGTTTTCGCAACAAACTGCTTTTAATGGCATTTCTGGTGCCTGAGAGTCTGCACTCGGTAATAGACTTCAGGCCACAATTATCCGACAGCCGCTGAGATACACAGTGAGTGAGGTTCCTTTCCCAGTGCAGCCAATACTAACATAAACTTGTAGCTGGAGTGCAGAGTATCAGCCCTGGTTAGTGGTGCGTGTGACCTGCAGTGGAACAGTCGCCAGGAACCATGGGAGCGGTTAGAAGCCCGAAACTGATCCACCATGGGCGGCACAGTGACTACGGGTGCTGTCTGTACGGAGTTTGTATGTTCTCCCCGAGACTGTGTGGGTTTTCTCCGGGTGCTCCGGTTTCCTCCCACACTTCAAGGACATACAGGTTTGTAGGTTAATTGGCTTTGGTAAAATTGTAAATTGTCCCTAGTGTGTAGGATTGCGCTAGTGTACGGGGTGATCGCTGGTCGATGCAGATTATGTGGTCTGAAGGCAGGGCTCGAAATTAGCGGTTGCCCGGGTGCCAATGACCACCCAAAGTGCCGCCGGGCAACCTAAACGCCGACTCATTTTGCCCGGCTTGGCAAGCAAATACTGGTTTATACTGATAGACACAAAAAACTGGAGTAACTCCGCGGGTCAGGCAGCATCTCTGGAGAATAGGAGCGTGATGTTTCGTGTCGACGGCGGCGGCTGTATTCCTCTAGTATCTTTGATTGCGGGGCAAAGATATCAGGTGCGTGGTGACGAAGGGTCGGAGCAAATGACGGGCCCCGAACAGCGGCAACAGTCTCCGTCCGCCTCCTCCTCTCGCACCCCGCCCGGCGGAAGGAGACCTCCCTCTCCGTCCCTCTATCCCTCCTCCCGGCCTCGGCGTGCGAGAGGGGCTGTTTTGAAAGTGCAGGTGGATTTGCAGGCAGCAGTCGCTATCGCCCTGGTAACAGCGCTTTCAAAACAACCCCTCTCGCACGCCGAGGCCGGGAGGAGGGAGAGAGGGATAGAGGGAGGCGGAGGTCTCCTTCCGCCGTCTGAAGCAGCTGCACTAAAGATCCTTTAGCTATAGGATCTTTGAGCTGCACCGTTCGGCCCCGCACCTTGCTGTCGGCTGGCGGAGGAGGGGAGGCGGCGGCGATGAGTTCCCAACCACCTCCCCCTTTGGCGGCGGCACTTTGGCGTTGGACAGGGACGGCCAAGGCAGCGGGGCAATGTTGTCCGAGGAGTGCTGACCTTCCTCCCTCCCCACCTCCTCTGCCCCTTCCCCACCCCCCCTTTCTCTCTCCCTCTCTCTTGTATGCCCCCTCCACCCCTCTAATCCTGGGACCCCTCCTCTCCATCCCGCACTGATCCCCATTGCCTCCTCTATTCAGTCCTCACTGACATCCCCTGTGCTCCCCTCCCCATCTACCCCCCCCCCCCAATCTATTCATCACCCTACCCACCTCGCATTGATTCTCCTGCCACCCCCCATCCACCCTACACTGGTCCCCCAATTCATCCTGTACTGACGCCCCTTCCCATCCACCTGCACTGATCCACCCATTCATCCCGCACTGACCCACCTTCCATTTACCCTGCACCAAACCCCCCATCCATCCTGTAGTGATCTCCCCATTCATCTTTTACTGAACTTCCATTCATTCTGTACTAAACCCCTGATGCATCCTATACTGATCCCCTCATTCATCCTGTAGTGATTCTCCATTCATCCTGCACAGACCCTCCAATCCACACTGTCCTGACCCCCCCCCCGGATCATTCTGAAGGGTCTCGACCCGAAACGTTGCCTATTTCCTTAGCTCCATAGATGCTGCCTCACCCGCTGAATTTCTCCAGCATTTGTCTACCCTCATTCATCCTGTACTGAACCCTCCATTCATCCTGTACTGATCCCCCCCCCCCCCCATCCATCCCGTACTGATCCCCCATCCCCTCACAATTTTACATTGTCCAACCAACACATACTAATTCACCTGCCTCAATCCATCCATTCTGCACCGATTGCCTTCTCATACCCGTGCCATCTATCCACCTCGCACTGATTCATACACCCCCGGCCCTATTGTGATTCATGGTCTTCAGAGCGAACATTGACTATGTTTGATAACGGAATGCAATCAAATGTGTTTTAATTCCCAATGTTATTATTTGTTATGACACCTTTAAACATATTACCAAAAGAACATTTGCTGCAGTTATGTCCTTTGGCCATCTCTTGTCAGTTAGTGTAATGTTTAACCTGTCAGATGGGTATAATCGGTTTTAACAGCTATTATCATAAAATGCCTTTAGAAATTTCCTTGCAACCTGTATATTTTGTTATGGATAAATTATGTGGGAAGCCAGAGTGTTTCTGTGCCAATAGCAATAACAACCCATGCTGTGGCCATGTCATGGTAATTTTCGGTCCTTCACAGAAAACATGCTTGCATCAATCTGTAGTGTGCATGGTCCAGGATTTATTGACACAGGTTGATCATTTGCTGAATAATCAAAACACATTTTTGTTTGGAAGTGGAAAGAACTAATAGAAATTGCAATAATTGCAATATGTAAAAAGAGTTGAGATATTGTATTATAATTTTGCTGCATGTCGTTGTGGTATATATCATGTCTTAATTGGTGAATATGTTTAGTTTGTGAGTTATTTGAAGCAGAAATAATATGTGAATGTAGACAAAACTGATGGAGAAACTCAGCAGATGTGGCAGCATCTATGGGGCGAAGGAAATAGGCAATGTTTCGGGCCGAAACCCTTCTTCAGACTGATGGGTTTTGGCCTGAAACGTTGCCTATTTCTTTTGCTCCATAGATGCTGCCGCACCCGCTGAGTTTCTCCAGCACTTTTGTCTACCTTCGATTTTCCAGCATTTGCAGTTCCTTCTTGAATGCTTCATTGAGTATAATTCCGACTGGTAACTACGCACTTCGTCCGAGCACATTATCGCACGCACCATGCAAACCGTCTTAAATGACCACCAAAACTGTCATTTGGCAACCTAAAAAGCTGTCACGGTTGCCCGGCTGGTAACAGGGAAAAAAGGTTAAGTGAGAGCCCTGGAAGGGCCCCTTTCCACATAGTATCTCCAAAGTCTAAAAGAAAAGTCGTGTGAACAGGTGATCGATGGTCAATGTGGACCGAAGGACAGGTTTCCAAAACCGCATGATCCCCCCTCGCTGGCTTGGCCTGGGATTGTGAGCAGGAGGCTGGTAATTTAGAAAAGCAAAGGATTCCTCGAGGGCGTTTGTTTCAAAGGGATTTACAAGAGCCGCTGCGTCAAAATGGCAGTCAGTATCATCAGAGGCCCACACCACCCTGGCCACACTCATTTCACCCCTGCCACCGGGAAGAAGGAGCCTGAAAACTGTCATATCCAGGTTCAGGAACAGCTTCTTCCCTACAGCCATCCGGCTATTAAAACACTACAAACTCCAAATAAACTCAGAAATAAATAGACGTGGGGACATTATTTTTGACTTTGCAATATTCTTGTTTGTTTATGTCTGTGTTTTATAAATACTGATTTTTTGTTGTTTATTATACTGTTTACAGAGTACTATGTTATCATACCAGGGTATGAATGTTGATTTCTCTAATTTTAGGTAAGCCCTGCATTCCCTCTCTCTCCGTCCCTCCTCGACCATAGTCATCCAGCGAGTTCCACTGTACGCACCCATATATACTTTCATTATCACCTCTTCCACAGCCAACAATGGACCTTTGTGAGCTCCACCTTCCCTTGGTCATCGGTGCCAGCTCTGATTTGTTCTGAACCTTTTCATACCTCTAGTTTCCCTCTCCCCTGACTCTCAGTCTGAAGAAAGGGTTTCGACCCAACTCCTCCAGAGATGCTGCCCCACCTGCTGAGGTTCTCCAGCATTTTGTGTCTATCTTCATTATGCTTGGAGAAGGGTCTCGACCGAAAGGTCACCCATTCCTTTCTTCCAGAGATGCTGTCTGACCCGTTGAGTTGCTCCAGCTTTTTGTGACTTGTCTTCGGTTGAAACCAGCATCTGCAGTTCCTTCCTGCACACGTTTACGTATCGGTTGTGCTGTTGCAAGTAAGAATGTCATTGTTCCATTTTCGCTCGTATGACAATGAAACACTCTTGTCTTGCATATCAAGCCTCTATCTCCACTCATACTTTGAACTCATGCCTTTGCACCTGAACTCAGAACTTGTAGGTCTCAGGCCTTGTCCCACGTACCTATGTATATGTAGGAAGAAACTGCAGATGCTGGTTTACATCGAAGATAGACACAAAATGTTGGAGTAACTCAGCAGGACAGGCAGCATCTTTGGATAGAAGGAATGGGTGACGTTTCGGTGCCTGTCCCGCTGAGTTATTCCAACATTTTGTGTCTATCCCCTGTACCTCCGCCAACTGGAACCCTCAGACTGCCCGGGCACAGGGACACCCTTTCTTGGACCAACTCCTGGGTCTGTTAACACTCACGCGTGTTGGCAGGATTAATGCCAGGTTTATTTTGGAATTGCGCACGGGCCAGGCGTGGGTGAAGTGAGATGTTCTTTCCGCTGGCAGGAGAGTGAATGAGCATGGATTTAAGGTCCGTGTCCATCTAATCAGAGCGGGAGAGGGCAACCACTTCATGATTCACCGTCTCTCCTCCACAGAAGGAGATCAATAGTAAGTTCCAAAGGGAAAGTTAAAAGGGAGAAAACAATTATGGGAATACGGCTGAATTATTCCGGGTTACGGGTCGCATTCGGCCCGTGGGACGTAGGTTGCCGTCCCTGCTTTAGGTGCTGATCCAGATCCTCATCCAGGTGCTTTTAACTACGGGGAAGGTTTCTACCTTCATCACCTTTTCAAATAGTGAGCATCAACCCCTCATAACTTGTTGAAACATTTATGTTACAGCTATCTCCTGCCATGAACTCACACCTTTGTCTCTTAGTCACTGCCTGCTCCACTGAAGGGAATAGCAGATCTTTTCTGTTTATCCTGTTCGGTCCATCATAACTTTACAGATGTGTAGGAAGGAACTGTAGATGCTGGTTTAAACCGGAGATAGACACAAAATGCTGGAGTAACTCAGCGGGACAGGCAGGAGAGAAAGAATGGGTGATGTTTCGGGTCAAGAACCTTCTTCAGACTCAATTAACTTTCCCCCTAGTTTTCTTTGTTCAAAGAAAAACAATTTCAATCCATAGCTCCAACTCTCCAGCCCAGGTAACAGCCACATAATTAGCCTCTTCGCTCGCTTAGCTTTGAAGATAGAGTTCTGGAGGGAGTTAGCGAGTCAGGGAGCATCTCTGGAGGACATGGATGGGTGAGAAGAAGTCGGAGTCTGAAGATGGACTTCCAAAACATCAACGACCCAACAGGGGCCACCCAAAATGGTGCCTATCCATGTCCTCCAGAGATGCTGCCTGACCCGCTAAGTCCCTCCAGCACTTTCTGTTCTCGGCAAGATTCCAGCATTTGCAGTTCCTTGAGTCCTTTGAGTCTAACCACCTCTGTTCACTGGTGCAACTTGTCCAGTGCTGACTCGAGAGTTCTACCCAGAATCACAACAGTGGGCATTTCAAAGGGTACTTTATACAGGGCATCATATATTAAGAATGTGATTGCACCAGGGGCGGGGCGGGGAGTTCAGAGAAGATTCACTAGGATGTTGCCTAGATTGGATGACTTCAGTCAAGGGGGAGATTGGATAGGCTGCACTTGTTTTTCCTGGAGCAAAAAGGTTGAGAACTGACTTTATAAAATCATGTAAGATTGTATGGCGTAGATTTGGACAAAGATCAAAATCTCTTTCCCTCGGGAGGGGTATCAAAACCATGAAGGCGTAGATTTTTAAAATGAGCAAGGAGTTTTAAAGTGGATCTGCGGGGAAAGTTTCATTTTAAATCCAGAATGATTGACCAGAGTGATTAAATCTGTGACCCGCTGCCAGGGGAGATGTGGAATTAGCTGCAATTACTATGTTTAAGAGGCATTTAGACAAGCACTTAAATAGACATGGCATGGTTGGACACGGTGCTGGTGGGCTAATGGGATTAATGTAGATGGACACAAAGATCAGCATGGATACAGGAACTATCTTCTGTGCTTTATAGCTCTATAGGTCTGTGAGCAGTGGAGAGGCTTGCAACGTCTTGAGGCAGTGAAAGAGGTTATAATAATGAAACACTTTATTTTAAAAATGAAACTTTTGTTTTCATATCCACCCATTAGAAGGGTGGTGGCTCAGTTCCAAGTCTCTTGCAAAGGGTGGTGTCCCTCTTCGCTCTGACTGAATCTAGGCTTTAAAGCACGAAACAGGCCCGAAGGCCCACCGAGTCCATGCTGACCAGCGATCACACTGTACACTATATCCTGCACACCAGACACAGTTTACAAATGACAGAAGCCAATTAACCTACAAACCTGTACGTCTTCGGAGCATGGGGGGAAACCGGAGCACCTGGTAGAATCATCACGCAGTCACAGGGAGAACGTACAAACTCCGAACAGACAGCACCCGTGGTCAGGATCAAACCTGGGTCTCTGGCGCTGTAAGGCAGCAACTCTACCGCTGCACCATTCTGCCGTCCCGTCAGAGAGTTCCAGTCAGATACTAACAGAAGGCTTGGCGACAAAAGCAGGAGAAAACCGAACTCGGCGTTTGATTAGGAATGGAAGAAGGAGGGGGAATGCAAATTGAAGAAGCTTTAACCCAAGACCTCAAAGAAATGACAGTGAGTTGCGGATGTAGCCCCAGACCATCACACAGACCAGACTCCTCACCATTGACTCTATCTACACAGCACGCTGCCTCATAAAAGCAGCCAACATCATCAAAGAGTTGTCCCACTCTGATCATTCCTACTTCTCCTATTTGGCCAAAGGCACAGAGGCTTCAAAGTGCACACCACCAGAGTCAGGAACAGCTTCTTTCCCTCTGCTTTAAGGCTTCCGAACAGTCCTTGCATGAACTAGGGTTCTGTCCAATTCACTACTCCCTTGTGGACATTGGACTTTATCTATGGAACTGATGCGCTACAATGCTGAGAACTATATTTTGCACTCTATGTCTTCGTCTATCTGATGTAGTTGAGTTTAACTTGATTGTGTATATATATGGATATCTGATCTGTTTGGATAGCGTGCAAAACAAAGCCTTTCACTGTACCTTGGTATACGTGACGATAATAAACTAAAGCTATCCTAAACCAATATCATGCCAGGTCTCCAATTAGACCAAGCGTGACTTTCAACTCTTTAAATCACTGCTGTCACGTAAAGGGAGAAACTAAACTGCAAATGCTGGTTTAAACCAAAGATAGACACAAAGAGCCGGAGTAACTCAGCGGGACATGCATCTCTGGAGAAAGGAATAGGTGACTATCGGGTTGAGACCCTTCTTCAGACCATCTGCCCATCAAACCCCCCCCCCCTCGCCTGCGTCCACCTGTGACCCGCCATCCTTTGCCTTGCCGCTCCTCTCCTCCAGCTTTCTCCTCTGCTTACCGACACCACCCACGAGCTAGTTCGAATTGGAAGCTTATGCCCGAGTTGCCTCTCCAGAGGGAACAGCTTATTCCCTATCACGTTCTAACCTTGAAGGCTTCAGTTACACCGCCCCAAGTCTTAAAGATTCTTTAAAGCCGAGTCAGTGCCCACTGTCCTCATGATTTGATCCCTAGATCTGGGTACATGATAGTCTGAAGTTCCTCTTCTCCAGAGATGCTGCCTGACCCGCTGAGTTAAGGGCCTGTCCTACCAGCATCTGACTCCATGCGATGAGCGCGATCAAACTAGAAGCGGGGGCCATGCGGAGGTCGGGTGAGTGGCGCAACGCGGCGCAAAGTGAGGCGAACTTGGAGTGAAGTCTTAAAGGTAAGTTCCCCAGGACAGAGAGGGGCACAGAGGCACACACACACACAGAGGGCCACGGAGCCACACACACGGAGGCACCTACAGAGAGGGTCATGGAGGCACGATGTCGAGACTGTGTGTAATGCGTCGAGGCGACTGCGAGGCAACAAGCCGTTGCCGCGCGGAATTTTTGAACATAGTCAGTTTTTCGGAGACCCGCGCGATGTCGGGACGAACTCCGCACGGCTCCGGCGATCGAAGTGGGACCGGCCCCGCGACGCCTCAAGCGACCACGTTAGGTCGCGCTCATCGCATAGAGTTGCATGCTGGTGGGACAGGCCCTTTACTCCAGCATTGTTGTGTCTATCTTTGGTAGGAACAAAGGCCAGAGATGTGAAAGTGTGAGACAGGATTGAAGGATTGCAAATTGTGAAGGAAGGAATTTAGGAGGAGGAAGAGGGAGATGGGAGCAATAGGTGCGAGTCCAGGTGGACAGCAGCTTATATTACATCTTTAGTTCTATTCATTAAGAAATAATTTCAATCTCTGAGATTCTTAGTGCACAATGCTGAAAATGTCCAACTCAATACAGAGAGACCTTTAGCTCTTCACCTACACAGCAGCCCCTTATGCTGATGGGGTTGAGTTCTGTGGTGGTGCAATGACCCAATAATGTAGAATCAGGCACTAACAATCCATGTCATGAGTTCAAATCCCACCAACATATCTGTGGAATCTCAAATGAGTTAGTTAAATAAACGGGAATGTTAAAAATAACTAGCTTGGCAATGGTGACCACAAAGAAAATAATATTTGTAGATAACTCAACTCAAACCTGTTTTCCTCAGGAGTCAATGGGTCAACATTACTCCGGCATTTCCTTATAAGGCAAGTGCTTCAATCCAGCAATCATTCATGGAGACTATTTCTTAAAGCATCAATTTAAATGTCTAAATGCCTTCTTTCTATTTCACTGACCAGAATGGGCCAATTGCTTATTTTTCTTTATTTACTTTCCAGGAATAAGGCGCCTGGCTCACTACTGTCTTATAGGATATGAAATCAGCCGTTCTTACCCAATCAGACTTCCACGATGTGGTTCACTATTAAATGCCCCATTTCTTCCCTGTAGAGTGGTTCTGAGCTGGTGGTGGCACCGGCCAGTTGGTATGGCTGCCCAGCCTGCAGCTGTTCTGTCTCTTAACTGCTTTTTTAAAAAATTTTGTGTGTAAAAAGTGCTTGGTTTGGAGTCTATTCTTTTTATGTGGGTGGTGGGGTGGGGTGGGGGGGGGGGGGGGGGGGGGAAGGGGGAAAACTGCTTTTCCTGGTCCCTACCTGGTCGGAGAGACAGCTTTTCTCCGGGCTGCATCTTTGACCCGCCCTCGCGGCCTACCAGCGGGCCTGGAGCGGCGTTTCTTGATGGGACCGGCTGGAACCTCGGCTTTGGCGGCGGTTTGGGACACCTGGAACGGCCGCTGGAGCGCCATCGCGGAGCGGGCGATGCCTTGCCTGGGTCGCCGCGCTGGAGCTCCGGTGAGCTGAAGACCGCCGACAGAAAACATCGCGGAGCTGCGGGACTGTGGAGCGGCCGCTGCGGGCGGCGGCGCTGAACTGCAACATCGGGAGCTTCCATCCCAGCGGTGGAGCTCCATCCGGCGCTGCCTTGTTGGCTTCGGAAGCCGCGGACTCGAGTAAGAGGGGGACGTTCCAGGTGTCCCAAGCTGCTGAGAGGGTGCTCCCGACGCCGGTGCACCATCACCCGGCGAGAACGGCCTGGAACATCGGGCCCCGTAGCAGTGACTGCGGAGGCCCCAATAGGCCCCACTATGGGTGAACTGGGGATGGGACTGGACTTTGTGCCTTCCCCCACAGTGGGAACCATTGTGGGGGATGTTTTTATGTCTACTGTTAAATCCTATGATGTTGTGTCTTATCTTTATTGGTGTGCTGCATGGCAAATCAAATTTCACTACACCAATTGGTGTAGGTGACAATAAATGTCCTTTGTCCTTTATCCTGAGCTACTAGCTACCTCACTGGTGGCCCTTGGACTATCTTGAATCTGGACTTTATTTTGCACTAAACATTATTCCCGTTATCATGTATCTGTACACTGTGGACGGCTCGATTGTAGTTTAGTTTAGAGGTACATTACGGAAACATCGCGTGCATTCGCACACACGCGAGGCTTCGACCGTGCGCCCTGTGGACGGTAACATCAGAAGCTGAGCTGGTTTCTGAACTCCAGCAACAGCAGCTTCGTCCGCCCCGAATTGTGGGGCTTCAATCGGCCCGTTCGCGAGGCCTTTCATTGGCCAGCGGGGCTTCAACATCGGGCGGCTCGATCACCTCGATGCAGCAGTTTGATTTTAACCTGCACCGGGCGCTGAAAGGCCCCGCGAACGGGCCGATTCAGCCCTTAGAAAGCGTCTGATAAAGTCCGGATTACAAAACATGGGGCAGATTGTCCCCCACCTCTCAAAGCACGGGGGGGGGAGGGATGGCTCCTCGTCCCACCCCGCCCCCGCCCCCCCAGGATTTCCGCCCATGACGCTTCTGGGGAGACCCTTCTTCAGACTGAAGGAGGGTCACGACCTGAAACGTCGCCCGTTCCTTCTCTCCAAAGATGCTGCCTCACCCGCTGACTTAGTCCAGCATTGTGTGTCTGCCTTCGATTTGAAGCAGCATCTGTAGTTCTTTCTTACACATGGTGAGCCAGCCCAGGTGTGTGCTGCCTGACTCTGAATGCTGGAACTTTAGCTTGTAACTCAACAATGTTCAGACTCACACTCACTGTTTGAACACACATTCTAGTCTGAGCCTTCTGCTGCAGAACCAAGAGATAAGTAACACCTTTTATCATCTTGCACCACCCCTGCCTCCTGCTCTGTCTCCAGGCTAGGTGAGCAGCATTCACACAGCACACTGATCAAAATATCAACTCAAATCAGGTTTAATGAAGGAATCTTCTCATCCAAAAGCATCAGGAAAGCTTCAATTTGTCAATATGTTTGACGATCTTCCCTCTCCTTCCACAGCTCTGGATTCCACTGCAATCCTCCAATTCCAAGCCCTTGCACATTCTCAGTCTTCACACATTCACCAGAGGAAGGTCTCAAAATATTTTAAATTCTGGAATATCATCCACGAATCTAGCCACATTATCGTCCTTCCTCATGTCCGTGCTTAAATAACCCACTCCGGGCAATCCTGTCTGAATATCTTCCCAAGAGTGTGTAGGAAAGAACTGCAGATGCTGGTTTAAATCGAAGATAGACACAAAATGCTGGAGTAACTCAGCGGGCCAGTCAGCATCTCTGGAGAGAAGGAATGGGAGATGTTTCAGGTTGAGAACTTTCTTCAGACTGATGTGAGGGAAGTGGGCTGTAGTCCGAGTCAGTAAGACTGGTAGGAGAACTGAGAGGGGGGAGGGGATGGAGAGAGAGAGAGGGGAAGGTAGGGCTACTTGAAGTTAGAGAAGTCAATGTTCATACCGCTGGTGTGTAAGCTACCCAAGCAAAATATGAGGTGCTGTTCCTCCAAGAGTCTTGCACAAAGAATTTTGCTAGAGTAAGCATCATTAGAAGGTATGATATAGATGCAGATTGTTATTGAACCAGGCCAGCTGAGTGTGGCCTAACCTGGAGGAAGTTGGCCTGAGTTTCAGCCGATATTTAGGCGGCACAGTGGTAAAGTTGCTGCCTCACAGCACCAAAGAGCCAGAATCGATCCTGACTACGGGTGCTGTCTGCACGGATTTTGTATATTCTCCCTGTGACCGCGTGGGTTTCCTCTGGGTGCCCTGGTTTGCTCCCGCATTCCAAAGACTTGTCTACAGGGTTTGTAGATTAATTGGCTTCTGTAAATTGTCCCATGTGTGTAGGAGAGAACTAGTGTATGGGTGATTGCATGGACTCGGTGGGCTGAAGGGCCTGTTTCCATGCTCTATCTCTAAACAAAGCAGAGAAACAAAATAAATAAAAACACAACTGGTTAGCCAAGAATGATACCCTTCGGAGAAGCCAAGCAAGTGACTGAAAGTGAGCGATTTGGGATGGGTAATAAATGCTGGCCCCAACACCAACACAATAAAACAAAACGTTGTGTTCCGCAGTTTTGTAAATGGCCATGAACTTGCGGCAACTCAACTCAAAAGCCCGTTGGGGAAAAGCCATGGATAATGTCCTGCTCGCTGTTCCCGCTCCCACCCCTCTGGCCTCCACGTTGCTCAATGGGAGAAATGAAGCTTTAACAGCCAGGGGGCATGGATGAGGCACAGAGATCTGTGGCTTGTCACGCCATTATTCATCCCAAGTGCTCATACGGCTCGTTAATGATGACCCTTTGTGCAAACCGATTCTTAAAGACTGCCACTCAAACATTCCTGCGTACTAAGGATTGTGCCCTTCTTACAAATTGCTCTGCAGTGAAAGAAACGCTTTTCGGAGATGTGGCTCCTTAATAAAGAAATGTTGTCAATAAACAGGAAGGCAGCCCCCCCCCCCCCCCCCCCCCCCCCCCCCTTGGAGTGACCTGTGGAGAATGATGTCTCCCTCTGAGGGTCTTTCAAGTGTCATGGGGGCATGAGTGAAAAAGTGACCCAGAGTCAGAAGGGTTTTTCAATGTGGTTGGTTGGCCGCACTCGCTTGTTTCTTAATACAGTCAGCACCGCATCTCCTGTAGACCCACACCCGCCTGTGGCAGTCAATGAAGTCACTGTTTTTGTTTTGTTGCACGGATCCCTTCTCACCCGGCTTCCAACAGATGGAGTGCGGGGCTAGGCATTCGAGGAAGCCAACTGGAAAAGCTTACGATGAGACGCCAGCTATTGTTCGTCCCACCAACTCGCCACCCCCCCCCCCTTCCCCCCCTCCCGGCAGCAAGCAATAACCCTCCCCCCCCACCCTATCCCACCCTCCCTCTACCTCCTCCCCACACACAGACCCAAGGCCCTTGGCGCTTCCTCGGCAAACAATGGGGCTGCGTCGAACAACGGGTTAAAGGTGAGAATGGCAATAAGTGGCTTATGCTTAGTGAAGTGGCTGAAGTGACAGCAGACAACATTAACAAAGACGTCGTCTGTTCCGAGGCTGGTCATGTGGAAAGCACCAGTGTGACCCTGTCACTTTTCTTTGAGTATAAGCAGACATTTGTTCGGGATAAAAGAGAGGGTGGGTAAGCCATTGGGTTGCTGTAACTAAATCATTTATTCCGAAACAGAATGGCTAATGCCCACGAGAAAATAAAATGAAATAGCTGATCTTGTATCGTGATGTTTCGTTTCTTCCAATGTGGTCTTGGCCTTTATTAACCAAGGTCATACGAGGGCTTGAAACTACTTTCACGTTTTCTTAAAACTTGCAACCGCATGTGTATGGGAAAGATCTTGCTCCTGTGTCGATTGTAGCAATGGCTGGAGTTGGCCTTGAACCGAACATTAAGCAGCTTCCTCAACAATAGCCATAACAATGGAACGTCTGCAATTACCCCAGCTCCTCGCCAGCCAACTGACCCGCTCTGAATATTCATTTCACCTGCAGCTGACTCTGCTGAACATCACGGATGGGCAGCCACCGCTCATTGGCAACAATGTCCTTAAGAAGCTGTATTACTGAGCTAGGATGAACATTTATCTGTGCTATTAAACACACCGAATGATTGCTCCCATCTTCGTCTCCCCTGTCCCCTTCCACCTATATCTCTAGACTTTAGAAATACAACCTGGAAACAGGCCCTTCGGCCCACACCGACCAGCGATCACCCTGTCCACTAACACTATCCGACACACTAGGGTCAATTTGCAATTTACAGAAACCTATTAACCTACAAACCTGTCCATCCTTGGAGTGTGGGAGGAAACCAGGGCACTCGGAGAAAACCCACGTGGTCACAGGGAGAACGTACAACCTCCGTACAGACAGCACCCGCAGACAGGGTAAGATAAGGAGAGACGATCCGGAAGGGATTTTGGTGGAGTTTGCATGTTTTCCTTGTGACCTTATGGGTAACCTCCCAAAGTCCCAACAACATGTGGGTTTATATGTTAAATAATCCTCTGTAAGTTGTGTCTAGTGCAGGGTTGATGAGAAAGCGGGATAACATAAAACTCGTGTGAACGGGCGATTGATGGTTGGTGTAGACCTGGTGGGCCGAAGGGCCTGGTTGCGTGCTGCATCTTTCATTGAATCAATCACTACTGCCCAGTACTTATGTCTGAGACTGTTCTGAGTCGGGAAGGAGTGGGGTTGGTGGGTTTTGGCAGCTACAGTGCTAAGCAGGCCCACAAATGTAGCTGGGGTAAGAGGTCAGGAAAAGAGCCATACGGTGGGTCAGCGATGGGGGAGTCAGGTTTGGAGGTGGGAAGGACGATCATGAGACAGCAGATCAGGATACGGGACACAAGGTTGGTGCATAACCTGAAGGTCAGAAGGTTGTGGATGAGCCAAGGTTAATTGGCCTTTGTAAAAATGCCCCTAATGTATAGGGAGCGGATGCGGAAGTGGAATAATGGAGAACTGGTGTTACGCGATGGTCTGCATGGACTTGGTCGCCAAAGCCAGTTTCTAAGCTGTATCTTTCAATCAATAAAAAGCTATGATGCCACTCATTAAATAGCCCATGATTTCTGCTCTGTGCATATGTATGAAGGTGTGTGCGTATATGTGCACTCATTACTGTGTAAAGGGAAGCGCGGTGGTGCAGCGGTAGAGTTGCTGCCTTACAGCGCTTGCAGCACCGGAGAGCCAGGTTTGATTCAGAATATGGGTGCTGTCTGTATGGAGTTTGTATCTTCTCCCTGTGACCGTGTGGGTTTCCTCCCACACTCCAAAGACGTCCAGGTTTGTAGGTTAATTGGCTTGGTGTAAGTGTAAATTGTCCCTAGTGTGTGTAGGATAGTGTTAATGTGCAGGGATTGCTGGTTGGTGCGGACTCGGTGGGCCGAAGGGCCTGTTTCCGCACCAAATCACTAACCTATATACACGAGGTCATTAGCTATGGTACACTTAATGATGGAATAGCTTGTTGGGACTTACTGTCTGGGTTTACTGCTAAATAAAAGTTTATTGGATGGGGTATTAAGGGCTTCATGTGCAGCTGAATCCCACAGTAAGGTAGCTCATATTCAGGCATAAACAGAAATGAGGATTGCCGTTTTAAGAATAGGAAACAGCTTCTTTCCATGTCGCTATCTTAGCCAGTTAACATTTCTGATTTATTTGGTCTCGAGATACAGTGCAGAAACACGCCCTTCAGCCCACCGAGTCCGCGCCGACCAGCGATCCCCGTACACTAGCACTAACCTACACACGAGCAACAATTTACAATTTTTACCAAAGCCAATTAACCTACAAACCTGTACGCCTTTGGAGTGTGAGAGGAAACCTAAGCACCTGGAGAAAACCCACGTGTTCACAGGGAAAACGCACAAACGTCGTACAGACAGCATCCACAGTCAGGATCAAACCGGGGTCTCTGGTGCTGTCAGGTAGCAACTCTAGCACTGCGTCCAGGTGCTGCAGTTGCAGTGAGTTTGCATAACCACCGCAGAGAAAGTTGTCCCGAGATCTGGACCCACTCTCCAGCAGAGCTGGTGTCCCCAACATCTCCCTTGTCTTCTGAAAGTGCTGCTTTACATTGGCAAATTGGGGCTTTGGCCATCTTCTGCTAATATACCCAAGTGACCATCGTCCATCTGTCATCTCTTATTGCCAGCAGGAAGCAGAACTGTGCAGAAAGCCTTGCTGAGCCCAATTGGACTTGGAGATGTGGCAAACAGCATGGAGGGAAGCAACAGAAACAGGCTGGTAAGGTCGGTAGACACATGGAAATTAGCTCAGAGAAGTGCGGCGCAATGCATTTTGGAAGAAAAGATGTGCAATATAATGGCAATGATACAAGTTTAAATTGGCCTGCAGGAATTGAGTCATCTACAGTTTTCATACCCTTTTGGACCCCGACTTGAAACATTACCGACCCACGTTCTCCAGACAGGCTTCCGTTATCGCTAGGTTTAGTGTAGAGGTACAGCATGGAAACAGGCCCTTCGGCCCACCAAGTCGGTGCCGACCAGCAATCCCTGCACAATAAGACTATCACACACTATGGACAATTTACAATTTTACCGAATCCAATTAACATACAAACCTGTATGTCTGGATTGTGGGAGGAAACTTGAGCTCCCAGAGAAAACCCACTCAGGTCACAGGGACTAAACCGCCATCTGATGGCTCCCACTAAGTACACTGAATCCCGTTCCCATACTGACCTTCCTCTCCTGGGTTTCCTCCACTCTGAGGCCACGTGCAAATTGTAGGAACAACGCCTCATATTTTGCTTGGGCAGCTTACAACCCAGTATGAATAATTACTTCTCTAATTTCAGGTAGCCCCAGCAATCCATCTCTCTCCCTTGTCCTCCTGCTAGTTTCACTGTTCGTATCCCTTCGTTATCACCTCTTCCACAGCCAACAATGGACCGTTGTGGGCTCCACCTTTCCTGGGTCATCAGTGTTGGCTCTAAATTGTTCTGAACTTTTTCATACCTCTAGTTGCGCCCTCCCCTGACTCACAGTCTGAAGAAAGGGTTTCGACCCAAAACGTCACCTATTCCTTTTCTCACAGAGATGCTGCCTGACACGCTGAGTTACTCTGGAATTTTGTGCGAGTCCTGAATCTACACCAGTGATATGGGGCAATCTTTACATAGATATTGCTGGTGAGCATCGATAAATATCTCCACCTGGCTTGCCAACTTGAAGGTTTCATTATGTGGCCTCCGACCCATCCTGCCCACACATTTGCTTAATGGCCGTCTCTCTCCTGCTACATTGACTGGTAAACCCGTGGGTTGAAGCTTTCATTGCCAGAGACTCCAGGACAGCCCAGGGGGAATGGCAGGCCAGCTACTCACATGCTGCTCAGGTAGAGTTGTAGGTAACTCCTTTCTCCGTGACTTGGGTATGATACACAGTCTCTTGCCCAGAGTGGGTGAATCGAGGACTGGAGGACATAGGTTTAAGGTGAAGGAGAAAAGATTTAATAGGAATCTGAGGGGCAACGTTTTCCACACAAAGGGTGGTGGGTGTGTGGAACAAGCTGTCAGAGGAGGTAGTTGAGGCAGGGACTATCCTCACGTTTAAGGGACAGTTAAACAGGTACATGGATAGGACAGGTTTGGAGGGATATGGACCAAACGCGGGCAGGTGGGGACTAGTGTAGCTGGGACATGTTGGCCGTTGTGGGCAAGTTGGGCCGATGTCCCTCTTTTCACGCTGTACCACTCTATGACAAGTAGTTTAGTAAGCAGGCAGCTGGCAAGAAAGCTCCTGGCTGCATTGGTCTTGAATGTGGACTGCTGTGGACCTTGCTAAAGAGGCACATTCTCCAGGAAGGTTCCTTCCTGAGCCTTGCATGTCCCTCCTGCCCAGAAGAGTTTTGCCAGAATTGATGGTCCTGCAAAGACTCACCTTGAAGCTTCTCATCCTTGCCCCTCCCAACCTTCAGTGACTTTCTGCCTCAAACACCCACATGATCTCTTAGGGTTTTCCCTTCCCGCCCTCTTGGTCAATCCTGGTTTTCCTTGCCTCATTCTTGGTGACTCCCCTTCCCGAACCCTCTCTGTCTTTGACCAAGTTTTTGGCTATGCATTGAATATACAGTATCTTTCATTGGCCTAATGTCTAAACTTTGATTGAAAGATACAGTATGGAAACAGGCCCTTCAGCCCACTGAGTCCATGTTGACCATTGACTAATGAACCATGACTAATTGACCATTGACTAATGGTCCATCAACAGACCGACTTGCTGGATAATACTCCTGAAAAACACTTTAACACTTTATTATGTTAGCAGCTCTGGATAAATGTAACTTGTGTGTTGCTTTGAGTGATGGCACTGATTATGAAGAATTAACATTGCACCGAGGGAGTATGCAAACTTGACTCCACAGTTTCATTCGAAGGGATAAATTAAATCAAAATCAGGCTACCTTCTCCTTGTTTTGTTCATGATTACCGTAATATAGACATTGATGGAAATAAAAAGCCACACTGGAATTGCTAACAATCTTGCTTTGAACACAGGAAAACTGTGCATGCAAACATAAGGAACTTGCATTTGTATAGCGCTCATCACATCCCTTTCTGAATGTCCCAGTGTACGTTATGACCTATGTTGTCCTTTTGGAATGTGGTCATTTGAAACATTGAAAACACACCTGCTAGTGAGTACACAACAAACCATGGAATTTTCTAGATTCATCTCAAGAGCAGATAAGGCCTTTATTTACTGTCAGTCCCAAAGGCAGAACCCTTTCGCATTTATTATTTCTTTTAACCTGTTCATTTTTCGGGATCTGGACACCTTTGACAGAGCTGCCATTTATTGCTCTTCCAAATTGATCAGTATACCTGCTCTGGAGAAAGTACTATGAAGCCACCTTTAGTTTAGTTCAGAAACACAACATGGAAACAGGCCCTTCAACCCCCCACGTTCACCAGTGATGGAGAGAATGAATGTCCAAGATTGCCATTCTAGCAGGGTTGTTTTAGCCTGCGTCAGCTTCCTGCGTGCTTACAACACACAAAGGCGCGAGGCTGGAGATATTTATGCTCACCTCACCAGACTGGGATTTGAACCCACAAAGCTCCGATTCAGTCGCGGTCCACAGACTCGCCAGCCGCCTGCCACTGTTGCAGGCTGGAAGAATCTGTGCTCCACGTGTTTCTGGAGTGTGTGAGGTTGCAGCCCCTGTTCCAATACCTGAAGGGGCTGCTCCTTGCCCTCTGGCTGCACTGCACACCCACCATCCTCATCTTTCGACACCCTGTGCAAGTTGTCCCACAACTTTAGGCTGTGCACACCAGACGCAAGAAGAAGAAGAGACACCCTGTGCGTAGGGGAGAGGGTAGGGCCGAAGATGTCCTGGTTGGATTGCTCCTGGGCCTGGCCAAGCTGGCCATCCGTGAGTCACGACGCCAGGCGGAAGAGAGCTCTGCCCGAGCCGGCTGCCTGCCCCTTTTCCGGGATTACATCCGTACCCGGGTGGTACTAGAAAGGTACTACATGCTGTCCAAGGGCACCCTGGGGGATTTCCGGGACCGTTGGGCCCCGCGGGGGGGTGGAATACATCCTCAATAAGGATTGTATTATAGTTATTTGAAAATTTAGTGTCCTGGATAATTTGGTGATTATGTACTATGGTGGAGGGTGTGTTACCACAGTTTGGTTTTGTAACTATTATTTTGTATTGTAATTATATTAATTGTTTTTGATTAGTAAAAAAAATAAAAAAATAAAAAAGCTTCAATTCAGAGATAAGAGAATTCCCCACATCCAGGTCCAGTGATAAAGCCGACTGTGATGGGAAATAAAAGCATGAAAATCGCAGCACACAGCATAGAGAGCAGCCCTTCAAACATTTATTTCTGTCAGCCCAACAGTATGCAAATCTTGGCTGCGTGCCTGCGTTTAAAATGTCCTCCATGCAAAACAGATCTACGCAAATAATAGATTCAAATTTATTTTTCACTTCCTTTAGCTACTTCTCTGGATAGAATCGTTCTCACAGCGTTGTCGTCTCTGGTCTTGCTTTCCAAACTTCAGGCACACCCAGTCTATACATTACAATGTCTGCCATTATTACCCATGGTGCTTTACTCAAGAGGAAACTCCTCTACTAACTACTTAAGAGTTAAAGAATCATACATCACAGAAACAGGCCCCAAAGCCCAACTGATCCACGCCGACCAAGATACCCATCTGAGCTGGTCCCATTTGCATATTTAGGTTTGATTAATTTGCAATGCATGTTTAAATTTACTTTAATTTGGATATACAGCATGGAAGCAGGCCCTTCAGTCCACTGAGTCCATGCCAGCCATCAATCACCCGCTCACATAGATCTACGTTAAACACTCCCTAAGCAGATTTACAGAAGGCCAATTAACCAGAGCACCGGGAGGAAACCCACGCCAAACCTCAGAGAGAACATGCAAACTTCACACAGACAGCACCTGAGATAAGGACCAAACCCAGGTGTCTGGAGCTGTGAGGCAGCAGCTCTACCCTCCGCATCGCTGAGCCGCGCCCATGATTATGTTAAAATGACTACATTTAAAATAATCTCCCTAGATACGCAAATGGGACATCTTGATGCTGGTGCTGGCTGCTCCACCCTTGGCAATGGCACCTTCAACTCTAGCAGTAGTTCAACCATAATGATGGGAGCAGATGTGGGGGATGGAAGGTCATCTGTGAAACACTTACATGAAAACACGCTACCTGTCAGAGGTTGTGCAAGAGACCCCAATTCTGCAAACTTAAACCGGAACAGCATCTGAAACTGAATATTACTCACCACAATGCCGCAGGTTTATTGCGTTCAAGCACCAAGGAGTGAAACACCTCAGGTAGGTTATCAATAAGATGTTTAATCAGCTGGAGAGGACAGATATCCACTCATGTCATTCCCTCATAGCAAGAGCCACAACCATCACTTGGTGTAAAGAGAGGACTGATAATAGTGAGACCAAGTTACGAGTGTCTGCCTCAGCTGATGTCAGCTGATTTGTCACAACACACATGTTAATCAGGGATTTTTCAGGGCTGTTACTTGTCTGTTCGCTCTCTCAAGCGCCAGAGCATCGGAAGACTGCATCAGACATCCCCACCTCAACAAAGCACCTTCCCAAGGTAAATACAATCCACAATGTTCCATAGAGGTAGCACAGAGGCACCGCAATAGAGTTCGTGCCTTCCGATGCCAGATCCTAACGCCGGGTGCTGTCTGTAGGGAGTTTGTACGTTCTCCTTGTGACCGCGTGGGTTTTCTCCGGATGCTCCGGTTTCGTCCCACACTCCAAAGACATACAGATTTGTAGGTTAATTGGCTTCGGTAAAATTGTAATTGTAAATTGTCCCTATTGTGTATGAGAGTGTGAGTGCAGGAGAATAAAGAGTGAAGCAGATTAGACTTTATTGCCCACTGCCACAGTGAGGAATGTGGGGAATCCACTGTGGTGGATGCTTACGTTAACTTGTGTTGTTTTTTTAGTATGGCTGCACGAGTTCCACTGTACCTTAACTGGTACACGTGACAATAAAATACCTTTTGAACCCTTTGATGACTGGTTGGCACGGAATCGGTGGGCCGAAGGGCCTGTTTCCGTGCTATATCTCTAAATTTTAAAGAGCTTACTCCAACTAAAGCGAGACATTGGATGAGGATGAATCAATGATGGCAATGTGGGAATGGTAGATTATCTAAGGCTTCACGGAGAGGTGGATTAAGGGCAATTTTGAAGGAGCTGGCAGATAAAGAGACGTAGGAAGGGAATTCCTGCAATGTGGACCATGGCTGCCAATGGTGAGTTGAACTGGCAGGCTTGCATGTATAGTTCTACATGCTGGGAGTAGCAGTTGTCTCTCTACTATAGTCAATGAAAGAAATCACGGAGAAGTCAAAGATTGTTCTAAGAGAGTTATTATCTAGTGCCAAGAATCCAAGTGAATGCCAAACTTGTTGCACCAACAGATAACTGGGTTACTGAGGCATTATGTTTTAATTAAAGATATTAATATAACAGATCATTAAACAGTGAGACAGTATGATACTTAAACGATTTTTCACATTATTTATGATACAGGGAAGAAGACTCCTTAAGATGGAATGAGCTGAAGGTTTAGACACCATTCCTTATCTTTCGGCCAAGATCTATTGCAAATTCTTCAAAGGTTCCTTGTACCCATTAACACCGCAAAACATTTGAAGCGCTGGTTTTTACTTGCTTTGATCATCAAGTAGGAACTTTCCTATTTGATAGAACTACTGGTGTCCATATGGACTATAAAAAGGTTAATTAAATGAGATTACATTACATTTAATTACATTTAATACTAAAATGATTCCATAGGGACTGACAGAAGATGCATCAGTGATAATGTACTCCTGGCTTTCCAAATGGAAAGGTTTGCTGCATCAACTTTGAAGCTTTTCGACAATGAGCAATGGGAATTAAAAGGTAGGGTTACACAAAAAGCTGGAGAAACTCAGCGGGTGCAGCAGCATCTAAGGAGCGAAGGAGATAAGCGACGTTTCGGGTCGAGACCCTTCTTCAGAAGGGCGGAATTAAAAGGTAAGTGTACAAAGGTATGACCGAGGCAGGCCTATAACGCAAACCAAACGCCCTTCCATTGACTCCATCTACACTTCACACTGCCTCGGCAAGACCACCAGTATAATCAAGGAGCAGTCTCACTCCGTTCATTCGCTCTTCTGCCCTCTCCCATCAGGCAAGAGGTACAGAAGTGTGAAAACGCATACCTCCAGATTCAGGGTCCGTTTCTTCCCAGCTGTTGTCATGTAACTAAACTGCCCTGTCACCAACTAGAGTGCTGTCCTGACTTAGCATCTACCTCATTGGAGACCTTCAGACTATTCTTAATCAGACTTTACTAGACTTTATCTTGCACTGAGCTTTATTCGCTTCATTCTGTATCTGTACACTCTGGACAGCCTGATTATAACAGCTGGAGTAACTCAGCAGATCAAGCAGCATCTCTGGAGAAAGGGAATAGGCGACGTTTCGGGTCGAGACCCTTCTTCAGACGGAGGGTCGGGGAACAGGAAATGAGACATAACCGGATATCACCATTTCTCTTTCCCCTGACTCTTAATCTTAAGATGGGTCTTGATCCGAAATGTCACCAATTCCTTTTCTTGATAGATTGTGTCTGACCCGCCAAGTCACTCCAGCTTTTTGTGTCTATACGCAGCTCAACGGTGGTGTTCTCCAAAATTAAACCGTTACATTACCACATGATGCTCTTATGCATCTCAACAACAGGAGCCAGACAATCCTTGCTACATGAAGGAACCTAGCCTCAGCTTATCAGCTGGGGGCGCTGCGAGTGGGCTGCCCTGCCAACAGCGTGTTCGTTATCTCGACTTTTGGTTTTTTTTTTAGTGTGTCCAAAGGCTAGTTCAGGTGTCTCTCGGTGTGTCTTGTGTAGGGGGGGGGGGGGGGGGGGGGGGGAGGGGAGGGGGAGGGGGGGGGAATCACTTTTCGGTCGCCTCCTCGACGGAGAGGCAACTTTTCCCATGATGCCTCCCTCGCGGCCTAACAGCTTGGATTGGAGCAGCCTTTCCTGGAGTCGGCCCGGAGCTTCAACAGCAGGGGCAGCGTGGACGTTCCCATCGCGGAGCGGGCAACCCTTGCCGGGGGTCACCAGAGAGGAGTGCTCCGATCACTGGCTGGCCTGGTGACTTTGACATCGTGGGGTGTGGTCTGTGGAGCTTCTAGCTGCGGGTGGGGCGGGGCGTGGGCTACCATCCAGAGTCTGGGGTCCTTTGCCGGGGATCGCTGGAGGAGGGCTCGGACCGCCAGCCTGCGGCCTATAACATCTTGAAGTTGCGGTCTCCGGTAAGAAAGTGACGATTCAGGCGCTCCAAGCCGCGAAGTGTGTTAGACCGCCCCGACGTCAGAGTTTAGATCATCCCGACAAGAGGACCTGTATATCCGGCCGTCCGTAGCGGCAACTGCGGAAGGTTCATGGCCCCGGCCACGGATGAACAAAGGAGGACTGACTGAACTTTGTAGCCTTCCACCACAGTGAAGAATGCTGCGGTGGATGTTTGTGTTAAATTCTATCGTGTATTGTGTGTTCTTTTTTAAAATGTACCACTTCTGGCAAATTCATTTCCCTGCACCTTTGTTGGTGCATGTGACAAATAAATTTGACTTTGACTTTAGTCAGCATCTCCCCATTGTCACCACCGCCAATCATCAATGCAACTGGAACTGCGAAGCACTAAGTTACTTTGCTGTACCTAGACTCACTGTAATGGGCTCCACAGCACGATGTAAGCTGATTTCCAAAGCTTGACGTTCAACCTTTTAAATGTACTGGAGCCTTTTAACACTCGCCTTGTCCGTTATGTTGATATACTTGGGTTCAGAGTAATAATGATTGTCAGGGAATGAGGTTTGGCACTGTTTAGTCACAGGACGGTTCCTTTCTTATTTACCTGCCTAACAAGGTCCGATTCTGGCACTGTGCATGCAGAGAGCTGTGGTTTTGGCAGACGTTAACGCCTTATCATTTTGAAGCATAGTTGTGCAATGCAGATTAGTGATACTAGGGCGTTTGCTCTTCCTTGAGAAAAGTAACACTGGGTGATTGGTCCAAGTTGGCATCCACATGCTGCACCATACTTCCTCTCTTCCTGATTTTTGGCTCTTCCTCTTCTGCCCTCTTGCTTTAGTTTAGCGATACAGGGTGGAAACAGGCCCTTTGGCCCATTGAGTTTGCGTCGACCAGCGATCACCTATACACTAGTTCTATCCTACAGATTTACAGAAGACAATTAACCTACAAACCCGCACGTCTTTGGAATGTGGCAGGAAACCGGAGCACCCGGAGAAAACCCATGCTGTTCTCCCACAGAGAGAACGGACAAACTCCGTACAGACAGCACCGGTAGTCAGGATTGAACCTATGCCTCTGGCACTGTATGGCAGCAACTCTACTGCTGCGTCTCCATGCATCAATGATGTCCTTCATTCGCCAAACAGTTCCCAGGCCTCCAAACTCCGAAGCTCCTGCTCCAATCCTCTCAGCCTTCCTTTTTTCAACACACTCTTTCAAATCCCACAAGATTAGTTTCTACACAAAAGGACACAAAGTGCTGGAGTAATTCAGCGGGTCAGGCAGGTCCATCTGGAGAACATGGATGGGTGGCGCTTCGGGCTTAGACCCTTCTTCAGATTCAAAAGTTTCATGCATGGCTCAGTGGCAAAATACATTTGTTAACACTGTGCTAAAGTACTGGGCTTACAAATGTGCTGTATAAATGTTAACCAGGGGCACCTGCAATACAACGTTGATTTTCCATTGTAATAAATGGGACACATGCCAGACACCTGTCACTTCCTGTGGAATAAAATAGAGGGAACAGATGAAAGTGGGTAAAATGTGGTCAACACTTGTCTCAACTGCCTGTGTTCAGCTGCAGAGTCTGTTCTGTACACCAACTATGTTCTCTTATATGGATTAAAGTTACAGCCAACAAATGCTTAATGGGGAAGTGATGCCACCATTTTGTGCGCTGTAAGTTGCCGCAAGCAGGGACAGATATCTACGACCAAATGGTGATGCTGGTTCTGGAATAGATATTGGCTGGGACAATCTGGTGAGTGTGCGCGGCGTGTATTGGCGTAGGTACAGCACAGAAAAGGCCCTTCAGCCCACTGAGTCGGTGCTGACCATCAAACACCCATTTAACAAATTCCATCTTTTATTCTCCATACATTCTCATGAACAATCCCCAGATTCTGCCACTCACGTACATACCTGATAACCGATTTGCAGAGGCCAATTAACCTACCTTCCCTCGAGTCTTTGGGATGTTGGAGGATACTGGAGCACCGAGACAAAACCTACCTATTCACGGGGAGAATGTACTTTACAGGGAGCACCCGTGCCGTCATAATCAAACCAAGGTCTCTGGCGCTGTAAGACAGCAACTCTACCTCCATGCCAAAGTGCTGCCCTCTAGAACATTGCGGTTTACTTGGTATAGGGACGGGAATTAGTTAGCAGACCAGTTGGCCAGTCGCTTTCAAGTCAGCCAGATCACCAGAATATGTGACTGAGCCACAAGCATTCTTTTCAGAAGGTTTACCTGGTTTTCTACATGGAATTTTCCTTTCTGCACAACCTCCGGACGCAACGACAGGCTGTGCCGTGAATTTTATTATCACTATTTACCAGCTTCAGATATTCGATAAGACACTGCAAATTGCTTCAGCCGAGGAGGCCGTAAAACGTTAGCTGTCTGATATTGTTGAAATACAGTTAAACTTTTTTAGCAATGGAACACTTAAATCATTCCCCTGGTATCAGGTCTCGCTAGATATCGCTGACATATTCTAAACTCTGGCAACTGACAAAGTGGATGATTGGGAAAATATTACCCCTCTCGAGTGCTTACTGCAGTTCTCAAGACAGTTAGAGCCAATATATAACCTGATGGAGGTTCTTAGCAAGTCTCATGTGCCTGGAGATGGCCATGAATCATGAATTATATTTCAACAAGTATGACGGATGGGGAGCCATTAATTCACAAATGATGCTTCGGTGACATTTTGATCGGAGGAAATAAAAGTGCCGATTGAGGAGCGGGCAAAGGGACCATTGTCTGTGGATCACATGTTCTCATCGAGGAGACTGATATTATTTGGTGCACACGGAGAGAAGCAGAACTAAGGCAGGATGGAGCTACAAGACAGGGGCCATCATTTCAGACTTGCCTCAGAATGAAAAGGGAGCGTCTGGTTTCACTGCATGTTTCTCGCAGACGAGGACACATTTCAAAATTAGACTCTGAGTCATGCAGCACGGAAACAGGCCTTTCAGCCCAACTCGTCCATGCTGACCAAGGTGTCCCGTCTAAGCGGGCCCCAGATGGCTGCATTTGGCCCACATCCATCTAAAACATACACCTATCCAAACATGATTTAAATTCTTATTTGACAAACGGTACTCTCCCACTTCAGCTTGCATTTCCACTGTAGGAATTAACAGTCATTTTCTTTAGAAACATAGAAAATAGGTGCAGGAGTAGGCCATTCGGCCCTTTGAGCCTGCACCGCCATTCAATATGATCATGGTTTTAGTAAAACAACAGGAATATAGATGTCAGTCGATGACAAAGTGGGCCTGTTTGCACTTAGGAATGGCGGAATAATTCTGCTGGGAGTCCCCTGGAGAGACCATTGGAAACCCCCCACCCCCCTTCTCGTGCTGAATGTTAAAGTAAGAAATGTTGCCGAGTAGAGATTTAAAAAGTTGGCTGTTATGAGTGTCTCTTGAACTGCAAAGCAGTATTCAGGGCAGGCAGCATCATTGAAGGGAAACCGTACAAAACCTAACTAGAGCATTGATGCAGGCATTCGCATGCTCACATTGATTTACTGAAGGCATAGAACTGGAAGAGAAAGAATGCAGTGTCCTGTGCAAGAACTGCAACTGCCAGGGCGTATAAGGTGTGCCAGTAGAGTTGCTGCCTTACAGCGCCAGAGACCCAGGTTCAATCCTGACTACGGCTGCTGTCTGTACGGAGTTTGCACATTCTCCCTATGACCTTGTGGATTTTCTCCGGGTGCTCCGGTTTCCCCCCACAATCCAAAGACGTACAGGTTTGTAGGCTAATTGGCTTCGGTAAAATTATAAAATTGTCCCTAGTGTGTAGGACAGTGCTAATATTACGGGGATCGATGGTCAGCGTAGACTCTGTGGGCCAAGGGACTGTTTCCATACTGTATCTCTAAACCAAATTAAACAAAGCCAATCCTAATCTCACCCAATGTCCACAGACTTGCATTTTTCAGGAATTGTTCCCCGGCTCAGTCTCGGGAAAGGCAGCGACTTGCGTATTTTTTTCTCCTACCTTGATCAAGGAGCAGCAGAGCAAACCCTGGCGTTCTATCACAGATTGGGTAGAGATCGAACTGGTCGTAGAAGGGATATGAAAGTTCGCTAGCGTTCTGATCCACACAGCGCGCATCTGTGCACGAGCCAAACATTTAGCTATCTTTATACAATCGCTGAATCATTAAGATGCAAATATTTGGAATGTCGGAATTAATCTGCTGGGAGTCCCCTTGAGAAACCATTGGAAACCACCAATATTGGAATATTGAGTCGAGGTCAAAACCTCGTTGAATTTGTAGTTTAATCCTATTACTATCTTGTTACGTATTACATGCAGGCTGGCAGTACTGAGGAAGAACTGCGCCACTAGAGTACGAGTCTTTTGGATAAGACGTTAAACCAGAGCTGCGAAGTTTTGTCAGAGCATTTCAGTATTCTAGTACCTGAAAAACAGTATTTTGCTGAGGAAATCAGTATTTTTACGCGGTGCCATTTTGCTTAAAAAAATGTTGTTTTTTTATGTGCAGTCATACCCATGAATGAGCACAAGCATGCATAACTTTGCTACCAATTGATATGTCTACTATGCACCTTACCTAACAGTGCATTTATTGCCATCTCTTTGTATATTTCTGTTTGAACGGCTGCTTCCTGCTTTTAGCACCAGATGATGATGTAGAAGCCATTTTGGAAGCCTCCCTCTCCCTCCTTCCTCTCTTTCCCTCCTTCTCCCTCCCTCATTCCCTCCCTCCCTCTCCCTCCCCGAACAGTCTGTGACCCATAGCGCTATGTGTAAAGGCAATAGCACTCCAGCTGGTAGCGCTATAATTAGAACGCGTAGCGCTGTTCGTTTAAATTCCCACGCGCTAAACTGCCAGCGCTGTTTAAACCTGTAGCGGGACAGGCAGATCAAAGCTTACAAAAATAATCATTCAGATCTTGAAATTTAAAATACCAATAGATTTAATCTGCTATAATTGTTAGAGTTACAGTATGACTATTTATATCCGTGCATTTTTTAAGCAGCAAGTAAAACAAGAAGTCGGGCCGATTTAAAAAAAATCCGTATTTTACAAAGCAAATCCGTCCATCCTTATTCTTATCGCATTTACGTACAAAATACGGAAAATCCACACTACTTGGCAGCTCTGTTAAACCTCTCAGACATTAACAATACCAAAATAAACTATTTCAAACAACAGGGACTTTTCCCTTTTAAAAATCGCAATGTGTTGGAGTTATCCACTGCACATTGGTACATGTGATAATAAACAAGGCATTGAATTCAGTGGGTCAGGCAGTATCTCCAGTGGACATGGATGGGCAACGTTTCGGGTCAGAACCCTTCTTTAGAAAGGTCTGACGAATGGTTCTGACCCAAAATGTGGCCTATCCAGGTCCTCCAGAGATGCTGCCTGACCTGCTGAATTACTTCAGCACTTTGTCTTTTATACAAGATTCCAGTGTCTGTAGTTGCTGGTCTTTAGAGTCTTCTCCCTAGTGTTCTGGCCAATTTACCTCTCAGTAATGTCACTGGAAAATAGATTATCTACCCGTTTTAACACTGGTGATATGGGGAGCGTGCTATTGTTTAGTTGACTGATTTCCAGGATCTGGTCATTATAGGTGAGGCCAATATATCTTCTCCACCACTAATTGCTCTTGGATTGACGATTACTTGGCCATTTCCTTCAGATTGGTGGATGTGAAGAGACAAGGAACTGCAGATGCTGGAATCTTGAGTAATTCAGCGGCAACATTTTGGGTCAGGAGCCTTCTTCAGTCTGAAGTCTCACGAACACCATTTCCTCCATGGATTTTAACAAGAATCCATTTGGTTCAAGATCAACATCACCAATTGGATTATTTAATTAATTTTAATTCCACTCAACTTCTGGTGTGATTTGAAATCATGTGTTTAGATTATTAATGCAACTCTCTGGATTACTCAACAAGTGGCCCAGTGGCGCAGTGGTAGAGTTGCTGCCTTACAATGCGAGAGAGCCAGTTTCAATGCTGGCTACGGGTGCCGTCTATACGGAGTTTGTACATTCTCCCTGTGACCACATGGGTTCTTTCCGGGTGCTCCGGTTTCCTCCCACACTCCAAAGTACAGGTTTGCAGGTTCATTAGCTTCGGTAATATTGTTAATTGCCCCAAGTGTGTAGGACAGTGATAGTGTGCAGGGTGATCGCTGGTCGGTGTGGACCCGGTGGGGCGAGGGGCCTGTTTCTGCGCTGCATTTCTGAAATCTAAATAATTTAACAAAATACACCTTGTGTGTAAATCACCTACCATCTTCCTATTCTGTGACATCTTAGATGCATTTCATTAACTACTGTGTAAAGCACTTGGAGAAGTGTTGAAAGGAAATGCAAGGATGTAATTTCCACCACAGGCGGGGGCCGATGCGTGGCCGAAAACAGCATTGTAATACAAATGAGAAGGGGCAATACTGAGCACTGTATTGTTGGCTTGGACACCCACCCCATGAGGGCAATACGTGGGCTGCCATATTCAGCAGCAGGCGACTGCAATGATAAATTGTATTTATATGGCACCTAATTTAGAAACTACCTCAAGATGTTGCCGGGGAATGATGGCAGGGAACATCCGACTAGTAGAAACAAGGAACTGCAAAAGCTGGTTGACAAAAGAAGACACAGAGTGCTGGAGTAGCCCATCTGCAGCTGGACACGTTGCCTGGCTGGCCCAGCTTCTCCAGCACTCTCTGTCATAGAGTCATAAAGTCAAACAGCATGGAAACAGGCCCTTTAGCCCAACTTTCCCATGCCGACCATGAAGCCCCATCCCCATATGGGCCAAACCTGCCGTGTTAGGCCCATATCCCTCGAAACATTTCCTTTTTATTCACCTGTCCAAATGTCGTGATTCTACCTGCCTCAACAACCTCCTCTGAAACCTTGTTCCATATACTAACCACGCTGTGTGAGAATGTCCTATTAAATCTTTCCCCCTCTCACTTTAAACCTATGTCCTTTGTTTCAGACAAGTATTAGCCGAGTGGTTTCATGGGATATCCTTGAATCAAAACATATACAACACAAGAACTGCGCAAAACACTTCCGACATTCTCAACGTCCATTCATTCATTGGTGTCATATTTGGTAGCGTTTGCAACTATCCCTAAACCAAACCCTTGCCACTAATGTGGCCCACTAGGGGGATATCCCTTCCCTTATTTGAGAGGATGTCCCCACTGGACTCTTCCCCTCACTGTCCAGCAGCAGAAGGACCTTAGACTGTGGTCCTCCCCGACAGAACCTTGGCGTTGGCAGCACCGAGCTTCAGCGAGTCCCTCAGCAAGTACAATGGGCCAGTCGGGAACAAACCCTGGCAGACATCTCACTCTGCTGGGAGGCTAATAAGTCTCGGGCAGACCGAAAAGCCTCTTTCACCGAGTCGATGACCTTCCAGCAGCACTTGATGTACATTTCTGAATGTGTGTGGGAGGCAATTTGGCATAACCACATCGTGAGACCACGTCCTTGAGATTGGTTCTCTAACAGAAATGGGGTTTGATGGAAAACCAGTCGGAGCCTGTGCGGAAGGGGGATGGGGTGGAATTTGTATCCCACTAAATAAAGAGAAAGATGCAAACTCAATCCAATTTCCCTGTCATCAAACTGATTTGAAGTTATTTATTTGAAGGCGCTGCAGTTAGCCCTGTGTGTGGATGCAATATAATATTAGAAATCATTACAGCGCAGGACGCTTCCACACGAGTGGATGAATATGCAAATCCCTCACTGGCACCAGCTGTTCCGCATGTTAAACAGTCTCCCACCTGAGGCACAGGAGCCCATTCATTATTTACATTATTAGACATACATCACAGATCCAGATGTGCAGTAGACACTTTGCACTATGACAGCCCTAAGCCATAGTGACCTGATGTGATCACGGGTGATCAGACTCAGCGAGCTTGGGGCAGTCAGGTTGTTAGTTGGTCTGAAGGACTGAGTGGAGGGATGATAATTCCGCCCACCCCCCCCCCCCCCTCCACCTCCCCCTCGCACTTTTCCTGCCCCAAATACCACGTTGGGTTTCACGGTTGCCGTACTGCCTTGCAGGCCCTCGTTACTGGATGGTTCATCATACGAAATGTGTAGGAAGGAACTGCAGATGTTGGTTTACACCGACGATGGACACAAAATTCCTTCTAGCCAGAGATGCTGCCTGTCCCGCTGAGTCACCCCACCATTTGGTGCCTATCTACGGCCCATCATATGAGTTCTCCGCTTCCTACTTCTCCCCGTCGTTGGCCAAATTGACCATCTACCTCCTTAGGTGGTGAACGGCTACCCACTCCCCAACTGGTGGCTTTGTATTCAGACCCCCTGGTTCTGGACTCCACTTCCTTTGTTGGGGAGACCAAACGTATCCCCGATATTCCTATTGTGGTCCCACCACGACCTGCTGTAGTAAGGTCTCCTCCCCCGGCCACAGCGCCACCTTTGCGGGGGGTTCCAAGCACGCTCTCCTCCTTTTGGCGTGATTAAGGGAGATGCCAGACAAACCGTGATGGATGCTGGAGTTGGTGACCCTTTAGAGAGGAAGTCTTTCAATCCTCTTCACTGCTCCAGCAAACACAAACCCATGTGGTGATGTCGACCAATGCATGTGCTAACACTCGGGTTTCCAAAGCAGGAGGTTAAGTCCCACTCCAGAGATTGAAGCAATCATCCAGGTGCCACTCCAGCATGGAGGGAGCACTGAGCTGTTGGACAAACTGTCCTGTAACAGGTGGTATTTAAGTCTCCCAGCACACAGACCGAAGATTACTTTAGTGGCGATCTGGGGCTAACCTGCGCAAATTAGCTGCTTTGCTTCCGCCCGCAGGCAAGCCCTTGGAACCAAGGACAAATTATTCAGCGATATGCGTCAGAAACAGGCCTTTCGGCCCAACGAGTCCCTGCTGACCAGTGATCCACGCACACTAGCACTATCTTGCACACTAGGGACAATTTACAATTTTACCAAAGCCAATTAACCTACAAACCTGGACATCTTTTACAATGCGGGAGGAAACCAAAGCACCCGGAGAAAACCCACATGGTCACGGGGAAAACGTACAAACTCCGTGCAGACAGCAGCCATAGTCAGGATCGTACCTGGGTCCCTGGCGCTGTAAGGCAGCAACTCCACCGCTGCGCCATCTTGCTTCCACTCCAACCCTCAATAAACAACTGCAGAAACCAATTCATACCAAAGATACTCAAAATGCTGGAGTAACTCAAGAATCAAGAGAGTTTTATTGTCAGATGTCCCAAAGAGAACAATGAAATTCTTATTTGCAGCAGCACAACAGAATAGAACTCAACGGGTCCGATGGCATCTCGAGAGAAAATGGATAGGTAGGCTGACCCACGGAGTTACTCCAGCATTTTGTGTCTATCCACTCAAACTCTGTTGGTCCTGACTCCAATTATAACAACATGGATCCTGCAGATTTTGCCGCAGGTGGCGCAAGAGACACTAGCCGAGGTCAGATTGTGTAGCTTCCAACATTTATACTAGACTTCTGTACACTCCCCAACTGTGGGCTTAAGCTTCTCAGCACCATCCTGACTTCTCCTTATATTTGACAACATCCTTCAATCTTTTGTTTAAGAAAGAACTGCAGATGCTGGAAAAATCGAAGGCAGACAAAAAGCACTGGAGAAACTCAGCGGGTGAGGCAGCATCTATGGAGAGAAGGAATAGGCGATGTTTTGGGTCGAGACCCTTCTTCAGATCTTTTCCTCTGTCCAGCTGATAATTTATTGCTGCTTGCAATAGGTTACTATTGTCACAGGTACCGAGGGACGGAGAAATGCTTTGTTTTGCATGCTACGCAATCAAAACAGATAATGCCATACATAATTGCAATCAGGCCAAACTCAAGTATATTAGGTTGAGCAAAGGGGAAGATACAGAGTGCAGAATATAGTTCCTAGCATCGTAGCGCACCCAGAGACAAAGTTCATTGCCTGCAATGGGAGAGAGGTGATTCGGATAGTATCCCAGCTCATGGAAGGTCGGGAACATCCTAAGAGAGGGGAAGAAGCTGTTCCTCAATCTGGTGGTCTGGTGTGGACTTCCAAGTTTCAGTACCTTTTGCCGGACAGGAGCAGGGAGAAGGAGGAATGGCCGGAGTGGGACAAGACTTTGATTATGTTGAAACAAGGAACTACAGGTGCTGGTTTACAAATGAAGACACAAAGTGCTGGAGTAACTTGTAACTCAGTGGGTCAGGCAGCATTCTGGAAAAAACAGACAGGTGACGTTTCTGGTCGAGTCTAAAGAAGTGTCCTAACGTGAAACGTCACATATCCATGTTCCCCGGAGATGCTGCCTGACCTGCTGGGTTACTCCAGCACTTTATGTCTTTCTTTATGTTGCTTGCTTTTCTGTGGCAGTATTAAGTGTTGCTTTACATGCTGGCCAGAATAAAAATTAATCAGCAATTTGGGTTGAACGTGTGGGCCAAAAATGTGTATACTTGATCCCTGTGAACTTCCTGTATTCTCTTAACTTTGTTGTTGCTGTTGCTGGTCTTTGACTTGATAAATTGGCCCTGAGAGAGATAGCGAGAGACTAGAAAGGGCTGACAGTGACTTACCCTTTCAACCCAGACTAAAGCTGTCTGGTGTGTGAAACACAAATCACCTTAATGTTGAACTCTCCCCGAGACGATTACCTCAGGGTTCGCACTTGGGTTTGCTACAGTACAAGTGACTACACTTCCAAAGAAAAACATCATTACCTGTTAAAAACATTTGGATGCGGTGCAGTTGTGAAGAGGTTTACAGGGGCGTTGGCAGAGATGAACGCTGACAGGCCAGAGTTTGTTTTCGTTGGAACCAAAAAAAAGCATGCGGGAGAGGTGTATAAAACTGTGACAAGCCTGGGCAGGAAAAACAGGCAGGACACATTACTCTCGGTGGAGAAGTCAGTAACTAGTGGTGTGGGCATAAGCACATTGGTTGAAAGAGAGGAGAGTTGAAGGTTTTCCTTTCACCCAAAATATCAGTTCAGGGTGGGGGTTGGGGAAGATGACTTTAGAGATACAGCGGGGAAACTGGCCGTTTGGCTCACCGAGTCCGCTCCGAGCAACGATCCTCACACACTAGCACTATCCTGCACACTCGGGACAATATACAATTTTACAGAAGCTAATTAACCTACAAAGCTGTACGTCTTTGGAGTACGGGGGGGAACCGGAGCACCAGGAGAAAACCGCACGCAGTCACGGGGAGAGCGTACAAACTCCATACCGACAGCACCCGCAGTCAGGATCGAACCCATGTCCCCGGCGCTGTGAGGCAGCATGGCTGCGCCACAGATGAGTTAAATGACCTCTCCCTGCCTCCACGTTGGGAGGAAAGGGACTGGGAATAATATAGTGGCTGCCGCGCTCAGCTCGGAGTGAGGCACAACACCTCCGAACCCAGGCGCTGGAGCAGGAACAGCCCCGTCAGGAGGGTCACGGCAGCTGAAGAAGAAAGGAAAGCCACCCGCAGACCAGTTTAACACGTGGGACGTTAGCTTGTCGCCCCTCTGCTTCAGCGGAACTTCATCAGTTTGACGGCATCGGGGAGGTAAACCTCAGCTGAGTGAGAGTTGCACGCAGTGAGGAAGAGAGGAAAGTACCCAGATGCCAAGCAGGCCTTTGCACCAATCCCCCAATTTGAAGATGAATCCGTCAGTAAATTACCAACTCTAATGGCCCTTTGCCTTGCAGAGACTAAAACAGAAAAATTAATGGAAAGAAGAGATAAATAGCCCAGGTAGGTATACAGTAGGAAGCCTTTCCTCACAGCAAAGGGGGTTTAAAACAGGTTTAGCATAATGGGTGAACTATTTAGAGTGGATGCGAGGAAGAAATTACTTGCCCACAGTGAGGTTGAACTCTGGATCGCATTGCCCAAGGAGGTGTAGGAAGCTGGTGACATTGAAGTCTCCATCCACGCCACCATTGTGTGCCACCATCTACCTCATCGGACACCCTTGGGCTACCTTTAATTGGACTTTACTGGACATTATCTTGCACTCAACGTTATTCCCTTTATCCTGTATCCGTACACTGTGGACGGCTCAACTGTAATCATGTACAGTCCTTTCGCTGTGTTGGAAGGAACTGCAGATGCTGGTTTATACCGAAAATAGGTACAAAGTCCTGGAGTAACTCAGCGGGGCAGGCAGCATCTCTGGAGAACGGGGATGGGTGACGTTTCAGGTCGGGGCCCTTCTCCAGACCTTCTTTTCGCTGACAGGATAAGCACGCAACGAAAAACTTTGCACTGTACCTCGGTACATGTGACAATATATTAAATTGAACTAAACTAATGTAGTAATTGGTTGAGCTCGTGAACCTTGAGCATTTATAGTGAAGGCTATGACCTAATGAGTTCCATAGACTGAGCAAATGAAATTAGTATGGATGGATACTCGATGGTCAACATGGACATGATGGATAGAATGGCCTGATTCTGTGCTGTACCACACTATGATGCCAAGTGTGGCCATTTGTGCATTGTTAGTCCTCCACCCCCCTTCCTGCCTCCCTGCCTGCAGATGGGTATGCAGGGGATGGAGGGATATGGATCATAACAAGGGCAGATGAAATGAGTCTATCACGGCATCATGAACATTGTGGGCTGAAGGGCCTGCCCTTTTGCTGCACTCTTCCAATGCTCTATTTCTATGTTTGCTACCCATTGCTGATGAGTAAGTCAGAGAGGACATTTTATGGGAATGTTATTAATGGTCAAAAGCGGGAAGGGGAAGCCGTTAAAGGAGGAAGAAGCTGTCACAGAGTGTGTTTCACGACCCAAGTCCTGCCTTTTTTGCCAGGAAGTCGTGAGTTCAAGTCCCCCATATGGACCCGAGCACAAAATCTGAGCCGAGAGGTCGGCATTGCGGCACAGTGGTGCAGCTGGTAGAGCTGCTGCCTCCCAGCGCCAGAGTCCCGGGTTCAATCCTGACCTCGGGTGCTGTCCGTGTGGAGTTTGCATGTTCTCCCTGTGACCCTCTGCGTTTCCTCCGGGTGCTCTGGTTTCCACCTACATCCCAAAGACGCTCGGATGTATAGGTTAATAAGCCGCTGTGAAATTGCCTGGTGACACAGAACCAGTGTGAACGGCTGATCGATGGTCAGCATGCACAGGGTGGGTCGAAGGGCCTGTTACCATGGTGTCTCTGTAAACTAAACTACAGCACTGAGATACAATCGTGCAATCTGAAACACTAATGGAGGATTAAGACAGTTCTCTCAAGTGAATGCAATATATCCCTTGGCGCCCCTTCAGAGAAGGTTCTTGCTGGTCGATATTTATCCGATAGTTTGCCTGTTGCCACCTTTCCTTCACCTGACAATGATCCATTCTACATATTCCTTGAACTTTGCCACCTTTGATCTCTCCTTTTCACACCTTACGCTTCCATATCTCTGTGTCTCCCTCTCCCCTGACTCTCAGTCTGAAGAAGGGTCTCGACCTGAAACTTCACCCATTCCTTCTCTCCAGAGATGCTGCCTGACCCCCCCGAGTTACTCCAGCATTTTGACTCCATCGTCAATATTAATCTCTCGTTTAGCATCACTTTTTGAAACGCGATGCTGCCACATTTTTAACACTTCACCGATACCAAGTCATCCAGATACGCGCATAAAGCGCACCTCTGACACTGAGGAAACCCCCACAGTGATGCGCTGGTGTGTCGGAAGGAACTGCAGGTGCTGGTTTAAACTGAAGATAGAACTGAAGATAAAATGCTGGAGGAACTCAGCATCTCTGGAGAGAAGGAACGGGTGACGTTTTGGGTCGAGACCCTTCTTTCGACTGACTGGTGCGTCAGCCTGGCGTATCAAGAGAGAGAGTGCAATCCCACAACGCTCCGAATCAGACTGCTACCCATGGCGCCTGGTCCCTCCATATGGCACTGGCTCCTGACAGCAATATGATTCACGCACTCGTACAGGAAAACCACCAGTGTACAGATACCTTGTTTATCACTGTCTCATTACAAACAGCTCCAGAATGCTCTGCTGGCCAGGAAACACAATCCTGCTAGCCAGAAAGGATTGGAACACATCTGTCAATGCAACATTTATTTAGACCATGCTTCACTGCTGTTAGAATTCAGGCTGAGGGAGACTTGGATAAATGGGCCAGCATTTACAATGAAGAAGACACCCCCCTTGCTCCATTCAGCCTCCCTTGCCCATTCGATCACTTCAACAAGATACTGGCTCATCTCAGGTTTACTGCAATAACTGCAGATCTTGATTCCCTTGCAGAAACCCGTGTGGCCCGGTGGCACAGCGGTAGAGCTGCTGCCTTACAGCGCCAGAGACCCAGGTTCAGTCCTGACCACGGGTGTTGCTGTACGCTCTTCCCGTGACAGCGTGGGTTTTCCTCGGGTGCTCTGCTTTCCTTCCACATTCCAAAGACCTGCAGTTTTGTAGGTTAATAGGCTTTGGTAAAGTTTGCAAATTGTCCCTGGTGGATCGCTGGTCAGCACAGACTCGGTGGGCCGAAGGGCCTGTTCCGCACTGTATCTCTAAACTAAACATTGGAACAGGCACATGAAAAGCGGGCTATTTAACCCAGATTTAACGTTGTACGCACCGACGGACACACAGGGTGTGACCTCCTGCAATCAGTTAAAGCCAAAGCCAGCTTCGAGTGACAAATTTATGACCTCATTTGACACTGGCTGCTCTCTGCCTCCAACATAAAGTCACACTCCAGACAGGAACCATTTGGATGGGTGAAGCCTATAATTAAGTTTTACTGCTGGGTGTTTTCCCACAGTTTAAGCAGGCACAGGACATGACCTTCAAATCTTCACACATTCACCACTGTCCACAGTCTACTTGACAACACAAACAACACAAAGCCCCTTCAACACAGTCAACCAGCCTGCCACATTGAGGCAGAGTGGTTTTGCCATCATTGTGCTCAGAAAAAAAGGTCCCGGAGAGGCAATGTGTTCCTTTACATTCTTCCCAATTTAAAAAAATCATTACTATAATAGCTCCAATTGGCACATAGTCCTTGGAGGTCAATAAGGATCTTTGGTTAACTGCAAAGGAATAGGTCAAACTGACTAAAAAGGTGTTAGAAAATAATATTAAACGAGAGTAAGCGATCAAAATAATTTTGTCCATTTAACCATTATCCTTTTAGACTTTAAAGATACAGCACAGAAACAGGCCCTTCAGCCCACCAAGTCCGTGCCAACCAGCGGTCACTCCGTATGTTAGCACTAGGGACAATTTACTGAAGCAAATTCATCTACAAACCTATATGTCTTGAAGTGCGGTCACAGAAAGTGCAAACTCCACACAGACAGCACCCACAGTTAAGATCGGACTCGGGTCTCTGGCGCTGTGAGGCAGCAGCTCTACCACTGTGCCACCCAAGTGTGAATAAAAGTGCAAAGATTTTAAAGACTGCGTCCTTTCCACATCACTGGCAAATCGGACTTCCTTGCCTCACCCTGAAACTGGAATATTCTTTTTATAGAATGCAATGGCTTACATCATAGGAAAATGTGTACATATATGGTGAATAACTTCATACATCAACCAACCCCAGATTTTAAATCAGCCCTTGTTGTGTGTAAAGGAGATGTGTGGGGTAAGGGTGCAGATTGTGCCCAGTTTGAGTGGGTTTGATGGAGGCTGTGTAGGGACTTGGAGATTAAGAGCAAATGTGCAAGAACATGGCAGATGGACTTCAACGTTGACAAATGTGTGGTCATACACCTTGGTGAATGTAATAGTAAGGCAGAGAATGCTTTAAATGATAATAAATTGGGAAGAGTTGATACGAGTCATAAATGCTGGAGAAACTCAGAGGGTCAAGCATCATATCTGGAGAAAAGGAATAGGTAACGTTTCGGGGTCGAGACCCTTCTTCAGACCAGCATCTGTAGTTCCTTCCTACACATAGGTAGTGCTGATGTTGAAAGTTATCTAGGTATACGTCCACAAGTTAATGAAGATGAGGCGAGCCGCTAAAAGGGCAAATGATCGCCGTAATGAGAAGAAGGTTTGACAACAAGAATAAGAAAATCGTATTTCAATTGTACAGGGACTGCCTCTAGAATTCTCCAGACTGGTTGCAGGATTGTAGGTTGCTGGATCAGGAGAGATCGTGTCGACTGAGACTGTTTTTTTTTAAAAAGATGTGGAAGAACGAGAGTACATTTCTTAAAAACATGCAGAATCCTTAAAGGTCTTGCCAGGCTTGATGTCAGAAGGATGTTTTCCTGATGGGGCCAGAGACATGGTTTGGGAATAAGATCATTTAAGACTGCGAAGAAGAGAACTTTCTTCAGTGAGAGTGGTAAACCTCTGGAATTCTCTACCTGGAGCGCAGTGGAGGTTCAGAGTGTGTTAATTTAAGACAGAGATCATTAGATTGCTGAACATGCAGGTTTGGGGATAGTGCCAGGGAATGGCATTGAGGTAGAAAATCAACAATCATCTCAGGCAATGGTGGAAGAGAGAAAAAAAAAGAAAAAGAAAAATGCAGAAATCAGAATGGGGATGTCTTGGAGTCATACAGTATGGAAACAGGCCCTTCGGCCCAACTTTTCCACGCCGACCAACATGCCCCCTCTTCATTAGTCCCACCTGTTGAGTGGACAGAATGGATTTCCTCATCTGGTGGCTGATATGGACCCGAAGGACTGAATGGCCTTCTTTGTGTCATTATACGTTCAGAAGCATAGTGTACAAGATGACAGGAAGATACCACTTCACAACGTACCAGCTATCCCTGTCGGGACACTCTCTGAAGAGGAGCCCCGACTTGAAACGTCACCTATCCATGTTCTCCAGAGATGCTGCCTGACCCACTGAGTTACTCCAGCACTCTGTCTTTTTCTTTTATCTCCAGCCCCACCTAATGCAAGAGTCTGCAGATCCCACAATGACCTCATCAGCCACCTCAGGTCCCAGAGAAGAAAGTCATCGATCTTCAGTAAAATAGCCCACTGCCATATGGTGTTCCCTCTCAAAGTTGAACCGAATTAAATACGAACCACATTATTCACCTACGACTGCGGTGCACAAACAATATGGATTCACAATGAAACACAAACGTCCAAAAAGCAGGTACGAACAGAACACAGTCAGGAAATCACACTCAACAATATCTAGATTTGGATGTCATTTGCATTAAAATAACATCACAAAGAAGCCTCTGTAATGGGAGCAGCAGGCTGGGCAGCTAAATGGGTTAATTGTGAATGGAGTTAACAAACCAGCCCCTTGAAACATGGCTAAGCATAATTAAATTGCGCACTGGGTTTCCTGTTGCACTTTGGAGCGGGATAATAAGGATCCCCAGCCACTTTTATTTGCAAAATTAATATGCTGCAAAATTACAATGCATGTATCGTAATGGGCTGGTGTTGCATTGAGCTGTGACCCCTGGCAGTGGTAATAGGAGCTGCTACTGTTGGTGAGCAAGTCTCCCTTGTGATTGAACCCTGGCCACTTCCAGCTGAGGGCTATTCAATACACGGTACGTCACGGCATTTGCAACACGCCCATATATCATTCAAGGCCGTTATCGTTCATTTAGAATAAATTAGTCATTACTTATGCATGTTAAAATTAGATTGCAATATAATCCTGGAAATTACTCTTGCTGTTTAATTGAAGGGCACTCTGCACTCTCGTCTATTGTTCTTGTTTTACCTACCAGGTTTCCCCAGGGTACACTACACTCATCAAACACAGTTGGTTCTCTCTCCATATCCACAGCTACATGATAGCTCTTGACACCGAGGGCAGTATCTGGTCACTCAAGGGGTCTACAGGTGATACAGGCACGGACAAGCTCACCAGCTCTGCAGCCAACGCTCACACTGCAGTGCCTCCATCAGCAATAACTCACACTTTACACTTCCCACCTCCAAGCACAGGCCTTTCAGCCCAACTTGCCCACGCTGGCCAACTTGCCCCAACATTAGTCCTACCTGGCTGCGGTGGGCCCACATCGCTCGAAACCTATCCCATCCATGAACCTGTCTAAATGTTTCTTAAACATTGCGATGGTACCTGCGTCAACTCCCTCCTCCGGCAGTTCATTCCATATACCTTTGTGGTAAAGCAGTTACCCTCAAAACAGTTGTGGTAAAACAGTTACCCTTCTGGATCCTATTATATCTTTCCCCCCTCACCTTAAACCAATGTCCTCTGGTTCTTGACTGCCCTACTCTTGACCAGAGTCTCTGTGTATTTACTCGGTCTATTCCTCTCATGACTTTGTGCACTAGAATAAGCGCATAACCCTGAAAGCTGCACAGTGGAAGGAGCTGGCTTGGATCAGCAGAGGGAAAGTGGAAGCCGTGTTTAAATAGTGGAAACAAGGAACTGCAGGAGCTGGTGTACACAAAGAGGCTGGAGTAATTCAGCAGCTCAGGCAGCATCTCGGGCTAAAGAAGGGTGCCAATCCGAAACGCCACCCATCCATGTTCTCCAGAGATGCTGCCTGACTCGCTGAGTTACTCCGGCACTGTGTCCTGCCATGTTTAAATAGTCTGGATTTGCAAAGGTGTTTCAAGACTGGAGGGATACAGGAATATGGTGGAGAGTTATAACATTTGACAGAGGAAGTTCTGAGACTGGAGGTCACAAAGGAAAAAGAAACCAATTGCAGTGGGAGAAAATCTATGGTTGCATAAAACAGGGATCATGCTAGACATTTTCTAAGTCTCCACAATTGCTTTTCACAAGATAATAACTATTATTAAACTATATCTTTGCAGTTCTAACATGACTTTGCAATACATCCATTTTTTTTTGTAGATTCAACAACTAACATAGTAAAACATTCCAAGATGTTTAATAGGCTTGTCTCAGAGGAAAGAGCGGCACAGTGGTAGAGTTGCTACCTTACAGCGCCAGGGACCCGGGTTCATTCCTGACCACGGGTGCTGTCTGTATGTATCGGTCGGCACGGACTGGAAGGGCCGAGAGGGCCTGTTTCTGTGCTGTAATTGTTATATGTAGTTTGTACGTTCTTCCTGTGACCACGTGGCCTTTCTCCGGGTGCTCGGGTTTCCTTCTACACTCCAAAAATGTGCAGGTTTGTAAGTCATTTGGTTTCAGTAAAGTAGTAAATTGTCCCGAGTGTGTAGTGCTAGTATATGGGGTGAACACTGGGCCGAAGGGCCTGTTTCCATGCTGCATCTCTCTCAAGAGATTAAAAGAGACCTCAGAGGTGACCAAACTCCTGGTGAAAGTGACACACTTTAAGGATTTTCTCAAAGCAGGGGAAAGAGTAGAGAGGGCAATGTTCATGAATGCCAGAGCTTTGGTTCACACAGCTGATTATTTTGCTTCTAACAGAAACGTAATTATCTCTTATGTTGGCCAGATTTTTGAGGAGTTTTAAATCATGCATTTCTAATCCTTTCCTCAACTACTTCGAAGATCACGGTGTTCAACTTATGGGAAAAGAAGGTACTGCCAAGATTGTAAAAGCAACTACGCCAAAAAGTCTCAGTGTTAATCGACGTCAAATGGTTGGTGTCAATCGAGTCAATGGTTTCTGGTTATGGAAATGCGACACGGAGCCACTGATAACATCTTGTTTAACATGAAATCAGACACTACCAAGCTACAGTTTGGAGACTCATGACGTGCGTCCATGAGTTTATTGCTGACTGAAAGAGTAAAGAAATGCCTTGCATCAATGCAGACAGGAGCATTTCAGATGTACAATGGACAGAACGTTCAATGATTGCATTCAGCTGACCGCAGCCCAGTTGACTACACACTTGTTTCTATTTCACAAAGTTACAGATTCTTTACTTAAAAGGGCGGCACAGTGGTGCAACAGTAGAGTCACTGCCTCGCAGCGCCAGACACCCGGGTTCAATCCAGACTAGAGGTTCTTCCCCTACGGAGTTTATCCGTTCTCCTTGTAACAGCCTGGGTTTTCTCCGGGTGCTCTGGTTTCCTCCCACATTCCAAAGACGTACAGGTTTGTAGGTTAATTGGCTTCTGAAAAATTGTCCCCAGTGTGTAGGATAGAACTGGCTGATATGGACGTAGTGGGCCGAAGGGCCTGTTTCCACACTGTATCTCTAAAGCCTAAACATCTACTCAGCAGGTCAGGCAGCATCTTGAGAGAGAGAAACGGAGTTAAAGTTTCAGGTTAATGACCGTGCCTCAGTATACTGACCAATGTATCACAGATTAACCTCTCTGCCCTTTTCTCAAATACTACTCGAGGCTGTTCTATGCAAACCCAAGAGGGACAGATGTGATTTAACATCACACCCAGTAGTGTGTATAACCACCGCTCCACATTGCCACTGTTTAATCCTCCACTTGGGTGCTCGTCTCTGCAGGAGGAGAGAAACCTCCTAACACAGATAGAAGCTTGCGATCGATTGAGCCGCAGCTGACACAAAATAATGCGTTTAACACTCTTGCCTAACAAGGCATGGGTTCAGTTCAGTGCAGTTAATTGCAAAAGCTGTACTGTGACACTCAAATGCTCTGTTTAACCAGTGCTACTGTTTCAGCCCAGCCATCAGTTTAAACCAACCTATCATGACAAACACTTGGCAACAGCGAAAGGTCAAATGTGTACCAGCGTGTCAGGCTAACCAAATGTCAAAGGGCACAAAGTGCTGGAGTAACTCAGCGGGTCAGGCAGCATCTCTGCAGAATATGGATAGGTGAAGTATTGGGTTCAGACCCTTCTTTGGATCGATTGTATGGAGGCGTGGGGGGGGGGGGGGGGGGGGAGAGGAGTTAGACGTTGGGAGAGAACAAAGTGCGGCAAGTAATAAGTGGACACAGGTGAGGGGGAGGTTTGATAGGCAGATGTTTGGAACAAAGACCAGAGGTTAAAGCAGGAGGTGCAAGAAAGAAGGGTTGAAGAGTTGCAGATTGTGAAGCCAGAGGAAGGAATGTAGGAGGATGTGGGGAGAGGGGGAGGAGAGAAATAGGTACGAGTCCAGGTGCTATCCTAACATCTAGCTTGACCCATCCATATTAGAATTAAATCTGCTCTCCACTCTTTCCCAAGCACCTACTTCGGAGCAGCCTAGAAAAGGCAGGGCATTTTGATCATGCCTGTTGCTTTGAGCTTTTCAACTGATTAAACAAAGCGTGTGATTTGTCAGTAGCTCTTGACGTGCCAAGTCTTACAGAGCAGGTATCCACGCTAAAACTGGCCCGAGAAGGATTCAGATGTTTTGTTTGGAGACAGTGTGGGTGTGGAAGACAGCGTACCTTAAGCTGAGAAGCTTACAGAGGGTAGACACAAAATGCTGGAGAATCTCAGCGGGTTACTCGAGAGAAGGGATAGGCGAAGTATCGGGTCGAGACCCTTCTTTAGACCCGAAACGTCGCCCATTCCTTTTCTCCAGAGATGCTGCCTCACCCGCTAAGTTATTCCAGCATTTTGTGTCTACCTTCGATTTAAACCAGCATCTGCAGTTCTTTCTTACACAACGTTTACAGAGGGGATTGCAGAGGTTAAAACCTACCCTTGTAATTAGGCTGCATATAGTACATGTTGTCGACCACCCCGTGGTGAGCCCTGTCAACTGACCTCAGTCAGGCAAACCACAACAGAGACGACGGCAGCAGCAGCGCCCTAACTTGGCGCCAACCCAGACAATGTGCCATTTTTAAGGCGGGCACCTACGGATGTCGAACCAGATGGCATCACCCTGCTGCAGACTTCAGATCAGGAAAAGGAGATGAACAGGAGAACAGAACTGGAAATGTGAGAGTTGCTATTCTAAAGTAAATAGCAGAGGCAATTGTATTGTGAAGTGGATAGTTTCATAAGAAGGTGTCAATTAAACTATTTGAGATAAAAGAGTCAAAATGCTGGAGGAATGCCCCTGTCCCACTTAGGAAACCTGAATGGAAACATCTGGAGACTTTGCGCCTCACCCAAGGTTTCCGTGCTGTTCCCGGAGGTTTTTGTCCTCCGGCAACCACCTTTAACTAGCAACCGGCTTCGACTAAAACATTACCGATTTTTAAAACGGAAACCACTCTCGACCATTAGGGAGACTGACAAAAACCTCCGGGAACCGCACGGAAACCTTGGGTGGGGCGCAAAATCTCCAGAGGTTTCCTAAGTGGGACAGGGGCATAACTCAGTGGGTTAAGCAGAATCTCTGGAGTAGATGGACAGGTGATATTTCATGTCAAGACTCATCAGACTGCTTGTGGTGGGGCAGATGGGACAGGGCAAATGACTGGTGGAAATAGGGGGGGGGAAATAGGGGGGTGATTGCTAGATGGCTGGGCAAAGGCCAGAGATGTAAAGACAAATCATCAGCCAATCAAAACCTCACCTCACCTGTATCCACCTATCACTTATACCTGTTACATTTTCTTTTGGCCATCCAGTCCAAATTCACATCAGATGCAATGTTTACAATATAGTTAGAATTGTGTGTCTAGGACTGTCAGCCATGTACATCTTAATCAAAGGCAGATGCAAGTCAAGTCATAGTCGGACTTACAGTACAGACATCCAAAATGTTGGTAGTTATTTGCAGAGGATATGCGATTCATCAACACCCACTAATAGCGAACGTGAACCGGGAGTACACCGTCGTGAAACCGGTTTATTTTTTGGGGCGGAACAGTGGAGCAGGGGTAGAGGTGCTGCCTTACAGCTCCAGAAACCCTGACTATGGAGCTGTAAGGCTCTGGAGCATGGAGTTTGCACCTGTGACCGCATGGATTTTCTCCGTGTGCTCCGGCTTCTCCCACATTCCAAAGACATACGTGTTTGTATGTTGATTAACTTCAGTAAGATGGTCCCTAGTGTGCAGGATGGTGCTAGTGTATGGGGTGATCACTGGTCAGCGCCGCCTTGGTGGGCCAAAGGGCCTGTTTAAGCACTGTAATTCTAAAGTATAAACAAATCGTGCCAAGGAAATGTCCAAGCTACAGGAGACATCATATCTCATCCTTCCCAACTATATAATTTCCTATTAACCTCCAGAGCTACCTCTGCTCCCTCAAATTCTGGTTTCTCAAACAATTTTAATTGCTAGATCGTGGCTGCCAAGTCTCTAAGAATTTATTCACAAAATCTCTACAGTTCTTCATAAAATCTATTTCTGTGACCTAACCTCTGATCGATCATCTGGCTGTTATCACTTTCATAGTCTGAAGAAGGATTCCGAGCTGGACCATCACCCGTCCATGTTCTCCTGCGATACTGCTTGACCCGCAGAGCGACTCGAACACTCTGCAGCTTCTTTTGTAAACCAGCACCTGCAGTTCCTGTTTCACACATCACCTTAATACTGCGAAGAAGGGTTTCGACCTGAAACATCACCTATCCATGTTTCCCAGAGATTTCATATTTCACTTGGGCAGTTTACAACACAGCGGTATGAATATTGATTTCTCAGATTTCAAGCAACTCTCTCTCTCCCTAGTCATCCTGTCAGTTCCACTGTTCGCATCTATGGATCTCTTCCTTAGATAGACACAAAACGCTGGAGTAACGCAGTGGGACAGCTAGCATCTCTGGAGAGAAGGAACGGGTGACGTTTCGGGTCCAGACCATTCTTCCTTATCATCTGTTCCTCAGCCAATAATAGACCATTGTGGGCTCCACCTTTCCTTGGTCATCGGTGCCGGCTCCGATTTGTTCTGAACCTTTTCATACCTCTAGTTTCCCTCTCCCCTGACTCTTCAATCTGAAGAAGGGTTTTGACCATTCCATGTTCTCCAGAGATGCTGCCTGACCCGCTGAGTTACTCCAGCATTTTCTGTTTATCTTTGCTACCCGACCCTCTGTGTCACCCCAGCAAAGATAGACACAAAGATAGTGCTGGAATAGCTCAGTGGGTCAGGCAGTAGGTGACGTTTTGTGCTGGGACTCTTATTCCAGCACTTTGTGTCCTTTTGTATATTAACCAACATCTGCAGCTCTTTGTTTCTACATTAATACTGCGGTGTCAACTTTTGCTTGATAACCTGATCCCAAGCAAGTGACTCTGGATAATTTGATGTACATACAAGGTAGACAAAAGTGCTCGAGAAACTCAGCATGTGCAGCAGCATCTATGGAGCGAAGGAAATAGGCAACGTTTCGGCCAGAAACTTTGCCTATTTCCTTCGTTCCATAAATGCTGCTGCACCCGCTGAGTTTCTCCAGCACTTTTGTCTACCTTCGATTTTCCAGCATCTGCAGTTCCTTCTTAAACAAAAACTTGATGTACATACAAGCAGGTATTGTGATGAACACTACTGAAACCTACAAGCCCCGCACAACCCACAGTGTTTACAAGCTCCCGAATTGCACAACAGACTTGCCACATGCTTGTTGAAGTTGAACACCTCCCACATTTTCTGCGGTCTTGCCCTGAATAAGTTATCACAAGAGCATTCAGTAAATGGCAGCCACACACTGTGCTTAAAGCTGCTGCCTCCAACCTTGTGTTAACCAAAGAGCTTTACTTAACAAAACAATCAGCAGTTAGTCCGACGCCTGTGATAAAACACAATCAGCCTCTCTCCCCGGGATGGGGACATTAAGTACTGACTATTTATACTGCAGCTGCAAAGTCTCACTGGGTCTGAATTGATCACAATGCCCCCACTTCTCCTGGTCCCCTCCCTCACAGTGGGAAAACACCTGGACCCACTCACACTCTCTGTCGCCACACCCCCTCCTCCTGCTGCTGACGCCATTCATTCACTTTGTGCACGGACAGTTACAGTGCTCAAGGCAGCGTCTTTACCATCTACTGCCACACTTGGCCAAGAGCCCACGTCACATCCCTCTGGGATTCCTGCTGCTCCTCGACCATGTTCAGAGCCAGAATGTCTACCATGGCCACGTGCGTTCCCTCAACACCTGCCTGCGCCGCCATCTTGTGCCGCGTGGCTTCCTGCTCCGGTTCCAGACTTCAGGCTTTGGAAATACAGTGCGGAAACAGGCCCTTCAGCCCACTTAGTCCATGCCGGCCAGTGTTCACCCCGTTCACTAGCACTAGCCTACACACGAGCGACAATGCGCACTTTTAACGAATCCAATGAACCTACAAACCTGTACATCTTTAGGATGTGGGGGCGGGGGGGGGGAACCGAAGCACCAGGAGAAAACCCTGGCGGTCACAGGGAGAACTTGCAAACTCCTTACAGTAGTCAGGGTGGAATCCGGGTCCCTGGCGCAGCAAGGGAGCAACTCTAGCGCTGCACCACTGTGCTACCCAGACTCCCCCAGTTCAGATCCAACCAGGATTTCAGGTACCTGCACCTAGTCCACCGCTTCTCGCAACAGTTCTCCTTCCGTACCTTGCGAGTCTGGAGAAGGGATCCATGCTCTCCAGAGATACTGCCTGACCCACTGAGTGACTGCAGCACTTTGTGCCCTCCAGTCAATGTCACAATCCATGCTATGGTGCAGTGTTCTTGTGCATGGATGGCCAGACTTATAAAACCTCCTTGGAAAGCTGAATAGCTGTTTGAGGAAGAGCTGGATGTAGAAAAGTAGAGAAAGAGCCAGCTGTAATTGCACTGAGGCCAATCAGACAATACATTTTTGGTCTAGTGTCCATCCATACAATTTCGCTGGAAGCCTTGACTGTGGCAAACAATTCCAACCTGCAGATCAGATGAGAATCTATTGGAGATTCAAAGTTAGAGCTATGGAAACAGTTTGGTCCCTGATTCAGTAACACAAGGTCAAATTTCACAATACAAAGCCAGTAATGGTGATGATCTTCCTAACATGGGTCTAACAGGAACGGGTCTCCAGACTCTCTCTTAAGCACCTCCTCAGTTCTGGGGTTTACGAGGGATGGCCAACAAATACATAACATATGGTCATTGTGGAAGCAGAAGTTGCCACTTGCAGTACATTCCCAACTCACATCACTGAGCAAGTCAGTCTGACAATATTTGTTTACCCACCAGCTTTCACACAGTTGTGAAGCCATATATGGAACTATGATATAACAAGACAAAAAAGTCAAGAACATGGTATCAAGGAGAGCCTCAAAGAGGGAGAAAGGCAAAAAGAGAAGGATTTCTGGAATTTGGGACCTTATCACAATGGTGTAGGAATTACAGAATTTAGCAGAGTTCAAAATCATCGGAGGGGAGAGTGAAGACAGATTAAACGCTTCAGGGGAGAATTCACACTTTGCGTTTCCGGGATCTCGGCAGCTCTGCTCAGCTCCGAGCATTGTCCTGGTTGGATTGATTCATTCCATACAAGTCTGAAATACAGTACAATTACAGTGCCAAGACCATCAACACAGCCAAGGAAACTCTGCAGTAATGGCTGGAAAGTCGAAGAGGTCTATAAGCTGCCAAAGATCAGAGTAAACCTTCCACTGATGGTCATGGCCAATCCTTTACTGGGCTTTGTTGGGTGATTGTTGGGAGCTGCAGAATTTCCTCTCTCCGCCCATTTGAACGGAAGGCCTTTATTGCAGCTTGAGAAGTTACGGGCAGCCCTGGAGACCGTGGTCACTGGCGGTGCAACAGGTGAGGAACATGGGCCTCAGTAGACCCATGGGCAGGGTGATGGATATTCCAAACCTTGGGAAATGGATGTGATTCATGGCCCATATCTAGCCATTCACCACTCAAGCAACTGAACTACAGGGTGGCTTTATCTACTATCGAATAAAATGATCCCTGAAGAAGTGTCTCGACCCGAAACTTCGCCCATCCCTCCTCTCAAGAGATGCTGCCTGTCCTGCTGAGTTACTCCAGCATTTTGTGTCTATCATTGGTTTAAACCACCGTCTGCACCTTCCCACATATTTCCCTGGAGTAAACCTGTTCAAAATACCACCGACTTTCCTGAAGTTTCCAACTTGTCGTCTTTTCTCATTCAAGGATGTTGACATCTCGTTTAGTACTCACAATGGAAAACCAGGTCACAACGGAAAATGAGGCCAGCATGTGGTTTTGGGACACCACCATAACTGGGAGCCAAATTCAGATGTTTCTGTCTTTGTGAAAAGTTCTGCCAAAATATCCTTTCCATTTATGATCGCATCGTCTGAATGCTGGAAACTATTTTGTAATCCATCATCACATCACTCAGGCACCAGGTCCTAAGAATGTAAGTAATAGGAGTAGAGGGTGGCTACAAGTCCCCTTGAGCCTGTTCTGCTGTTCCATTGGATCATGGCTCATTTGATCTCAGCCAAGTATCTGAGTGATGAGCGATAACGGAGTAATGAGTAACGGCTCTGCCAATCACCGAGTCAATAAATGCCAACCCAGAGCCAGGCTATGAATTACTTCCCTTACAACAGGGATGGATATTAACCCTGGCCCCATCTACCCGCTCCAGAGGCTCCTACAGGAGTAACTTGAACAGGGACAAGGCACAGTGGCGCAGCGGTAGAGTTGCTGCCTTGCAGCGAATGTAGCGCCGGAGACCCGGATTCGATTCCCGACCACAGGTGCTGTCTGTACCGACTTTGTACGTTCTCCCCGTGACCTGCGTGGGTTTTCTCCGAGAGCTTTGGGTTTCCTTCCACACTCCAAAGATGTACAGATATGTAGGTTAATTGGCTTGGCAAATGTAAAAAAACTGTCCCTAGTGTGTGTAGGAAGGTATTAATGTGCGGGGATCGCTGGTCGGCGCGGACCCAGTGGGCCAAAGGGCCTGTTTCCGTGCTGCATCTCTAAACTAAACTTATTCAGCCCATCATCCTGGTCCACATTATCAGAGCACAATGTGAACTCCAAATGCAACTCTGGGGGGGTTGAAAATACAAATTTGGTGGATTAAGCGATTGTAGAATGTTTTTTAAAAAGTAAACATGACCGATTTCGAAAACCATAAAAGGGTTCACCAACAGAAGGAAATCAGTTATCCCTACTCTGTCCAGTCAATGTGGAACACGAGGTTCATTGCAATATGTTTCGTTAGGAGCTGTTCTCTGATCTGGATTTGTAACCCCCTCCAATCTTAAGAAGGAGGCTCACTATCACCTCCCCAAGAGAAAAGCTTGCCTCAGCTGTGATACCACCATCCAGCAAACAGAACATAGAACAGTACAGCACAAGAACAGGCCCTTCGGCCCACAACGCCTGTGCTGAACATGATGCCAAGACCATCACTTACCTACCTGCACATAACCCATATCCCACCATTCACTGATTGTCCACATGCTTATCCTTGTCTTTTACATGCTACTAACATATCAGCTTCTACCACCACACCAGACAGTGTGTTCCAGGCACTCACCACCCTCTGTGGAAAACAAAACTTGCCCCTCTCACCATAAAGCTCTGATGATCAAAATTCTTTTAAAAAATGCTTCGGTTTGAACTCCCCTGAACTTATAACATAACCATATGGGCACAGACCATAGTGAGCACATGAAAAGCTGGGAGTATATTTGTTGTTCAGCTGAGAACATTTTGAAATGCAACATATCCATCTCCGTACAACATAGGAATTCCAGTTGGAATATTTTGGAGGACCAAGTAACCAAGAACCAAGAAAGAGAACCGTTCAGCCTGCAAAGTCTATGCTGGCTCACAGAACAATTTCATTTATTTATCAATCCTCCCACTACACCCATAGATTCCTCCAAGCTCCACCCTCTCATTTACACTTAGCTTTAGTTTTTGGTTTTACAGCTACATCGTGAAAAGCACTAAATATATCCTCCAGACATGTAGACTCAATTGACCAAATGGCCTAATTTTACGCTTGTAATTGAAGAACTATCCATGTACCGATACAATTGTCTTTTACATTGCTGTTTGTGTACCTGCCTAATCAGCAGTGAATTCAACAATTTCAGTGAACTAGCCTATTCTGTTTATATCGGAACTGGCCATTCCATTTTTCTGTCTCACAAATGCTGCCTGACCTGCTGCATATCTCAAGCTGGCCTTTATTTCTGATTACCAGCAATTGCTACACTCTGTTTCTTCATGTTTCCTCTTGCCTCTGTTTAGTTTAGAGATACAGTGCTGAAACAGGCCCTTCGGCCCACTGATTCTGTGCCGGCCAGCCATCCCCGCACACTTACACTATCCTGCACACAGTAGGGACAATTTACAATGAAACCAAGCCAATCAACCTACAAACCTGTACATGTTTGGAGTGTGGGAGGAAACCGGAGATCCCGGAGAAAACCCATACAGGTCACGGGAGGAACGCACAAACTTCGTACAGACAGCACCCGTAGTCAGGATCGAATCAGGGGGTCTCTGGCGCTGTCAGGCAGCAACTCTAACGTAAGGAATTCTTCTTCAACTCCTGCTATTTACACGTCCCCGAACAGATCAGCTGAGATTAACATGCATACCTCCAGATACAAGGACAGTTTCTTCCCTGCTGTTATCAGGCAACTGAACCATCCTTCATCAATTAGAATGCGGTACTGACCTCCCATCCACCTCATTGGAGACCTTTGAACTATCGTTGATCGGACTTTACTGGATTTATCTTGCTCTAAACATTACACCCTTTATCCTGCATCTGTACACAATACAGTTGATTGTAATCATCTTTATATGACTGGATAGCACACAACAAAAACAGCTTTTTGCTTTACATCTCAGAATAAAAAGACCTATCTTTAGAGACTAGGAGCAATGTCTTTAGTCGAGGGTGGTGAATATGTGGAATTCATTGACACAGACGGCTGTGGAGGTCAAGTCAATGGGTATTTTTAAAATGAACAGTGAAAGGTTCTCGATTAGTAAGGGTGTCAAAGTTATGGGGAAAAGGCTAGGGAATGGGATTAAGAGAGAAAGATAGATCAGCCATGATTGAATGGTGGAGTAGGTTCAACGGGCTGAACAGCCTAATGCTGCACCTATGATTTATGAACTTACGAACACACGAAAATAATAAACTAAATCTAAGCTCTTCAACCCCCCAGCACCACCCCTTGTGTCATCCAGCGTCTCTTGATGGCCACTGTGTTACACCCAATCCAGTGGCCCCTGCAATTCCACAACCTCAAACAAGTTTGAATTCTAATTTTTCCCTTTTCTGATGAAAAATTCCCTTTGCTTCTCTCTCCACAGATGCTGCCTGATGTGGAAGTGGAAGTGTGTGTGTGTGTGTGTGTGTGTGTGTGTGTGTGTGTATGAGATGTTCTCCCTGTGACCGTGTGGGTCTCCTCCAGGTGCTCTGGTTTTCTTCCACATCCCAAAGACATGGGGGTTTGTAAGTAAATTGCCCCCTAGTGTGAAAGGAGTGGATGAGAAAGTGGGAAAACATAGAACCTAGTGTGAACGGGTGATCGGTGGCCAGCATGGAATAGGTTGACCGAACGGCCTGTTCCCATGCTGTATCTGATTTTTTGTTTAAATCTGAAATTAGCTTTATTCAGAATTGAAGTATATACTAAATATGAACTGCACAAAAAAATCTTCAGCCATTCTCAGAGGCTTTACATACAAATATCCATTGTCATCGTAATTGGAGAGTTCACATAAATATCCTTATATCAAGCACTCTTGCGGCCCCCTGGGGTGATATTATTTCGTTTGAGGGTCGTCTCCACCAGACCCTATCTCCCCCCCCCCGGCCCCCAAATACATTTCAAAACAAAATGCAAAGAGCAAAGAATGTTAAGAAAACACGACTCCGTTGCAAACAAGTGTCTTGTAACTTCCTGTGGCAAACAATAATCAGCTTTGACTACATGAGCAGGGGGAGAGGCTCAAATGCACCGAGCCTCTCTCGACTAGCCAGGCAGAAATGTTGGCAATAGCAGGCTCCTCTTTCGCAGGCTACAACTCTGGGCCGCCAAAGACCAGACAGTACACATGTTTGGTACACACTAAACGCCGAGTTCAAAACCGCCCAGCAACTCCTTGAACTAGCATCTGCAGTTCTCGACTAACACAGCAACTCGGCTACCTGTAGCTCTGCAGAAATCCCTACGTCTCGTCTGCCACCCCTAACCTTTTCACACGCTCGGCCGGCACCCGAGTATAAAGAATGCAGCTCGTTGACAAGACGCCTTGCGGCCGCGTCAGTGAAACACCTTCTAACTAGCAAAACATGAAACAACACATCAGCCCAAGGAGTCAACCTTTAAAGTAGCAGGCGGCTGAATTCATTGATAAAGCGAACATTGGACGCACATACACTGAGGCAGGAGTGGGAAAGCAGGCTTTGGTTGGGAATCCGTGGCTCTTCGGTAATAAAGGCAGCTGAACATGGAATGAAGCCACAAGGGTTAAAACACACCCGGGATGCCGACTGGTCTATTAGCGGCGCGCACCAATGGCCTGTCTTCCAAGTCGCTGCTTAATATTTCACCAGCTCGGGGGAGGAAGAGCTGCTTCAACAGGTAGCCGAGTCCCAAAAAAAAACTTTTTCATCAGCGCTGAAAATCCCCATCTTTTAACCTCCAACGATGGGAGGCAGGCAGGCAGGCACCACAAACATGCAGGAACACTGGCAACTTTGAAAAATAAGAAGCGGCAACAAGCGTTCTCTCACCTGGAATCAAGTTCCCACAGCAAGCTGCATCCAAATGAATCCCTGCAGTCGAGCAGTAAACCTCCCCCTCTCTCTCTCTCTCGTTATCGATATGTATTGTACGTGCACATATATAGATGACAACAACTAAAACGACTCTTGTCTCAAGGCAGAGCAAGCAGAGGGACGACTAACCTCAGGGTGTTTTTGCTGGGTGCACACTGGACTTACTCACACAGGGAAATCAGGGACAGCGAGGCAGGGCTGACACAACAAAGAACTAGTGAAAACAAAAGAAACATATGGCTCCAGTAGCAAAAGGCTTGTAAATTAAACATAAAGTGGAGATTAGATAATGAATGTGTATTCACATGCAGAGTTCTGTCTGAGGTGGGAGCTACCATGCCAGTGGGGGGATGTCCATAGGCTCTCGGGGAACAGATTAGAGGGACAAAGGGCTCGTTTGCTGCAACCCGAATCCTGCCCTTAGGGTGCTGCCAGCTCCCAGCTTCAGCGGGAAAGGGTGGCGGGTGTTTGCTTGGCCGGCGATGCCAATATGAGGTTTGCAGTCAGGAAGGACCTACCTGCGCTGTGAAATCCAGTGTCCCACCACAGACATACCAGCTGCTGTGGACATATGCAGAGTTGGACTCCTGATGCCTAATAGGATTATAAAACTCTACTTTCTGCTGGGCTTTGTGACAATCCACTTGTACCCCAGGCCCGTCGACAACTTGTGCGGACTAATTCATCCTAGTCTCCCCCTCAGCCCTTGCTTTTTATTTTGTTTTCTCCTTTTTTTTTTAACAAAATGCACAAATTACTTTGAAATGAAACCACCCATTTGCCTCGGGCATTGTGGCTTGAAATTGTGACAGCGCTTTGGCGACCGAGGCAAACAGCCCTCCTCTCCTACTTGCACAGGCAGGTGAAGGTTTCACCGCACAAAACAGTGGCCCCTCTCCCTCTCTGTCTCTGTTACTTCAGCCGCCAAGGCACCAAACTTGGAAGCGGTGGTTCTTTTGTTGAGCAGCCGCACTTTCCACTGCACACTCACACAGGGAAGCGCACACACATGCACAAGCACAAGCACGCACTTTCACATACAAAGATATAGAAACTTACAAAGTTCTTAAGGGGTTGGGCAGGCTAGATGCAGGAAGATTGTTCCCGATGTTGAGGAGGTCCAGAACAAGGGGTCACAGTCCAAGGATAAGGGGGAATTCCTTTAGGACCGAGATGAGGAAAACATTTTTCACACAGAGAGTGGTGAATCTCTGGAATTCTCTGCCACAGAAGGTAGTCAAGGCCAGTTCATTGGCTATATTTAAATGGGAGTTAGATGTGGCCCTTGTGGCTAAAGGGATCAGGGGGTATGGAGAGAAGGCAGGTACAGGATACTGAGTTGGATGATCAGCCATGATCATATTGAATGGCGGTGCAGACTCGAAGGGCCAAATGGCCTACTCCTGCACCTATTTTCTATGTTTCTAAGCTGCACACAGAAAGGTATGCCAGCACACAGCCAGCCACCCCCTCCAATGTTCACACAGCCATGCAATGCCAAAATACCCAACACGCATAAAACCGCATACACAAATCATACATGTACACAACCTCAATCACCTGCTCCCATGCACACACCAAAATAAAAGGCACACTCTCACATTCACATCACCTTCACAAGTAATGAATGCAGGGAGACATTGGGACGGACACATGTTGATTCCTTCTCTGAAGCTACCCCCCCCCCCCCCCCATTTTCCCTCTCCTCATCGGAACTGAGATAGTTTAGTTTATTGTCCGTGTACCAAGGAACAGTGAAAAGCTTTTTTGTTGCACGCTAACAGTGGAAATACTATATACATGATTACAATCCAGCCATCCACAGTGTACAAAGGAAATAATGTTTAGCACAAGATAAAGTCCAGTAAATGTGCGGAGAGGAAGAGGTTTCAGTCTGACGAACTTCCATCATTCCAGACAAAGGGCTGAAGAAAGGTCCCTGCCCAAAGCGTTACCTATCCCTGTTCTTCATAGATGCTGCCTGTCCACTGAGTTATTCCAGCACCTTGTATCTTGTTCCTTGTTAACTTTAAAGGGCCTCCCCCCCCAAACCACAGAGCGGCAGCATAAAGCACTACTATTGGGAAGGTGGGGAGGACAAAAGAAGCGAGCTGGGACACGCAGATCCCAAGGGTACGTGGGCAACTCCAGGTGCTGCCCTGCACGAGTGCTGTGCCACAGATCCCTGCAGGATGCCGGATGTTTGAAGGGACGGAGGCCGCAGTGCGCAGCACGTCACTTGACAGCACTGGGCCTCTGCTCGCTGGAGTTTAATAGGTTGAGGGGGACCTCATTGATACTTACAGAATAATGAAAGGCATAGATAGAGAGGATGTGGAAAGGATGCTTCCATTGATGGGAGAGTCTAGGAGCCTCGGAATTAAAGGGTGCTCTTAAAGATAGTTGAGTCAGGGGATATGGTGAAAAGGCAGGAACGGGGTACTGATTGTGGATGCTCAGCCATGATCACAGTGAATGGCGGTGCTGGCTCTAATTTCTAATTTGCAGATTTTTCTATTAGATGAAAACAAAATGTGGATAAGCTGTACTTCCAGAATTTTTGGAACATATTTTTTTCTCAAAATGGTCCTGTGACCTTAGTTCAAAGTTTGTGATCTTGCATTTCCACACAACTTGTGCTGTCACCTTGTGTTACCTGAGGCTGGGGAGCTATTGTAAATGCTTGGTTTACATGAATGCACGGAAAATGTGCTTCAGGTCAATGCTGCTGACATTTCTTGCTGCCCTGACCAATACTTAACCCATGGCCAACATAACAGGAACAGATTATCCAGTAATTAACCAATTGCTGTTTGTCAGAGGTTGTCATGTGTGAACTGAAGGGCATGTCTCTTACTTTACAGAAGTGGCCATGTCCCAGACACACCATACGACCATAAGACATAGGAGCAGAATTAGGCCATTCGGCCCATCGAGGCTGCTCTGCCATTCAATCACGGCTGATCTATTTTTCCCTCTCAACTCCATTCTCCTGCCTTCTCCCCATAAACTTTGATGCCCTCACTAATCAAGAACCTAGCAATCATGGTTTTAAAAATACCCAAACACTTGGCCTCCATAGCCATCAGTGTCAATGAATTCCACACATTCATCGCCCTGTAGCTAAAGAAATTCCTCCTCATTTCCATTCTAAAGGTGCATTATTTTCTTCCGAGGCTGTGCTCTCTGGACCCAGACTCCCCCACTAGTGGAAACAATCTCTCCAAATCCACTCTGCTGGGCCTTTCATTATTTTAGACAATAGATGATAGACAATAGGTGCGGGAGTAGGCCATTCGGCCCTTTGAGCCAGCACCGCCATTCAATGTGATCATGGCTGATTTTGTAGGACCACAATGAGATCCCCTCTCATCCTTCTAAACTCCAGTGAGTACAGGCCTTGAGCTTTCAAATGCTGTTCATTCATTAAACCAATCATCCCCAGGATCTTTCTGGTAAATCACCTCTAGACCCTCTCCAGAGCCAGCACATCCTTCCTCAGATATGGAGCCCCAAACCGCTCACAATGTTCCAAATGTGGCCTCACTGGTGGTGCCTAAGAAAGCCTCAACATAACATCCTTGGAAGCAAGTACTTTGATGCGTGAGAGATAAAATGCTACAGAAATGAAGTTTAACTTTCAACATCCAACAGTAACATTGGAATAAACAGCATACTTTAGCCTGAAGAACCCGAACTATCATTAACACAACCTTTTAAAAAACATTTAGTTTTGATCATCTATACAAAATTAACCAGTGACCACAATTGTAAGCCTACCAGGGGGTTTCTTTCATGGGTAATTAATGCTTCCTTTGTTCCAACTTTAGTTTTTTTTATATTATAATTTCCTCCCTGTTACCCTTACTCCATAGATTCCAGCCACCCTCATCAAAGAGGTCATGCTCTGTTAATGACAGCTGAGCAATGAATTCTCCAATTTTAGATAACAAGCCAAACCCCCCCACCCCCACAACACCTTTCCCCCCCACTCTTCCTTGTGTCGCAAACAGAGATGCCCCCATTCCTCCCACTATCTCCCCCCCCCCCCCCCCCGCCCCCTATTCCCTTCCACCTACATCCTTTCCTCTGGTTTCACATTACACTGGTCTACTCACCTTATCTTACTGCCTCTTCTCCCTCTTTCAGCTCCGGTCTTTGTCCATCCATATGCCATTCAAAAACTCTTTACCTGTATCCACCTATCACTTGCCTGCCCCATCTCTTTTCTCATTCCAAAACACCACCTATCCATGCCTTCCGGAGATGCTGCCTGACCTGTTGAGTTGCTTCAGCACATTGTGTTTTAATCAAGATTAGAGCATCTGTAGTTTCTTGTATCTCCATCTTAACATCACGGCTAACCTGTTAATTTGACCTCATATGGTAAGCTTTTCAGCTGAATAAGTTGAAGGGGCAGCACAGTGGTACAGCTGGTCGATTTACTGCTACACAGCGCCAGAGACTCGGGTTTGATCCTGACCTCGGGTGCTGTCTGTGGGGAATTTGCCCATTCTCCCTGTGACCTTGTGGGTTTCCTCTGGGTGCTCTGGTTTCCTCCCACATCCCAAAGAGATGCAAGGTTTTTAGGTTTATACCAAAGAGAGACAAAAAATGCTGGAACAACACAGGCTGGATCTCTGGATAAAATGGATTGGTGACATTTTGGGCTGGGATCCTTCTTCAGAGGTTAATTGTTCTCTGTAAAATTGCCCTTAATGTATATGGAGTTGATATTGAAAGTAGGATAACATAGAACTAGTGTGGACTGGTTATCGATGGCTGGTGTTGACTCAGTGGGCCGAAGGGCCTGTTTCCATGCATTATCTCTCTAAGCTCTAAAAAAACACCAGCATTCTCAATGGATTCAAATGTGCCATGAGTCAGTGAGTCTTTCTCAACCATTCAACCATAGGAGCACCATTCCTCTAGCCAAACACATTGTCACTTAGTCACCACCACTCTACCCTTAAGCAACTTCCAAATATAAGACATTTAAGACGGGGTCAGGTTTAACTATGACATCTCCATCAGTCCAATAGCAAAACAAAAGCAGAAACATCTCTTCAATCTCTTGAGCTTCTGTCACACATCCTAGATCTGTATGGATATATACCTCATAGATTCACAGAGTCACAGAGCATGGATACAGGCGCTTGGGTCCATGCCAACCAAGATGCCCCATCTAACCCAGTCCTACCTGCCTGCATTTGGCCCCTGTCCCTCTAAACATTTCCAATTCATGTACCTGTCCAAACGTCCTTTAAATGTAATTATAGTACCTGCCTCATATACCCACCTCACCACAAACCCATTTGATTGTCCTGGCTGTATATACGTTGATGCTTATAACCAACAAAAAATACTCGACACTTTCAATTGACACCTCCCACCCTATGCCACTCAGGGTGACCGCAGATTTTTTGCCATCCTTTTCCGGAAAAAAATGTTTCCTGATTTCACTTCTAAGGGCCTCACAGTCACATTTTTACATTGTACCCATTTTTGCCTGGAACTTAAGGCTTCTTTCTGCTATTAATTTAGTGAATTTGTGATGTGCTTAAGTACAATTCAATGCATCACTCTGAGCCAACTCTGCCTAAGACTCTGTACAATTGAAGGATCATTTCCTCCCCTTTGTACTGCACACCCTCAGGGTAAAGGCCAACACTACATGAGCCTTTTTAACCTTTAGCACCTGTACATCTGTTTATAATTATTTGTGTACTGAGATACCAAAATCCATTTACTCCACCAAAGTTCCCGACAAGAAATGTTCTTGACCCAGAGAAGATGATTTCACACTTTCCCATATATCAAAGGCAACACAGGATTACGAAAAGGCTCAGTCCCTCAATCCTATTCTACCATTCAAGAATTCCTAGCTCCATTTAACACAGAAGAGTCCAGCACAGGAACAGGCCCTTCGGCCCATAATATCCATTCCGAACATGATGCCAAGTTAAACTAATCTCCTCTTTCACCACTTGATCCATATCCATCCATTCTCTGCCTATCCAAAAGTTCCTTAATGCCCCAATCGTAGCTGCCACCACCACCACCACCACCCCTGGCAGCGTGTTCCAAGTACCTACCAGCCTCTATGGAAAACACTTGCCCCACACATCTCCTTTAAACTTTGCCACTCTCACCATAAAGCAATGCCCTCTAGTCCTTGACATTTCCACTCTGAGAAAAAATGTTCTGACTGTCAACCCTAACTATGCCTCTCATAATTGTATATACTTCTACCAAGTCTCCCATCAACCTCCGATGTTCCAGAGAAAACAATTCTAGTTTGTCCATTCTCTCCTTGGAGCTGATACCCGCTAATCCAGGCAACATTCTGGTAAACCTCTTCTGCTCCCTCTGCAAAGATTCCACATTCTTCCTGTAATGGACGATGGGAACACCACGCAATACTTCAAGTGTAGCCTAACCAAAGTCCTATGAAGCTGCAATATTCCCAATAGATTTAATCTTCCAATTAGGATGGCACAGTGGTGCAGTGATACAATTGTTGCCTTATAGCACCAGAGGCCCGAATTCGAACCTGATTATGGATAATGTCTGCATGGAGTTTGTATGTTCTCCCTGTGACCGCGTGGTTTTTCCCTGGGTGAACGTACAGGTTTGTAGGTTAATTCACTTCGGTAAAATTGTAAATTCTTCCTAGTGTTAGTGGTTAATGCTAGTGTACAGGGTGATTGCTGGCCGGAGCGAACTCGGTGGGACGCAAGGCTTGTTTCCACACTCTATCTCTAAAGTCTAAAGTCTTCTCCTCTTGCTTTAACTCTCCGTGACTCTTTGTAATGTTTTTGCAACCATTAAGAAAATCATTTGCATTTCTAAGCTAATTCAATAGAAAATTTGGATAAGGAATTCTCCACTCTTTCACCCAAATCATTGCCATGTTAGGTGTCAATGTGTCAACTGCTTGAGATCCCTTGGGACTGCCAACTCCCCCACCTTTTCAATGGAGAACACTTGCTTTATACATCGTTTTCCGGTCTTAACTTCTCAACAAATTCCCAAGCTACATCATAAATTACTTTCAATTTTGGGAATTCCTTTCTTCGTACAAATTCTCATGTGTAGTACTGTATAAAATGACTTCTCCGAATCCACATTGCCAACATCCATTGACTTTCCCTTTTCCAGCATGTTAGCTGTGTCCTTGAAAGTTTCAACTGAGTTAATCAGACATGAGCAAGACTTCACATACATGTTCATGTGTTCTCTTCTGCTGGGCTTGATCATGTATTCCAGTAACTACCTCACAACTGTGGTTGAACTGAAAGATCAATAACTTCCAGGTTTCACATTCTAGTTCCCTTTCCCATTTCCTTGGTGGGAGAAGTTCAGAACATAAAGCATGGAACAATACAGTGTAGACACAAGGAACTGCAGATGCTGGAAACCTGCAAACGGTCCCAACCCAAAAGCGCTGATAATTCCATCAGGGGCAGCATTTCACATTAAGTAATGAACCAGGGGGGACTGGGGAGCTGAACCACACATGCCTATCCATGTTTTCCAGAGATGCTACCTGACGCACTGATTTGCTCTAACACTTTGTGTTCTATATATTACAGGTATTATCGCAGCAAGTACTATCATAACGTTTATAAATCATTTAGACAATTACATGGATAGCGTAGGTTTAGAGGGATATGGGACAAATGCAGGCAGGTGGGACTAGTGTAGATGGGACATGTTGGTCAGTGTGGGCAAGTTGGGCCAAAGGCCCTGTTTCTACACTGTGTGACTCTATGACAGAGAACAGTACAGCACAGGAGTAGGCCCTTCGGCCCACAATATCTGTGCTGAACATGGTATCAAGACAAACCCTTTTCTGCTCACACGTGATCCATTTCCTGTAAATCCAACAATTTTGAATGATACCAACCAATAGAAACAAAATTATCTCAGCCGGAAGGAAAATAATTTGAATGGGAGGCACAGACCTCCAAATAAGAACCCACAGCAGATTGCATTATCTTTCAAACTCTTCACCTCGTCTTTGGGGCGGCACGGTGGCACAGTGGTAGAGATGCTGCCGTACAGCATCAAACTACGGGTGCTGTCTGTACGGAGTTTGTATGTTCACCCCGTGACCTGCGTGGGTTTTCTCCAGGATCTCCAGTTTCCCCCCACACTCTAAAAACGTACAGGTTTGTCTGCTAATTGGCTAGGTATAATTGTACATTGCCCCTAGTATGTGTAGGATAGTGTTAGTGTACAGGGATCGCTAGTCAGCACAGACTGGGTGGGCCGAAGGGCCTGTTTCCGCACTGTATCTCTAAATACTAAATTGTTGAACTCCATGTAAATGTTTTGTTAAAATGTGAGTGCTGATAATGCCATCAGGGAAAGCATTTCACATTAAGTAATGAACCCAGGGGGGGGGACTGGGGAGCTGAACCACACAGCAGACAACACTGAGCTCTCCTACAGATGTTGTTACACTTCCCTAATTAACCACACAAGACGTGCTTACAGAGAGAGTTGTGGGTGACAGTGCACCCAGCTTACAAATACCGGGGCCAAGGGAACCAACACACGAGCCAAACCAACATTAATAATGGATCTCATTCTGAAGAATTGTCCCGACTCGAAACGTCACCTATCCATGCTCTCCAGGGATGCCACCTGACCTGCGGAGTTGCTCCAGTATTTTGTGTCTGTTTGTTTTGCACACCACTATCTGCAGTTCCTTGTTTCTACTTAATGAAGGATAGTTCAAGGCAGGCAGTGGGAAAGCCTTCCTTAAATAAAAGGCTGGCAACTGTATCTCTGAGATAAACAGATCAACTAAGAACACAATTGTATTTCTTTCCGTTTTACTCTCATGCTTTCATTTCTGGTTCTTTATCGATTCTCTGCTCATCTTGTGCTGAATGCCAAAACATCCCTCATCCATAAAATGACTGTTTATTTAACAACAATATAAGCCTTTTCCTTTCATTTAATACTATCTCTAATTTTGCCTGCAATCTCTGGACATTTTTCCTGTTGTATCTTTGTCACTGGCTGTCCACTGTCTACCCCTTTAATTTAGCTTCAGAACCAACCCGCCTCTTTATTCCCTTTGTTAAGACTGAAAGCCCTGGTGTCAGATTGAATGACATCACTTTCAGACTTAATGTAAATTATTGCCACTGTTTCCTGGGGGCCACTTTATAACAAGATCATTAATTAACCTTTTCTCATTGCATCATGTTAGATCTGAAGGAGTCTGGTCCCCAGTTACTCTCTCGACATATTGGTCCGGAAATCTGTCTCGGGTACATTCCAGGAATAATTTTTCTAGGTTGTTTGCACTGACTTGATTTACTCAGTCTATGATTATTGTCTTAAGATAGACCCAAAGTGTTGGAATAACTCAGCGGGTCAGGCTGTATCTCTGGAGAAAAAGGATAGGTGACGTTTTGGTTCAGGATCCTTCTTCAGAACTGTCTTAGCCTTGTTAAATATTTCCCAAGACTGTACCTTACTTTACTCAACCACCCAGAAACAACTCACACCAACATTTTTTTGCCGCTGTTAACTTTACTTAAACTAATCCTACGGGGCGGCACAGTGGCGCAGCTGGTAGAGCTGCTGCCTCAACACCAGAGACCTGGTTCGATCCTGGCCTGGTTTACTGTCTGTATGGAGTTTGTATTTTCTCCCTGTGATCGCATAGGTTTTCTCCGGGTGCTCCAGTTTTGTAGGTTAATTGTCCTCTGTAAAATGAGTGGTGGAATAAGGAGGGGGAGGAGCGGGAATAGATAACATTATGGAGAGAATAAAGTTGTATTAAATTAGTATAAACCCACTAGGTCATAGGGAGAATGTACAAACTCCCTACAGACAGCACCCAGAGTAGGGATCGAACCTGGATCTCTGTAAGGCAACAACTCTACTGCTATGCCACTGCGCTGCACAAAACCAAAATGGTTGCATGGTTGCATCAAAATGGCTGCCAACCATCAAATGCTCAATACCCCTATCTCCTTCCCCCCTATACCACTGCAAATATCCAGTTAATAATGCAGCTGAACCCTTTTTTGCACCCAATTTTGCTGTATTTCACCAGCTTTTTCTCAGTTTCATACCTACAATATCCTTAACAATAAGAATATACATAAAATACTAAAACCTTCCAAAACTGACTAAAAAGGAGTGATGTTTTCCGCATAAAACTCAAGATTTCTCAGACCAGGATGTTAATCCAGGGGTAACAGGATAGAAATGAGATCTATCCTTTTAATTGCAACTTCTATTATCTCGCAACACTGTGATAAATTGGCATAAAGTGTAATAGTCCATTAGGGTGAGAAATTACTTTGTTCTGCTGGTAACCATGGCAAAAAGTGCGATGCCTCAACAAAAGGCAGGCTGGAGTCATAAAGCAAGAAAAATAAAATCCTTAATGGAGCCGATTTTCTTTCTGTGAGACTGCCTTTGGGAGACATACAAACTGCAACCTACAGTGAAAGGCTTTGGTGCAATGCTTTTTTGTACAATGTAGTTATAAACTTTACTTGTTACACCAAGAGACTATTTACTGAAGATAAAAGTGTAGTTTTGCATGTCATTAAATCAATTTTGCGTTTACATTGGATGAGACCTTTGTAAACATCTGAACTTCCTGTAGTTCTAATCTCACACACCCAAGTTGCAAGTCGTATCTAATCGAGTTGAGTCGAAAACAGCTGTTACTTACCGGATTTGATAAAACAAAAAAAGGCGCAAGGTGCCTGGAGTGACTCGGCAGGTCCGGCAGCATCGGTGGAGAACATGGATAGGTGATGTGCAGGAAGGAAATGCAGATGCTGGTTTACGTCAAAGATGGACACAAAATACTGGAGCACCAGCTGAGTTACTTCATCATTTTGTGTCTATTTATGGATAGGTGATGTTTCAGGTGGGGAACCTTCTTTAGACTGATTAGGAGGGGTGTGGGGTCTAGGAGAGAGAAGGGGCAAGTCAAAGCGTGGCAGGTAATAGATGGACACAGGCATACTGAAATGTAACACACACACACACATATATATATATAACTATAGAACTATAACTATACTAGACTAAGTGGGACCCATTGGGTCCCAGCATCACATGGGAGGGCTGGTCCCCCAATGCAATATTCTACCTCTCCACCAGTTCCAATATTCAGGAGAGAGAATCTCAACATTTTTTAAACACTAATAACTCTTTTATTTTTAATCGACAGGAAAAATCTTCTTGTCCTGCACAGCGGATGAGTAAGATGGCCAAAAATCACAGCCGTAAGTGGCAGCATTTTTTCTAAAATCAATATACAGAACAACAGGAAGTGGTCAAGATCAGACATTTAGCAATATATATCTTATATTGCTAAATGTCTGATCTTGACCACTGTATATATATATATATATATATATATATATATATACGTATGTGTGTGTATAAAGTTCAGTGTGTGCTCTATATATATAACTAGTTCAATATATATTTATAGTTCAGTGTGTGCATGTGTGTGTGTAGATATATTTATTGGCCTGAACAGAACAATTACATTACTTATATATATATATATATATATATATATATATATATATATATATATATATATGTATATATATATATATATATATATATAGAGAGAGAGAGAGAGAGAGAGAGAGAGAGAGAGAGAGAGAGAGAGAGGAATATATTATCTTCTCTCTCTCTATACATATATATATATATATACACACATATATATATATATTATATTAATTGTTCTGTAAAACACTGTTGACTAGACTCTTGAATTTCACAGCTGAGCTATTCAGACGGAGCTATTCAGCTGAATAACGCAGCACTTTCAGTGGGTTTAACTGGCGTTATGAATCACTGTCCTGCCCCATACCCGTTCCACAGGGAAATCCACCTTGTATTGATAGCAAGCTGTCAGTCCAGGGATAAACCACAGTCACCTTACACAGCACAGACTGCAAGCCTGCAACCCTGTCCACCCCCTCCCACCCACGTCCCTGGTCCACTACTCTTTCGGGTCAATAACATCAACAGCCCTCCATTTATATGGACCCTTAGTGCAGCAGCAAGATTATACAGTCAGCAGGGCAAAGTGAGCAATAGGAAATGTGTTAACATGGATTAAATCAATTTACAAGGATTTTTTTCTAGTTCAGAAACCAGATCAATCCGTTTAGTAATTTTGTCAGTGACATTAATTCCATGGAAATGCAATGTTTATTACTTCACAGGGAAGGGGAGAAAGCTGAAACAGATCAGGGGGAGGAGGTGCTAGTGCAGCTTCCTGGACAGATGGCAGAGAGTTAGGATTGTGCTTCTGTCATTCCCTGCTCTGCCAGAGCTGCCATTCAGGTTTACAGTCTGGATCCCGAGCATTGCAGAGATCGTAGTTACACTCACAGAGGAGCTCCACCTCAGGAACACTCACACACCAGAGACCTCCACCGGAGGGGCACACATAGACACACACACACAGGAGCAAAGATCATAGAACTACCTGGGTAGTTTACACCCCAGCGGTATGAACATTGACTTCTCCAATTTCAGGTAGTCCTTGCTTTCTCCCTCTTTCCCCTCCCCTTCCCAGCTCTCCCACAGCCCACTGCCTCCGCCTCTTCCTTTCTTCATCCCGCCCCCACCACCCCCACATCAGTCTGAAGAAGGGTCTCAACCCGAAACGTCACCTATTCCTTCGCTCCATAGATGCTGCTTCACCCGCTGAGTTTCTCCAGCATTTTTATCTACCATAGAGATAAAAATATTGTCGGAGACTGTAAGACTGGTCGGAGATCTGGAAAGAGGGAGGGGATGGAGAGAGAGGGAAATTAGAGAAGTTAATGTTCATACTGTTGGGGTGTAAGCTGTCCAAGCGAAAAATTAGGTGCTGTTCCTCCAATTTGCGCTGGGCCTCTCTCTGACAATGGCGGAGGCCCAGGACAGAAAGGTCGGTGTGGGAATGGGAGACGGAGTTAACTCCCCCAACAGCACTTCATATTTAGCTTGGGCAGCCTACACCCCAGTGGTATGAACATTGACTTCAAGTAACCCTTGCTTGCACGCTTTCCCTGAGGCCTCTTGGGTTTCCTCTGGGTGCTCCTGTTTCCTCACAGGTCCCAAAGAAACATGGGTTAGCAGATTAATTGCCCTGAGTGTGTGGATGTGTGACAGAATCCAGGGGAGAGTTAATGGAAGGTGAGGTGTATAAAATGGGTAAACACAGGGTTAGTATAAAAATGAGTCTTTGAATTTCCAGAGGGGCACTGAGGAAATACTGCATGACTGTAGAAGATGTTAAACCCGCCCACCCAGGAGAGCGTGATGGGCCTTCGGTTCAACATCTTCTCCAGTAGAGCAGTGTTCCCTCAGTGCTGCACTGGAAGAACTGTGCTGGGCTGAGATTTGAACCCCTAACCTTCTGACTCTGATGGAAGCATGCTCACTATCACCCTTGCACCACCACCAGCACCCTCGGTTCTCTCCGCAGTTCTGCCGCATCGGAACAGCTCGAGCAACCTGATTTGTGAGGACCTGGACCGGTATGCAGATCCGCTGCCGGAGGCAGTGCAGTGCCTCGATGGGGAAGTGGGCCCGCTGGAGGCCCTGCAGCAGCCTAGGGCTCAGCTGGACCGGGCGCCGCTCCAGGAGGCCAAGCACGTGGACCGGACACGACCTGCAGCGGCACAGAGCGACGGAGGATACCAACGGCCACACTTGGCCAGGAAGACCCTGCAACACTGCCAGGACAATAGGCCTTCATGGCCAGGATAAGGACTCTGCATCTATAACAACTGGGACTTGAAAATGGTGAATCCGTCTCCTGTCCACTGCTATATAACTGTGCTGTATCTGAGATGCTGATCAAAGATGTATCTAAGTGCTTATGCACAGTGATACTTGTACTGAACTCAATAAATAATTTCACTGTACCTCGGTATGTGTGACAAATAAAGCACCATTGGAGCTTCAAGAAGTCAGACTCAAGAAATTGGGCAGGGTGCGGATATTCTTAATTGAGCTTGGCTGAGAGGATTTAGTCATTAGTTGGGTAAGCCGGTCCATGGGGGAGAGAACCAGAGAGACTAGGAATCCTCCACATGGGCTGTGCGCACTTCCAGGTGCTTTGAAGAGTGACAAGGAAACAGCCTCCCTCAGCGGCAGACCTGCCCCATCCCTGCCTGGACCTGTTCACAGACCAGAGGCTCAGCACACTGCTACTCCCTAGAGGAAGAAATCTGGTGTATGCCTTAGGTGTCGGCTAACAACCCACAGCAGCAGGGAAACATCAGTATATATTAAATTATGAAAGACTTCACATCGCGCTCCAGGGCTGGATTAATCTCTCTCCCTGCATTATGCATCAGCTTTTAACTAATTTGAGGAAACTGCAATTGGGGAGGGATTAGCGGATGATTTAAGTACTTCTGTCATGTATTTCTTACGATATTGCCTAAGAGCGGCTTAAGATGGGAAGCTGCAGGTTACTCACTTACGCAAGAGGCACCCAGTGACGCCCTAAATGCCATGTACTCCATTCTGGCAGCAAGGTTAAATCACAATTGTAAATTGAGACATCACGGCCATCATTAACATAGTTTGGTCATTTTTTTCCCCCAAGCCATTGTATGTTCCAGCCTCAATCTAATGGTATATTATTTAAATTTATTTTATTTTATTTTATTTATTTACATATTTAGGGAGCGGCACAGAGGCACAGCGGTAGAGTTGCTGCTTTAGATTCTTGATTAGTAATGGTGTCGGGTTATGGAGCGGAGGCAGGAGAATGGGGTTGAGAATGATAGATCAGCCATAATTGGATGGAGGAGTAGATTTGATGGGCCGATTGGCGTTATTCTGCTCCTAGAACTTATGAACTCGCCACGCCAGAGACCAGGGTTCCATCCTGACCTGTTAGGAATTTGTACTTTCTCCCTGTGACCGTGTGGGTTTTCTCCGGGTGCTCTGGTTTCCTCCCACATCCCAAAGACATGCAGGTTTGTACGTCAATTGGCTTCTGTAAATTGTCCCGGGCATGTCGGATAGCGCTAGTGTACAGGGATAGTGCTAGTGTATGGAGGGCTGAAGGGCCTGTTTCCGCGCTGTATCTAAAGTCATGAATGTGGGTATTGAGGCAAGACCAGCAGTTAGTTATTAGCCCGTCCCCTGCAGCGTTTGAGACGATAACAGTGAACTGATGGTGAAAATACCACCATGACGTGGTTTTGGGAGATTTTGATCTGATGGTGACGAGGATTAGCAAATACCCGTCTAAATGGAGGGACGGTTCTGAGAGAGCCGGATGCTGTACTGTCCAGATTTCCCTACAATCCGATGCTGGATTGTCACTGAGTTTTGCTGGAGTTACTCGAGCTAGTGGTACAGACAGAGTGAAGTTGCAGGAATGCCATGCATTTGCATCATTCCTATAACACCACGACCCTGACAGTTGTTGGTGCCACATGCATGCAATGTGTGGTTCGTGCTTAATGTAATCTCAGCACATCATTGCCAAGACTAACAGGCCATTAGGTGCTGACCTACAAATAAAGGGAGCCCTTCCACTTATGAACAGGTGCTGCCTTGACTGCAGAGTGCATCTCCGCTGATCTGACCTTGTCTGCTTTGTCCCACAAACCTGCTCATCAATCACACCGTAACAACCCAGTCGGCTCACAACAGCCTTACAATGCACTTAGAGACCGTCCATAAAAGGCAACGCTTAAAACCACAAGCATCACGCCTGTAGTGAGGGTTACAGTTTTTTTTTCATGTTCTGTCAGAAGCAGTTGGACACTGCCTCAGAGATCTGTGCCAAAGTCACAAGATGCTATGAGTGAGGGAGGCCATTCGCTCCATCATTACAGTTGCTAGTACGTGGAGGTAAAGCCACTGAGTGGGTTCAAGTCATGCCCTCAAGAATTAAAAGTTGAACATGGAAAGGTACGGTACAGGAACAGGCCCTTCAGCCCATAATGTCTGTGCCCAATAGGATGTCAAGATACACTAATATCATTGGCTTGTACATGTTCCGTATCCCTCCATATCCATGTGCCGATCTATAAGCCTCTTACACATTACTATTGTATCTGCCTCCACCACAACCTCGTTCAGCTCGTTCGAGGCACCCGCCACCCTCTGTGTAAAAACCATTCCCTGCATATCCACTTTAAATGCTGCCTCTCTCACCTTAAAGCTATACCATTTAGTCTGTGCAGGAAGGACCAAAGAGAGACACAAAATGCTGGAGTAACTCAGCAGGACAGGCAGCATCTCTGGAGAGAGGGAATGGGTGAGGTTTCATGTCATTTCATCCATTCCTTCTCTCCAGAGATGCTGCCTGTCCCGCTGAGTTACTCCAGCATTTTGTGTTTACCATTTACTCTTTGACATTTAAACGTTGGGAAAAATGCTGGTCTCCATCTGACTTCTCAGGTCGATGAGAAAGATTCTAAGGCAATAATCATACATGTCTCATTCAGCTCTCCAACCAATGTTCATCCCTCAATCAACATTACAAACAGATTAATATGTGGGAGCTTGCTATGCATAAATTCACCGATACATCTTCAACAATAGCAACCACAGGTCAGATGTATATAAAGAGCCATTGAACTTCCAAAGATTAAGAAAGTATTTATTTTAAATTAGCCTGGAGTTTACTAATTCGAAATCCAAGTGGTTCTGATCGCTGGTCGGAACGGTCTTGATGGGCCGAAGGGCCTGTGTCCGTGCTGTATCTTTAAACTAAACTAAACAGAACTTCTGAAATACCTCCCAGGTCGATATCTTCACTTATCGGTTCCAAAGGTTTTGTTTTCAGATAGAGCAGGGAAACAGGCCCTTCAGCCCACCAAGTCCATACTGACCATCGATCCCCCGTTCACACTAGTTCTACGTTAAACTACTTTTGTAACCACTCCCGACACAATTGGGGCAATTTACAGAGCCCAGTTAACCTACAAACCCGCACGTCATTGGATGTGGGAGGAAACCAGAGTACCGGCAGGAACCCCACGTGGTCACAGTTAGAGCGTGCAAACTCCACACAGACAGGAGCCGAGATCATGATTGAACCCACGACACTGGCGTTGTGAGGCAAAAAGGTTGATTACATTCCGTGTGAACATTGTCTACTTATCAACTTAACGTGTAGCTTGGTTATTTGTTTTCAAAAGTAGTTAATGGAACGGTGAAGTTGATTGGGTGACTAAAACGAGATCACCTTTGGGAGGTGTATTCTCAAATAACTCGCATGTATTTGATCTCGTTTGGTCGCAGTCTGACCAGAGCACATGGGGCAACTAATTCAATCCCTTAGTCTGGAGATTAGTAGGTTATCGTTGTATTGAGGGAAGAAACACAAAATTGTGGCTAATTCAACAACAATCTTGTTCTCATATTTAGTTTTTACACTGTGCTCTCTCTGGATGTCTTTTTCTCTCTTCCATTTGTTATCTCATTTCCATTTCCAATTTTCCTATTTTTAATAGTGTTAATCTGTATTATCATTTTTAACCAAAAGCCCTACTAGGGACAAGTGTTGCGAATTAGCTTTGGCTAAAAGCACTATGATGCATACATCAGATGACTGTTTCAAGTGTATCTATGCTTTTGTATCTGTCCCTATCTAAATAAACCTTACAAAAAAAAAATACAAAAAACAAAAAAAAAAAGAGACTGGTATACAGGTGCACTGAGTCTGCACATGCTCACACACTCTCCAGTACAGAGGACATGCATAGCACACACAATGCAGTGTGCACACACACACACATTCAGTCATATGGAGCAATGAAGATGGACACAAACTGCTGGAGTGACTCGGACAGGCAGCAGAGAAGGAATGGGTGACGATTCAGGTCCAGACCCTTCTTCAAATTCACACATACTGTGTAAATGAAGTACTACGTTCACACGCACACATACAGTATACATCTACACAGGTCTTTATACACATACACACAGTCCAATGCACAAGCACACGCTACATGTACACAGATTTCTACACACATCACAATGTACATACACACATACTACATGTACACAGATGTTTTACACACATGCACAAAGCGAATGCTCATACACACATGCTATGTGCACACAGATGTTTGACACAAACACACACACACAGCCCAATGCACATACAAATATGCTATGTGTACACAGATGTTTATCATGTAACACGCACCAAAATGCATGTGCTACATGTACACAGATGTTTACACACATACACAGCACAACACATACGACATGCACATGTGCACAGTATTTTACACAAACATGCACACGCAGCCAGACCACCAGACACCGCCACAGAAACACAGAATTTTGCAAAGGGCGTTAATAATTAATGGCTCTCTCAAAACTGGCAGCTGGGAGATGCGGGAGAACAGGTGGAGGAGCTGAGCAGTCTGCGGCTCCCCCTCACCCTCCCTCGTCATAGGCGACGGCCTGGCCCCTGCTCAGCTTCTCCCAAGGGTGCAGAGAGAGAGAGAGAGAGAGAGAGAGAGAAATGCCTCGACACCAGCCTTGGCCACAGCGGCCATGTGAGAGTGTGTGCACTCGCCTTTCACTGGCATGAGATGACTCCAATAAAGCAATCCCATCCCAGATGCAGGCCGATAGACACACAATACTGCAGTAACGCAGCGGGTCAGACAGCATCTCTGGAGGAAAGGAATAGGTGGCATTTCGGGTCACAACTTTTCCTCACACTGAGAGTCAGGGGAGAGAGAAACTAGGAATACCAAAAGGTACAAAGAACAAACAAATGAAAGGTATGCAAAGGGATAAATCAAAGTCAGCAACGATGATAGAGGAAAAGTGGAGCCCACAATAGTCCATTGTTTGGCGGTAGGACTACTAGGGTGGGGGAGGGGCAGACTTGAAGTTGGAGAAATCAATAATCACACTGCTGGGCAGTAAGCTGCCCAATCGAAATATGAGGAGCCCAGGATAGAAAGGTCGGCATGGAAATGGCAAGGGCAGTTAAAGTGTTTTTGGCAACCTCTATGGATACAACCAAAGATACAGGCCGCCACAGCTCTGTACATCTTTAACCCTGACCCGGTCAGTCTGCAGTGGCACGCACTAAACACTGCAGAGCCCATGTGCAACCAGAGACTGCTACAGTATCTCACTCTCACATATCCAAACTCTCCACAACCACTACCACCGACCCCATTGTCCACCGTAAATACTCCCCATGGTTTCCACTATGATTAGATAATAACAAAACTGATTGCAAATCATTGTTTAGCTTCTTCCGTTTTAATCTTTGGTAACAGCCAGAACCAGACTGCACAGTTGCCTCCCACACCGTTGTACAAAGTTGCAGGGCATTAGCTACAAGGGGAGATTGAACACATTTTTGATTGTTTTCTCCAGAACACCGAGGTTGAGGGAAGATCTGATAGAACTAGATGAAGTTATGAGAGGCATAAATAGCATAGACAGTCAAAACTTTTTTCCCCAGTATGGAAATGTCTTAGCTTTAAGGTGAAAGGGGCAAAGTTTGGAGATGTGCGAGACAAGTTTTTTTTTACACAGAGGGTGGTGGGTGCCTGGAACATGCCGCCATGGTGGTATGGAAGCTGGTGTGATGGTGGCGTTTAAGGGGCTTTTGGATGGGCACATGGATTTGCAGGGAATTGAGAGATATGGATCATGTGCAAGCAGACAAGATTCTTGACATCATGTTTGGCACAGACATTGTGCCTGTTCCCGTGCTTCACTGTTCAATGTTCTATTTTAACGACCAAATTAAACAACTCATGAGATTGTGATTTCATCAAAAATCAGCCACACACCCTCTGACAATCAGTTCTCTGCTCAGCTTGAGGTAGCTGATGGAAGGCCTCAACTGCATTGAATCCAAAAACACATAACAAGGCCATTCAGCCCAATGTTCCTGTGCTGTGCTCCTCAATAGAGCTATCAAAAGAGCTCAGATCAAGAACATTTCTCCCCAACCATGTAAAATGTTTAATTCATTTGCATTTAATTCATTTGCATCTTGAACGTTTTAATTTAAGCGCATTCCAACAGACATTCACGCGGTGTCAAAAATAGCAACACAAGTTGAACAGGACATAGAAAGAGAAACAAAACGCTGAGATTCATTTCACCTGCCCACATTTGCCCATATCCCACCAAACCTTTGCTAACCGTTTGAAAGTGTTGAAGATACAGAAACCACAGACAAGCTGTGTAAATGGTTCCGGTTGAGACCCCTTCTTCACTTCTTTAAGACTCCCGAGGAAGAATCAATGACATGAAACATTAATATTAACAACATTTGTAGATTTGGTTCAATAGGTCGTATAGATAGGGTGGACAGTCAGAACCCTTTTCCCAGGGTGGAAATGTCAAAGACTAGAGAGCATAGCTTTACAGTGAGAGGGGCAAAGTGTAAAGGAGATGTGTGGGGCACCTTTTTTTAAAAACAGAGGGTGGCGGGTGCATGGAGCTGATGCGTTTCAGTGCCAGAGACCCGGGTTCAATCCTGACTGTGGATAGGAAATAGTTTTTACTGGGAGGAGAACTGGGAAGGGGGAGGGGATAGAGAGGGAAAGCAAGGGCTATTTGAAGTTAGAGAAGTCAACGTACATACTGCAGTAAACTACCCAAGACTATGGATGCTGTCTGCAAGGAGTTTGTACGTTCTCCCTGTGACCATGTCGGTTTTCTCCGGAGAGTTCCAGTTTCCTCCACATTTCAAAAATGTGCAGGTTTGTAGGTTAATTGGCTTCTGTAAATAGTCATTACCGTGTAGGATGGAACTAGTGCATGGGTGATCGCTGGTCGGCATGGACCTGGTGGGCCAAAGGGCCTGTTACCATGCTGTATCTCTACACTAAACTAAAGTAAAGGTGGAGGTGGGTGCAGATACAACAGTGGTCTTTAAGAGGCTTTTAGACAGGCACGTGGATATGCATGGAATGAAACGTTATGGATCATTTGCACGCAGATGAGATTATTTTATCCTAGCATCATGTTCAACACAGACATTGTGGGCCGAAGGGCCTGTTCCTGTGTTGTCCTGTTCTATATTTTATGTAGGTAACAGTTACTGCCACATATCCCTCTGGTTCAACTGATGAAGTCATTTGCACCTTGTAAGGTTTGTGGTTTAGGATTGATTCCAACAAGGAGTGATAGTTTTAACCGATATGTTTACTTCAAGACTCAAGCACTGTGCATTTTTTTTCACAGAATCACCTGTTTTTCCAGCACTTGCTGCTTCTGGAGGAATGATGTTGCGGGGTGGGGGGGGGGGGGGGGGGGGGGAGAAGAGAGGGTGAGGGGAAAGGCCACGGACTCAGAATGAAAATACATTTCTTTAGAAAGGAGTAGGAATTTTTGTGGAGCTGTGGAGACCAAGTCAATAGGTATTTTTAAGGCGGTAAGTGACAAAATTGTGATTAGTCCAGGTGTCAGGGGTTATGGGGAGAAGGCAGGAGAATGAGGTTGAGAGGGAATGATAGATCAGTTGTGATTGAATGGCGGAATAGCGTTGATGGGCCAAATGGCCTAATTCTTCTCCTAGTACTTATGAGCTATGAAATTGGCTCTTCACTGGACTGTAGTTGCAAAAGTGCTCCAAGCTGTTTTTTATAATTCATTGTCGTTCATGCAAGAAAGGTCAAGGAATTGAGTATAAGAATCAGGATGTCATGTTGCAGCTTTAGTAAACTTTGACTAGGCCGCATATTTTGAATGACCTAATTCTGCTCGTACAATTTATGAACTTATGACAAACAACACACAGGATTAACGTCAGTGGAAATAACAGGACAGATTTGACAGGCCGAATGGCCAATTTCTGCGCTGCTTTTCGCCACCAGCACTTTTAGTGCCAATTCACCTCAAGCATTGACTAGGTATCAGTCAGTCACGCTTAATATGTAACTGTGAATGACTTTATCTTCATTCACCTCTGATCTCTGACCTCTAACTCAGGCAGACGGTTCCAGTGAAGGCATTAAAGGCTGTACTGCGATATCTTTGTTCCAGAAACCATCCCCCACCCCACGCACCAGACCCCATCCTTCTCCCCAAAAAAAGATCCACACCCATTTCTTGCACAGCCAGCCACAATGAGGTCTGGCGAGGGGGCAGATGCTGTGACACAGAAGAATTGAAGCAGGCTCCCTGGATAATGCATGCAAATGTATTTTATTCTCAGAGTGTCAGGGCCGCATGTTAGGTCGCGGGGAAGGTTGTGTTTACTGAGCGGGGAGCTGTTTGAGCAGCTGCCTGTTCCACGTTTCAGGTGGAGCCTGGCAGCCAGGGAGCCTGGTGTTATCAGAACACGCGTGCAGGAGACGGAGAGGGTTGCCACGGAAACAGCCGGCGCCGAGGGGCAGCTGGCAGGAACTTAATCAGGGTAAACAAGACGTGGCCTGCGCGGGTCGTCCGGGGGAGGGTGGGTGGGTGGGGGGAGGGGGGGTCAGTCTTACGGACACGACACCCGACCCGTCAATGGAAAGCCAAGATCTTAGAACAAATGTAATGGAGCTCGATGCAGCTTGTTGGTGTGAGAGAGCAAGATTAACATCAGTGGGGATGTTAGTGATGCAGAGCGCTGTGGGGAGAGCGGTCACTGAGGGACAGTGTGAGGGAGCTGGATTAATGTCGGTGGGGGTAGAGTCAGTGAGGAAGCAGAGGGATTACTGAGGGACAGTGTGAGGAAGCTCGATCATTCATTGTCAGTGGGGGGACAGTGCAGGGCAGTGGGGAAGAGCGGTCACAGAGGGATGGTGTGAGGAAGCTGGATTAACATCAGTGGGGACACAGTTAGTGACGGAGCACATGGGGAGAGGGGTCACATAGGAACGGAGTGAGGGAGGTGGATTCATGTGTGAGGGAGGTGGACGTGCTGAGCTCTGGGGATACAGTCAGTGACAGGTGGGGGGGGGGGGGGGTGCTCACTGGGGGACAATGACAATGCGAGAGATCTGGACCAGCAGAAGTGGAGAATCAGTCGGGGACACGAGGTGCCAGGGCAGAGAATGGAGCTCAAGGGGTGTGGCAGTCAGAGATTCAGCAATGAGCTATAGTGGGTGAAGAGGGCCTCACTACATGGATATTTGGTGAAGGCCACTTGAGCATGTTAAGGGAGGAGTCCAGGGTGGCACAGCAGTAGAGTTGCTGCTTTACAGCACTTGCAGCGTCGGAGAGCCGGGTTCAAACCCGACTACGGGTGCCGCCTGTACAAAGATTTGTATGTTCCCCCAGTGACCACGGGGGTTTTCTCCAAGATCTTCGGTTTCATCCCACTCCAAAGACGTACAGGTTTGTAGGTTAATTGGCGTGGTATTTTTGTAACTTGTTTCTAGGGTGCGTAGGTAAGATAGTGTTAATGTATGGGGATGGCTGGTCGGTGCAGACTCGGAGGGCCGAAGGGCCTGTTTCCGGGCTGTATCTCTAAACTCAAGCCAGAGTTTCATTACTGATCGGGAGATTCTAACAGGCAATGGAGATAAAATCACGACGCAGAAGAGACTGCAGGTGCCGGAGTCTTTGAGCAAAAGAAAACGTGCTGGAGGTACTCAGCGGGTCAGGAGATAAAGCTGAGCCACACGGCTGTCGGCGCCAACAGTTAATGGTTTATTTGCTGGCTGCACCTGCGGTCTCCAGTTAATTACTGCGTGCCTGCACCTCGCTTTGCCATTTAATTCCGTTTTACGCTCCTTTCCACGGCCTCTTGATGTCGCCGGGTTGTTTGTGCAATGTTCCACTCCGAGATGTGAACAGGCCCTTCGGCCCTCAGTGTGTGTGCTGTACACAGTCCCACGTAAACTAATCTCTTCTGCCTGCACTTGATCCATATCCCTCCATTCCCTCCATTTCCCTGTGCCTATCTATAAACCTCTTAAATGCCACTATCATGTCTGCCTCCACCACCACCCCTGGTTGAAGCCATGTTGGGGGTGGGTAGGTAGAGGGCGCCTGCTTCTGAAGCAGGAACACCGATTGTGAAGACAATCATTATTTAGTAATGATGTGGAAAGATGGCTGAAACAACGTTCCACACGATCCTGTGAATGTCTCCATTCTGTGGAGGTTCACAGTTCAAGAGGATGATATTTTAAAGACCAGCCAGTACAAAATGTGTAGATGGTAAAATAAGCAACAAAAGCCTTTCCCTATACACGTGACAATAAACTAGATTGTAATGAATGATAGCAGATCCATTTCTGGGACCAGCATGCAAAGAGTAATGTGTAGAAAGGAACTGCAGATGCTGGTTTAAACCGAAGATAAGCACAAAATGCTGGAGTAATTCAGCGGGACAGGCAACATCTCTGGAGAGAAGGAATAGGTGACACTTCGGGTTGAAACCCTTCTTCAGCCAATAACCAGGCTTGGCGCCATCTTGGATCAAGAATGGGGTTATGTGGGAAAAATAGATCAGCCATGATTGAATGGCAGAGTATACTTGATGGGCTGAATGGCCTAATTCTGCTCATATGTTTAGTTTAGTTTTAGTTTGGAGATACAGTGCGGAAACAGGCCCTTTGGCCCACAGAGTCCGTGCCGACCAGCGATCCCCACAGACAAGCACTATCTTACACGCACTAGGGACAATTTAACAATTTAACCAAGCAAATTAACTTGCAAACGTGTACGTCTTTAGAGCGTGGGAGGAATCTGGAGCACCCACACAGGTCATGGGGAGAACGTACAAATTCCATAACGACAGCACCCAGAGTCAGGATCGAACCCAGGTCTCCGGCACTGTAAGGCAGTAACTCTACCCGCTGCGCCACCGTGCAGCCCCATGTCTTATGATCGTAAGCTGGGCTGAAGGGTTCTGGGGCATGGAACCTGGTGGAATGCAGCAATCTCCGGAGAGGACTAGAGAGCCGGGGCAGGGATGTGGGCCCAGTGTGCGGGGGTGGGAGAGGGGAATGCGGCCACAAGAATGTGAGAATGCTAAATTCTCGGTGGTGCTGGAATTGGGGGCTGGTGCGAGACCTAACCACACTCGGTAACCCAGGCAAGATGCACTGGCCACAGCCACCCACAGAGGGCTGCAGGAAGATAACTTCCTAACGCTTTCACGACTGAGTGGCTGATCAGAAGATGAGGCGCCTGCTCTTTCCAGCTGACAGCCTCACCACACGGAAGGTGTTAATGAGATCAGACAAGCCAACCTCCCCAGAGAGAGCCTCCTGCCTCGATCAGAGCCACACTCAAGTCGTGTCGAAACGCACACTATCCCCGCTCCCCTCTTTCCATTCACAAAGCAGGTGGGACAAATGAATCTGACAATGTGAGCTGGAAAAGGATAGTGGATCCCACTTTTGTTCTTTTTCTGGTCGGATGAAACCCAGTGTCAGTGGGGAGAAGGGAAAGGCACAGTGTTGGGAGTCACAAAGAGGAAACCTAATTATCACAGGCAAGACTCTGAGAGATTGCTTCACAGGAACACAGTGGGGAGGGAAGCAAAATGATCCACTCGTTCTTCAACCCAGCTAATTAACCAGCCCTTGTTTGTTTGAACAATTGCTGGGTTTGCTTGGCTAGCCCGCTGTAGCACAGTGAAGCAGGCTCCCGCGTTAATGAGGCTGACGATGAAACGGCAAGGCAGCGGTGGGAGGTTAATGGTGATTACCACCAACATGTAGACCAGGCAGAGCAGCTGCCTCGGATGCCTTTTGTGCCTGGGGGGGGCAGAGAGCAAACACGGAGGAGGTTGCTAACCCTGGGCAGAGAGCCTCGGAGGGAAGCCAAAGGAGGGAGCCTTGCGGGCTCTTGTAGGCAGCGATCTCTCACACAGGATCCCGAATGAGCCAAGTAATTGTGAAGGTCAGGCAGCATAGACACCAAGTGCTGGAGTCACTCAGCAGGTCAGGCACTATAGACACCAAGTGCTGGAGTCACTCAGTGGGTCAGGCAGCATCTCTGGAGAAAAAGGTCGGGTGGCATTTCAGGTCGGGACCCTTCTTCAGACTGAAAGTATGGTGTAGATGGGGGGGGGGGGGGGGAAGGGGTGGTGAAGATCTGGAGGCAAATAAAGACCAGGACCAAGTCAGGGGCAGCCATAAATGACCTCAGGCAATTATCTCATTGGAGACCCTCAAACTTTGATTGGACGTTACTGGACTTGTATATCTCGCATTAAACATTATTCACGTTATTCCCTTTATCATGTATCTGTACACTGTGGATGGTTTTAGTTCTAGTTTTTTTGTTCTACGCTTAAAGATGGAAGCGTGGAAACAGGCCCGTTGGCCCACCAAGTTCACGTTGACCAACAATCCCTGCACACTATTACTAACCTACACACACTGGGGACAATTTACAATTTTACCAAGCCAATTAGCCTACAAACCTGCACGTCTTTGGAGTGTGGGAGGAAACCAGGGAACCCGGAGAAAACCCATGCAGATCACGGGGAGAACAGGCATATATATATACCTATATATATATATATATAAATATATATATATATATATATATATATACACACATACATATATACAGGCAACACCTGCAGTCAGGATCGAACCCGGGTCTCTGGCGCTGTACGACGACCACTCTATCGCTGCGCTACCATGTCGCATGGCTCAATTATAATCATGTAATGTCTTTCCGCCGACTTGTTAACATGCAACAAACGCTTTTCCCTGTATTCAATACACGTGACAATAAACTAAACTAAGATGGGACCCTCAGCAATCAGGATGCACCCGTACGCTCTGAATGATACGCTCGGAGAGCATCGATGGATTCCTGTGAAACCCTGGTGGCTTCTCGTCGCAGATCTCTTGCCTGTAATCAGCGCTGGCCTGCCACTGCATTCTGATTCACTGGAAAGTGCGATGTGGGCTGCAAGGCAGGGATACAACATGGCAGCTACAACAGAGGAGCTTTGCAATCTGCATAACATCACAATAGCGTGCTGGACCCTGGTGTTGCCAATGCTCTCTCAGGCATTTATTGAGCTGATTCAGTCTACTCTAAATACTCAAAGAAGACAGCACAGCCAAAGGAGCTATGACAGATACACATATACTGGCTAATTTATATGACTATCTTTCCCTCTGGGCTCGAGGCATCACAGCACACATGCACGGATGCCCTTGAATGCCGACTGGTTGCATGATGGCCTGGAACGGCAATTCCAGCTCACAAGAATGCAAGAGGTTGTGGAGAGTGGTGGACTCAGCCCGGTCCATCACATACACAGCCCTCCTCACCATCAAAAGCATATGCATGAGGCATTACCTCAGGAAGGCAGCATCTATCATCAAGGATCTCCACCATGCCCTCATCTCAGTGCTACCATCGGCCAGGAGGTACAGAAGCCTGAAGTCCCACAAGCAGGTTCAGAAACATCTCTATTCCTACACCACCTGCTTCTTGAAAGGGTGGCACAGTGGTGCAGCGTTCGACAGTGCCAGAGCAGCAGGTACTGTAAATGCCTCAAACATCATCATCAAGGATCAAGTAAAGCTCCTCAGGCAAAATAAACCATCTTTCCAGTGACCTTTGCTTTGATGGATTGACATTCAATGTAGAATTAGGACAACCAATACTCTGTCGAACCCATGGACTTGTCTTTTTAAATGATGGGGCAATCGGTTTTGATAACCAAGACCCGTGTTGATGGAGCCTTCCTTTGCCATGTAATAAACAGCACGGTGGAGTTGCTGCCTTACAGCGCCAGAGACCAAGGTCCGATCCTGACTACAGGTGCTTATCTGTATGGAATTTGTACATTCTCCCCGTGACCCGCGTGGGTTTTCTCCGGGTGCTCCGGTTTCCTCCCACACTTCAAAGACGTACAGGTTTGTAGCTTAATTGGTTTGGTATCATTTGAAATTGTCCCAAGTGCGTGTAGGATAGTGTTAATGTGCGTTGATCGCTGGTCGGCGTGGACTCGGTGAGCCGAAGGGCCTGTTTCCACGGTTTATTTAAACCAAGATAAACTAAACAACAAGGGAAGTTTTTAGGATCAAGCCATTCAATTTGTGACAGATTTCCCCCAAAACCCTAAAAGGGAGGGATTTTCCACCAAGACAATAGAGAGGACCATGATAGGTGATAGTTCAGTTGCCGGGTTACTGAATGGGGAATTCTGCCAGGAATCTACAAGATTAAATCAACAGATTGTTTTTGGAATTGTTGGTCTACTATTACAGGGGATTTCTTCAGCTCAGCACTAATTATGCATTGCTCCTTTGTAAAGTACAAAAATAAACAACACTTTGTTACTTTATATCGATACAGCTAAGAAAGTTCCCCTCAATGTCCAGGATATTTATTTATTGATGGAAAGATTGAAAGAAGTGGCCCACCACTGATCACCCGTTCACACCAGCTCCGTGTTATTCCACTTTCTCATCCAATGCCTGCACTCCAGAGGCAATTTGCAGAGGCCAATTAACCGACAAATATACACATGTTTGGGAATTGGGAGCATCCAGAGAAAAACCCACAGGGTCTCAAGAACATGCAAACTCCACACAGACAGCACACAAGTTCAGGATCAAACCAGGGTCTTGGTCGCTGTGAGGCAGCAGCTGAGTTACTCCAGCATTTTTAAGTCTTTCGCCCAAGATTCCACCGTCCACGTCTCCTTGTGTCCAGAGATGTAACTTCTTCTTTGGCCGTCCCTTGTAATCGAGGATAATCCACTTCCATTGGTGTTGTGCTCTGCTGTTTCTGAAGTCAAGTTACGAGACTAAGGTGGGAACCGCGATGGGCCACGGGAGGACAGAGTACATGGGTTTGTGGTAAACTGCAAAGAAAGCAAAGCCTTGAGAATGATGTGCTGTGAAAGTTGAGATTGAGAAGGATGGGTTGGAAAGTAATCTGCATTACAACCTCGATAATTGCTGCACTTAAAGACTGAACTGCGGAGTGTGAATGAACCGCATTGTTTTAACCATTAATCTATTGCCTCTCTGTCTAATGGGCAATTGAGTCCCAGGACTGCTTCAACTAGTTATTCTACTAAGCAGGTTGAATGAGTGTCAAAATTAGTAAAGGGCCTGTCCCACTTGGACGTCATTTACGCGTAATTTATGTGACGTCATTTACGGGTCATGACGCATGTGATTCGCGCATGGTGCCTGGTGACATAGGCAGTGATGTGTGGTCGTGCGCGGCGCCCCAGGATTTTGGGATGTACAAAATCTGCGTGAGGCACAAATGACGCCCAAGTGGGACAGGCCCTTTAGGGGGTAATTTTAAAGCCATCCACTATATTCAATGTGTAGGAAGCAACTACGGATGCTGGTTTACACCAAAGATAGACAGACACATAGAGTAACTCAGCGGGCCTGGCAGCATCTTTGGAGAAAAGGAATAGGTGACTTTTGGGTCGAGACTCTTCTTCAGCCTTATCCAATGCCCTGGGCAGGCAAATATAGAACAACAGCCTGGGTATTTACAATAGTGATTGAATGGAAGATACAGCATAGAAGCAGGCTCTTCGGCCCACCGAGTCCACATCGGCCATCGATCACCCGTTCAAACTAGTTCTATGTTAACCCACTTTCTCATCCACTCCCAACACACACAGCAGGGGCAATTTACGGAGGCCAATAAAACAACTCTTTGAAATTTAGGAGGAAACTGGAATACTTCAAGTAATTCCATGTCGTCACAGAGAGAACGTAAAAACTCCATCCGGACGGCACCCGAGGTCAGGATTGAACCTGTGTCTCTGGTGTCATGAGGCAGCGGCTCAACTAACTGCACCACTGTGTGCCACTTGGGGTGAAAGAATTAAATAAGTTCATAAATTAATTAGTTATAGGAGCAGAATTAGGTAATTCAGCCCATTAAGTCTACTCCGCCATTCAATCATGGCTGATCTATCATTCCCATTCAACCCCATTCTCCTGCCTTCTCCCCGTAACCCCTGACACTCGTACTAATCAAGAATCTGTCCATCTCTGCGTGAAAAATACCCAATGACTTGGCCAGCACAACCGTCTAACCACAGATTCACCATCCTCAAAATAAATTTCTTCTAATCTCCTTCCTAAAGGCACATCATTTTATGCTGAGGCTGTGTGTTCTGGTCCTAGACGCTTCCACTAGTAGAAACATCCTCTCTGCATCCACTCTATCGAGGCCTCGTCCTTCTAAACTCCAGCAAGTACAGGTAGTGCCATCAAACACTCATCATAAATTAACCCAATCATTCCTGGTAGACGAAGGGATCATTCTCGTTAACCTCCTCTGGTCCCTCTCCAACGCCAGCACATCCTTCCTCAGATATGGGGCCCAAAACTGCTCACAAAATGAGTATTTTTAAAGAAATAGTGATTCCAATTAATCAGCAGCTCAACCAGGTTTTCTTGCAATTTGCAAGCGTCCTTTTTACAAATTGGCAATCAATGTTGGAGGAACTCCAAAGGAATTGCTGTTGAACCACGGGGAGTTAATTCAGAGGTAAATTATTTACTGTAGTACGCTCTAGTATGCTGATTATTGAAAATTACATAATGAAATTCAACCCTGTGAAATCAATTTAAGTGCACAATAAATCAGGTGCTCAAAGAGACATGGTGACACAGACATCACTGTGGGTCGTACACCAGTAATAGTTGATAGCCTGCATTCAGTTTAGTTTAGAGTTTAGCTTAGTTTAGTTTAGAAATGTTGTTGTTTGGTCAGTATGGAAACAGGCCCTTCAGCCCAACGAGTCCGCTTGGACCAGTGATCCCTGCACATTAACAATACCCTACACACAGTAGGGATAATCTTTTTACATTGACACCAAGCCAATTAACCTACAAGCCTGTACGTCTTTAGAGTGTGGGAGCAAACAGAAAATACCGGAGAAAACCCACGCATGTTACGGGGAGAACATATAAACTCCATACAGCCAAACACCCATAGTCAGGATCAAGCCCGGGTCTCTGCCGCTAGGCTACCGTTTCGCCCGGCTCTATGGAGATTTAATAGGCCTTGATATTTAGATGCAATATTTTTGTTGAGGTCAGGTTCCTCTGACCTGATTTTCTTTGGAGGGGGGGGGGGGGTCTCAGTTTTTGGGCAATGCTGGCATGTGCCACCCGTTCCTTGTTGTTCAGTGAAGTTGGAGCATCACCTTTTTGCACAGACTGCCATTTTGTGTAGGGTATGGTTCAGAGGGTGCAGGAATCAGGCAGTACAAGTGTGTTTTATTGTCATATGTCCCATACAGAACAATGACATGTGTAGGAAGGAACTGCAGATGCTGGTGTAAACCAAAGATAGACACAAAATGCTGGAGTAACTCAGCAGAAGGAATGGGGTTTGGGTCGTGACCCTTCTTCAGACGTCACCCATTCCTTCTCTCCAGTAATGCTGCCTGTCTGTTGAGTTACTCCAGCATTTTGTGTCTAATCTTCTGAACAATGACATTCTTACTTGTAGCAACACAACAGAATATGTAAACAAAGTACTCTGTAATCAATACAATAAGCGAAAAAAATGTTCAGCATATATATTTTTTAAAATACATTGGACCATTTTCAAAATGGCGGCGGACAGATGAGAGGATCACGGGCCTTTAAGGCCCAGATAAGACTGCAGTTAAGAAATTTGAAACTTTATTGGCGTCGGAAATGTGGCATCTCTTGGCCTACTGCCTCGGTGAAGTCAACTATTAAACTATAATTGTTGCAATTTTGTACTTATTTATAATATGATTTTACTGGATTGTAGGCAAAACAAAGATTTTCACTGTGCCTAGGTACATAGGTTCATCTGACAGTAAAGCATCATCATATTTGTATATTTGACTTCATTTGCACCCGAGGTCAGGATTGAACCCAGGACCTAGGCGCTGTGAGACAGCTGCTCTACCAGCTGTGCTACTCTTGCTGCCCTCTGTGTAGCTCATGAGATGGGTGCACTCGTTCCTCCATCTGCCGTGACCCTCGACTGCATAACTCATCGTTGGACGGCATAGACACAATGGGCTGAACGGCCTTGATTGCTGTTAATGCCAGTCATTCTGGGAGTCAGGTCAACACAGATGATTGTCTGAGGCTAATTGCGAAAAGGCTGGCATCTTCTCCCCGCAGTGTGAATTAACACACCCTTTCTTCAAGACACTGTCTGTCCTTGTACTGTGCCTTGTTGCTGCCTGACACGCACATTAGTAATGCAAAAGATGAGCTTAAGCAACTAATTAGAGGGTCTTAAGATATATCCTTTTGAAAGATTCCTCTGATCTGAGCAACCTGGAAATAATCTTTGTCATTCCACCACTCAGAAACCCACACGATACCCCTGTATTGTTAGTTCACATTTAATGATGGTTATTGACCTTAATTACAGGTGCACATGCAAACACACACAGAGGCACCGCCACTGAGAGGCCTAATTATAACCCTGTTTATTAAAAAAAACAAGATATTTACACGTATTAAAAAGCTCTTAAAACAATAAATCCAATTAAAATCTTTGTTTGCTGCCTTTCTCTGCCCAGCAGGATTTCATTTTACCGCTTAAATAGGTCCAGCTTGCAGTCACCTCAGTCTTAAGTAAACCTGGGTTGTTAATTAAACACTGTTCTGTTGTCATGATTAAATATTGAGCTCAAGTCAAATCAAACGGGTGCATTAGCTTTGAGCACTGGGGAATTGTGGCAATTCCTGGACAACACATTACCACAGTTAACTTAAATTATTCATTTCTCCTGTACTCTATTTCTCCGTTGTGCTCATGTTAACTAATGTTGATGACTAACAGTGCTGATTCAGATGCACCACAGAACCCAATTAACAACCTGCTTTTCGAAGAGAAAAAACTTCCTTATTACAAGGATCAATGAAAACAGTGGAATAATTAATTAGTATGCTGCAATTTTTCTAATTGAACGCAGATTACTCAATTAGGATTAATCTCGTTGTGCACTTCAATTAATTGTAGGCTTTGTTTTATTTGCTTTAGTTGTCAGAAGACCCATGAAACTCTTCAGAACACATGGTGATTATTCAATGTTAGTTGTGCTGTTGCTAATATTTCCCTGCCCTGTTTGAACTGTCTGTCAAAGAGCATGGTATTATAACTTGACCTGAAATGCTCTCCCGTCTTCTGGATGGTCAAAGCTCGGACACCAGGCCCAGAGCCTCACCTCTATCTCAGCTGCTGCCCATCCATCAGGGAAGTAGGAGGAAACTCAATTTATGATGAAAGGACAACGGTTAAACCACAGCAATCACTACCCAGTTTCCTTCAACGTTGTGCATTCAACAAGCCAGCACCCTAAATCATCCACTAACCAGGAGTAACACTAACCTGGTGATCCTAAGACCAACCCCAAGGTACCCCAAGAGCCATATCATCCAGTATAAACCTGCATCAAGCTCCACTCCAAAGACGTACAGATTTGCAGGTTAATTGGCTTGCGTTTGTATTCTTGGTATAAATGTAAATTGTCCCTGGTGTGTGTAGGCTTGTGTTAATGTGCGGGGATCGCTGGTTGGTGTGTAATCTGGACCGAAGGGCCTGTTTCCGCGTTGTATCTCCAAACTAAACTCAACTAGAGCCAAAGCACATGGACACCACATGCTGAGGTTCCACCTGTCCCCAGTGTTGTGAAGGATGGGTCTGGCACTGATGCCATGGAATATGCCAGTTAATTGGACACTGTGCCACACCACCTGTCCTTTGTAGAAAGGTTCTTCTGGACCAATACCTTTGAGCGCAAGTCCATCAGGCAGTGGTCAACATGGAACATCCTGCAGACACTGCAGGACATGGACTGGGTGGATGCTGTTGAGTGGTTCTTGATTAGTATGGGTGTTAAAGGTTATGAGAAGAAGGGAGGAAAATGGGGTTGAGAGGGAACGATAGATCAGCTATGATTGAATGACGGAACGGACTCGATGGGCTGAATGGAATAATTCTACTCCGGTGTCTTATGAATTTCTAACTGGCCTCCAGTTTGTGCCTGGCTTCTGCACTGCACTACACAGATGAGTAAGCCACAGAGGAGCAGCGTTTACAAGATGAAGACTCACTCACATCCCTCGGGAATCATCAGCAAAAGATAAGCACAACCTGATCCGTGAAATTGTTCATTTTTCTACTTTATACTTTAGGGATACAGTGCGGAAACAAGCCCTTGGGCCCTCCAAGTCTGAACAGCAATCCCCCCCATATATTAGCACTATCATACACACCAGGGACAATTTTACCGATGCCAATTAACCACCAAACCTGTACGTCTGTGGAGTGTGGAAGGCAACTGGAGCACCTGGAGAAAACCCACGTGGTCACAGGGAGAACGTACAAACTACAGCACCCGAGAACAAGATCAAACCCGGGTCTCTGGTGCTGTTAGGCAGCAACTCTACCGCTGCCCCACTGTGCCACCCTTTGGTTTAAATGTTCATCCGCTGTTGCCTGTCTCTCTGTTTAGGATGGATAGGCTGGTCTAATTATCTTACCCGAGGGAAGCTATCAATAGATCACAGAATATAGGACAGTAAAGCACAGGAACAGACCCTTCAGCCCACATTGTCTATGCTGGACACAATGCCAAGTTAAGCTAATCTCCTTTGCCTGCACGTGATCCATAGCCCTTCATTCCCTTCATATGCCTGTGCTTATCGAAAATACTTTTGCATGCCACTTTCATCCCTGCTTCCACCACCACATCCTGGCAGTGCCTGCTTTCAGTGCTCTGAACATCTCCTTCTGTCCTGAACTTCCCCCTCTGACGAAAAGCTATTCCTGTCTAGTCTTTGACATTTCTACCTGGGAAACAAACATTCTGACTGTCTACCCCATCTATGCCTTTCATTAATAAAAACAATCTCTATCTTTTTCACCCAAAGGGTGGTGGGTGTATGGAACGAGCTGCCGGAGGAGGTGGTTGAGGCTGGTATTATTGCAATGTTTAAGAAGCATTCAGACAGGTACATGGAGGGATATGGGCTAAATGCAGGCAGGTGGGACTACTATAGATGGGGCATGTTGGTCAGTGTGGGCAAGTTGGGCCGAAGGGCCTGTTTCCGCACTCTATGACTATCATAGACAACAATATAAAATTGTCCAGACAAAAATTATAGGTAAAAAGAGGAATGATATGGTTCATTAGTATAATCTGCAGCTCAACACACAATGTTGGTGCTTTATTGGAGGGAAGCTGTGCACTGTCCAAATGCAACCATTATATAACTTAAGACAGATGTCATGACAACGTAGGTGGCCTAAATAAATGAGCCGAGAATTGAGGGCATAAGAAATGTTCACACCCACTGATCACAATTAATTTAAAACTGACTCTCCAGATGAGCTGAACAGAGATCAAATGTCTGTCATTCCTTTTTACATCAATAACATATTTACTCTTCTACATATCGGTAAATCACCGATTTATTTTTAATCTGCATTAAAAGAAAATCAAAGAATTACTGCAAGGTGACCATTAAATGTCTTCAGGGAGTCATATGGGGTACCTGCTCTGTAATAATGACTAGACTACTCGTCTGCAAGCAGGAACTAGAGGTCTCAACATGCTTTGTGGTTATATGTAAATCACTACCTCTTCTGATGTACATGATATTGTCCTCAATGTATTTGTAAAGTTATAACCGACTGTCGCCTACCAGGGGATAGTGACTGATTTCAGGAAACAATGCGGTACACATACCCAGGTCTACATTGCTTTAAATTCATAGGAGTAAATATCACCAGCAACTTGTCCTCTACCAACCATATCGAAGCAATGGGAGGAAAGCACACAAACACCTCTACTTCCTTTGAAGGCTTAGGAAGATGGGCACGTCCCCAACAATTCCCACCAACGTTTACAGATGAGCCATAGGAAAGTAAGAATCTCAATGTTGTATCTGGGACATGTGACAATAAAACACTCTTGTCTCTTGACTCTCTTGGAAACATTTTACCAGGATGCATCGCAGCATGGTTTGGGAACAGCTCCATCCAGGTCCACAAGAAATTGCAGAGAATTGTGGGCGCCGCCCAGACCATCACACAAACCAACCTCCCTTCCATTAATTCCATGTACACTTCACACTGCCTCCAGCATAATCAAGGACGAGTCTCACCCCGGTTACTCCCTCTTTTCCACTCACCCATCAGGCAAGAGGTAAAGAAGTGTGAAAACGCACACATTCAGATTCAGGGACAGTTTCTTCCCAGCTGTTATCAGGCAACTGAACCTTCCTATCAACAACTAGAGAGTGGTCCTGACCTACCATCTACCTCACTGGAGACCTTCGGACTATATTTATTCAAAATTAATCTTGATCTAAATGTTATTTCCTCTATCCTGTATCTGTACACTGTGGATGGCTCGAAATGTAACCAGGTGTAGTCTTTCCACTGACTGGTTAGCACGCAACAAAAGCTTTCCACTCTACCTTGGTAAACTAAACGAAACTGGCAACAAGGAAGAGATCGCAGACGGTTTTGTTTTTGAATTGCTGAAAGACGTGGATAATTCTTGCTTGGTAAGCTGCAGACGAGTTCCTAGAACCAAAACTACCTTCTCATAATGTTCTCCTGTGAACATTACAACTGGCTACATTAGAAGGGAATGTGAGCCAAGTGCCAGGCCAACTTTCCTTTTCACAAAGTTCATAATTCCTAAGGCTATCTTCTTGGGCAGATGTTATATCTTCAATCCCCATACCTTGCTCTGTGGGAGGCCCCTGGTCTCCTAAGCCCAGAAACATTAATGCTTTCGAGACTTTCATGGCCTTAGAATGCCCCACAATGCTCCACAACCAACAGTCTCAATGTTATTGTATTGTCGGAATTTGAACCTTTTTTGAAAAACTTCAAACACAAACTTACAAAAAATATAGACAAGAAATTCCAAAGCAGTTTTTAGGTTAATTGGCTTCAGTAAAGTTATAAATTGTCCCTAGTGGGTAGGATAGTGCTAGTGCATGGGTTGATCGCTGGTCGGCATGGACTCAGTGGATGGAAGGGCCTGTTTCAGCACTGTGTCTCTAAAGTCTAGAGTAAGTGTATGCTCCTCTTTACATTCAACGTGTCAATCAGTCTATAGTGTTATCACATTGTACTGTTAACACATTCTACGTACAAAACAACATTGCTGTTCATATGGCCCACTTGGACAGAACAAACCAATGTTTGATGGGCTTTTACATTGGGCTTAGCTGCTCAATGTCTATTGACAGCAGGTCCTCCCACATAAAGCCTTTGCGTAGACTGCACCAAGCATCACGGCATCTCCCAGACAATATTCCTGCAGACTGGAATGTGCAGCACTCCCTTGTTGTACTGGAAGACCAAAAGGTTTTGGACAGATCGAAGTGCGATCTGGAGAGAGACTATCTAGATTCCCTATTCCCTACAGGCGATCTCTTCTGAAAGGTGTATACCTAGTAGGGTGAAGAGTGGATTAGCTCATATATCGAACGAACAGACCTGTTCTTTAATGTGAAGTATATTCAGGAGGTTAACAGAGGTAGTAAAATTCTGACAGCTCAATAGAACATGATCTATGAGCATTAAAAAAAAAGTGGTACTGATGGAGGTGGGTAGGAAACATATGGCATGCTGACAAAACTTCTCAAAGCACACAAAGTGAAACATGCCTTGCTTTACAGATGTTGCGCAGGTCTGGAATATTGGAAATAGCTGACAGCTTTAAGTTTGGGACAAGAAGCTAAACACAGGGAGAAGCAATTGCTGAGTATACTGTTTCAGTGGAGAGCATATCCTTGCATTGCAGTCTGATGCCTCTTTAGTTTGCACATTACATGACAGATTCATGTATGCACTGCAGATGGATGCAGGCAAAACCTGAGACCTCAGCTTGCATATAAGTGCTGCAGCAATGGAAATGTTGTCCAAGAACGCAAGATAATTTGTTCCTAACGCAAGCAAGCAGTAAACCAGTGAGCAAACGGTTGCAAATCCTACAGCTACAGCTAATGCAAAGCTTGAGAACATTGAGCAGCTATTGGACATCATTGACCTCGGTCGTCTCGGTTTAGAACAGGTCTGAAAAACAGTCCCAATCCGAAACGTCACTTATCCATGTTCTCCAGAGATGCTGCCTGTCCCGCTGAGTTACCCCAGGTTTCTGTGCCTATCTCCGCTGAGTTACTTCAGCATTTTGTTTTTGTTAAGTAGTTATGGGTCCAATGGGTCCAATTTTAATATCCTACGGATCCATAGCTAAGAGAGATAGCAAAATAATTTGAGATGCAAGAGACTGCAGGTGCTGGTTTACAAAGAGAGACACAAAGAGCCGGAGTAACCCAGTGGGCCAGGCAGCATCTCCGGAGATCATGGATGGGTGACGTTTCGGGTCAGGCTTGAAGTAGGTCTGAGGAAGGGTCCCGACCCGAAATGTCACCTATCCAAGTTCTCCAGAGATGCTGCCTGACCCGCTGAGTTAACTCCAGCACTTTGCAGCAAAATAATGTCTTTGGCTATGCACGTTGACATAGAAAATAGTACTTTCATATTTCAAAGTTCATTCTGATATTGGAGAACTGGGATTGTACATATCTCAGCAACAAGCAGTATTGCCAGAAAATAGACAGACCTCCAAGTAATTGTGCTGGTTATAAACCACGCATTGACCCAAGAATTGATACCACTGCAAATTGTTCAATAATCAGTCTCCAGGCCCTACTCTAACAATTCTGTTCAGTGGCATTGACAGAAGGCACGTTCACACTAAAAACTGCTCTTCTGCCGTTTTACAGGCAAATGGTGTAAGAGCAACAGAAGAGCAACAGCAAGTAAAAACACCAATCAATGCGGCAAGCCATGAAATGAGTGCCTGTTTAATGGGGAACAAGGGAGTGAGATAATTTGGGCTGTATTGGATGAAACAATGTAGGTATGTTACAATTCCCACCTTTAGCAGCGCTGCAGTTCTGCCGCTACCTGTGTGCGCGACTTTAGCGCCTTTCAGAGGGGGGCGGGTTTAAAATGCTGATTTTTTCTATTTCTAGGCAGTTCAAGTCGATCCATGTCGGGCGATTTCGACGCTAAAGAGAAATTGTTCCAACATTTCATTCATAAAGGTATTTTTAAACTACGCTAGATTATTTATTAACTAGAGTAGTTTAAAAATCCTCTTCTAAAGCTCTGAACGGTAACAGCGGAACGGACGTAAGGTAGGCGATAAAAGAAGCTACACAGTTTATTTTTACATAAAAACTTGGTTTTTAGGAAGGCTTTAATCACATTTTCATGTTGCGTAAAGGGGACAAAAAAAAATGGATGGACCGGCTGTATTTTTCATACTGACTTCACCGCAAACCGCAACGTTCTAATCCACCGCATTTCACTAAAACCCACTCACTAGTTGATTTAAATGGCCATTAATTTACAGGCATTAAACACTAAATTCCTTCCATTTGGCCTATAAATTCATGAAAATTAGATTTAAAAATTATGTTATATTGTGGATTATTGTGTGAATGTTATTTGGACACTTAGGCAATTTAAAAAAAGTTTATCTTTTCTTAAGAAATTGATAGATGTTTAGATCTACTCATTGAATTTTGTAATTAGCTACAATTAGATAACTAACTAATTATATGCTTTAATTTCAGGTCATCCAAGTAAGATTGTTTCATATTTGTTTCAGAATGCTTCAATCTATAATAACTGAGAGTTTCATTGAGTTCTCTTAATTTTTAAGAAAGTTATGGGCTTTTGACTGTTCTAGATCACAGCTTTTGAGTTAAGTCAATTGAAAGGCAATGGGGAACAAGATGCTAATTTCCGAGTATGAAAATGGTCATAACTTTCTTAATACTGAAGATATGAAAGTGAATTAGGTGTCAAATTAAACTTCTTTTTATGCTTTATCTGATGGGATAAATTGCAGACTTGATTTTTAAAATCTCAAAATTTTGTAACATTACTAAACAATGATGTTCCAAAGTCACACCTAATATGTGCTGGAAAGCAATGATGATGTTGAGCTTGGTTCAGTTTAGAGATACAGGGTAGAGATATTGGAGACAGGCCCTTCGGCCCACCGACTCCACACTGACCCATCGATCACTCATTCTCACTAGTTCTGTTATTACACTTTCTCATCCACTCCATACACATTCGGGGCGATTTACAGAGGCCAATTAATCGGCAAACCCGCATGTCCCTGCGATGTGGGAGGAAACCGGAGCACCTATAGGATATCCATGCGGTCACAGTATGTGCAAACTCCACTCAGGCAAAACCCGAGGTCAGGATTGAACCTGGGTCTTTTTTTCACAGTGTCTTTTTTCTTTTTACTTTTTTGCATAATTTTATATGTAATTTATGTATAATTTATGCTTCAGTGTGTTGTCTGAGCCTATGTGCCTGTGATGCTGCTGCAGGCAAAATTTTCATTGTAACTGTAGCTCACTGTATTTGTGCTTATGACAATAAACCCAACTGGACTCGACTTATTTTCTTTGGCAGAAGCCCAACTCTAGCCCTAGATGCCCTCCAGAGGTGGTGCTAATCCATGTCAGACTGAACATCAGTGAATTTCTTTATCCACAGTTTGGTCCCCTCCTCCACTGAAGGTGATGGCTCTCCACTTGGTCCCATAGATGTGGCACTTTCTTGCCAGCTGCAAGTACATAACTCTGGTGATCATGCGTAGGAAGGAACTGCAGATGTTGGTTTAAACCAAAGATAGACACAAAATGCTGGAGTAACTCAGCCGGACAGGCAGCATCTCTGGAGAATGGAATGGGCGACGTTTTGGGTCAAGACCCTTCTTCAGACTCTTCGAAGTCTTCTGATGAAGGGTCTCAACCCGAAACGTCACCCATTCCTTCTCTCCAGAGATGCTGCCTGTCCTGCTGAGTTAATCCAGCATTTTGGGTCTAACCTTGGTGATCATCTTCCGAGCAACAGCCCGTACAGGGAAGTCAACCGAGGGGTGCATCAGAACAGAGCCAAACCATGTCCCCCCTCCCTTCCCCTCCCCCCCAGTCGTCGGCCCACAAATTTGGGCAGTGGAACAAAGTAATTCCTGAAGTGTAGTGAGATCATTTTTTGGATAAGACAATAGCCCAAGGTCCCACCTACCCCTTTTAGATAAAAGATTCTATGGTGCTACTTTGAAACCTCACTTGATCACTCTGTGGATGGCACAGTGGCGCTGCGGTGGAGTTGCTGCCTTACAGCGCCAGAGATCCGGGTTCGATCGTGCACAGGTGCTGTTTGTACAGAGTTTGTACATTCACCCTGTGACAATGTGGATTTTCCTTGGGTGCTCTGGTTTCCAGCGACACTATAAGGACGAGTCTGACGAAGGGTCTCGACCTGAAACATCACCCATTACTTGTCCCCAGAGATTCTGCTTGTCCCGCTGAGTTACTCCAGCATTTTGTGTCTATCTTTGATTTAACCCTGCACCTAGCATATAGGAAAGCGTAAAGGGCCTGCCCCACTTAGGCGATTTTTCAGCGGACTGCCGGCGAATGTCATGCGCGCGGCACTCGCTCAACAATCGGGAAGTGGAACGGCGAGTGTCAGGAGTGGAACACACACACGCGCACACACGCACGAGGGCCAGAAAAAGCAGGGGAGCGCTGTCTGAAATTCACATGGTGCAAAGTCAAGGTGATACAGACACACACCGCGATGAACAGGAAGGATAGGACGGCTAGCACAGTGTACAGTAAGTCCTTTAAGGACGATGGGGGGGGGGGGGAGAGGGGGGGGCGAGAAGGGGGAGGGGTAAGGGGGGGAGGGGAGAAGGAGTGGAGACACTTTTAAGAAGCCAGACAACTTTTAATAAGCCAGAGAAGCACAGCTGTGAAGTTTGGCGGGCATTTAACATTACCGGTCAGTTTTCCTTGCTTCTGAAACCTCACTCTTATGGTTTTTTTCCCCAATGATCCAATGATAATACCCGGTTAGCAAAGGAGATTAAAATTCCCTACGGCTATCTCGACTACCTACAACTACATGGCGACCCGCCTACCACTGCACCTACTGTAAATACGCTCTTCTAAAGCTTACCCTCCCCCCAATCTAGTTCAGTCAAGAACCACTGAGTCAATCACTGGAACAACAAATCTTTATTTGTAGATTGAACAGCAAATTCCCCTATACTATGCCTAAACCACCGCTTGTATCTGCCTGGCCAAGCCCTTCAGCCTCATGCAAGCAGAAACACTCCGAAAGGTCACGCAGTCCCAAGCACACTTCCAGAAAATCGACTTTGATCTAAGATGGAGACATCTTTTATCGGTCCACAAACCTTGAGGGGCCGAACTACATAGGGGTGTTTACAATCCAATCAAACATATTAATTACATCAGTACATTATTGACAGTTCTCCAAACCAATTACAGAGCCCCCTGTACATTGTTTCTAGGAGAAGCTTCTGGAAGGAAGCTAACTTAACTTGAATAATGCAACATTTACCCTGGAACTCGAACAAACCTGCCAGGGCTTAACACTTCGGCCAATCAACAAACAGCAGGGCAACTGGCTTGCAACATTATTTACAATATTTACAATGCTGTTGCGGTAATCCATGCATTTTACACTTGTTTGGAGGTCCTCTGCAGAAATCTCATTCACTCTGTCAATTGAAGAGATAGATACTCATACATTTCTTATCTGCAACACTGAACTGGGACCTAGACTTACTGGCACCATGCAGCAGCCTGCCTTATATTTTCAGAAACACAGACTTGACCAAAATGGCCTAGCAATGCATGAATCCTTTACTAAATTTTGGTGCTATTCCTGCTCCGTTTTGGCCACGATTGACATTACGACTACAAAAGTATCGATTTTCTCCATGGCGACCAATTTTTGGTTGCAGAAAATGTTTCAACGTGTGAAAAATTTGCTGCGACCATACTGAGGCCGTGGCTAGTGTGTGTATGTGTGTGTGTGCGTGGTCAGTAGCAATGGAGACCCGTGGAGAGTGACCGGAGCCTCCGGGAACCTCACGGAAACCTTGGGTGGGGCGCAAGGTCTCCAGAGGTTTCCGTTCAGGTTTCCTAAGTGGGACAGGGGCATAAATGTGAATAGTTTATCAAGTTTTACCGGAGCATTTGCTCACTGCTTGTGTCCCTCACTCTAGTCTGGGGCAGCAACACAGGGGCTGACCGAGACCAAGGCTCACCACCACCTCCCCAAACACTCTTTGCGATGGGCACTAATCACTCGCTTTGCCACTAACACCCAGATCCTGAAAAATCAATAATTAACAGCACACAGAAAACACACTCACATTCAAAACAAGGCACACTTGTAAAGTTAATCATTGCCTATAAGTGCGACAGACGTAAGATATACGTACTTGTACAAGGCTTATCTGAAAGTTTCCCCCAGTGGAAGAGTGTTTGATGATAGGAAGAAGTGACTGAGATGTGTTGTGGTCCACCACTGCCCCCTAGAGGCTGAATTGGGTGGAAATCATATTTTTCACCCAGTGCATCTCAACCCATTAAAGCCAACGACTTAAGCTCACATATTCCCCGACACTACTGGTCCTTCTTCTATGGATGTTCAGAAGAACTCCGGTCCCTCAAGACAATTTGTCACAAAAACTGGTGGCGTTGCAGGCTGTGAAGAAGGCAATGAAAGGATGCAGCAAGTGATAGATCACTTACAGGTGTGCACAGTTTTCAGGCTTCCCCATGGCAGGGGTGAAATGAGTGTGTGGCCAGGACGTGGGTCTCTGATGATGCGGGCTGCCTTTTTGAGGCAGCGACTCTGATAAATCCCTTCGATGGTGGGGAGGTCAGGACCGGTGCCGGTCAGGACTCTACTTCAGGGTGATTATAGTGGGGAGGGGTGGGGGGGGGAGAGAAAGCAGGAAGAGAGATGCAGGCAGGACAATGTCAGGCAAGTGGTGGGTGGATACAGGTGAGAGGGCCTGATTGGCAGATGGGTGGTCAAAGGCCAGAGATGAGAAGGAGACCCAAGCAGTGAGATAAGGAGAGATGCGTCTTGAAATGTGAAGCCAGGAACAGACATAGGTAGAAGGAGACAGGGGGAAGGGGCAGAGTGGGATAATAGGAGAACTGGATGTGCATCCAGGTAGGCCAATACATCCAACACACACATATATGTAACACACACACATATATACACGCATATCTACATACACATATACATACACACATATATAAACACACACATATATATATACACACACATGCATATATATATATATATACACACACATATCCATGAACACAAACACAGTACATGAACTCATATATACATTCACACACTTATGTACACTCCTATATGCATACACACACACGCACATACACATCTATATCCTTTCCTAATATATACACCCCGGATAATGGACTAAAGTCCTAGGCTGCTCAACCGCTCCCTATAGCTCAGGCCCACCAGTCCTGGCAATATCCTCGTAAATCTTTCTGCACCCTTTCCAGCTTAACAACATCCTTCCTGTTACAGAGTGACCAGAACTGACCATAATACTCCAAATGTGGCCTCACCAATGTCCTGCACAACTATAACATGACCTCCCAACATCTATATTCAATAAACTGATTCAATAAGACCAATGTGCAGAAGGCCTTCTCCACCACCAAGTGTCGGAGTATTAATTGGAATAGCAGCCAAAGGCCCGGAAAATCTACAAGTTTGGGACCAAATTATTGATTTGGCACCCGATGAAAGGAATTTCACGACTATAATATCTATAAGCAATATACTGAGGCTGATGACTAGTTCTATACCCAACAGGTGAATGAAGAATGTTAACCAAAGAGCTCTATTTTCGAACGTTGAATCCTGTGTCATTATCTTTGATCAATGCTGCCCTCCTGTGACCAACATAGTGTAGGGGAGAGAGCTCAAAGTGGCTTCTGGAAGTCAGGGTCAACAACAGAATTTGCTTTTCTATTTTCCAGGATATTATACACTTCAAATGCCAATCCAACTATATATTTCGCCTTCGGAAATAACATTTAATTCAACACTTTGCTGGTTTCACTGTTATTTTTAAACTCCGCAGGGATCTTCAGAGCAGCCTTGAAGGCATGTTCACAATCACTGTGCCGGCTCCCCAGCACCAGCACCAGGAACCCTGGCATTTCCCTGATGTTTCCCATGGGAAGGGCGGAAGTGCAGAGATCAGCAGACACTCTCCGGCTGTGAAAGGCTTGGCTCCGCGGTGGAAGGAGTGGAGGGGAAGCTCGAGTGTCTCCAGCCGGCCTCAGGGCCTGTCGCAATGTCACGGTCTTTCCCTCCCTAATGAACCCAGTGTGCTGCTCAAACCGGCAGCAGCTGTTGCCAAGAGCGACGCACCTCATCACAACCCACCCAGCCGGCCCCTGGCTTTCACAAATGCATACATACTGCACATACACAGACATAAACATACACACACATACTGCACATACACAGACATAAACATACACATATTGTACATACACATACATATATACACACACATACATACACATACTGTGCATACACACATACAAAAATATACATACATACACACATACTGTACACGCATACACACACACATACACACGAGGGTGGCATGGTGGCACAGCGCTAGAGTTGCTGCCTCACAGCAATAGAGACGGGTTCGATCCTGACAACGGGTGCTGTCTGCATAGAGTTTGTACGTTCTCCCCGGGACCACGTGGGTTTACCCCGGGTGCTCAACACTCCAAAGACGTGAAATTGTAAATTGTCCATAGCGTGTGGGGTAGTGCTCATATATGGGGTGATCACTGGCCGGCGTGGACCCGGTGGGCCGAAGGGCCTGTTTCCGCGCTGTATGTCTAATCTAAACTCCGTGCTGTATGTCTAAACTAAACTAAGCACACGAACGCCCAGCAAATTCAGAACCCCCCCGCATCTGCTGCTCGTTTGCAACCTACTGACCTGCCGATGATTCATTTCAACAACTTTAACCAGTTACAGTGCTGGCTGGGGCGGGTGGAGGAGGCAGGGAGTGGGGGGGAAGGCAGGGGAGGGGGGATGGAGGCAGGGAGTGGGGTGGTTGGGAGGAGAGGTTGGGGGCCTGAGTTCAGATGAGCTCCAGCGGAAATCCACCCCCTTTGGGAATGCTCTCAACTCTGGCAATGATTAAACTCTCTTCAAATTGCTGACACCTATCAGGGCAAATCATATTTAGCACCCTCCCTCCCTCCCTCCCCACTCCTGACCCGTGTCGCAGTCACAAGAAATGCTATCTTTACAGTCGACTGTGGAAAATACGGGGAATGATGTTAGGCCAGGCGTATTTAGTGGCGAGGGAAAACTAACCAGATAGGTCTTTACTTGTCAGCTTTTATTGCCATGAACTTTAAACCATCAGGAATGTTTCCCATTCCTCCGCCCCCACACTAACTCGCTGTGCTGACAACACCGCGGGAGGTATGCTTCCAGTCTGCCACATTGGAGCCGATGATCATAGCACAAATCAACTGAACTGACACCCGCCTGATAAACGTGGGTTCAAGTCCCTCACAGGCTCGACAATGTTCAGGGAGAGAGTGGGATGGGAGCAGACATACATCTGATACTAAATGAGACCTTCATAAGTTATAGGAGCAGAATTGTACCATTCGGCCCATCAAGTCTACTCCACCATTCCATCATGGCTGATCTACCTTTCCCACTCAACCCTACTCTCCTGCCTTCTCGCCATCTCCGCCTTTAAAATATCCATTAACTTGGACTCCACAGCTGTCTGCGGCAAGTAATTCCACAGGTCCACCACCCACCTACTAAAGAAATTCCTCCTCACCTCCTTTCTAAAGGTACACCCTTTTATTCCTTGGCTGTGCCCACTGGCCCTAGACTCTCCCACAAGTGAAAACATCCTCTCCACCCTTCTCTGTTGCAATCAGGTGGACTAGACTCCCAACCCGCTGATTCCACCTACACCTCACGATGCCACGGAAAAGCAGGCAACATAACCAAAGACTTGCCCCATCCAGGTCATTCCTTTATCTCCCTGCTTCCATCAGGCAGAAGATACAGAAGCTTGAAAGTGCACAGATTCAGGAACAGCTTCTCCCCCTCTGTTATCAGGCTTCTGAATGGTCTGACCACAAGCTGGGGCACTGTCCAATTCACTTCTACCCCCATTGCAGACATTAGATATTTTTCCTTGGAAATGGAAACTATATTCTGCATTCGTTATCATTCTCGTTGATCACAAATAAAACATGGGAGCACAATTGGGCCATTTGGCCTATCATCGAGTCTGCTCCACCATTTGATCATGATTTAATTGAATTTGACTTTGCACTACTTGAGTTTGACATGATTGTATTTATGGATAGTATTACCTAATCTGATGGGATTGCATACAATACAAAGCTTGTCACTGTACCTTGGTGCACGTGATAATAATAAACCTAATACTATTCCTTGGCTCAAATCCCAGTTTGTGGGAGCTTGCTGCATGTAAATTGGTTGCCACTTTTTACGTGGTAGAGCCGGCGCCAACTATTCTATTGACCCTGGTTCGATCCTGACCTCAGGTGCTGTCTGTGTGGAGTTTGCACATTCTCCCTGTGATGGCGAGGATTTTCTCCGGTGCTCCGGTTTCCTCCCGCATCCCAAAAACGTGCAGGTTTGTCGGTTAATTGGCCACTGTTAATAATCTGTATAATATAAGCAAACAGTAATATTGCTGGACTAATCCACCAAGCTGAACGTTAAGAGCCACGCCTGATCTTATTTTCACTGGTCACGCAAAGTCACTTTCATCAAAGAATCACCAAAAATGTCAGGAGTCGGAAACTTGGGTAGTTCCCATCTCCCTTATGTACAAATCTGAGGTTGATTTAAAGTGTTGATCATCTATTTAAGATTGGGACTGTTTTTCTTAGGGCAGACGAGATTGAGAGGGAACTGAGGTTGACATTTGTACATCAATTTAAGGTTGGGTTTGTTTTCCTTTGAGAAGATGAGCTTGAGTGGAAACTGACAGAAGTATATAAAATTATAATGGGCATGTGATAGACTAGGTAGTAGAAAGCTTTGCCCCAAGGCAGAGGCCATAGGTTAAGGGTAAGGGGTAAGAGGTTTGAAGAACACTGTTCATCATCCAGAGAGTGGTTGCAATTTAAGGTACTTGAAGCAATGTAGAAAGCACGTATTCTCACAAGATTTAAGAAATACAAATCACCAAGGCTTAAAGGGATATTGACCAAATATTGGTCAATATGATTATTATAGTTAAGGGCCTGTCCCACTGTACGAGGTAATTCAAGAGCTCTCCCGAGTTTATCAAACTCGTGGTAAGCACGTAGAATGTACGTTGCGGGTACGGCGGAGCTTGGGACGTCTCTTAGCAGCTCGTAACGCTAACGGCAGGTACTCAAGAAACTAGTTGAAAAATGTCCACGAGAGCCCCGAGTGCCTACGAGCGGCTATTACCATAATTCTCTGAGTTCGAATCAGGGGAAACTCGGGAGAACTCTTGAATTAGCTCGTACAATGGGACAGCCTCATAAGGTGCTTATCGACTGTATTGTAGGAGTTTGGACATTATCCTTGTGACCCTGTTAGTTTCTACCAGGGCATCCTGTTTCCTCCCCCATTCCAAAGAAGTGCAGGTTTGTAGGTTAATTGGTTTCTGTAAATTGTCCTCAGGGTATGGGGTAGAACTAATGGTGTGAACTCAGTGGGCTGCAGGGCATTTGTTTCCATGATGTATCTCTAAACTAAACTTGGCAGTCGGTATAGACACAGTGGGCCGAAGGGTCTATGATGGTGCTACATGGCTCTACTGAGGGGACTGTCTAGAGTGAGGGGACTGTCTAGAGTGAGGGGACTGAGGGGACTGTCTAGAGTGAGGGGACTGAGGGGACAGTCTAGAGTGAGGGGACTGTCTAGAGTGAGAGCACCATTGAGAGTGAGGGGACCATTGAGATCGTTGGGGGGACGTCGAGAGCGAGGTAGACCAGCGACGCTGAGAGCGAGGAGGGCCACCAAGAACGAAGGGGGGACCCGGCGGAGTGGCCACCTGCTGCCATGTGCAGTGACAGGCAGAACATAGGACAGTTCTGTAAGCCTTTTGTAACTTTGTCGGCTCCAGAAATGAGGAGGCTCGTGTACTTCCGAGGTGAGGTCTTCTGTACGATTTTACCGGGTTGAATGCAAAACAAAGCATTTCACTGCAGATAGTTACATGTGACAATAAAATATAATTGAATCTCCAGAGATGCTGCCTGACCCGCTGAGTTACTCTAGCACTTTGTATCTCCCCATGTTCATCTCATTGCAGTAAGGACGTCCCTGTACCTCCTCAGCCAGTGAATCTTGATTCCTACATAAACCCCTTCTGCCTTCTGTTTTTTGGTTGTTTGTTTGGTTAATACAGCGCGGAAACAGGCCCTTCGGCCCACCGAGTCTGCACCGACCAGTGATCCCCACACAGTAACACCATCTTACACACACTAGGGACAAGTTACATAGATAGCAAGCAAATTAACCTACAAGCCTGTATATCTTTGGAGTGTGGAAGAAAACCGAAGATCTCAGAGAAAATCCACGCGGTCACAGGGAGAACATCCAAACTCTGTACAGACAGCACTCGTAGTCGTGATCGAACCCGGGTGTCCGGCGCTGCAAGCGCTGTGAGACAGCAACTCTACCGCTGTGCCACCGTGCCGCCAATGAAACAAGTCAACGCACAATGTCTCACACAACCAGTGAGTTGCTGGAAATGAGTGAGTGTTTGGACAGGAACAATGCTCTGCGACCAGCCCGTCTCCTGGCACTCTGTATGAACACTGGCAGCTTGCATGAAGTCCAGGGGCTGGACCAGGAGGCTTCTCCGCAGCTGGGAGTCAACGAGAGGGGTGAGGGAGAGACACAGGAAGGCACAGGCCCAGAGAAGTTGTCCATTACAGGGCCCTTCAGCTCCAGTCCAATGTGTCTGGGACTGGGCAATGTGTGAAAGTGTGCAGTAAGGAATCCCAAACTTCCCAGTGGTAATGGGAAATGATTCAGCAGCCTGGAATTCTGTGCTCGGATACACTTGGCAAATGTTTGTCTGTTTCATGCAAAGATCTCTCAGCGGGAACTGGACCAGGCAGTTAGGATCTTTTATTGTCCAATAACCTAAAAGAATTTTTTATTTGTTTAGGAAAGCTGCTACCAACTGGTGGCACCAGCATTTCAAAAAGGAGCCAAGTTATTCCTTGCATAGAGTCACAGAGCACAGGGGGAGACTATTTGGCCCTTCATGCCTCTGCTGATTCATTCCAGTAAAGGACACAAAGTGCTGGAGTAACACAGCGGGCAGGCAGCATCTCTGGAGAACATGGACAGGTGATGTTTCGTGTCGGGACCCTTCTGCACATTCATTCATTCCATTGTCCTGCTCTGATCTCATAACAAGCAAGGTTTCCATTTGCAAGTATCAGTATTTACAAGGTTCGGTATATCGGTACCAGTCTGAAGAAGGGTCTCGACCCGAAACGTCACCTATTCCTCATCTCCAGGGATGCTGCCAGACCCGTTGAGTTACTCCAGCATTTTGTGTCTATCTTCAGTATGTCATCAATTCCCTCTTAAGTGTAACGTTGAAATATCCTCCAATACGAGAAAAAAAACACTGCAGATATGGAAATATGAAACTAAAAGAGAAAATTCCAAAAGCACTTATAGGTCAGGCAACATTCACAAATAGAGTAAAGAAAAAGGTGGATGCAGGTGAAGGGGGGAAGTTAATTGGCAGATGGGTGGACAAAGGCGAGAGATGAAAAGGAGACACAAGGGTGCAGGAAGAGTAGTGAAATGTAAAGCCAGAGAGCGATGTAGGTGGAAAGGGATAGAGGGAGGAAGGGGGAGAGAAGATCAGGTGAATTGACCTTCTACCCCCTTGAGGAACTTCACAAGATGGAATTGTCGACAAGCCACCTCAGGTGAGGTAGCACTGAGGATAAATCCAATCACCTTAGTTTAGATTAGTTCAGAGATACAGTGCAGAAACAGGCCCTTCAGCCCACCGAGTCCATGCTGACCAGCAATCCCTATACACAAACGCTACCCTACACTCACTGCACACAATTTACAATTTTTACCGAAGCCAATTAACCTACAAACCTGTCTGCCTTTGGTATGTGGGAGCACCCTGGGAAAACCCACGTGGTCACGGGAAGAACGTACGAACTCCATGCAGAAGGCACCCGTGGCCAGGATCGAACCCGGGTCTCTGGCGCTGTAAGGCAGCAAATCTACCGCTGCGCCACCGTGCCGCCCCATGCCAATCCGTCATAAGGTTTTGATGCACTTTCAAATATATCTTAAGATCATAAGACCATAAGATATAGAAGCAGAATTAGGCCATTCAGCCCATCGAGTGTACTCAATCACGAATGATCTATTTTTCCCTGATCTATAACCACATTCTCCTGCCTTCTCCCTGTAACCTTTGATACCGTTCATAATCAAAGACCTACCTGCCTTAAAATACCCAATGGCTTGGAACTCCACAGCCACCGATGGCAATGAATTCCACAGATTCGCCACCCTCGTCTCCATTTTGAAAGTACATCCTTTTATTCTGAGGCTGTGCCCTCTGGTTCTAGAATATCCCATGACTGGAAACATCCACTCCACATCCACCTTATCCAGGTCTATTCATTATTACGGAGGTTTCACTGAGAAAATGGAGAATAGCCAATGGAGAAATTTGAAAACGATGCAAATAGATTTAAATAATTAAATGTAATAAATATTGAAATATTTAAAATAACATTTTAGATGATAGTTAAAGCAACGCGATTTTTTTTTTTAATTGAAGAAATGGGTAAGTAAAGCAAAATGGTTTAAAAAATGGCTTGCATTTAGTTTTACCCCAGGCTTGATTGCTCCATTCAGATGAATGGATTTGCCATCTGTAGCCCAGACCTCCTGACTGCAGAATTGAGAGGCCAGAAGCAAAGGGCTGGCTATCACTCAGCTCTGCTTAATCCATTGTACCTTGTTCGACTCACAGTGAACGGGCATGTCAGGGGTTGTACTGAAGGAGATCTCCCTGGGTCAATGCTCAGACACACTGGCTTGCCTAAGGCTTGTGAATAAAAGAAAATTTCAGGGAGGGTTGAAAGAGAGGAACAGAAGCAGTAGTGTTCAGTTCAATACCATTCAATCATATCATGACTTCTCTGAACTATCATAACTACAAACTTCTATGGACAGTTTTTAGTTGCACTAGGGACTAAATGTTTTTTTGCACTAGCATTGTGGCTATTAATTTATTTAAATTTTTAATGCATATAAAAGATATCGATGCATATTATGTTTACAGAGCCTGTTATACTGCTGCAAGTAACAATTTCAGTATCCTGCTGTCGGTACGTGCCAATTAAACACGCTCCACACTTCAGCTTATGCCACCATCTTTGCTCCCTCCCCTTTCTCTTATCGGCACATCTCCCTTTCTATAGAAGTTATCAGTTCGCGATAGGGGCTGCACAGTAGGGTTGCTGAGACCCGGGTTCGATCCTGACTACGGGTGCTGGCTGTGTGGAGTTTATACAATCTCCCTGTGACCATATGGGATTTCTCTGGGTGCTTCGAGTTCCTTCCATACGCCAAAGACATGCAGGTTGCAGGTTAGTTGGCTTCGGTGGTGGAAATCCAGAGGTGGGCTTTGGTAAATATTGCAAATTGTCCCAAGTGTGTAGGATAGTGCTAGAGTGCGGGGTGATCACTGGTCAGTGTGGACTCCAGTAAGCCACGGAGCCTGTTACCGTGCTGTACCTCTAGAGCAGGGGTGGGGAACCTGTGGCCTTCTAGGCCATTATGTGCAGCCTTTTGAATGAATCCAAATTTTGTAGAACAAATCCTTTTATTTTTATTCATATGTTTTTGTTCATCTTTTATTATTTTTATTTTAATCTTAAAATAAACGTATTTAAAATACCAAAGAGTAAAAGATTCAACAAAATGATCCTCCCTGACTGACGGCCACAATTAAAACATTAGTAAGTCATGAGGGCTATTTTATTGCCACGAAGAGTTACTTGCTTTGGGCACTCTTACGAGTAGAACACAAGGAATAGACTTCTTCAACAACTTTCAAGATAAATGCCGTGAAGTATATCTAATTGAAGTGTCTTGAATGCGGCCTTATTAGATTATAGCTATCCCAATGCGGCATTCCAACGTGAAAAAGTTCCCCACCCCTGCTCTAGAGTGTTGAATGTGGGCGTAGAGGCAAGTCCAGCAGTTATTGACCACCCCTGCAGCGTTTGAGAAGATGCCTGTGAACTGATGGTGAACGTATTTCCATGACGTGGTTTAGGAATTTGATCTGATGGTGACGAGGGTCAGTAAACACAAGTCCAAATGTGGGGAAAGTTATTGATGAAGCAGCTCCATCAACAGCAATGCCTTGAGAAACTCTTCCATCTCAGAAATATTAGTTGTTCTCCAGTGACTACAGCACTTTGGCAAAAAGAAATCTGAATTTTTACTGAAGAAGAATCCTGAGTGTATATGTCACCTATCCACTTTCTCCAGAGATGCTGACCCACTGAGTTAGTCCAACACCTTGTGTCTCTTTCAGTAAACCGGTATCTGCAGCTCTTTGTGTCTGACTTTCTACGCTCCTGATTTGTCCCGAAAATAACCTGGCTATAATCATGGGTTGTTTGTCCCGTGTCCGACATTCTCCCACCTAAAGGAGCAGTGTCTCCAACACTTCTCTCCCCCCGAGGACTTTATCTGTTCCATTTACAACAAGACAGATGACATTGATCCTTAAATCCGGCCGGGTTTTTTTAAGGTTGTGCATTATATCTCCACAAATACTCTCAATATTCAAATCATTATCTAAGGTAAACTCCAATCACCCGTTATCTTAATTATGGATTCAGCCCACACCATCACCCAAATCCACTTTCCTGTTAGCGACTCCATCTTCATGCTGCCTCGGTAAGACCACCAGCATAACCAAGGACGAGTCTCACCCCGGACGCTCCCTCTTCTCCTCTCCCCTATCCGGCAAGAGGTATCAAAATCACAAACCTCCAGATTCAGGGACAGTTTCTTCCCAGCTCTTATCAGGCAACTGAACCGTCCTCTCACCAACTCTTGGGGAGAGCGGGCCTGAGGTACCGTCTACCTCATTGGAGACCCTTTGACTAACTTCAATTGGACTTTAGTGGACCTTATCTTACACTAAACATTGTGCCCTTTATCCTGATTCTGTGCACTGTGGGCGGTTTGATTGTGATCACGTATAGTCTTTCCACTGACTGGATAACACGCAACAAAAAAGCTTTTCACTGTACCTCGGTACATGTGACAATGAACTAAACTAAACTAAACTGAATTTTCAGAAATCCCAGCAGTTTAACATTGGGCTCACTTGATTCTACCTTCCCTTTAAACTCATTGGGACCGCAGATCTCACACTCCCTTTACATTCGCTGGACGTCTGGCTCCATGCTCTCCTTAAACTCACTGGGGCTCAATTTCCAGCACTCCCTTTAAATTCACTTGTAAAATTTATTACACTGCTGTGTGTAATGTCAAAAGGAAATACATTAGGAGTGTGGTGGTGTCTTACTAGAACATAGAACAGTACAACAGAGGAACAGGCCCTTTGGATAACAATGTCGCTGCCGAACATGATGCTTAAACTGATGCCTTCTACCTAAACATGATCCATATCCCTCCATTCCCTGCACACTCATGTATATATCTAAAAGCCTGCTAGTAGCTGTACAGCGGCTGAGAGGAAAGCGCTCCAGAGGGCCATTGACAACGCCCAGAGGATTGTCGGCTGCCCTCTCCTTACCTTGGAGGACTTACACAGTTCCCACTGCATCAAAAAATCCCAGAATATTATAAAGGACATTTCCCACCCCGGACACTCCCTGTTTGAACTGTTGCCGTCAGGAAGACGGTACAGAGCTACAAGGACAAGGACAAACAGACTTAAAAACAGCTTTTACCCCACTGCTATAAAGGCACTAAATGTAGCCGCCAAAGAATGCGGGGACTAAGGGACTGTGGTTGGTACACTGTGAAATCCACAGAAGGATGTAGGGTTGGGTGTTTATGCATGCTGTTTTTATATTTCATATTTATTTTAGTTGTTTATCATCTTTTTTTAATATTTTACCTTGCATGTATCGTTAGCTTTTATGTTTTGACTGGCTGACATTTTAAAATTTTGTTGTACATGGTTCATGTTACAATGACAATAAAGAAACTATTCTATTCTATATTCTCTTAAATGCCACCGTCATATCTGCCTCCACCCACCACCCCTGGCAGCGTGTTCCAGGCACCCACCACCATCTGTGTAAAATAATTTTCCCCTTCTCACCCTCAGGCTATGCCATTCCCTTTGACATTTCCACCCTCGGAAGAAAGATTCTGACTGTCTACCCTCTCAATGCATCTCACAGTTTAAAATCCTGCTAGTAGTTCTCCTCTCAGCCTCCAATGAGCCAGAGAAAGCAATCCAAGTATGACCAACCTCGCCTCATAATTAATCCTCCTACTCCGTGTAGCCTTCTGCTAAACCACTACTTCGCCTTCTCCAAAGCCTCCACATGCTTGTGGTAATGGGGCGACCTGATTTGCACACAATACTCCGAATGTGGCCAAACCAACATTTTATAAAGCTGCAAGATGACTTCCTGACTCTTATACTCCATACCCTGAGCCATGAAGGTAAGCATAGCCCTCGCCTGCTGTAGCACTCTTTCTACTTCTGTGGCTACTTCAGGGAGCTATGGATTTGCACTCCAAGGTAGCTCTGCACATCAATGCTATTAAAAAATCTTGCCATTAACTATGTACTTTCTCCTTCAGCAGAACACAAAATGCTGGAGGAACTCCGTGGGTCAAGCAAAGTCTGAAGGGAATGGACAGGTTATATTTTGTGTCAGGACCCTTCTTCAGGTCTGAAGAAATGTCGATGAGATGCTGCCTGACCCCGAGATCTTCCAGCAATTTGATTTATGCTCAAGATTCCCGCATCCACAGTCTCTTGAGTCTCCACTCTATCCTTACATTTGACACCTCCAAAGAGCAACACCTCACACTTGCCCAGATTAAACTGCAGCTGCCATTTCTCAGTCTATGTCTATAACTGATCAATATCCTGCTGTATCCTTAGTCAACTTTCTTTAACATGCACAACATCGTCTATTTATGAGTGGTCTGCAAACTTACTAACCAACCTAATGATATTTTTTGTCCCGCTGAGCCACTGAGTACTCCAGCACTTTGTGTCTATCTTTGGTATAAACCAGCATCTGCAGTTCTTTGTTTCTACAGTTTCATCCAAATCATTTATACATATCACAAACAACAGAGGTCCCAACACTGATGTCTGTGTAACATCAATAGTCATAGACCTTCAGCCAGAATGTTACTCTTCCACCACCACCACCCTCTGTCTTCAAGACGTAAGAAAGTTCTGAATCCAAACTACCAAGTTACTATGGATCCAATGCAATGGGTCGGAAAATGGGTGTTGATCCAAAATGTCACCTATTCCTTTTCTCCAGAGATGCTGTCTGACCCATTAAGTTACTCCAGCATTTTGTGTCTATCTTTGATACATCTTAATCTTCTCGATCAGCCTAGCAGAGTAACATGGTATATTTTGGAAAACCAGCCAGTCCAGATCCACAGAATTCCTGAAGCATTAACAGAGGTTTAATATAGTAAATTTTCAGATCCCCAACTCAGCCAACTTGTTCTTTGTACATTGCTGAGATACTAATCCTGGGCCGACTGTGCTCTCTGGAGTTTGACTGACTAAACCCACTCTCCCTCCAACCGCAGACCCAGAAGGGTCTCGACCCAAAAAGTCACCTAACCATATTCTCCAGAGGTGGTGCGGCGGTAGAATTGCTGCCTTACAGCGCCAGAGTCCCGGGTTTGATCCTGACTATGGGTGCTGTCTATACAGAGTTTGCACGTTCTCTCCGTGACTGCGTGGGTTTTCTCCGGGTGCTCCGGTTTCCACCCAGACTCCAAAGATGTCCAGGTTTGTCAGTTAATAAGCTTGGTATGAATATAATATTCTCCCTAGTGTGTGTAGGGTAATGTTAATGTGCGGGGCTTACTGGTCAGTGAGGACTCAGTGGGCCGAAGGGCCTGTTTCCGCGCTGTATCTTTGAACAAAACTAGAGTAAACTCCTAAGAGGTATAGGTTTGTCAGTTAATTGACCAGTAAAGATTGTAAATTGTCCCTAGTGTGTGATAGTGTTAGTGTATGGGGATCACTGATTGCCACAGACTAGCTGAGCCAAAGGGCCTGTATCTGTGCTGTACAACTAAAAAGATGCTGCCTAACCCGCTGAGTTACCTCAGCACTTGGTGTTCTACACAATATCCCAGCATCTGTGTTTCCTTGTGTTACTGCCTTACATCTCCTGCCCTTTATTCTCAACCATGTTCATCAATGGTTTATGATTGGCAACGCTACCGGCCTCTCCTTACCCACTGTGCCATGTTATCTTGTCACGTGGACCCAGACCACAGACATAATCATATTTATCAGCCCATTGTTGCCTTGTGAATTGTAAACTTCGGACAGGTTCTGCAGTATTTTCTTGAGCAGGACTTTTTTAAAATCTCAGAAAAATATATATTTCTGTTTGACCACTTGGGAATCAGGAAGACAATTCCGACTGAAGAAGGGTCCCGACCCGAAAAACGTCACCCATTCCTTCGCTCCTGTCTGTTGCCTGCCCCGCTGAGTTACTCCAGCTTGTTGTGTCTATCTTCGATTTAAACCAGCATCTGCAGTTCCACACACCAGCAGAAAACGTTTATCCAGATCTATCCAATTAAAACTTTTTGGAGGTTTGCACCATTATTAATAGGACATTGAGGGACTGTAGAGGCTGCAAAGAAGATTTATGAGTCACAGATAGTGGGACAGGGAGATAAGGCGGCTAAAAAGCATGGGGGATGCTTTCATTTATTAGTCGAGGCTTGAAATACAATAGTGGAGGTGTTGCAAAAACCTAATGCAAAACTACATAGACCACAACTCGAGCATCGTGCACAGTTTGGGTCACTAAGTTACAATAAAGTTTTGTGTAGGCAGTAACTGCAGATGCTGGTTTACATCGAAGAGAGACACAAAATGCTGGAGTAACTCAGCGGGACAGGCAGCATCTCTGGAGAGAAGGAATGGGTGACGTGTCTGAAGAAGGGTCTCAACCCTAAACATCAACCATTCCTTCTCTCCGGAGATGCAGCCTGTCCCGCTGAGTTACTCCAGCATTTTGTGTCTCTCTTCACAATAAAGTTTAGATTGATTGATTCACAGATACAGCATGGAAACAGGCCCTTCAGCCCACCGAGCCCATGCTGATCGTCATTCACCCATTCACACTAGTTTTACGTGAATGGGTGTATCTGCTCTCTACATACTGTAGGCAATTTACGGAGGTCAATTAATCTACAAACCCGCGCGTCTTTGTGATATGGAGCACCCGGAGGAAACCCACGCAGTCACAGGGTGAACGCGCAAACTCTACACAGACAGCACCCGAGGTCAGGATCGAACTTGTGTGTCTGACACTGCGAGGCAGCGGCTTACACCTAGGCCACTGATTCTCACAATGGGACTACACTGGAGAGGGTGCAAAGAAGATGTATATTAATGCTGCCAGCACTAGAAAATGTGAACTCTGAGGAAAGATTGGGCAGGCTAAAGTTATTTTCCAATGTCTCTCTCCATGCAGTATCTCTGAACTAAACGTTTAGTTGAGTTTATTTATCGTCAAGTGCAGTGAAAAACGTTTTTGTTGCCTGCTAACCAATCGCCGGAAAGGCAAGTGTACAGATACACGATTAAGAGAATAATGTGAATAACATTTAGTGCACGATAAAGTCCAGTAAAGTCAGATCAAAGATAGTCCAAAGGTCTCCAAATGGGGTAGATAGTAGCTCAGGACTTCTTCTTCTTCTGCCGTATGTCTTTTAGACCTGCGGCTCTGTTGAGGCGATCCAGGCCAACGTGTCATCGTCCAGGTCAATCAGACCTCGTTCACCATTCGGTGGCCGGTGTTTGGGGCAACTGGTGATTATGTGCTCCGCTGTCTGTGTTGGGTCCCCACGCTCGCAGGAGGCGATCGCTGTCCATGAGGCCCCACCTCTTCATCGCTACTCCATAGCGTCCGACGCCTGTCCTCAAGCGGTTGAGGGTTGTCCACCGCTTTCGGGGCAGGTCCTGGCCAGGGACGTCCATGGGGTCATCGATGTAATGGTGTCGGCTAGATGGTTCCGCTGACTTCCACTGATCTCTCCATCTCGTCTGGACCCAGGCCGCCTTAGAAGCGTCAGCCGGTGTTGAGCAGAGCAGCTCTTGGGCTTGCGTGGCAAAGAGGCGCCGTGACTTGAGGCGCACTCGTTGTGGTGTCTCTGTGTTGAGTACTCTGTACAATGTTGTTGCTCAGGACTGCTCTCTGGTTGTTGGATGGATGGCTCAGTTGCCTGATAACAGTTGGGAAGAAACTGTCCCTGAATCTGGAGGTGCGCATTGACAACTTCTGCATATTTTGCCCGATGGGAGTGAGACTTGTCCTTGATTATGCTGCTGGCCTGGTTGGGGCGGCATGAGGTGTAAATGGATTCAGTGGAAGACAGGTTGGTTTGTGTGATGGTCTGGGCTAGTCATCGAGTGATGCAGCGTGGAAACAGGCCCTTCGGCCCAAACGCCCATACCGGCCAACCTGTCCCAACTGCACTAGTCCCACATGCAATCGTTTAGTCCATATCCCTCCAAACCTGGCTCCTATCCATGTACCGGTCTAACTGTTTCTTAAACATTGAGATAGTCCCAGCGTCAACTACCTCCTCTGGCAGTTTGTTCCATACACCTACCACCCATCATGGCTGCGTCCATGATTCACTGCAATTTCTTGTGGTCTTGGATGGAGCATCTCTCAGACCAGGCTGTGAAGCATCCCGATAAAATGCTTCCTGCTGTGCATCTGCAGAGCTGACCAAATGGCCTGCCAGATTGCTGTAAAGAGTGACGTTCCACACAGACATGCACAGGATGCAGTCGGCAGTGGGAGAGCTTTTCATCCCCCGCCCACCAGCCCTCGGACGTCTCATTTCCTTCTCACCAGCAGAGCTGGGGGACCTCCCAGGAGAGCAGCGGCGTGCACAGCCACATGGAGCGAGTCAGTGGAACGTCTTGGCAGCACCCGTGGAAATGGAAAGTCAAGCTGGACCGACGTAATTAAAGGACGCAAACTACCCCTCCCTCTGGTCAGGCTGCCCTGACGCAGCTTGCCTCAGCTCCCTCTCAAACCATCGGGGGCAGATTCCCAGACACCATCGTCTGATCAATCCTTGGACCAATGCGTAGTTCTTTAAGCTATGACGTGGGGACACTTGCTGTAAGTAGTAACAAAGAACTGCTGATGCTGGTTTATACCAAAGATAGTCACAAAGGGCTGGACTGACTCAGCGGGTCAGGCAGCACCTCTAATGGAAAAGGATAGTTAAGGTTTTAGGTCCGGACCCTTCTTCAGACTCTGAAGAGTCTCAGGTCTGAAGAAAGGCCTCTGCTTTAAAAATACCCAATGAATTGACCTCCACAGCTATCTGTGGTAATGAATTCCACAGATTCACCCTTCTCTGGCTAACGAAATTCCTCCTCATCTTCTTTCTAAAGATAGGTCCTTTTATTCTGAGACTGTTCCCACTGGTCCTAGACTCTCCCACAAGTGAAAACATCCTCTCCACATCCACTCTACCAAGACCTTTCACTATTCGGTAAGTTTGAATGAGATTTCCACTCATTCTTCTAAACGCCAGCGAGTACAGGCCCAGAGCCGTCAAATGGTCATCCCATGTTAACCCGGGATCATTTTGCGTAATCCTTCTCTGGACCCCTTCTAATGCGAGCACATCACTCCTTGGCTATGGGGCCAAACTGCTCACCTAACTCCAAATGAAACTGCATTTGTGTGGGTGTCGGGAGATTATATCAGAGAATCAACAGAGGCTTCTCCCCGGCAACCTCAATCCACGTCACTGAAACACATTTACCTGGTTACTGGTGTCTGTTGGCCTTGGTCTAAAAACTGGCCGTCAAGTTTAGTTTCAGTTTTAGAAATACAGCATGTAAACATGCCCTTCCCCGACGCCGACCATCCATTACCAGTTAACATTCGTTCTACATTATTCCACTTTCTCATCCACTCGCAACGCGCTAGGGGCAATATTACAGAGGGCCAATTAGCCGACGGGCCCGCACATCTTTGGGACGTGGCAGGAAACCGGAGTACCTGGAGGAAACCCACATGGTCACAGGAAGTATGTGCAAGCTCCACACAGACAGCAACTGAGGTCAGGATCGAACCCGTATCTCCGATGCGGTAAGGCAGCAGCTCTACCCAGTGCACCACTGTGCCGCCCAAAGTGCCCACTGCGAATGCGCTTTGCTAGTTCTACATTGATACATTCTCAAAGGAACATGACAGCCACAATATAAGCACACGTCTCATTTTAACAATATAACCAACAAGATTTGGGTGGAGAGGGTTGCCAGCTCTAGTCACTGTGCCTAAATGAGGCTTAAATGGATTATAGTTGGTTAGATACAGAAACTAGAATCCTGCTTTCCAATCACCACAAACTACCAGTTATTCTATTATTCACGTTGTAAACTTTATGAGGTAGTTGTGCTCAGATTAGAGCGTGTGACTGCACCCTGTGGGGATTGGTGCCTTAAGGTATTATTCCAATGATACAGCGTGGGTATACACACTTCGAAGCACCATAAGATTATCCAACATAAAGATCATCCAGCAAGTGTTTCTTAACGCATCGTGCATCATTACAAGTGCCAAAATGACAATGAATCCACAATTTGTATTCCATTACGACCGCAGTATTTTTGGAACACTGATTTCCTCATTTGGATGCCTGGATAGAGTGCACTAGGACAGGATGGTTCCATTGGTGGAATAGTCTAGGACAGTGATTCCCAACCTGGGGCCATATGACCCCAAAGGGGTCATGGCAAATTTCAGGGGGGCCACAGAAAAAATTGGGGATTTAGGTTCAATGAAGGGGGCCACTTTTTTTCCGCTAATAATGTCAGGGGGGGGGGCACAGAAAAATTAAAGAGCCCAAGGGAGCCATGAACAAGAGGCCATAGCCTCAGAAAAAAAACATGTACCTTTGGAAAGGAGATGAGAAGGGACTTCTTTAGTCATCTGTGGAATTCATTGCCTCAGGCGGCTGTGGAGGCCAAGTCAATGGATATTTTTAAGGCAGAGATTGACAGATTCTTGATTTGTAATGGTATCAGGGGTTATGGGGCGAAGGTAGGAAAATGGCATTGAGGGGGAAAGATAAATCAGCTATGATTGATGGGCTGAATGGTCTAATTCTGCTCCTATCACTTACGAACTATGAAATTAGCTCCTTACTGGACTGTAGTTGCAAAAGTGTTTCGGGCTGTTTTCTATTTCATCGTCATTCAAGCAAGAATGGTTGAGTAATTGAGTATAAGATTCAGGAAGTCTTGTTGCAACTTTAGATTTCTTTGGCTAGGCCGCACATGTAACATTGTGTGCAGTTCCGGTCGCCCCCATTACAGGAATGATGTGGAGGCTTTAGAGAGAGTGCAGAAGAGGTTTCCCTGGATGGTGCCTAGATCGAGGGTGTTTAACAATAAGGAGAGATTGATGTGTTCTCTGTAGCGTCGAAGGTTGAGGGGAAACCTGAGAGAAGTATATAAAATTATGGGAGGTCTGGATAGGGTTGACAGAACTTTTTTTCCCCCAGGGTGGAAAATTCAAAGACTACAAAGCATAGCACTAAGATCAGAGGGACAAAGTTTAAAGGAGATGTACGGGGTGAATCTTTTGGAATGTGCTGCTGAGGGTGGTGATGAAAGCAGATATGATTATGACGCTTGAGGATTTTAGAGAGGCATATGGATATGCAGGGTATGGAGGGATCATGTGCAGAGAGGGGAAAGTAACTTGGAATTATGTTTGCCATAGACGTCCCTGCTCTCTACTGTTCTGCATTCTAGGGTCTATCTGAACATTAATGTGATTATCTACTAATACGTCCAAGAATGAGAAGAATAGATTGGATAGACACACAGAGTCTCTTGCCCAGAGTAGGGGAACCAGAGGGCTGAGGATTAGGGTGATGGGGGGGAAAGATTTTATAGAAATCTGAGGGGTAACTTTTCACACAAAGGGCAGTGGATGTATGGAACAAGCTGCTGGAGGAGGTAGGAGAGGCAGGGACTATTGCAATGTTTAAGAAGCAATTAGGACAGGTTTAGAGGGATATGGGCCAAACGCAGGCAAGTGGGACTAGTGTAGATAGGAGATGTTGGTCGGTGTGGGGAAGTTGGGCCAAAAGGCCTGTTTCAACACTGTATGACTCTATAATTAGGGATACTATAATCTAAACGCGGCTACAACAACCAATTTTTATTTGTTTGCGAGTGCATTTGTGATGTGCATCTGTACTTGTATGTGTCTGTCAGTACATCTGTTCATCTTGGTCTCCCTATCTGTGACTATCTTTGCAGTTGTGTACACATTCCCACACACAGCTTCAGCCAGAATCACAAGAGAGCAGATGGAGACTGGAATTTCCATGCGATTTACTGGAATCAGCTTATTCACAGCAAAGTGGCACCAATCCTGGGATCAACTCACTCAAGCAAGCAGCACAGTATTTCCAACAATTTTTGGGAGACGCTTGAGACTCCTGTTCTTGGATAAAAGAGGCTTCAGCGAATGTTCTAAACAAGTGATAATACAAGTCACTGCAAAAAAGGAAAACAGAGTAGCCAACAATGTTTGAGTGATGGGTGAGGGAAACTGATCGATTGACTTTACTATAGACTTTAGACTTCAGAGATACAGCGCGGAAATAAGCCCTTCGGCTCACTGTGTCCGCGCCGACCAGCGATCACCCCATACACTAGCACTATCCTACACACTAGGGGCAATTTACAAATTTATAGGAGCAGATTAACCTAAAAATCCGTACGTTTTTGGAGTGTGGGAGGAAACCGGAGCACCCGGAGAAAACCCACGCAGTCACAGGGAGAACGTACCAACTCTGAACAGACAACACCCATAGTCAGGATCAAACACGGGCATCTGGCACGAATTGATATTTTTGATTGAAATATTTTTTTATTGATTGATGGATACAGCATAGAAACAGGCCCTTCTGCCCACCAAGTCCATGCCGACCATCCCTAACCTGTTGACACTAGTTCTGTTATTTATCCTATGATTTATTCACATCCACTCCCTAGCTAAACAACAACTGCATGCATACCGACCACAGCTATTACATCCTCTCCACTGTGGTGGTGGGTAAATGGAATGAGCTGCCAGAAGAGGTAGTTGAGACAAGTACCATAACATTTAAAAGACATTTGGACAGGTACATGGATAGGAAAGGTTTAGAGGGATATGGACCAAACACGGGCAGGTGGAACTTCCATAGTTGGGCTTCTTTGATTGGCCTGGGCAACCCACCTCTTCCCCTGCTCCAGAGCACCTCAACCTGTTTCACCAGATCCTTACGTATTTGATGCGCTCTCTGTTTGCCTGATAAAACTTATTTTTTTCTGAGCAGTTCGCTTTCTCAATGTTTTATTTCCTCCCGAGTTCACAAGTTCACAAGTTATAAGAGTAGAATTAGGCCATTCGACCCATCGAGTCCGGTCCGCCATTCAATTATGGCTGATCTTTGCCGCCTAATCCCATTTTCCTGTCTTCTCCCCATAACCCTTGACACCCGTCTCTGCCTTAAAAATATCCGCTGACTTGTCCTCCACAGCCCTCTGTGGCAATGAATTCCATATTTAACTACCCCCCTGACTAAAGAAGTTCCTCCTCACCTCCTTTCTAAAAGAGCGCCCTTCACTTCTGAGGCAATGACCTCTGGTCCTAGACTCTCCCCCCAGTGGAAGCATCCTTTCCACATCCACTCTATCTATGCCTTTCATTATTCTGTAAGTTTCAATGAGGTGCCCCCTCAACATTCTAAACTCCAGTTAGCAGAGGCCCAGTGCTGTCAAACGCTCATCTTATGCTAAGCCACTCATTCCTGGAATCATTCTTTAAACCACCTCTGGGTCCTCTCCAGAGCCAGCACATCCTTCCTCAGATATTGGGCCCAGATTTGCTCACAATACTCCAAATGCGGCCTAACCAGCGCCTTATAGAGCCTCAGCGTTACATCTCTGTTTTTGTATTCCAGTCCTCTTGATATAAATGCTAGCATTGAATTTTCCTTCCTTACTATCGAGTCCAAATGTCTCTTTGTGTCTTGTGCATAAATACTTCTAAAAGAAAAATTCCTTCGAGGAATTTGAGTTTCCATTGGAAGTAACGAGCAAAAGGTGCCAGAAATCCAGTGAAGGGCCGGAGGTGCACAAAGGGCGCTAAAGGAAGGCCTGTTGGCTCTGACCCAGGTGATTCCCAGGCCAGACCTGTGGGACCCAACAAAAATAAGCAGCTCCAGCAAAACACTTCTGTCCTGTCTTAGGGGTGGGGAAGAGTCACAGCGCCATGAAAGGAATGTACAAGGCTGCAGCGTTATTATTGGTCTCCATTCAATGCCATTATACATTGGGGGGGCCTACAGCTCTGACAGTGGTTGTTGCGCAAAGGTCTGGGCTGCAAATGCCCACCACTCTATAGGGTCCAACAGGCGTCTGCAATGATAGGGGAGAAAGAAAGAGAGGAAGAGAGATAGATAGAGAGAGAAAGAAAGAGAAAGAGAGTAAAAGGGAGAAATGAGAAAATGAGAGAGTGAGATCTAGAGAAAGGGCAAAGAAAGAAGAAGAATGAGAAAGAGAGGAGAGTGAGAAATAGAGAGAGAGAAACAAGGAGAAAGCAAGAAAGAAAGCAAGAGCAAAAGAGAGAGAAAGAAAAAGACAAAGAAAGAAAGAGAATGGGGCAAAAAGAGGGAGAGTGAGAAATAGAGAGAACGAGAGAAACAACGAGAACAGAGACAGTGAGAAATAGAGAGAGAGAGAATGAGAGAAAGAGAGAGAGAGAGAGAGAGAGAGAGAGAGAGAGAGAGAGAGAGAGAGAGAGAGAGAGAGAGAGAGAGAGAGAGGGGAAGAAAATAACCCCACTGAAATTCTCAACAGATGCGTGAAGGCTTGTCAGCATTCCTGTAAGGTAAAGTGAGGTCACACGGGCAGGAAGACAATATAAAGACTATTTGGGCTCCCTCAGCCAGATGTGTTTTAATAAGGCAGCTGCCCTCCAAGTTAATAAGGTCAGGTTCTGGCTCCAGAAAGACGAGCAAACAAGCAGGGCCTTGGCTGAAGTACAGTACTGACTTGGCACTGCTGCCTGGCTTCCTGAATTATTCCAGCTTCGGAGAAGAGAACGCTCCCCTTGCTCCATGCTTTTATTAGAAGTTTCCCTCATAGGCAAAAAAAGGGGAATTAAAAGGGAAAAAAAAATCAAAACTCATGCTAATTTTAGCTCGGTAATTCATCCTCCGTCTGTGTGGGAGGCTGAGATGGCAGCAAAATTCTACAATAAGGCCATTAATCCATGACTGATGTCTGCGTGTGTGTTTGTTTGTCAGTGTATTTTTGTGGTTGTGTGTTATTGTGTGTGTCAGTGTGTGTGTGTGTTTGTGTGTCTGTGTGAGTTTGTGTGTGTCAACTTGTGGATGTGTTTATGCATACATAACACACACACGCACATGTGTACACACACATATATATAATATATATATCACACACACACACACACATATATATATATATATATATACGCTGGGTTCGATCCCAACCTCTGGTCCTGTCTGTGCGGAGTTTGCACATTCTTCCTGTGACCATGTGGGTTTCTACCGAGTGCTCTAGTTTCCTCCCACATTCCAAAGATGTACGGGCTTGTTCATAAGTTCACAGGTCATAGGAGATGAATTAGGCCATTCGGCCCATCGAGTCTACTCTGCCATTCCATCATGGCTGATCTATCTTTCCCCCTCCCACTGCCTCCTCCCCGTATCGCTTACTAACCAAGAACCTGTTAATCTCCACCTTAAAAATACCTAACGACGGCCTCCACAGCCACCTGTGGCAATTATTTCCTCAGATTCACCACCCTCTGACAAACGAAATTCCTCCTCATCTCCTTTCTAAAGGTACGTCCTTTTATGCTGAGGCTCTGCCCTCTAGTCCTAGACTCTACCACTAGCGGAAAATTGCCCCTGGCAATGCAGTAGAGTGGATGCAAAAGCGGGACAACATAGAACTAGTGTGAACGGGCGATCGATGGTCGGTGTGGTTTTGGCAGGCCGAACGGCCTGTTTCCATGCTTTATCTCCAAACTGAACTACACCACCCAGCACCCCGTAACCCAAACCCCCACCACCACCACCACCCACTTCACCACCACCCACTTCACCAGCACCAAGACCAAATCCAACGGCGTGCATCAGGTTTATAAGAGCCGGGCTTTCGGGGAGGGAAAGGAAAGCAGCCGAGAAATCAATGAAATATTTTTCTGGCAAGGACGGCCTCTGAATGCTGGACGCGAGCCCAGCCCTGCACCGAATTTAAACAAACTCCTGTCGCAACCATCTGCTCGACTTAAATAAATCAAACAGTCTGTTGAGCGGGTGGGTGATCAAGTTTCCATCTGTGCAGCAGCCTGCCCGCCCGCCTGGAGCCTACACTTGCAATGAGCAGCCAAATGTCCTGGCAGCCTGCGATCCCTCTCCCCACTGCCTCCCGCCCCCTCCCTCTCTTCTCTCTCCAGGTCTCTCGGTCACTTCCTCAAATTCCTTCAGGAAAACCAAACACCCGTTGTGGAAGCTAGAACCAGGCTGTTATTTTCACAGTTCACTGCAAATTGGGAAGGTGGAGGATGGAGCAAAAATTACCTCCCACCTCATTCCTCCCCAGGTTCTTATTGCCAGTGGACGCTGGATGGGGGGGGGGGGGGGGGTAATTTTTTTTTTTTGGGGGGGGGGGGGATTATGAGTAGGATTGATGGTCTGAAAACCCGTGTGGAATTTCAGGTCTGTTATTTATTGGAAATAAAATACAAGAGGGAAACTAATCAAAGAGACTAATGTTTAAATTCACAGAGTCATCCAGTGTGGAAACAGGCCCTTCGGCCCAACTTGTCCACACTGACAAACATGTCCCATCTACACAAGTCCCACTTGCTCTGTTTGGTCCACATCCCTCCAAATAAACCCGTCCTATCATTTAAAAAAATGCATCAACAGTTTTAAAAGGCCAACCTGGGTTATTCAATGATTGAATGGTTCAATTATACTATATTGTCACATGTACCTAGGTACAATTAAATTATTTGTTTTTGCATACAATCCGATAAAACCATACAGCAGACTTCACCTAGGCAAGTACACAAACAGTCGCCATGTTTCTGGCGCCGACAATGTGGTTAACGTGTCACGGTGTGAAAGAACAGAAGCACTTCTGCTCTCGCCCAACCACCCAATCCTATTGGTGATTTTAGCCAATGCTAGCAAGTTGGGTAACAACCAGTTCTTGGAGAGTCACAACTTCTACATGCAGCATCTGGACAAGCCAGCTTCCTTCGTTGAAGGTGAATCTGAAGACACATCTCCCTCCTCCCCTTTCCCACTCTCCTGCGTGCGCACGATCTCCTCGTTGCCGCGTTAGCCCAAGGCTGCCATACAGTCATACTGCACGGATACAGGCCCTTTGGCCCAACTCCTCCATGCCAACCAAAATGTCCCCATCTAAGCTAGTCCCATCTGCCTCTGTTTGGCCCACATCCTTCCAAACCATTCCCATCCATGTACCTGTCCACGTGTTGTTTAAATGTTGTTATAGTACCTGCCTTGACTACCTGCTCGTTCCATACACCCACAACCCTATATGTGAAAAAGTTGCCCTTCAGGTTCTTAAATCTTTCCCAACTCTCCCATCTTCCCGACATCTCCAGCACACAATAGACAACGGATCTTGTCCTCGACAACATTCTGAATACACACTTATCCAAAGTTCAACTGCTACCTTGCCAGAGATGGTCTAACACACACCTTTTATACGGCAGATGACACGAAGCTGGGGGGAAGTGTTAGCTGTGAGGAGGATGCTAGGAGGCTGCAAGGTGACTTGGATAGGTTGGGTGAGTGGGCAAATACATGGCAGATGCAATATAATGTGGATAAATGTGAGGTTATCCACTTTGGTGGCAAGAACAGGAAAGTAGACTATTATCTGAATGGTGGCCGATTAGGAAAAGGGGAGATGCAATGAGACCTGGGTGTCATGGTACACCAATCATTGAAAGTAGGCATGCAGGTGCAGCAGGCAGTCAAGAAAGCAAATGGTATGTTAGCATTCATAGCAAAAGGATTTGAGTATAGGAGCAGGGAGGTTCTACTGCAGTTGTACAGGGTCTTGGTGAGACCATACCTGGAGTATTGCGTCCAGTTTTGGTCTCCTAATCTGAGGAAAGACATTCTTGCCATAGAGGGAGTACAGAGAAGGTTCACCAGAGTGATTCCTGGGATGGCAGGACTTTCATATGAAGAAAGACTAGATAGTCTTGTACTCACTAGAATTTAGAAGATTGAGGGGGGATCTTATAGAAACGTACAAAATTCTTAAAGGGTTGGACAGGCTAGATGCAGGAAGATTGTTCCCGCTGTTGGGGAAGTCCAGAACAAGGGGTCACAGTTTAAGGATAAGGGGGAAGTCTTTTAGGATGGAGATGAGAACAATTCTAATTTTTAGAATTTAGAGTGGTGAATCTGTGGAATTCTCTGCCACAGAAAGTAGTTGAGGCTAGTTCATTGGCTATATTTAAGAGGGAGTTAGATGTGGCCCTTGTGGCTAAAGGGATCAGGGGGAATGGAGAGAAGGCAGGTACAGGATACTGAGTTGGATGATCAGCCATGATCATATTGAATGGCAGTGCAGGAAGGGCTGAATGGCCTACTCCTGCACCTATTTTCTATGTTTCTATGTTTCTATAATGACTCAGGAGACCATGGTTCTGTACATCCCCTGCTTAGAACGTGACAATGAAATGTTACATCAGCACATGCCCATTAATGGGACACACAATATACTATAATTGATACAATAATAATTTGAAATATTTGATAACCATACCATAATAGTGCTAAACAAAAGTAGGAGACAAAAGTGAAAATATTGGAGTCCAGTAGCATCTGTGTTGAAGGACACAGGGTTTATCTTTCAGATCAATGACCAACACTCGATGAAAGATTGTTGAACCAAATCATTCACTTTTGTTTCTCTCCATGGATGCTGCCTGACCAGCTGAGTATCTTCAGTATTTTCTGTTTTTATTTCAGATTTCCAACATAGAACAGGAACAGGGCTATTGGCCCACAATATCAGCGCCGAACATGATCAGCAAAATAAACTAATCTTACCTGCCTGCACATGATCCATATCCCTCCATATCCATGTGCCTATCCAAAAGTCTTTTAAGTGCCACAGTCATATCTGCCTTCACCACCACCTGCGGCAGTGCATTCCAGGCACCCACCACCTTCTGTGTAAAAGAAACTTGCCCTGCAAATCTTCTTTAAACTTGGCCCCTTTCACTTTAAAGCTATGCCCTCCAGTCTTTGAGATTTCCACCCTGGGAAAAAAAGTTTCTGATGTACATATCAATCAGACATTAAATGCTGGTGGAACTCAGCGAGTCAGGCAGCATCTCTGGAGAAAAGGAATAGGTGCCATTTTTGGTCAGAACCCTTCTTCAGGAGTCTGAAGAAGGGTTCTGACCCAAAACATCACTTATTCCTTTTCTCCAGAGATGTTGCTTGAGTTGCTGGGTGACACCAGCATGTTTGTGTCTATCTTTGATGTAAACCGGCATCTGCAGTTCCTTCCTACTCTATATATTAGTCACTCACACATATTCTACATATATGTATGTGTATGTATAAGAAGGAACTGCAGATGCTGGTTTAAACCGAAGACAGACACAAAAAGCTGGAGTAATTCAATGGGACAGGCAGCATCTCTGGAGAGAAGGAAGTGTGTGTGTGTGTGTGTGTGTGTGTGTGTGTGTGTGTGTGTTTATATATATACATTTTATATATCTATATACTATTAAAAGTCTCGACTTGTTTGTCTGTCTGTGATTTCAGGAGCTACGGCAAAATGGTACACGGTAGCGCTGAAATATTTGCAGAATCTTACTCAGCTCTTTCCCGTCGTCGGTCTTGTCAGGTTTCCTTCAGATTAGATGTTATATTTTCACAGTATTGTTTTTAAGGTTTAAAAAAAACAACTTTAACAAGATTTTTAGTGTTAAAATCTTTCCTGCCAGCTACCAACAAACTTTGATACAAAGTTGCAATACAGGAACACTGTGCTTCCAGCAACTTTTCACCTGAATGGGATCTCACAGTCCTCCACCTGACATTTGCAACAATGTTGCTATCATACAACACTTACTCCAGCTCCTGGCAGGACAGGAGGGGGAGGGTGAATTGGTATTGGAATTGGGGAAGTGCAATTGGAATTCTTTTTTAAGTCGTGCTGGGGGAGGCAGGGGAGTGCTGAAATCTCACGTTTGGCAAAGTTGGGGGAACCACGGGGGGTTAGTGATGCAATATTGCGTTGGGTAATGGGTTACGTTGGGGGACCAGGCCTCCCGTGTGACGGGGACTCAACGAGTACCAGTTGGTCTAGTATATATATATATATATAAATATGTGTATATATATGTGTGTACAAATGTGTATATATGTATGTATATATATATATAATTTATTGTGTGTGTACGTATATATATATATACACACACACACACATAAACACATATACTTCCATCAAGTATCCCTTTTTGCTATTCTAATTTGATTTTGCTGCCTGGAGAGTTTCCAGCATTCACTGTTTATTCCAGACTTCCTGCAGTATGTTGCATTTACACCTCCATCCCTGAACTTAAACGCCAGCCAGAGATTTTCCTGCCTTCTCTCTCCTTCATGCTAAGTGTCAACTCATCACCCATTCTCCCACAGAGCCTTCAGAGACTCCCCCCTCTGTGCTAACAGCAGCTTACAAACACGATAGCTGGCCGGACCAATAAAGAAAGATCAGTTCGCTGGCTCCAATGTCTTATTTTTAGTTTGATTGTCACACTAATTTACACAGACTGCAACATGATACAGTGACGTCTACTTCCATGACCAGCTCAAAGCAGGGCAGGCTCCAGACTGGAGCAGTCAATGTCTGGACGAGTTGTAGTCACCTGAGAGAGGCAAGAAAGAATTTTCCAAAGTGCTTTTCCAAGATTAACCCTGCATTTCTATCAGGACTTCTGCCACATGATTACATGACTCTTGGAGGCTAAAGTTTGGGTCTGATCGTCAAGCCTTCCTTGTGCGGGGCTGCCTTGATGGACCTCCTGCATAGCAGTTCGTGGCTTTCATGTAATTACCCACATGAACAGTTTCCCCCTCGTTCCCACAATGACAGCTTCAGTCGAGGTTTTAGAAAGGAGTGAAATTTGTGAGGTGCATGACCATTAAAACTAAATGACCATTACATAAAACAAAAAATTATGGGCAAGAATAGACCTTCTCGGGGCAAGAGGCTCTGTGTTTACCCAAACTATTCCTCTTGTGATTTTGTACGCCTCTATAAGATCACCCCTCATCCACCTGCGCTCCAAAGAATAGAGTCCTAACCTGCTCAACCTCAGGCCCTCGAGTCCTGGCAACATCCTCGGAAATTTTCTCTGCACCCTTTCTAGCAGGATTCTACCTGTTCGACTTAATGTCTAGACACAAGGAATTGTTGATGCTGGGATCTTGCGTGGAACTCAAAGTGCTGAAGTAACTCAGCGGGGTTACTTTGGAGAACACGGACAGTTGAGTTGAGGGTATGTGCTCTGGAGACCTGCAGTCTGAAGAAAGGTCCTGCCCCAGAACGTCGCCTGTCCATGTCCAGCACAGATGCTGCTTGGCCTGCTGAGTTCCTCCAGTGTTTTACGTTCTACCACTGAATGTCCAACTCATCTACTAACCTCAATCGTACACCAGGCAAGATTACAGTCTTGTGGCCTTTCCAAGGCAGTGCACAGTTGAATCATGGATACGTTTTAGTTTTAGTTTTAGAGATACAGCGCGGAACCAGTCCCTTTGGCCCACCGAGTCTGCACTGACCAGCAATCCCCGCACACTAACATTATGCGACACACATTAGGGACAATTTACACGTATACCAAGCCAATTTACCTACAAACCTGTACGTCTGTGGAGTTTGGGAGGAAACCAAAGATCTTGGAGAAAACCCACACGTCACGGGGAGAATGTACAAACTCCGTACAGACAGCACCCGTAGTCGGTGTCGAACCCGGGTCTTCAGCGCTGCAAGCGCTGTAAGGCAGCAACTCTACCGCTGTGCCACCGTGCCGCCCTTGTTCTGGACTCTGCAGTCACGCTTCAACCCCGGATCCAAATTTGCTGTCAATTGAGCCAAGTTGACACTGACCACTTCTGAAGAGGGACTGACCTTTTGTAAGACTAGGCTGAATACAGTACCACTGTAATAGCAAATAAAATGAGTGTACATGACCACATTGAAAAATCCCACAGCGGTTTCTCATATCACAAGAATGCAAAACGCTGCGGATGGAGACACAAGTAACTGCAGATGCTGGAATCTTCAGCATAACACAAAGTGCTGGAGGAACTCAACGAGTCAAGCAGCATCTGTGGAGGGAATGTTCAGGTGATGTTTTGGGTCGGGACCCTTCTAATGTGGCATGTCACTGTGGTCATGACGCGACTGGATTTTCATTAAAAAAAACTCAATGGTTTACCAATGCCCTTGGGAAAGGAATTTTTTCATCTTTGTACACTTTAGTTCAGTTTATTTTAATTTAGTTTGGTTTAGTTCAGTTTTAGTGATACAGTGTGGGAACAGGCCCCCGACCCACCGAGTCCTTGCCGACCGTACAATTGTTCTATCCTGAACTCTAGTGACAATTTACAGTAGCCAATTAATCTACAGACCTGCACGTCTTTAGAATGAAGGAGGAAACCGGAGAAACCCATATTGACAGCGCCCGTAGTCAGGATCGAACCCGGGTCCCTAGGGTAGTAACTCTACCGCTGCATTACTGTGCCGCCCTATTGTTCCCAGCACCACTGCTGCTTCACAGGCTGGGAACTCTTTCATGTATTTAGTTCAGTATTCTCACCCCCTGAGTTCCTCCAGCACTTTGTGACAATCCTGAGATGCTGCATGTCTGAATCTCCCCGTTACCAAACACTTTAATTCCCCTTCCCATTCCCATACTGACCTTTCTGTCCTGGGCCTCCTCCAGAGTCAGAGTGAGGCCCAACACAAATTGGAGGAACAGCACCTCATATTTTGCTTGGGCAGCCTGCAACCCAGCGGTATGAATATGGATTTCTCTAATTTCAAATAACCCTTGCATTCCCTCTCTCCCCTCATCCAGCATTTTGTGTCTATCATCGGTGTAAAGCAGCATCTGCAGTTCCTTCCTGTATATAATTCCTACGCAGGTTAATTGAGCAGAAAAGCTTATCTCTCTACAGATGCAGCTTGGCGACCTGAGTATTCACAGATTTCTGTATTTATTTCTAACCTCACGGCTGGGACCCGTCAAATTATTTGGAGATAAGTACTTGCTTCGTCTTTGTGGATCAAGAACACATGTTTGCTCTGAAACAAGTTAAACTCTCACTATACCGTGCCAATTGATGGGCTTCCAAATAGTTTTGTTATAATGAAGTAATGCAGAATGTTCTTAACTATGCGGTGTTAACCAAACTATTCTGGGACCCTAATTTCCACTGGTTCCTAATCGCCACAGGCTCCAGAATGTTGAATATGGTGTCATTTCCCTTTATTTGAGAGATACAGCAAGGAAACAGACCCTTCGGCCCACCGGGTCCATGCCGACCAGCGATCACCCACACACTAGTTCTATCCGACACACTATGGACAATTTTACAGAAGCCAATTCACCTACAAACCTGCACGTCTTTGGAATGTGGGAGGAAGGGAGAATGTACAAACTCCACAGAGACAGCACCCGTAGTCAGGATTGAACCCGGGTCTCAGGCACTGCAAGGCAGCAACTCTACCGCTGCGCCACTAAACTAAACTAATGTAACATCATCCGACTCCGACCCAAAACATGGCCTATCCATTCCCTCCCCGGATCCTGCCCGAGTTCCTCCAGCTCTGTATGTTTTGACCTCTTCTGGGCAGTTCATCTGAATAAACGCTCTTGTCCTTGACTTTGTTTCCGCTAGGCCAGACCATTCCAAGTGAAGCTCATTTGCAGCACCATCTGAATATTCATAAACCAAATACTGAGGGGGGAAAATTATAGTGCCAGGTTTAATAAACAAATTAATTTGCCTGATCATCTAAAAATTCACAAACCAAATATTTCATGGAAGTGCAAATCTTCTTCACTTCCTCACCCCTACCCTCTTCCACTTCCAGTGCCAACCATTCCACTGATGGCTGCCTACCCTCTCAGCTCGGCTCTTGAATGGAAACCTCGTGCCCCTCTCTCCTTCACACCTGCCCCTCGGCCAAGCTTTTAGCCTCCTATGTTAATACCTCCTAACATGGAGTGGTGTCAGGTCTTGTTTGAGGAAGCGCCGCGATATTGACCCACCTTAGAGGCTCCTCGTGAACGAGTGCTGTTGTCATGCTTCAGATCTCATTAGCTGTGCCAGACCCACAGACCAAATCAAGAGAGAAAGTCGGCTCTGAACACCTGGTGGATCACTAACCCCCACCGCCAGCTGTCCAAACCCTTGTGGATCACTTGACATGTTCAAGCTCTATAATGGTATCACTGTTGGAATCAGTGTAATGTACTGGCACTCCCATCCAGACTGCTACCACCTGCTAGAAGCAAAAAAAACTTGTGTAGGAAGGGTAGCTATAGCATGGTCTCTGTGTTAGGTGTGTAGTTGATCGTTTCAGCCATGCCTGCTTCACGTATAACTTGCAGCTCGGATGAAATAATGCGGGCAATGCAGACAATTATCCATCAAAAGGCACAAAGCTGTATTTCCTGCGGATATATAACGGTGGCACAGCCCTTATTTCCATGGGGCAGCACAGTGGCACAGTGGTAGAATTGCTGCCTCACAAAACCAGAGACCCGGGTTTGATCCCGTCTATAGATGCTGTCTGTACGGAGTTTGTACGTTCTCCTCGTGACTGCGTGGATATTCTCCGGGTGCTCCGGTTTCCTCCCACATCCCAAAGACGTACAGGTTTATAGGTTTGAGAAGGAACTGCAGATGCTGGAAAATCGAAGGTAGACAAAAATGCTGGAGAAACCCAGTGGGTGAGGCAGCATTTATGGAGCGAAGGAAATAGGCAATGCAATAGGCAATGAAAATAGGCAATAGGCAATGAAAATAGGCAATGAAGAATCCCTTCTTCAGACTTAACTGGCATCTGTAAATTGCCCCGATTGCGTGGGAGGTGCATGAGAAAGTGGGATAACAATCTGGCACATGTGGAGACATTAGGGCAGGGGGACAGGGAGACAGAACAGGTAGTTTGTACGCACACCTTAAACAGGGGAGAATCAGTAAAGATAAGGTGGAGATTCCAGAGCTCAGGAGCCGCAGCATCAAGAGAAACAATTGTAGGTACGTGAAGATCTACAAGGTGGATTCTACAAGGTATTTGGAAGCAATAGACAACAGGTCGAGTGCAAGCCTTCCTCCCTCAACTCTTTATAATTGTTTAGGAAGGAACTGCAGATGCTGGTTTACACCAAAGATAGACACAAAATCCTGGAGTAACTCAGCGGGGCTGGCAACATCTCTGGACAGAAGGAATGGGTGGTGTCTGAAGAAGGGTCTCGACCCGTAATGTCACCCAATCCTTCTCTCCAGAGATGCTGCCTGTCCCGCTGAGTTACTCCTGCCTTTTGTGCCTATTTTCTTTATAATTGTTTATTCAAATACAATTTAAACTAACCTTCAGGTATTGTTTCCGTAATTGGGATTCCCTGCCAATTGTAAAATAATATTTTAGACATAAGGAACCACAGTTGCTGCTTTATAATCTGGAGTAACTCAGCGGGTCACGCAGCATCTCTGGAGGACATGAATAGGCGATGTTTCGGGTCGGGACCCTTTTCAAAATGTCGTCGATCCGTCAGACCCTGACCCACTGAGTTACTCCAGCACTTTGTGTCTTTCTTTGGTATAAACCAGCATCTGCAGTTTTTCATTTCTACCTGAGTTACTCCAAGGCTTTGGGTAAAAGAATATACTTGTGGAACAAAACCTAAAATAGTTCAATTCTTGGAGCTTATTTAAAAGTTGCGTCATAAATCAGCACAGAGTAGATTTACTCAGCTCTTTAAGTACAAGGCAATTTGAAAGAACAGTGGGCTATTTTTCTCAGTCGGTTTGCACTTTGAATGAAATGGAAATGGAATCCCAGATACCTACTGCAGAGGAAACTGGCTATTTAGTCTTTTGTATAAAGAAAGGACAGCTTTGAAACTAACTGAACTCCCCTGTTCTCATTCCAAAACACATAGGCTACAGATCATAACATTTTTATCCAAGTGCATAAGTGCGAGAGGCAGAATTAGATCATTCGCCCCATCAAGTCTACTCCGCCATTCAATCATGGCTGATCTATCTTTCCCTCTCGACCCCATTCTACTGCCTTCTCCCCATAACCCGTGACGCCCTTACTAATCTTCCTTATTGAGGCAATGCGAGTTTCTGCCTCGATTACTCCTCAGGCAGAGAATTCCCAAAGCCCCAAACTTTGATGCATTTTCTATCTTCACCCGCCCCTCAGCCTCCTGCTCTCCGAGGAATAAAGTCCGAATGCAAGTAATACAACAATAAGTCTAATCTCAGCACCTGGGTGGAATTCCTCTTGAATGTATTAAACAACATTCAAGCCAGCTGAAGAACACATGGAGTACATCTGATCCAGAAAAGTTGGCTGCCAGGCAGATTGCAATGCAGAGTTGCTGGATACTAATTGGCTTCCACTGTTAGTGCATGGGCTTGTTTCAGTCTGCTTATAGATGAACAAGAATGTGAAGGTTTTAACGGAAAACACAGCCACTCTATTTGAGGGGATAGAAGTTGGCAAAATAATGAACAAGAGCAGCTTGAGAGGAACTAAAAGATTTGAAAGGCAAGTTCCTTGAGCATTAAATTTTTGAATGGGGAAAAGTTAAATAGGAAATGCAGCAGATTGATTGTTTGGAAGTGGTGAGCCACATTTCTCCAAGTATGGAACGCATTCCTTTGTGTTAGGAAATGCAATTAGAGAGGGAAGTGCTTGGTCACAGAGGTTTGGTGGACAATAAGGACAAGCGGACTTCTTCCCCGTTTGCTTTCCACTCTGGATCCCAAGGGAATTCCATGCAGGGACGGAAGTAGTTTCCACAGGATGTTAGTTTTGTTTGACCGGAAGCAGATTTCCCCATTGGAAGGCACTGGGATTGACCCGATCACAGCCGTGTGGGAGTGGGTGTGTCTGGAGATGTTATGTTGCAGCTGCACAAGACTTTGGAGAGGCCGCATTTGGAGCACAGGTCCACCCCCAATTTTCCGGCACATTTGTTTTCCAGAGCCTTTCCGGATTATCCATTTTTCCGGACCAACGGAGGTCAAATGACAATACACCCCTGGCCCACTAATAACACCCATCCCATTTTTCTAAAGCACCACACAGTGCCAGAAACCTATAAAAAGGTATCTGGCAGCAGGAGAGAGGGGCTCGCTGGTGCATCTTGCTAGTCGTGAGTGGGGTCCGAAGCCGGGGCTCTAAACGATCGAGGAGCCGGTGGGAGCCGGGGATGGGTCGGCAGATCATTCCATTCATATTCAGTTGACAATGCCCTCTATCACGATGCAGGGAATTTCAACTGAGTTCTCGTAATTTTATCGGGAATAGAGGGATGGGGACACACTATCATATGCCGGAAAATTGATGTCCAACCTGTATTGTGTTCAGTTTTGGTCACCCGGTTACAAGTATTAAGGTGGAAAGAGCGCAGAGAAGATTTTTGGAAGACGTTCCAGGGACTTGAGGGCTTGAGCTACAAGGAGAGGTTTGGCAAGATAGGACTTTATTCCCTGGAGCATATGAGGATGAGGGGTGATCTTATGGAGGTGTATAAGATCATGATGGGGAATACATAGAGCAGATGCACAGAATCTTTTACCCAGAGTAGGGGAAACAAGAACTAAGGGACATTGGTTTAAGGTGAGAGGAGAAAGATTTAATATGAACTGAGGGGAAGCTGTTTCAAGGAACAGAATTAGGCCATTCGGCCCATCATGTCTACTCCACCATTCAATCATGGCTGATTTATCTCTCCCTCTCAACCCTAACCTCCTGTTTCTATCCATAACCCCTGACATCCTTTACTAATCAAAGATTTGTCAACCTCTGCTTTAAAAATCCCCAATGACTTGGTCTCCACAGCTATCTGCGGTAATGAATTCCACAGATTCACCATCTCCTGAATAAATAAATGTCTTCTCATCTCCTGTCTAAAGACATGTCCTTTTATTCTGGAGCTATAGCCACTAGTCCTAGACTCTCCCACCAGTGGAAACATCCTCTCCACATTCACTCCATCCAGGCCTTTCACTTTTCGGTAAGTTTCAATGAGTTCCCAATTGTGTATGCATTGGTGATCATTTTCCAATATTCTATAGATTCTAGATCAGATCCTGTGGATTGGAGGGTAGCTAATGTTATCCCACTCTCTAAGAAGGGAGGGAGAGAGAAAGCAGGGAATTATAGACCAGTTAGCCTGACATCAGTGGTGGGGAAGATTCTGGAGTTGATTATAAAATTTGAAATAGTGGCGCATTTGGATAGCAGTAACAGGACCCGTCCAAGTCAGCATGAATTTACAAAGGGGAAATCATACTTGACTAATCTTCTGGAATTTTTTGAGGATCTAACAAGTAAAATGGACAGGGGAGAGCCAGTTGATGTAGTGTATCTGGACTTTCAGAAAGCCTTTGATAAGGTCCCACACAGGAGATTAGTGGGCAAAATTAGAGCACGTGGTATTGGGGGTAGGGTATTGACATGGATAGAAAATTGGTTGGCATACTGGATACAAAGAGTAGGGATTAACGGGATAAGAGCAGGCAGTGACTAGTGGGGTGCCGCAAGGCTCGTTGCTGGGAGCGCAGCTAAAGACAATATACATTAATGATTTAGATTAAGGAATTAAAAGTAACATTAGCAAATTTGCAGATGACACAAAGTTGGGTGGCAGTGTGAACTGTGAGGAGGATGCTATGAGGAAGCAGGGTGACTTGGACAGGTTGGCTGAGTGGGCAGATGCATAGCAGATGCAATATTAAGTGGATATATGTGAGGTTATCCACTTTGGTGGCAAGAACAGGAAGGCAGATTATTACCTGAATGGTGTCAGGTTAGAAAAAGGGGAAGTACGAGACCTGGAAGTGAAGAAAGTTAATGGTATGTTCACCTTCATAATGAGAAGAGTTGAGTATAGGAGCAAAGAGGTCCTTCTGCAGTTGTACAGGGCCCTGTTGAGACCACACCTGGAGTACTGTGTGCAGTTTTGGTCTCCTAATTTGAGGAAGGACATTCTTGCTATTGAGGGAGTGCAGCTTAGGTTCACGAGGTTAATTCCCGGAATGGTGGGACTGTCATATCATGAAAGAATGGAACGACTGAGTTTGTAGTCACTGGAATTTAGTAGGATGAGAGGGGATCTTATAGAACCGTATAAGGTTATTAAGGAATTTGACACCCTAGATGCAGGAAACATGTTCCCAGTGTTGAGGGAGTTCAGAACCAGGGGCCACAGTTTAAGAATAAGGGGTAGGCCATTTAGAACTGAGAGCTGTGAATTTGTGGAGTTCTCTGGCTCAGAAGGCAGTGGAGGCCAATCCACTGGATGTATTCAAAAGAGAGTTAGATATAACTCTTTGGGCTAGCAGAATAAGGGGATATGGGGAGAAGGCAGGAACGAGGTACTGATTGTGGATGATCAACCATGATCACATTGAATGGCGGTGCTGGCTCTAAGGGCCGAATGGCTTGCTCCAACACCAATTTTCTATGTATCTATGTCCCCTCTCTCATCTTTCTAAACTCCAGCGAGTGCAGGACCAGTGCCGTCAAATGCTCATATGTTCATTGCTGGTCACACCATCTATGAGTTCAACAGCATCGAAACATGTAACTTATTCTTAAACTATCACCTGCTATATTACTGATGATTAGTATAGAGACCAGACTGTGGTCTGTTCAAAAACAATAGGAGGGACACATTCCTGTGTGGCCAAAAGATTAACCGTCAAAACAATGTATAGGTGGTATCTGAGTCACATCTTCCCAGTATGATGTTTGACTTGATTTGCCCCCATTGCCTGGCTGTCCATAGAAATGGCCCTTGGATTTTGCAGTGATTTTACTCTTAGAAAAGCAGGACAAAGAGTCACTCATGCAAACTGGCAAGACAGGGATTTGGAACGGACGTTAGCAAGTTCCTTCCGTAAACACTGGCTTTCACAGCACAGAAGAAAGTGATCACTTCTCCTCCCGTGACCTGCTCTAGACGTTTACCACAACAATCCAAAATTAATCCCTCAGCCCTGCTCTCCCCTGCTGCGAGCACTCGGATCCATCTCTTCTTCACACATCTGAGCTCTTTTCCTTAAGGTGAGAGGGGCAAAGTTTAATGGAGATGGGGGTTTTTTCACACAGGGGGTGGTGGGGGCCAGGATCGCACTGTAGGGGTGGTGGTGGAGACGGGGGCCTGTTTGGTGTTGAAGGGGCTTTTAGATAGTCACATGGAATGAAGGGATATTGATCTTGTGCAGGCAGATGAGGTTAGCTCATGTGTAGGAACGAACCGCAGATGTTGGTTTACACCGAAGATAGACACACAATGCTAGAGTAACTCAGCGGGTCAGGCAGCATCATTTCACCAGGAGAGATGGAGAAAAGATGGAGTTACTCCATATTAAAGCAGCATTGAACCGCTGGAATATTTGCAAGATTCACAGTTCCTCTTCTGTAGCTCGTGCTAGCCATGAGCATGCTGAGCGTGGAGGGAACTGGCTACACAGATTATTTATTTGGGTTCAGGCTACAATCCTAACCAAATAAGAAAGCAAGTCATCCATACCCTTTTCAAATTTTATAAGAAAAGATGAATAACTCATTAGTACAAAAAACTGAAAATAAACCTCCATTTGTCAATCCAATCTTGGGAATAGCATCATGCTCAGAGTCACAAAGGCCCCTGCCAATAAATTCCTCAAGCAGTTGAAATTCTGCGGTAAAGCTGACACCATCTTGTGAGCACAAGTATTTGAATGCTGGCCTTTACAAGCATATTTTATGGGGGGGGAACGCAGCCCCCAGGGACCTACCCAGCTGTATGTGAAGTGACAGTGACTGCATACATACACGATCAAGAAGCAATCTGATCGTTCCAGGTGGAAGTCTCCAGTACTGGCGAAGATGATTGGACCCACATCTGGTTTTCCGGCCTCAGCAAGGACACCAAATCAGGACAATTCCTCCAAACTTATATTTGGGGTCTTTGTGGGGGAGGAAGTGGGCAGGGTGGGGGGGTGCAGTGCAGGGAAGGACGCAATCTCCAATTATAGAAGCTGATCTTCGAAGATCAGTGGTGCAGCGTTGGAGTTCCTGCATTACAGCGCCAGAGACCCGGGTTCAATCCTGACTGCTGGTGCTGTCTGTACAGTGTTTGTACTTTCTCCCCGTGACCGCGTGGGTTTGGCATCATGAGCTGAAGGGCCTGTTCCTGTGCTGTACTGTTCTATGTCCTGTTCAAGATAGCAAAGATGCCGTCCTTTAAAGCAGATGAGCATTCAAGGGTTCAAAGCCTGAAATTGCTTCTCCCCCAAGCCCACCTGCCCCTGTTATGTATTTTCTCAATTACAATCTGAAGCAACGAGTTTTTGCTTGTAAATAATCAACATGATTTCATTATTTTTCCTTTTGGATTTCTGCCCTCTTTCGTCCCCAGATTACACCCTCTGGTCCAACAAAGGATTAAAAAAACAGAGCCGTTACCGCTGCACCCTTTGATATACCAATGACCTCTGAGTTAACACCTAGTTTACAGCACCCTTGTTAACAGAACAGCTGTATAAAAGCACTCAGTAACATGCCCCTCACTAGAACATGGTTTCTGTACAATTTTCAAGTACAGCATTATGAGGAAGGTCAACAGTACTAAGACGTGAGCCAACACATAATGACCCTTTCATTGGCTTTACACCTGGGGAGTCCACAGAGAAGAAAAATTATTCTCGCGCCAATTCAGGAGAGACAGATGAAGCTGTGATAATACCTTTACCCAGCAACCCCCTTCAACAGCTAACTGGCCTTGACAAATGTTGTGCTATGGTTCTGGCACCTCCACTAGCCGAGGGAAACCACATCATTCCATGTTTTTCACTGTATAATTGCGTCTTGGTAATGGTTTTATTCAACACATGCAAGGATTTAACTTTGATCACGTGGGTTCAACTGGGAATTTTAACCTTCTACCCCTTCTCATTCCAGCTCTCTGAACATTTCACTTCCCCAAGTCACTTTACTCCTGCAATGCAAGATACAAGATGTCGGAGCAGGAGAGTGTCTCTTGGCCCTTGGGCCTGTTCTACTATTCATTAAGAATACTTTTAGGCCCCAACTCTACTCTCCTTGCCTCTCCTTGGCCTCTCCACAAGCCAAAAATCTCTCCCCCCCAGCCTTTGATATAGATTCAGTCCCCTCAGCTCTCTGGGGTAGAGAATTCCAAAGATTCAGAATTCCTCATAGAACAGCTATATTTAAGAGGGAGTTAGATGTGGCCCTTGTGGCTAAGGGGATCAGAGGGTATGGAGAGAAGGCAGGTACGGGATACTGAGTTGGATGATCAGCCATGATCATATTGAATGGAGGTGCAGGCTCGAAGGGCCGAATGGCCTACTCCTGCACCTAATTTCTATGTTTCTATGTTAACAGTACAGGGACGGCATGGTGGCGCAACGGTAGAGTGCCGGAGACCTGGGTTTGATCCTGACTACGGGCAGTGTCTGTACGCTGTTTGTACGTTCTCCCCGTAACATGCGTGGGTTTTCCCCGGGTGCGCTGGTTTCCTCCCACACTCCAAAGACGTTCAGGCTTGTAGGTTAATTGGCTTGGAAAAATAGTAAATTGTCCCTGGTGCGTATAGGATAGTGTTCGTGTGCAGGGCTCGCTGGTTGGTGCGGACTCAGTGGGCCGAAGGGCCTGTTTCCACTCTGTATCTCCAAACTAAACAAGAACAGACCCTTAGGCCCACAATGTGTGAATTGGCTCCTGTAGATTGTAAATTGTCCCCACTGTCCAGGGTGATCACTGGTCGGCACGGACTCGGTGGGCCGAAGGGCCTGTTCCACCTTGAATCTCTAAAGTCTAAAGTCTAGACACCCTTGTTTTACCCGGCTGAGCACATACTACGATGGTACTTGCCCCACCGTAACCCACCTTGGAGCAGCCTAGTGTGGAAAGCCAGAGAATGCTGTCAGCTCACGCATGGCAATACGTTTTGCCTCCAACAGCAACACATGGAAAAGCTAATAATTCAAATCATTTCTTCTCTGAAAACCCTGCTGTTTTCTCTTCGCCGCAGCTTCCCTGTTATGTTGGCAACAGGCTGGCCTGTCAGGAACTGCATGGAGTTCCCAATAAATAAATTAAACCACAAAATGTGTTGGAAGGACTTCTCTCCTCCCCGGCCCTGCAGAAATAGCAGCCGTCGCCTGCAGTGAGCTCCGGCTTGAAGCCCTGCGGCCCGGCGGCAGGAAACACAAAACAGTCAGGGACTCTCTGCTCCGCAGGAGATGGCTGAGAGTGTGATCTAGTGCAGCCCTTCAAAACAATAACAAACAAAATAAGAACCTAAGGAAAAGAATTAGGAGTAGGCCATTCAGCCCCTCAAGACTGTTCCACCATTCAAAATGATCAGGGCTCCTCGGACCGAAGTAGGGCAGCACGGTGGCACAGCATTGGAGTTACTGCCCAACAGTGCCAGAGACCCAGGTTCGATCCTGACTACGGGTGCTGTATGGAGTTTATACGTTCTCCCTGTGGCCACATGGGTTTTCTCCGGGTGCTCCAGTTTCTTCCCACACTCCAAAAACGTACAGGTTTGTAGAATAATTGCCTTTGGTAATGTTGTAAATTGTCCTCCGTGTTTAGGATGGTGCTAGTGCGTATGGGGTGATCATTCGGACACGGTGGACAGAAAGGCCCGTTTCCACGCAGCATCTCTAAATGTCTAAAGGTTCCCGCCCCATGTTCTCCAGAGACCTGCTGCATTGTGCCTGATATCATGGCTTTTCTTCTACCTCAATTTCATTTCCGTGTCCTAGTCCCCTACACTAGAGCTTGATGGGTGAAGTGGAAGTAGATTTTCCATATCATTTGGGGGAGGTGGGGGGGGGGGGGGAGATGTAAAAACTAGGGATCATAAAGCAGAGAATCGTGGAGAAATTACTTCGCCCACAAGAATGTTTAAGAAAGAACTGCAGATGCTGAAAAAATCGAAGTTGACAGAAATGCTGGAGAAACTCAGCTGTTGAGGCAGCATCTATGGAGCGAAGGAATAAGCGACGTTTCGGGTTGAGACCTTTCTTCAGACTGATGTGGGGGGGGGGGGGGACCCCCTCCCCCCCCCCTTAATACAATAAAACGTACTTATAATTGTGCCTGTCTGAATTGTACGCAAAACAAAAAATGTCACCACATCCAGCTACATGTGACATTAAAGCACCATTGAGCCATTAACCTTGTCAGCTGAATGGTGTGTTCTCTGTCATAAATCCTCTATAACTGCTGATTCTGCTTAACCCGTGGAACGACCTGCTGGGGGTTGATAGACGCAAAAACAACTGCAGCAGGATTTTAAGCACAAGACTGCAGGAAATTGAAGAGAATTGTGGACATTGCCCAGACCAACACACAAACCAACCTCCTTTGCATCGACTTAATCTGCACTTCACGTTGCCTCGGCAAGAGTCTCACACTGACCGATCATTCCTTCTCCCATCAGGCAAGAGGTACATAAGTGTGAAAATGCACACTCCAGATTCAGGGACAGTTTCTTCACAGCTGTTATCAGGCAACCAAACCATCCTATGAACAACTAGAGAGTGGTCCTAGGCTACTACCTATCTCATTGGAGACCCTCGGACTATCTTTAATTGGTCTTTAATGTACTTTACTATGTACTGAACGTTATCCCCTTTATCATGTGGGTGGCTCCATTGTAATCATGTACAGTCTTTCCACTGACTGGTTAGCACACAACAAAAAGCTTTTCACCGAAGATAGACACAAAATGCTGGAGTAACCGAGCGGGAAAGGCAGCATCTCTGGAGAGAAGGAATGGATGATGTTTCGGGTCGAGACCCTTTTTCAGACCCTTCTGGTCTCGACCCGAATCGTCACCCATTCCTTCTCTCCAGAGATGCTACCTGTCCCGCTGAGTTACTCCAACATTTTGTGTCTATCTTTCGTTTAAATCAGCATCTGCAGTTCCTTCCTACACAAAAAGCTTTTCTCTGTACCTCAGTACACGTGACAATAAACAAAACTAATTACTAACTGTCGTTCTCTCTGAACAGTTTTGGCAAGCAGAGTCTATAAACTAGTTGGGGGTTACACAAAAAGCTGGAGAAACTCAGCGGGTGCAGCAGCATCTAAGGAGCGAAGGAGATAGGCGACGTTTTGGGTCGAGACCCTTCTTCAGACTGGTCAGGGATCAGGGAAATGAGAGATATAGACGGGGATGTGGAGAGATAAAGACCCGAAACGTCGCCTATCTCCTTCGCTCCTTAGATGCTGCTGCACCCGCTCAGTTTCTCCAGCTTTTTGTGTAACCCTCGATTCTTCAGCATCTGCAGTTCCTTCTTTAACTCTATAAACTAGTTCAAGCCTTTAGATTTTTTAATTTCTATGGCTTTGGCGATACAGCGTGGAAACAGGCCCTTCGGCCCAGCCAGTCCGCGCCGGCCAGTGATCGCCCTGTACACTAACACTACACTACTCACTAGGAACAATTTAACAATCCACAAAAGCCAATTAACCTACAAACTTGTACGTCTTTGGAGTGTGGGGGGAAACCGGAGGACCTGGCGAAAACCCACACGGTCACAGGGAGAACGTACAAACTCCGTACAGACAGCACCCGTAGTCAGGATCAAACCCAAGTCTCTGGTGGTGTAATTCTGCAAGTCTACCACTGCACCACCCCATGGAAATCAAGCCACGTCGGACCTAGGTTCATCAGCGCCTGCCCCAAGTGTTAGGAATTGTGTAAAAGAACTTACAACAGTTCATAGAAAACATTCAAAGGCACATCCCAGGACTGTTATGAAACTAAATTTGATGCCACACATCATAACGAGGTACATTTGTATGGAGTTTCCTCACTAAAGGCTGGCACTCTCTCTCTCTCTTCCTTTCTTGGCCGCATGACTTCATGGAACTTCCGGTCCCAATTTCATTTTCCTAATTCAGTTCAGTCATCTGACGGCTTCTGGAAATTGCCGAGAAATTCCGAATATACCCGGAGCATTGTGGAAAAGATTTATTTCCAACAATTTTCTGCTTAATTTCTTGCCATCCCCTACTACGAAAAAACAAAAAAATATATGCACTTTGTCCAGACAGTCACCACCTTGAGTCATTTTCTTTAACAAAACTAGGATTGCTTTCACTGGAACATCAGGGGTTGAGGGGAGGCCTTGCTGGATGTAGATACAATTATGAGAAACAGAGATAAGATAGACAATCAGAACCCTTTCTCCAGGGTGGAAATGTCAAAGACCAGAGGGCATACGCGTGTCAGAGGTTATGGGGAGAAGGCAGGAGAATGGGATTAGGAGGGAGAGATGTGATTGAATGGCGGAGTAGACTGGATGGGCGGAATGGCCTAATTCTACTCCTATCATGATCTTATGATAGCTTTCAGGGAAGAGGGGCAAAGTTTAATGGGGATGTGAATGGCAATTATTTATACACACCAGACAGAAGGTGGGGGTGCCTGGAATGCATTGCCTGGGGTAGTGGTCGAGGCAGACACGATAGTGGTGTTTGAGGGGTTTTTTGTGTGGTTTTTTTTGTTAATTTTTTAAATTTTGGAATAGATAGACAAGCGAGTAGAAACATAGCAACAGAAATAAAGGACATAGAAGAGAAGCTGAAAAGATTGAAATAGAAGGAGAAAGTAAAGAAAAGAGAGATTAGGAGAGATCTACCTATTTCGTATTTTTGCCCATCCGTCACCCGGTTCTAAACCATTTAAATTCTAAGGTTATGTTATGTTGCACCATATGCTTGTAAAAAGTTGATAAAAGGAGACCAAGTCTTTGAGAATTGGCCTACTTTGCCTAGTAGGAGAAATGTAATTTCTTCAAGATGAAGCGTTTCAGACATATTTGAAATCCGTGTTTGAGGGTTTTAGTTAAGCACATGGATATGCAGGGAATGGAGGGATATGGATCGTGAGTAGGCAGAGGTTAGCTTATCTTGACATCATGTTCTTGGTGAGCCGAAGGGCCTGTTTCCATGCCGCATCTGAAGAAAGGTCTCGATCCGAAACGTCACCCGTTCCTTCTCTCCAGAAATGCTGCCCGATCCGCTGAGTTACTCCAGCATTTTGTGTCCTCCTTCTCTAAACTAAACACGGACATTGTGGGCTAAAGGTCCTGATTCTGTGCTGCTCTATGTTCTAAGTTCTTCACTGTCATGTAGATGTTATGCTTTGTGCGTTGTCCAAGTCTTTGCGCTCGTGATTGCTCCTGTACATCACTGTATTTATGTCTATAATAACAAACTCGCCTTGACTTGTTAAAGCACCAAGGAGATGTGGAGGAATGCCAGTTCAAATCGAACCTCTACTGCTATCAGTGCGGAGTTTGCACGTTCTCTTTGTGACCATGTTGGTCCTGCCTGGATGCTCCAGTATTCTCCCATATCCCAAAGACATGCTGGTTCAAAGATTGACACAAGGCGCTGGAGTAACGCAGAGGGTCAGGCAGCATCTCTGGAGAAACAGAATGGGTGCCATTTTGGGTCAGAACCCTTGTCCGAGTCTGAAGGAGCCTGCTGCCTGATCCGCTGAGTTACTCCAATATCGTTGGTATAAACCAGCATCTGCAGTTCTTTGTTTGTACATCTGGTTCAAAGGTTAATTGGTTACTGTTGATTTCCCCTGAAGGAAGGTAACTGGTAGGAGAATCAGAGGGCACTTGATGGGTATGTGGTAGAGAATAAGTTACTGGGAAACAGCAGGGGACAGGACTGCACTGAGCTGGCAAATATTCAATGGGTCAAATGGCCTCCTGTGTCATAATAAAATATGAAGGCACATGGCCAAAATATACTCATGAAGCTAAACTTTAATATTTTACCTTAAAGGTCAGGTTTACAGTTTAGCCAGGTCTTTGATGGAGTTTAGAGATACAGCGCGGAAACAGAACCCTTGGCCCACCGAGTCCGCACTGACCAGCGATCACCCCGCACACTAGCACTATCCTACACATTGGGGACAATTCACAATCTTCACCAAAGCCAATTAACCTACAAACTGGTACGTCTTTGGAGTGTGAGGGGAAACCAGAGCGCCCGGAGAAAACCCACGCGTGACAGGGAGAACATACAAACTCCATACAGGCAGCACGGGTTAGGATCGAACCCGGGTCCCCGGCGCTGTAAGGCAGCAATTCTACCGCTGCACCACTGTGCCATCCTGATCATTAGAAGCACAGCCTCCAACACTGGATATGGATCATGTGCAGGCAGATGAGATCAGCTTCATTGGCATCATGTTCGGCATAGACATTGTGGGCCGAAGGGCCTGCTCTTGTGCTGTACGGTTCCACGTTCTACATTCACTGGAACATTGGACGTGGTTTGGGTGCGTGATGGGAGTCGTCATTTAAAAACAAATCCCAAACTGCAATTTAAAAACATTGTCCTCATTGTCTACAGATTGTGGAAGCTTTTAACATTAGACAGCTTTTCCCACATGTCAGCAGAGATAACAAGAGTTGCTGTGTGGCTGTTAATATTAGAAACCTGTGTGATGACCCAATGTCAGCTGTCCAGCAGCCTACAGCTGTGAATAGCCCCCCCCCCCCCCCTTCCCCAACTATCCAGCTGGGCTCGCTCCCAAGGGCTCAATTCTCCACAGCTCTCAAAGCAGAATGTCTAATTCACTACTGGAGATGACATTTAGAAAGCAGCCACTTTAGCGGGGATGGAGAGTGGGGGGGGGGCAGGGAAGGCAGCCAAACTGAGTGGCTGCACCCCGTCAGGAGCAGACTGGAACACTCTTCTCCAGAAGGAAGTGGGAATCAGTGAAAACAAGACACAAATTGCTGGTGTAACACAATGGGTTAGACAGCATCGCCCTCTCCCTCTCTCTTTCTCTCCCTCTCGAAAATGAATGGGCAATGTTTCAGGTTGGCACCATTCTTCAGTCTGAAACATCACCTCCAGAGATGCTGCCTGAGCTACTGAGTCCCTCGTGCATTGTGTCTTTTTGTGCCATTCTTCATCCATCCTCTGCAATTCCTGGTGTCTCCATGGAACTCATCAATGTTTAGCTGAGAGATACAGCGTTGAAACAGGCCCTAGGTATCACCTGGTCCATGCCGACCATCAATCACCTGTTCACAATAGTTCTATGTCAGCCCACTTTCTCATCCGCTCCCTGCACACTAGGGGCAATTTACAGAGGACAATTAACCTCCAAACCCACATGTCTTTGGGACGGGGGAGAGAAACCAGAGCTCCCAGAGAAAATCTACATGGTCAGAAGAGAAAGCGACCATCTACCTTATGTACAACCTACAGCGAGAGAGCGGGAGAGAACTGTGGTTACACACGAGCACTTACATATAAAAATGCCTCTGGTAAGTAAATTTTGTGCCGTTACTTAGCAAATAGTTCTATGTTATCCCACTACCCACACATTAGGGGCAATGCTACAGAGGCCAATTGACATACAAACCCGCATGTCTTTGGGATGTGGGAGGGAACCGGAGCAAACCCTCGAGGTCACATGGAGAAAGTGCAAACTCCACACAGACAGCACCCCAAGTTCAGGCTTGAACCCTGGTCTCGGGTGCCATGAGACAGCAGCTGAACTACCGTGTGCCAGCTGTGTCGGTAGTCTTATCTTTCCATTAGGATTTATTGCCATGGGATAGATGGTATATATGTATGCAGTTTCCCTTGGGTGGGATCCAGCTTGCTGTGAAATGGTGATACTCCTGGCAGTACCCAACCCCCAGGTTATTATGAAGCATTTTGCCAAGCAAAACTCCAGAAGGTGCATTCTACAGGGAATAGAATCAACTAGAGTTCCTCTCGCACTTCGTTCAAAAATTCCAGCATCCACAAGTCTCTTGTGTCTCCATGGTGCTCTGCCAACTTTCCAGAAGATGCACAAAATACTCTTGAAACAGTCACTTTTGTGCAAAGTTGATTTTCACACAGTTAAAAGGCAGGAATCTTATTGAAATTTAGACAGTGTCTCAGTCAAACTGTTTTATTTTGTCTCATATCCGGTCTAGTTTTGAAGTAAGCTTTTTAAAATGATTTAATCCTTTTAATTGTTATTTGCAATACCACACAAGGCAATGTCAATGTGGTCCACTCTGTATCAATAGACGATAGAAAATAGACAGTAGGTGCAGGAGTAGGCCATCCGGCCCTTTGAGCCAGCAACGCCATTCACTGTGATCATGGCTTATCATCCACAATCAGTACCCCATTCCTGCCTTTTCCCCATATCCCTTGACTCCACTATCTTTAAGTGCTCTATCTAACTCTCTCTTGAAAATATCCAGAGAATCGGCCTCCACTGCCTTCTGAGGCAGATAATTCCACAGATTCACAACTCTCTGGGTGAAAAAGTTTTTCCCCATGTCCGTTCTAAATGGCTTACCCCTTATTCTTAACCTGTGGCCCTTTGTTCTGCACTCCCCCAACATCGGGAACATGTTTCCTCCCTCTAGTGTGTCCAATCCCTTAATAATCTTATACGTATCAATAAGATTTCCTATCATCCTTCTAAATTCCAGTGTATACAAGCCCAAGACAGAGGCCCAGGAGCCGTTGGAGCGGTTGCAGTGGGAAGAGTGACGTCCGAGCCGGGTGAGTTCAAAACCCGATCACGGGGCTTTGCTTTACAGAGGCCCAGGAGCCGTTGGAGCGGTTGCAGTGGGAGGAACCCAAATCTGTAACATTTCAACGTTCCATTCGCATTTCAAAACAAGTGGGCTTGAGGAACCAGCGATCACCCCGTACACTAATACCATCCTACACAATAGGGACAATTTTTTTTTTTAACAACTTACCACAGCCAATAAATCTACAACCCTCTTTGTGGGAGCAAACTGGAGCACCCAGAGAAAACCCACACAGTCACAGGGAGAATGTGCAAACTCCGTAGAGACAGCACCCGTAGTCAGGATTGAACATGGGTCTCTGGCTCTGTAAGGCAGCAACTCTACCGCTGCACTATTGTTCATCCCCATCAGCTGGCTGTCTGAGGTATTCCCACAGAAGCATGATGACTGTACTTGATTCTGATTAATGAGGTGAAACCTGTTTCATTTCCCAGTCCAGGCATCTCTTACCAGCTGAACTATAAAAACAAACCCTTTGAAGATTACAGTGGACGCTCAACATCCTCGAAATACCAACCAATATTTTTCTAGTGTGAATTTGTAGCGTGGAGGATTATATGGCGGTAGCTTAGATCCTTCAGTTGAAGGGTGTATAATTTTTATTAAGGGTTTACTTCGATGAGAAGGTGGGATAACATGGAACAAGTATGAACGGGTGATCCAACAGCATTTCTCCATTTGCTCAGGTTGGATAGAGCACCGTCACTAACACCAAACAGGCCTGGTTACTTCGTGCTTCAGTGTCCCCATTAACCTCAGGAGTAGAATAGTGCCTTCATACAAGTTGCAGCCAGTCTGATTTCACTGCACGTGCTCAGTTGCCTCTGTGTGCTAGCATTTCACATGCACAAAGAGCAGATATTTTATCCACAGCCATCTGCTCCCACTCATGCAGCCCAAAGGTTGAAGCCAACATCAATGTTGAACATACAGCTGTGCAGCACAGGAGAAGGTCCTTCGGCCCACAATGTCCATGCCAAACACAGTGTCAAGTTGAACTAAACTCCTCTGCCTACACGCAATCCATATTCCTCCATTCCCTGCATATACATATTTAAAAGCCTCTGACATGTTAACATTATATCTGCCTTCACCACCACCCCTGGCAGCATGTTCTAGATACCATTCACCATTCTCTGTGTAAAAACGTTTGTCCTGCACATTTCATTTAAATCGTTCGCCTCTCATCTTAAACCCACAACCTCTGGTGCTTGATTCGCCTACTCTGGGTAAAAGACTTTGCATTTACCCCACATGGTCCCCTCATGATGTTTTACACCTCTATAACATCAATCCTCAGCTTCCTGCGCTCCAAGGAATAAAACCTTAGCCTGCACCAGGATCTCCCTCCAGAACAGGCCCTCAAGTCCCGGCAACATCCTTGTATATCTTCTCTGCACTTATCTTTCTAACATAATGCCATCCTTCCCTCAGCATGTTGATCAATGTTGAACACAGTGCAGTTTTGCAGCCTCACCAACGCCTTGTCCAGGTGCAACATCTGTACGTAGAATCCAGAAAGCAAATCATGGGGTAAACATTCAGTGCATATTTAACCCAAGCTCACAAGGATAGAGAAACACACAACACAATAGACTGGGCATTCGAGGAGATGCAAACTCCGGGCCCTGCATCAAAAGCTTCGATGACGTGACCAAATAAAAATGGCAGTCTAAATATAGGCCCAGCTCAAGCCAACACAAGCCTGCCTTTGATGTTTTCAGCAGATGTTTGATAATTTTAGATGGAACGAAAAATTGGATTCCAGCCCAGATGATAGGGGAACAGTCATGCAAGTGCACTTTCATCCTTAGCTTTCCCAGCCACAGTCATACAGCGTGGAAAAGGCCCCCTCGGCCCAACTTGCCCACGCCAACCAAGATGCCCCATCTACACTAGTCCCACCTGCCTGCCTTTGGACCATGTCAATAGTGTTTTATTGTCATATGTCCTGAAATGGAACAATGAATTTCTTGCTTGCAGCAGCACAACCAAAATGTAAACTTAATCCCGGGAAACATTTAGATGCTGATTTAAACTGAAGATAGATACAAAATGCTGGACTCGGCGGGACAGACAGCATCTCTGGAGAGAAGGAATGGGTAATGTTTTGGGTTGAGGCCCTTCTTCAGACTGCATAACTTCTTTATCCTATCCCAGAAAGGTTCAGATTAGTTTAGGTTAGTTTATTGTCATGTGTACCGAGGTACACATCTACGAGCCTTTTGTCACTAAAAGTCTCTTCAAGGTTCTTCACCTCTTCCTTTATTTATCATCAGTGGCTTTTTACAGTTCATCAGAGCATCCTTCATGAATAAGCAGCAGGCTGCTCCACCAGTGTAGTTATCTCACTGAAGCAAATATAAATTCCTAACTCTGAAAATTCACCAGGTGTATGTTTTTGATTAGAGATATCTCTGCTGGTATAGCAGCTGCCTCACGGCGCCAGAGGTCCAGCTTCAATGTTGACCTAGAGTGCTGTCTGTGTGGAGTTTGCATGTTCTCCATGCGACTACATGGGTTTCCACCGGGCGCTCCTGTTTCCTCCCACATCGAATAAGATTTGCGGGTTTGGAGGTTAATTGGAGCCTGTTAAAACAAAAATGCACCTAAAGTGTGGGGAATGGATGAGAAAGTTTGATAACATAGAACAAGTATGAATGAGTGATCAATGGTCAGCATGGACTGAATGGGCCGAAGGGCCTGCTACCGTGCTGTATCTCTACACAATTATAAAATGGATACTTGGAGAGGTACACATCCTAAAACTGATCGGGATCCAAATGGATTAACCCGAGGTGATAAAAAGTTATTTGCACTGAAAATAGTAATCTGAAAATAGTCAGGGTGGTCTCTGTGTGATTCAGATGGATAGTTCAGTGCGAACCACTTGGGACAGCTCAGGTAGAGTGAAAGTGGGTAGAAGAGAACTGCAGATGCTGATTTATACCAAAGGTGGACACAAAGTGCTGCAGGCACTCAGTGGGTCAGGCAGCATCCCTGGAGAACATGGAGAGGTGACATTTCGGAATGATGCAACATTTTAAGGTAGGGTCAGGAAAGCTTCAATCTGCTGCAAAATGCTAGTTATTAACTCTTCAAGTCAAACCCAGCAGGGTCTTCCATGCCCTAACATATCTAATGAGCAAGCACATCCATCAAAATAACAGGGCACAGGTCTGAAGAAGGGTCTCCACCCAAAACGTCACCCTTTCCTTCTCTCCAGAGTTACTGCCTGTCCCACTGAGTTCCTCCAGCATTTTGTGTCTACCATCAAAACAACAGGATCATTTCACAGTGGCATCGGAAAGAAGATTTCGCAGCCTTTAAAGCAGATGAATGAAAGAAGATCGAAAGTGCCCACCACCAGACACAGGAACAGCTTCACCCCCTCTGTCATCAGGCTTCTGGACGGTCCTTACATACGATAGGGCACTGTCCGATTCACCTCTACCCTATTGCAGATATTGGACTTTATCCAATATTGGATGGCGTGCGAAGCAAAGCTTTTCACCGTATCTTGGTACACGTGACAATAATATATCTAAAAAGAAACTTTGGTGCATGCCAACTTGCTTGACATAATTACAATGCAGGAGGTTCTTTGGTCAATCGAGTCCATGCCAACTTTGAATGGTGCTTTAAATGTCCATGTGCAAACATAGAATGATATTATGTTCTTACAGCCCAGTACAGTATTCCCATACACATGCACATCCTCGATTAGCAAGTGTGCAGAAATTGTCCGCATGAAAGAGGCGCCACATTTTGGCACTATTTTCAAAGTCATGTTTGCGATCCAGTCCTTTTGAGTGGTGCCCGATCCATCGCCTTCCTTGGATGTGATGTCCCTCTCCTTGCCCAACCACCTCTGTGCCCCGGGGGTGTCTCCCACAGCTGGTTTTGAGAGGGTGGTAGGGCAGACCCCGGTTCCCTCTCCTACCGGTTCCTTGCCTGCCTCGTCCGAATAGACCATATACCTCCTTCAATAAGATCACAGTTGATCTATTCTTAGCCTCCTCTCCAATTTCTTCCCGGGTTCGATCCTGACCACAGACTTCTGTCTGTAAGGAGTTTGAACGTTCTCCCTGTGACCGCCTGGGTTTTTTCCAGATGCTCCGGTTTCCTCCAATGTTCCAAAGATATGCTGGTTAATTGCCTTCTGCAATTTGTCTGGTATTGAACTAGTATATGAGTGGTAGATGGCCAGCACAGACTCAGTGGGCTGAAGGGCCTGTTTCACGCTGTATCTCTGAACAAAACTGAGTGCTGGAGTAACTCAACGGGTCAGGCAGCATCTCCAGAGAACACAGAGAATATTTTTGGTCGAGACCCTTCCTCAGATCGATTGTGGGGATGGGTGGGAAGAAAGCTGGAAGAGAGGAGGGACAGGATAGAGCATGGCAGGTAATAAGTGAATACAGGCGAGGGGGAGGGTTTCATTGGCAGATGGTTGGGCAAAGGCGAGGGATGAACAGACAGAAGGTGTGAGACAAAATCATCGAAGAGCTGGGAGTTCTTGGAATTTGATACCTCAGCTAAAACGCAGCTCTCCCTCAGTACTTCTCCAGGGCCAGGAAGCGAGCCCTCTCTGACCCCTCTCACCCTGGCCACAAACTCTTTGAATCACTGGAAGGCGACTCCTGACTGTCAAAGCTGCCAGAGCCAGACATAAAAACAGCTTTTTTCCACGAGCAGTAGGTATTTTATATTAATTCACATTTTTAATCGATAATGTTTTATTATTAATGTTTAATGTTTTATGCATCATCCCTAACTGTCACTGTATGTCATGTTGTCACTTGCGGGCGGAGCACAATGGCAAATTCCTTGTATGTGAATACTTGGCCAATAAACGTACTCATTCATTTGCAAAGACTTAACCAGTAAGATCTCAGATCTGGGAACTGAACAAGGAGCTACGGTTCGTGAGGTATAAGTGCTACCATAGAGCTACATCTGACACTCATTAATCATGTAAAATAAAGTCAGATACAGTTACTCAATATGTATCATTCACTTGTGAGCTTAATATACTCAAATTCACATGCCTTGCCAAAGCCTATCTTGGTTAACAGTGCCCGTGCACATATTATATTCCCTACGGTGATATCCTGCCATCATATATGTCATAAATGTCTACCTTCTGAAAACACAAATGCTGAATACACAATGCAAAGCCATGAATTTTACAGTTCTAAATCCAGGGCCTCGATATTAAGCAAAAAACTCTCCCAATAGGCTATCTGAAAATTTGTTTTTAATTTCCGTGCCACAACTAAATGCCAGCGTTGCAGAAATTACATTTTCATTCATTTTGCTTTAAGACTGCTGCATGCGGCTTTCAAACTCTTATATGGATCACTGATCATTTTCATTTTTTTTGTGTGGTGTACTGATCCGTGGTGAGATGGGGGTGAGCAAAAATGGAGAGATTAACAGTGTGGGGAAAAGATTGCAAGAAGGAAAATGTAGTGCATTTAGAAAAATAATTAAAACCGGAACCAGTCTGCAATTGTTAACACTGTTATTGATTTGAGTTTAGTTTCGTTTAGTTTAGAGACACAGTGCTGAAGTATCCCTTCGGCCCACCAAGTCCGCGCCAACCAGCGATCCATGTACACGAACACCATCCTACACACTAGGGACAACTTTTTTTTTACTGAAGCCCATTAACCTACAAACCTGCACATCTCCAGAGTGTGGGTGGAAAACGGAGCACCTGGAGAACACCCATGTGGTCACAGGGAGAACGTACAAAGTCCGTACAGACAGCGCCCGTAGTCAGGATCGAACCAGGGTTTCTGGTGCTGTAAGGCAGCGACTCTATCGCTGCGCCACCGTGCCACCCGATTGTGTAGGAATTTACAGAGACAAACTGTTGATCTTAGAGTCATAGAGCATGGAAACAGGCCCTTCGGCCCAACTTGTCCATGCTGACCAAGATGCCCTATCTAAGTTAGTCCCATCTGCCTGCGTTTGGCCCATATCCCTCTAAACCTTTGATACCTGTGTACCTGTCCTTTAAATGTTGTTATCAGCATCTTTTGAATGAAGTTTTTACAATAAAGGAAAGTACCTCATTTTCTAGAATAAAATCATCAAATACCTTGAATGGAACTAAAAGTAACAAAAAATCCCTGTTTACATTTACGACTCCTTACCACACATGTATGTATATCACATGTATGTATATCACAACACGCATGTATATTACAGCTGTCCCCAGAATGTGCATGGAAGCATAATTGAACCAAATACTTGAACGATTAATTTATTGTGCTGTCAATTACAAAGAAAAGGTATGTTTTGAATCTAATGCTTGAGGTTTCTCATGCAGTTTTTTCTCCCCGTTCTCTTCACACCTCCTCGCTCTCTACCACCCCACATCGCAGTTGCTGACAGGAGTTACTGACGGCAATGGTTGAATGCAGACAGAGATTATCCCTGAGACCAAGTACGCTGCAAAAGCTCTCGCCCTCCACACCCCGCTCGCCCCCCACACATTCCAAAAAAGTCCCCAAACGAATCTGGACAGATTCACTCCCGACTTCTATGAACTCCAGTGGAAAAGGTCCAGTTACAGAGAAGTACCACCACCGCCCTGTCGATCGTGCCTTTCCTGGGCCATTTTCCCCTGTCCGTTAGTGCGGTCACAGCCAGAACACTCTACAGTGCAGAGACACAAAAAGCTGGTGTAACTCAGCGGGTCAGACAGTATCTCTGGAGAAAAGGATTACTGACGTTTTGGGTCGAGATCCTTCTTCAGAGTCTCGACCCAAAACCACACCTATTCCCTTTACTCCAGAGATGCTGTCTGACCCGCTGAGTCACTCCAGCTTTTTGTCTCTATCTTCGGTTTAAACCAGGGTCTGCAGTTCCTTCCTACACCACTCTACAGTACAAATCCAGTTCCATGCATACACTGAAAACTACCATGAGGAGCGGTTACATTGGATGCATAAATTAAAATCAAATAAACAAAAGTATAATTCACAGATTCAAGCATTCCAGCCCATCCCTCCCTCCCTCATCTGTATCCCTCCCTCTGTCTTTATATCTCACTCCCTATCGGACACAGTTTCGTCTCCTTTTCATCTTTAGCACTTTGTCACAGGGGGAGGATGATTTCATATGAAGTACTTCTGAAGACACACCTGTTAGAAATGTTCAGTTTAGTTCATTGCCATGTGAATCGAGGTACAGTGAAAAGCTTCAGTGCTAACCAGTCAGCGGACCGACTGTACATGATTACAATCGAGCCGTCCACAGCAGCAGCTAATCTGTGCCCAGCAAGCTCCCACAGACAGCAATGTGACAATGACTGGATAATCAGATACGTGGAGCCACTGGACCTGTTCTCCATGGAGTAGAGAAGATTAAAAGCGGATCTCGTAACGGATTTAAAATCAGGAAAGGCCTGGACGAATTGCCAATGCATGGCGGGCTACAGGTTAACTGCTGGTAAATGGGATTAGTAACACATAGGACTCATGGTGAGCCAAAGGGCCTGTTGCTATGTGAACGACTCTATAGCTGGGATAATTTTTTTCCGAGCCTCCTTGTGAAGCACCAGCACCCACCTCAGCCACAGGATCCAAGAGTCAAATAAAGAGACAAAGTGCTGGAGTAACTCAGCGGGTCAGGCAGCATCTCTGGGGACCATGGATAGGCGACATTTCGGAACTTTAGACATACAGCGCGTAAACAGGACATTCGGCCCATTGAGTCCACGCCGCCAGCGATCACCTTGTATACTAGCACTATCCTACACACCACTGATAATTTACAATCTTTACCAAAGCCAATTAACCTGTAAACCTCTACGTCTTTCATGTGTGGGAGGGAACCGGAGCACCCGGAGAAAACGCACATGGTCGCAGGGAGAAAGTATAAACTCCATATAGGCAGCACCCATAGTCTGGATCGCACCCGGGTCTCTGGCGCTGTGATGCAGCAACTCTATCGCTGCGTCGCTGTGCCGCCCACAAAGGTCGGGACCTTTCTTCAGATTTGACCGTGGACCAAAGACGAAATCTACTGTAACATCGAGAGATCACTGTGGATGGTCGGTTGCTGAGAGGGATCAAATGCTTTGCTCTTGAAAAGTAAGCATGTACACAAAGGAACAAATGCTCTTCGGCACTGCTGTTGCCATTCGAAGAATCCATTGAGTATAAAAATTGGGAGGTCATGTTACAGTTATATAAGACGTTGGTGAGGCTACGTTTTGAGTATTGTGTTCAGTTCTGGTCATCATGTTACAGGAAAGATGATGTCAAGCTGGAAAGGATTGGGAAAAGATTTACGAGGATGTTGCCTGGAATCGAGGGACTGAGGATGTGCAGGATAGGGCTTTATTCCTTGAAGCGCAGGAGGAAGATCTTATAGAGGGGTACAAAATCATGAGAAGATTAGATTAGGTAAATGCCAAAGTAAGGAAAATTGAGAACCAAAGGACATAGGTTTAATGCAAGGGGTGGAAAGATTTAATGCGAAAGTATTACCTGAGAGGTAATTTTTTTCACACAAAGGGCAGTGGGTGTATAGAACAAGCAGCTGGAAGAGGTAGTTGAGGCTATGTGCTATTGCAACATTTAAGAAATACTAGACTAAGTGCAGATAGATAGATGGGAGGAGAGGGGGAGAGGGAGGCTGAGAGGGGGGATGGGAAGGGGGGAGATGGGGTGAGAAGGGAGGGGGAGAGGTGGGGGGAAGGGGGTAGGGGAGAGGTGGAGGGAAGGGGGTAGGGGAGAGGTGGAGTGGAGGGTGTGGAGGGGAGGGGGGAAGTGAGTTTAGGGAAGGGCAGGGAAGAGAGAGAGGGAGGGGAGAGAAGGGGAGGGGTAGAGAGGGGAGAGAGAGAGCGCGGGGGGAGACAGTGAGGGGCGTGCGGGAGCGAGACAGGGGTGAGGGAGAGAGGGGGGGAGAGGGAGAGAGGGGGAGGGAGAGAGAGGGGGGGAGAGAGGGGGACAGAGAGAGAGAGGGGAGAGAGAGAGGGGGGAGAGAGAGGGTGAGGGGGGAGAGAGAGAGAGAGGGGGAGAGAGAGAGAGAGAGAGAGAGGGGGGAGAGAGAGATAGGGGGAGGGAGAGAGAGAGGGGAGAGAGACAGAGAGAGAGGGTGGGGGAGAGAGAGAGGGGGGTAGAGAGAGAGCAGAGAGAGAATGGAGAGAGACAAAGAGAAAGGGGCAGAGGCAGAAGGGCAAGAGACAGAGGAAGAGGGGGTGGAGAGGAGGAGGAGAGGGAAGGTGGGTGAGGGGGGGAGGATGGGGGAGGAGGGATGAGAGGAAAGAGAGAGGGAGAGAGGGGGCTGAGAGGGGGGAAGGGACGGGGGGCAGGGGGAAGAGTGGAGAGGGAGGAGGAGGTGAGTCTGGGAGCGAGGGTGAGAGGGGTAGGGGAGAGAGAGGGAACAGAGGGGAGGGAGGGGGAGAGGTCGTGGGGCGGTCCATCTATTCCCCACTCCCTGCCTGCCAACCCGTCGCCTTATCTCTTCTCCCGATCTGCAGAGAATTTTGAGAAGGGGGGGGGACTGGTGTGGGAATGGGGTTCAGCTGTGAGTTCAGCGGAACTTACGCCTTATCTCTTCTCCCGATCGACAGAGCATTTTGAGAACGGGGGGTGGGGGGCAGGGGTTTGGAGCGGGCAGGCGCGCGAGCGATTCCAGCTGCGGGAGGCGTGGCGCGAGCGTAGTTGGAGGGGAGGAGGGAGTGTGGAGGGAGGAGGAGAGTGGTGGGGGGAGAGAGGGGGAAGAGTGGGGAGGTAGAGTGGGGAGGTAGAGTGGGAGGGGTAGGGGCAGTCCATCTATTCCCCACTCCCTATCACCCCCAATCCTCTTTCTCTATTCCCACACACGTGACCACGTGCTTCGACACAGGCTGCGGCGGGGGGGGGGGGGGGTGCTGGGGCAAAGGCAGATGTAAATGAGATCCATTCCGATTGGGCATCTGGGAGGGATGGCATTGTGACATTGCACGATGGAACGTTCACCAACATTCTATGGGTGAGAGCTGTTTGATTTGTTTAACATTTTTAAATTTTGGGTGGGGGGGGAGGATGATTTTATTTAAAACGTGTACGTAATAATGTCTAAATGTAATGAGGAGTGCATTAGTTAATGTAAAAGTGTAATGTCTAGCACAATGGAAAAAATCTCGGAGTTTGAATGTGTGGTTTTGGCAGACCATGGAATCAAAGGCCACAAATCTTATCTGAAAAAAATGGAATGTGACATACACCCACAAACACACACACACAGCTGACACATATACACACACAGCCGACACACACACACAGAGTATTAAAAGTATATCGATTTAGGCAGGTACATTGATAGGATAGGTTTAGAGGGATATGTGCCAAACGCAGGCAGGTGGTACTAGTGTAGATGGGACATGTTGGTCCGTGTGGGCAAATTAGGCCGAAGGGCCTGTTTCCACACGGTATGAGGGTTGATAGATTTTTGGACACAAAAGGAGCCAAAGAGATGAGGGATGAGAAGGTGGATAGGGTAGAGGAGTAGCCACATACAGGGTTAGAATAAGCCTCCCCGCTCCATTCTCTTGTTTTGTACGCTGGATCTATTCCATTATGTGTACAGTTCAAGGCTTGAACCCACAACCTTCTGACTTGGGAGGCGAGCGAGCAGCCAACTTGGAGCCTAAGTTGGCACCTTCGTAGAGAACAAATCAGTAGAGCGTGGAGCTATTTTATTTTGGGGTGATATTTGGCAGGAGAAGCCAAGAGTCCAGAACTCCTGCTGTTCTTCAGCTGTCTACCAAGTGCTCGAGACGCAGGCTGACGCTGCCAGCCCCTGGCTTTGGGAGCAGCTGGAGGCAACCGCGGAGCAAGCGTGCGTGTCAGGACCACCAGCTGTGGAAACCCGTCCAACAAAGGAAAAGGACAGCAGCGGCCAACATCCTCAGCACATCTGGGAAATGAAGCAAGGCATGGAGAGGGCTCAGGACCAGAGCCAGAGGCACCACACCACCGGCACCTTCAATACACATCTGTTGCATAGGCTCAACACTAAACCTTAACAGCGCCAGGGACCCGCATTCGATCCTGACTATGGGTGCTGTCTGTATGGAGTTTGTACGTTCACCCCGTGACCTGTGGGGGTTTTCCCCGGGTGCTCTGGTTTCCTCCCACACTCCAAAGATGTACAGGTTTGTAGGTTAATTGGCTTTGGTAAAATTGTAAATAGTCCCTAGTGTCTGTAGGACCGTGTGCGGATATCACTGGTTGATGCAGACTCGATGGCCCAAAGGGCCTGTTTCTGCACTGTAACTCATGAACTAAAACCAAAATATAATCTATTTGACCAACCAATTCTGTATCTTTCATTCGGTGTTTAATTGTCATGTGTATAATTAAATTATTAATTAAATTGTCATATGGAATAATTAAATTCAAGCTTGCTGCCACTTGACAGGCCCGTTAACACAGAGGAGGCCATTTGGCCCATCGTGTCCATGCCAGTATCCAGCAGTGCAATCCCATCAATCCCACTTCCCCTCTTATTTCTCTATCGAGCTGCAACTTACATAGAGCCATTCAACATGGAAACAAGCCCTACAGCCCAATTTGCCCATGCCAACCAATATGCCCATCGACTATTCCCACCTTCCCACATTTGGCCCATATTCCTTGAAACATTTCCTATCCATTTACCCGACCAAATGTCTTTTAAATATTATAGCACCTGCCTCAACTACCTCCTGTGCCAGTTCATTCCATATACCCACCATTGTTTGTGTGGAAAAAGTTGCCGCTCAGGTTCCTATTAAATCTTCCCCCTCTCATTTTTAACCTGTGTCCTCTGATTCTCGATTCCCCTGCTCTGGGTTAAAGGCTCTGTGCATCCACACTATCAATTCTCCTCATCATTCTATGCGTCTCGGTATCACCCCTCAACCTCCTAGCCTGCCCAACCACTCTCTATAGCTCAGGTCTGAAATGAAATTCTTACTTATAGCAGCACAAAAGGCCTGTAAACACAATAGACATTGATAATAAATAAAAAATCAATAAACTAATAATGTTAATACCAGGAGAGAAAAAAGCCCAAAGTCCTTAGTCTCACAGGTCATAGTTGAGGTGTGTGGTGTTCTAGAGCCTGATGTTTATTTGGAAGAACCTACCCCAATGGAATGAAATGGCAGAGGAGATAGTTGAGGCCAGTATGAGAATAACATTTAAAAGACATCTGGACAGCTACATGGATCGGAAAGGTTTAAAAAGATAAGGGCCAAAGGCGGGCAAATTGGACTAGGCTAGACGGGGCACCTTGGTTGGGATGGACAAGTTGGGCCGAAGGGCCTGTTTCTGACGCTGTGACTTTACCATTATTATTCCATTGTCAGTAGCTATGACAATTAAACACTCTTGACTCATGGAACCATTGCAGGTCTGAGGTACGTTAGTGACATGGACCAGCCGGAGGTGCTGGACTTGTTCTCAATGGAATAGAGGAGATTGAGAGTGGATTCTAAATCGGGAAAGACCTGGACAGATTTGATAAAGCGATGTTGTTCCCATTGGGAAGTAGAATGTAGATGCTTGGCAAAAACAACAAAACTGAAACTAGGAAAAACCCTTTGAACACAGCAAGTGGTTGGAGCTTACACTGCTAGGGGTCGCAGTGGAGGCAGATTCAGTCATGGTGATAGTGAGCTGGATTAGCATCAGAAAGAAAAGGATTTGCAGGGCTCCGGGGAGAGTCAGTGTGTACCTCATTGACCACATGGCCTCCTTCCATGCTGTTGATTCCGAGCACAACAATTCCGAATGATGCAGCAGGTACCAAGGGAACACTGCACGGTTGAATTGGTGATTTTTAAATGAGAGGTTGAGCTGAAGCAATGGCCACTGAAGATAAAACAAAAGACCGCAGTTGCTTTCTCCTTATTCCTGGTCAATACTTGCTCACCTATCACCATGAAAGGACGTACCTTGCCCCACAGCCTGCCCCACTTTGCAGGATAGCTATACACCGTCAATGGCAGCAATGCATCGAGGACTGCACGGTTGCAAATGTGCATGCCTGGCACAGGCTCATGGACAATAATGAGACAGGAGTCAGGTCCAGGATAAGAAACACCAATCATATTTGCCACAACCTAAGATAGGAACAACTAAAGTGTCTGAAGAAGAGTCTCAACCCAAAACGTAACCTATTCCTTTTCTCCAGAGATGCTGCCTGACCTGCTGAGTTAGTCCGGCATTTTTGTGTCTATCTTCAATGTAAACCAGTATCTGCTGTTCCTTCCTGCACATTTCATCGAGGTAGGCATACCTCGAGGAGATTTCACTGTGGAGCAGACAAAATTGTGCCTCCCTACTGAGCTAAGCTAGCCTGAGTTTGCTACACTGCTCCGGTAATATCCCCAGAGGCTCCCCACAGTGAGTTGGACCTTGTACAATTTAGCTCATGGTGCAGGCTCCTCCTGACAGTTTCCCTATTACTCCCGGAGCCAATTTTCCGTACTTATACAACCAGTAGCGATGCCAACCTTTTCAGAACAGATAGAAAATCCTGATCAGAACAGATAGGAGCAGAATTAGGCCATTCGGCCCATCAAGTCAACTCTGTCATTCAATCATGGCTGATCTATCTTTCCCTCTCCACCCCATTCTCCTGCCTTCTCCCCAAAACCCCTGACACCCTTATTAATCTAGAATCTGTCAATCTCCGCCTTAAACATATCCAATAAATTGGCCTCCACAACCGTCTGTGGCAAAGAATTCAACAGATTCACCACCATCTGACTAAAGAAATTCCTCCTCATCTCCTTTCTAAAGGTACGTCTTTTTATTCTGAAGCTATGGCCTCTGGTCTTAGAAATAACTTGATTTTGCCACCAAAGATGTTCTGTATACAACCGCAGGAAAACAAAAATTAATATTAAACCAAAGTACTTGTTCTATAACAGTGTCAAATCCTCTTGCAGACCACGGTGGTGCAGCGGTAGAGCGGCTGCCTTACAGCGCTGGCAGCCCTGGAGACCCGGGTCCGATCCCAACTATGGGTGCTATCTGCACGGAGTTTGTACGTTCTCCCCGTGACTGCGTGGATTTTCTCCGAGATCTTCGGTTTCCTCCCACACTTCAAAGACGTACAGGTATATAGGTTAATTGGCTTGGTGTATGTGAATGTATAAATTGTCCCTCGTGTGTGTGGGATAGTGTTAATGTCCGGGGATTGCTTGTCAGTGCGGACTCGGTGGGCCGAAGAGCCTGTTTCTGCGCTGTATCTCTGAACTAAACCTGTTAAATGAGTTTGTGTTAATTGGTCAAATCCCCCTCACGCGCCAGTGTTGTGGAATCGTGGGGAGGTGCGGGATATTGTCACGCCTCTCTCCTGTCTCAAACGGCTTATTTTCCTCCAGTCATTGACAACGTTGCCCCTCGGCTCAAAAACACTCCACCCAAGCCAACCTTACCAAACTTGCCAATAAAGCAGCACACAGCAACATTGAATCATGCACAGTAGCTAATATCTGCCTTCCAGTAAAAAATATCAGCTTTCATGCAGGAGGAAAGTACAGCTCATCCAAGCGACTTCCTTTTCATCCTTGACAGGCTGTTGGCTTGCTGCTCATAACATGTTGTACCCCTTTCACAGCACTAAGACCGTATAACAACGCTTGCACTCAATACCTCCCTGCCACAGCCAACTAAAAGAGCAACTAAACTCACTACTATTGAAACAAAAGGCTAGCTTTTACATTTCCATCAGACTATTTAGCATGTGCACTAATCTCGTTTGCAACACTGAACTAAATGTTTAGTCATGATTGCAACTTTGCACTTTTTCAACGTTTAATTGTGCATGTGCATGCGGATACAAGAGGAAAGGGAATGAGCAAATGTGAGCATGAAGTCCATTAGCACTGAGTGGCACAGCTGGTAAAGCTGCAGCTTCAAGCGGCAGAGACCCTGGTTCAATCCTGATCTCAGGTGCTGTCTGTGTGAAGTTTGCACGTTCTCCCTGTGGGTTTCCTCCCACATCCCAAAGACGTAAATGGGAGCATATTGAATAATGTGGGAAAAATGGAGGAAGCTCAGGTTGTATATTGAGCAGGAATGAGGACAGGCCAATAAAAGATGGTTTAAAGACATTCAAGAACCTTTGTTCGCCATTGAATAGAACGTAAGAGCGGTGAGGTTTTTCTTGAACTTTAGACAGCAGGTCCCGGCGATCGGTGGCCATCGCCCGACACCAGGCCTGGCTGGCCCGCTGTGGAACCGGGAAAGGGAGTCTGCCGAGCCTGGCTCCTCCTTGTCCCCAGAGACCAGGAACCGGAGGAGACGCTGGACAAGGGAAAACCGGCAGCAGGAGGCGCCCATGGGGCACGAAGCTGGAAGATGGCCCGACAAGGAGAGGGATGATGCATGAATCAATGAATGAAGGGATGCTTTGTTGTCACATGTGACAAGTCACAGTGAAATTCCTAGCTTGCAAACCCAAGAAATGCAAATAGTCACCACATAGAGGGCGCTTGCAAAGTGACAAAGTAACCCCGCGCCAGGTTCCCCTTTGTTGCCCCGTAACCCCTTCCCCGTCGGTCCCCCACGCCATGCCCGCCATTGTTTTTTCCCCCCGATGGATTCCTCACCAGTTGACCAGATGGAGGTGCTGATGGCTGCAACGGGCCTCCGTGGACAGCTGCAGTTGGCGCCAAAACCTGGCGACTATTGCATATGGACTAAGTAGGCTGTTTCTATGCATTATTTACTGAACTCAACCCTACAGTATGCAAAATAAAAATGTCACTGTACCTTGGTACATGTGATAACAAAGGAACCAATAAATATATGTTAGCCAACAGCTTCATCACTGCATTCAATTCTGGTCCCCATATTACAGGACAGAGGAGACTGCAGTGGAGAGGGTGCAGAGAAGATTTATGCGGGTGTTGTCGAGAGTGAAAATTGTTGCCGTGGGAAAATTGGATGAGATGGATATGTTTTCTTTGGATAAGCGGAGGCAAAGGAGAGGCTTAACTGAGGCGTGTAAGATTATATCTGGCCTAGAATGGATAAATTGCAAAAACATCCCTCTCTTTGCTGAGAAGTCAAAGACCTAGAGATATAGATTGAAATTGACAGTCAAACGATTACAGAGAAGATGGGGAAAAATACCTTTGTCTCCTCTGAAGCAGAAACATGCACCATATTTAATAAGTGGGAGACAAGAGACTGCAGATGCTGGAATTTTGAGCAAAGCACTAAATGCTGGAGGGACTCAGGGGGCCAGGCAGAATACGGGGAAGGAATGGACAGCCGATGTTTTGGGTCAGGACCCTTCTTCAGTCTTAAACCTCACAGTCAAGAAGGTCCCGACCTGGACTGTCACCTGTCTGTACCCTTCCCTGATGCTGCCTGACTTACTCAATTCCTCCAGCACCTTGACATTTAACACACAAGTATCTGGATGTGCACTTGCAGAGTTGTGACCTGCAGGACTTAGAACCTAGAGCTGGAATCTAGGATTAAGTAGGCTATCTATTTTCCAACTGGCACAAACAACAAAGCAAACAGCCCCCTTCTATAGTTGTACACTTTTGAATATTCAGTGACATGGGCTATCAAGATCATGTCACAAAATGATGATGGTTTCACAATGAAATAAAAAAATACCAAATCAGCAGTGGAATAAATCCCCACAAAGTCTGTTTAGTTGAGAGTTTAGAAATGCAGTGCAGAAACAGACCCTTCAGCCCACCGAGTCCGCACCAACCACCCTGTGTACTAGCACTATCCTACATACTACGGACAATTTACCATCATTACCAAAATCAATTTGACCTACAAACCTACACGTCTTTGGAGTGTGGGAGGAAACTGGAGGTCCTGGGGAAAACCCATGTGGTCACGGGGAGAACGTACAAATTCTGTTCAGACTAGTGGGAGTGGCGGCGCCTAACGGCACCGGCTCGTCTACAGTCGTCCGTCTTTTTTTAAATTTTTGTTTTGTTAAATGTAGGTCTTGAGCTTAGTTTTTAATATTGTTTAGCTGTGTATATGTGGGGGGTGGAGGGGGGATGAAGGGGGAAACCGTTAGTCTCTTCCCTGTACGGGGACCTGACATTTTCCCTGTCGGGTCTCCGGTGTCGCTGGGCCTAACATCGTGGAGCCGGCGGCAGCCTCCAACCGGGACCAACCCGAGGGCTCCAGTTGTGGAGACGGCGGACCTGACATCGCGGAGCTGGCCGTCTCTGGAGCGGGGAGCGCTGTGGTGGCGCTCGGCTGCGACCCGACTTTGGAGCTTCGGAAGCTCCGGCTGCAGGCCCGGTGGACAGGAACATCGGGAGCTCCAGGTGCCTGGTGGGAGACGGCTCTTCGGAGCTCCCGCAACAGCAACTTCTCCCGCTGGAATCGCGGGGTTTAAAGGACACGGAGTGGGGCCTAACGTGCACAGGGCATAACATCGCCCGGCGCGGGTTAGCGGCCACGGAACTTACCATCGTCCGCCGGGGGCTTTAACATCGGAGCCCCAGTTCGCCTAGACGCTGCAGTTGGACTGCTGGACCGCGGGTTGGACTGCTTGAACCGCGGGGTTTACAGGACACGGAGCCGGGGCCAAACATCGCCCCGCGTGGCTTAATGGCCGCAGGGCTTACCATCGTCCACCGGGGGCTTTAACATCGGAGCCCCAGTTCACCTAGACACTGCAGTTGGACTGCTGGACCGCGGGTGAAGAACAGGCGGAAGAGATAAGACTTTGCCTTCCATCACAGTGAGGAGGTGTTGGAGACTCACTGTGATGGATGTTTGTGTAAACTGTGTTAAGTGTGGGTCTTAGGTTGTTTTGTGATGTAAAACAAAAACTGTGGAAAATGCAATTTTGTTCAAACCTGTTTGAATGACAATAAATAGCATTCTATTCTATTCAGACAGCACTCGCAGTGGGGATCAAAGCCAGATCTCTGGTGTTGTAAGGCAGTAATACCATTACACCACTGTGCCACCCTTACTGCACCACCATGCTGTCCTTAAATAAAACGAATATTAACAGGGGACCAATAAAACTTTCAAGACAAGATCCATACCTAACCAATAGAGTGGATCGGGCATAGGGAATAAGGATTGGATGTGGAACAGATGGTTCCAGTAATGGGAGAATCTAGAACTAGAGGGCCCAGCCTCAGAATAAAAGGACGTGCTTTTAGAATAATGAGGAGGAATTTCTTTACCCAGAGGGTGGCAAATCTGAGGAAACCATTGCCACAGACAGCTGTGGAGCAAACAGGTTGGGTAATTTTCGAGTGGAGATTGATAGGTTCTTGAATAGTCAGCGTGCCAAAGGTAACGGGACGTAGGCAGGAGAATGGGGTTTTGAGGGAAAAATGGATCAGAACTAGCGTGCAGGTGATCGCTGGTCGGCGTGGACTCGATGAGCCGAAGGGCCTGTTTCCACGCTGTATCTCTCAACTAAACTAAACCAAGGTTTCAACACCCTTGAAGGACATAGGGGTTCTAAACTGGGTCAGACTCGATGGGCTGAATGCCCTCTTTCTGCTTCTATGTCTTGTCTATCACAGGGAAAGGGCTAAGGAAGCTAATAGGAGTTTAAGTGAAGATCAGCAATGAGGTAGATGACTCGAGGGGCTGAATGGCTCATTCATGCCCCATGGCTAAAGTCCCTGCAAAAGGAATTAAATAATCGTGGCGTATTGACTACCTAAAGACTTTCCCAAGCGGCTTCTGATATTTACACAGGCCGTGAAAATTCCACACCCGTAACTTCATCCCCTCTGGGTTCCATGGTCCACTGGGCAGTTGCCCATCATCATCACTCTCCGCACCGCTAGCACCATAATTGGTTCCCCGTCTGCCTCTAACGCAGGAGTGTAAAAGGGCGAAAAAAATAATATCTGGGATTGATTACAAAGCAGCAGTAAACATCAAGTTACATCATAAAACATGACTGAATCTGAAGTCAGGGTCTCAAACGTGAGACTATTTTCGTGCATCATGTTGATAGGGCGCACTGCCAGGAGTAACTCGAGAGCAAGGGATTCAGTGCACAACTTATCGTGTGCAGTCGATCCCGAGACATTTCTATCAATTTTCTTGCCATAATAACAACAATAGTTTTAAGGTTGAGGTGTGTGAATCACCAAATTACATGATCGTGGAGGGAAGTTATCTCCATGCCTGCAGTGTTGATGTCAGGATTTTCCAGAGTGGCCGTTTCCAGAGTTTGACTGTAGTTAACGCATTTCCGGCAAGTTTGAAATTTATCTCTTTGGCGACAAATAGAAACATCACCCACAGACGATTCAGACCCAGTTTAGAACCCCTATGTCCTTCAAGGGTGTTGAAACCTTGGTTTAGTTTAGTTGAGAGATACAGAGTGGAAACAGGCCCTTCGGCTCATCGAGTCCACGCCAACCAGCGATCACCTGCACGCTAGTTCTATCCAACACGCGAGCGACAATTTACACTGAGTTACCCCAGCGTTTTGTGTCTATCTTCAGAGTCCTTTCAATATTTGTTCCTCTTTCCTCCTTTTTTCAAAATGGCATTTTTGAAAAAAATGTAGCACCTCCTGATTGAATAAAAAGCTCACATCTCTAGGGCGGGACTTGAACCCACCACCTTCTGACTGGGTGCAAGCATGTTATCAATCAGCAAGGCTACCACCTAGAAATGAGTTATTACAACACTTTCCCCAAGCCCAAAAGAGAGCTCACCCATGCACGAGTCCCAGCCTTGTAACATGCTCATGATCTAATTATTCCCTTATATACAAATCAAGTAAGATTTTCAGAAACCAAAGCTGTTTCTGGTGGGACGTCTAACTATAAGTGCCCTGGTCGCTAGAATTATTTTGTGAATTAGTTCATCTGTATCAACCATAATAATGAAGGCAATGTATTTTGTTACTTCATCACTGCTGACAGCTCAGTGACCAACTGTGGCTTAATGTAGCACAGCTCAAAATACACTCTCCAGACATAACACAAGTTTGGAAGAACAGAAACTATTAATTGTGCGCTGGATGTTTTTATAGATATCAATGCTGTAATCCTATCACCGACATATGCTCCCTCCAAGTATGACATCTCCACCTGGAGTGCAAGATTGCAGGTCTCGCTTGGAAACAAAACCTCCACGCATTCTTTACTGCACTACACTTAGCCCTCAGTGTCACCAGCTACGCCTATCCAACCGTTCAAAGGAAACGGTGGAATTCCAGCAAACCATAAGCATTTTGGAAAAAAACAACAGGATTACAAGACACAAAGTGCTGGAGTATTTCTTAAACAAGTGCTGAAGTAACTCAATGGGTCAGGCAGCATCTTTTTAGAACATGGACAGGTCGCGACCCGAATCCATGTTCTCTGGAGATGCGGCCTGACCCACCGAATTATTCCCAGCACTTTGTGTCTTTTTTTAATAGTTTATTTTACTTCGGAGTCACGTGAAGTGGGACAGAGTACCCCACCAACGGGCCACCTCAAGAGGCTGACTGCGGACCACGGACCGCAGAACTCTCCACAGAAGTCGGGCAGCCCGTTGACCCAGCAGGGTCCGGGCTCACAGACTCGCCGTTCGCAGGTAGCGACGGCTGAGCTGCAGCCCCGACTTAAACACCGCAGCCCGCAGGAACACCGCGGCCTGACGGCTACGCTACCCGGAAGTCGGGACCTTCGAGACAGAGCCGGGGCCCCGACTCAAACGCAGGCAGCACAACGCCTGGAAGTGGACCCGGCGGGGCTCGGGCTCACAGACTAGCCGTTGGGGCAGTCTATATTACCCCATGAGAAGGTGGGGAGCACACCTCCAACATGGCACACTCCAGCAGGAGTGTGGTCACCATGGGTCTCCGAGCAGCCCCATGATAGTACCTTTACAGGGCTGCCAAATGCTCACCCTCTTCGCAGGGGAGCATAAGGAGTCAGGCCTAGGCTGACTCTGAAGGAGGGAATCGCATTACGCAATGTCTGGCCAAACCTGGAGGAAATATGACCAACAGGTAAGTTGTACTAACCTTGAGTTGGTTGAGTTTCTGTATTGTTTAAATCCCTTACAGAAACTTCGTAATGCAGAAAAGGAGCAAAAAGAAGGCAGCTTCAAGAATGCCATTGAAGCCCGTGGGACTTCGGAGCGAGGTCGGCGGCCAACATTCCCGGAGCTGACCGTTGATTTCCGGCAGAGTCCTAAATGCCCGAACCTACTGATACATCCCATATCAGGGGAGAATCATCCGTGCCATGGTCATCTGAACCTGTTGGCTTGCAGGTTCTGAAGAGACCTTTGCTGGAATTCGGGCTGTCGAACAGGACCATGGATATCGTCACGGCATCGTGCAGAGAGTCCACGAGGGAGCAGTACCTTACCCATGTAAGGAAATGGGAGGACTGCTGTTCCAGGACTAATATCACCTACGACTCTGCCACCATCACAGATGTGCTGGAATTCCTCGCGGGCCTTCACTATGACGAGGGCCTCAGCTATAGTGCCATCAATAATGCCAGAAGCGCATTGTCATCCTACCTCACTATCGGAGTAGGATCCCATCAGTTGGTGTTAAAACTCATGAGGGGTATTTCAATTCTTACGCTTGTAGACCACGATACAATATGACCTGTGATATTGGGGTAGTGTTGTCCCTACTCAGGAGTTGGTCACCAGTTTCGGAACTCCCACTGGCCAAACTAACTTACAAAGAGGTGATACTGTGGCACTTATACAGCTCAGCGGGTCCAGACCCTCCACAAACTAAACTGGACAGGATGGCCTCGATCCCTACCAAGGTACCTTTTTCATTGATGAATTACTTAAACATCATAGACCTGGTGCAACCGGTCTTAAATTGGAATTCCATGCATATCCCATTGATGTACGCCTCTGTATAGCCACTTATCTCCGACATTATATTAAAGTCACACAAAATGTAAGGAGAATGGAAACAGGTCTATTCATCAGTATTTAAAGCCCACATCACAGGGTAACTGTGCAGACAATTTCCAGTCGCTCAGGGTGGTGTTGGATGCAGCAGGGGTAGACACTGATATTCAAATCTCATTTTACCATGGCTGCGTCCACATCAGCGGCGAGGACCATGGAAGTACCCATGGACCATGTCCTCGCAACAGCGGGCTTGGCCAATGGAGACGCGTCTCAATGGTTTTATAACAAACCTGTGGCCACTCCTGCGACGTTTGCAGATACTGTTTTAAGTTCTGTTCCCTGAACGGTTCCCGAACTCAGGGATTTTTTTTTTGTTTGTATTAATGAATACATTATTGTTTTTCAGCTCTGTTACAAGTCTGAAATATGTTAACGCACTTCCTCCATCAGTTATCACGGCAGTGTGTGAGCATGGACGTGGTCCAGGGCATGAAATCGCAAAGCTTTGAAATCTTCACAAAGTCACTCACGTGACTCTGAAGTATAATAGTAAGATTAAATGAGAACTTACCAGTTTGAAGTTTGATCCTTATTTTATGAGGAGTTACGATGAGGGATTTTGTGCCCTCCGCTCCCAACCCTCTATCATAAGGTCAACTGGTATTTGGTTTCTCTTAATCTTACTATCACCAGTCAGTTATGCTATCTGTGATTTCACACCACTGCTTTGAAGAATGTCGCGCATGTGTGCTGGCGGGGTCTTCATGAAATCCCTCATCGTAACTCCTCATAAAATAAGGATCAAACTTCAAACTGGTAAGTTCTCGTTTAAACTTACTAATTTAGTTTATTGGCACGTGTACTGCGGTACAGCGTACAGCTTGTTGGTTGTGTGCTATCCAGTCAGCAAAAAGACTATACATGATTACAATCAAACCATCCACAGTGTACAGATACAGGATAAAGGGGTTAACATAGAGTGCAAGATATAGCCCAGTAAAGATAATCTGAGAGTCTCCAATGTGGTAGATGGTCGGTCAGGACTGTTCTCTAGTTGGTGATAGGATGGTTCAGTTACCCGATAGCAGCTGGGACAAAACTGTCCCTGAATCTGGATGTGTGTGTTTTCTGTACCGCTTGCCTGATGGGAGATGGGGGAAGAGGGAGTGTCCAGGGTGAGACTGGTCCTTGATTATGCTGGTGGCCCTGCTGAGGCAGCATGAAGTGCAGATGGAGTTAATGGAAGGGTAGGTTGGTTTGTGTGATGGTCTGGGCTGCGTCCACAATTCTCTGCAATTGCTTGCCATCGTGGATGGAGCTTTTTCCACCAGCCACGTTTGGCCCATATCCCTCTCCACTACTCCTATCATGTACCTGCTCAAATGTCTCAAACAGCAACTGCCTCAACTACCTTCTCTGGCAGCTTGTTCCGTATACACACCAAGGTGCCCCTCAGGTTCCCATTAAATCTTTCCACTCTCACCTTAAATCTATGTCCTCTGGTCCTTGATTCCCTACTCTGGGTAAAAGACTGTGTGCATTGATCCATGATTCCCCTCATGATTTTATACCCCTATATCTACCATGATCATATTGAATGGCGGGACAGGTTCGAGGGGCCGAGTGGTCTACCGCGGCTCCTAACATTTTTATGTTCTATACGCGATCTCTCTCTCATGCAGAGGAACCTGACAGGATGCAATGGATGCCTCTTTACTTCACTTGGAAAGGCTGCCCAAGGAAATAAGCACAACTGTAATTCTGCAACCTTGCAAATTCCCGCTGATGTGAAAGTACTGACTCAAGCATTTGTGCTGAAACATCACGTCTCACGAGACATGCACTTTGCAGTCAAGGTGCCGGGGAGGTGTAATGACAGGTGTAAGCACTAGAGGGTGCAGTTATGCAATGTTATGACAGACCACAACTCAAGAAGAAAATGGCAAATGCACGCTTCCTTGTATTAATTAACTCAGCAAAGCCCACAATTGGACAATCACCCTAAATTACTGATGTCTATTTATAATTGTCCACAGCTGTTTCCCTTCTCCATGGGTTGGATTCAGTAATGTGGGTGACAAAAAGTAACATCTGGATTTTCAGTTTCAGGCCTGCAGCCAAGTGCTTTAGGGACTCCTGGTTTCGGCAGTACAGCATGAATGACACACACTAATAGTGCATGTACCAGATATTCCTCGTACAAGGGCATTAGTTTTTACGCTTCCCTCTTGCCTATACAGCAGGAGCACGCCCACTCTGCCCCCCTTCCTTCCCATCTGTATTTCCGCTCAGAAAAGGTAGGCTCCTTCAGAAGAAGCCGTTTGCAGACACACAGAAGGCTTGGCGTGCAACTGCACCATGTGCGCCGCTACCCAGCTGTGTTGCGCAACGACTGAAGTTCGACTCTCTGTGGTCTGTCTGAAACTTGTTGATCTCACAGCACAGCGAGATGTCCATCAGGGAATGTTGCCGTCTGGCCCACTCCAAACTGCACAGAATATGCTGAGGGACGTGCTGAAGCTCGGTGCAGCCAACACCAACGTTCTGTGAGGGAGGATCACAGTCCAGGGTCGCTCCGCTGCTGGACATTGAGGAGCAGAGCCCAGTGGGGACACCCCTCTAACAAGCGGAGAGATAGATACCACCCCAGACAGGGCCACGTGATGTTTTCTTTAAACATAGATGCAAACACTACTGAGCAGGACACTACTGGATGAATAGCTACTGAGAATTTATGAAGAGTTTCCCCAGATTTTGCTTGTATCTTTTGTTTATATTATTCGGAGTAAAGTTTATTTTTGAACTTAAAAAGTTCAATAACTGAAGTTCAATCCTATTCTGCTCTCTGCTACCAGTTATCCGTATGCAGAGCGGTGCTTTGGGACAGAAAGAAAACAGGGAACTCCTCCGAGCTTTCCACTTACAGTAGTTCTCCAGCAATACGAGTTGGAAGGATGTCAGTTGTAAATGGGAACCACATTCAATGGCCATGGACTCCACACTGGCTAAAGTACAAACATAAACAGGGGCGGCAAGGAGTTGCTGCCTTACAGTGCCAGAGAAACAGGTTCGATCCCAACTACGGGTGCTGTCTGTACAGAGTTTGTACGTTCTCCCCGAGACCGCGTGGGCTTTACCCAGTTGCTCTAGTTTCCTCCCACACTCCAACGGTCTACAAGTTTGGAGGTTAATTGGCTTCAGTAAAAATTATACCTTGTCCCTAGTGTGTAGGATGGCTCAATTGTACAGCGGGCACTTGTCAGCGCAAACTAAACATGCAGGCACCAGTGAAAGGTCTATATCATTAGAACGCCACTTGTTTAAAAGAAATTGATGCCTTTTAAAAGCAATCAGACATGCCAAGTTGATGTTGGCATTTTTTTTGCAGGTATTACAAAGAGAGAGATGAGGCCTTAATTTACGCTTCCAATCCATCAGATATGACCAGGAATTTAAATTTAAACACTCTTACAGAGATACCTTCCACAGCCATGCATGCCTTTAATAAGAATGATTATTTTTCTAGGGTGAATGGATTTTGATCTACCCATCCCTATCGCCAACACTGGAGTGAAGACACTTTATATGGCACTGAACGTTATTCCCTTTATCATGTATCTGTACAGTGGACAGCTTGATTGTAATCATGTATAGTCTTTCTGCTGACTGGAATAGCATGCTCCTGCACAAGTGACAATAAACTGAACTCAACTCAACACCCTGACTTACGCAATAATCGACCTACGTAAACATTTCCTTAACTCAGTCCCTAGTGCAATCAACGCAATTTGTAATTTCCACAATCACTCAAGTTTACATTGGAATCAAGCCGGCAATGGCAAATGGTGCTTACCCAGAATGCCACACACTGCAGAAAGTGCCCTGGACACAGCTGAGACAGTTAATACTCTTAGTTAGTTATTTCAGGCAGAGGAAGGGGGTTGGTGATTCCTGCTTACCTAAAACCATACTTACGCAAGGGATCGTAACGCAACCCTTACATGAGTCAGGGAGTGCCTTTACTGAATGGAATTCATTCTGGTCATCACACCTTAGACAGGACCATGAGCTTGCCTTGGCAGGGTAGGTCCGGAGAAGAGTATAGGAAGGAACTGCAGATGCTGGTTTACACCGTAGATAGTGACAAAATGCAGGAGTTACTCAGCTGGACAGGCAGCATCTCTGGATATTGATGGGTCTGAAGAAGGGTCTATACTTGAAATATCACCCATTTCTTCTATCCAGAGATGCTGCCTGTCCCGTTGCGTAACTCCAGCATTTTGTGTCTATCTTAGGTGCGGAGAAGATGTCTCTTCGAGTGATTAGAGTCTAGAACTACTTTAGCACCAGTTCAAAATAAGAGGTCATTTACTTAATGCCGGGATGATAGGAAATATTTTCTCCAAGGCCCACGAGGCACTAGAAGCTTAATGGTCTACGGCAGAAGTAGATAGATTCTCAATAAACGAGCGGACGAGAGTTAACGTGGCGACATGAAGCTGAGGTTATAATCTGGACAGACATGATCTTATTGTCAGTGGGAGCAGTCAACTCCTACTCCGGTTCATAATTCAAATATTAATTCATATATAGGATGCCCTGACCTTCGAGAGAATGCAGCACAGGTTTTTTTTTTAAAGCTTACACATAATTTACATTCCCCAGAATTTAAGTGACATGATTTAATCGAGAGAATTTGAAACATTCGGATGACTCAACATGCTCTTCTGATGGGAAAGCATCAAAGGCACGAGAACAGAGTCTAAATGTTAACAACAAGCCTTTGGAAAGGATTCTAGGAAATATAAAACAAGCAGAAATTTGCAACTCTCTCCCCCAAAATTATTTTGATTTTGAGATCAACATAAAAGGATGCTGTTGGGCAAGCGTATAAGCGGTACAAAGTGCTGGAGTAACTCAGTGGATCAGGCAGCATCTCTGGAGAACATAGACAGATGTTACGAGCTGATCAGCCTGACCCAAGACGTCACCTAACCACGTTCTCCAGAGATGCCGTCTGACCCGCGACATTCTCCAGCACTATGTGCCTTATTTTTTTGTAAGCCAGCATCTGCAGTTCTTTTTTTCTACATGTAGACGGAGATTTGTATTGTGTGCAATTTTTGTCTCCGAATTTGAGGAAGGACATTATTGCTATTAAAGGAGTGCAGGAGTAGGCCATTCACCAGGTTAATTCCCAGGATGGCGGGACTAACGTATGATGAAAGAATGGGTCGACTGGGCTTGTATTCACTGGAATTTAGAATTTAGAACCAGGGGCCACAGTTTAAGAATAAGGGGTAGGCCATTTAGGATTGAAATGAGGGGAAAACCCAGCAGTAAACCCAGGCCTACTCCTGCACTCCCTTAATAGCAATAATGTCCTTCCACAAAAACCTCACCCAGAGAATTGTGAATCTGGAAGTATCTGCCACAGAAGGCAGTGGAGGCCAATTCACTGGGTGTTTTTAAGAGAGAGTTTAGCTCTTAGGGCTAACTGAATCAAGGGATATGGGGAAAAGGCCAGGACGGGGTACTGATTTTGGATGATCAGCCATGATCACATTGAATTGCGGTGCTGGCTCGAGGGGCTGAATGGCCTACTCCTGCACCTATTTTCTATGTTACTATTTGGAGCTAGGCAGGTAAATAGCATTGAAGTTCAGATCAGTAAATATCTAATTAAGAGATCAGCAAGGTTTGGGAGCAGGAAGAATCACACCTGTTCCCACATAGTTCAAAATCATATGTAATGCTGGAACTGTTTGAATTCTGGCCTTTTCCTTTATTTTGTTTAGTTCCATAACTGGAGAAACTTCAATCGCCTTGGTGTTAAACACTGCACTTTCAGGGAAGAGACCAAGATAACTGTCTCCCTATCGTGAACTGCGAGTGAAATGTAGTAAAAATCCTCACACACACACACACACAATGCTGTTTGCTCAATACACCACTACTCTGGAGATTACATGTAAAAGGTGGTTCTCCCAGCAGAACAGCAATGTCGACTGTCACAGCCATCAAGTGGTGTTATGTACTTATGAAGTTGGTGGTAGCTGCGGAAATAGGGAAAACATTTCCAAGCTTAACGCTCTGTGAAAGGTGAATAAATATTTATGCCATATGCTGCTCTACTGTGTAAGTTGAAGCATGGTTTGCAAAAAACTCACTGTGGGCAAGATGCAATTGTAGCGAGCAGCAGAATTTAGCCAGAACGGTTTGCTGGACCCAGACTGATAGCACCAAAGGTTAAGCAGAATTCTGCACTGCTGGAGGAGGCAACAGTTGGAGACTCATTCCAAGGTCCACACCTAATAAGAAACAAAAGTGCATTCTTCCACTTACAAGAGCCACAACCTCTGCTGCAAGAGTGTTTAATAAACAAGATGCTTGCCAGGTGCTTTGGAGCATTGAAGCAAATCCTCTAAAGTCAGTATGCTGAATTGTGAAAATCTCACTCACACGTAGTTTTAGATAGATATAAAAACAGATATGTGATAGGAGCAGAATTAGACCATTTGGCCCTTCTAGTTTACTCCACCATTCAATCATGGCTGATCTACCTCTCCCTCCGTGTTTTCTCCAGGAGCTCCGGTTTCCTCCCACACTCCTACACTCCAAGCCTACTGTACCCCTCCAAGTGACAAGGCGGCATCCCCACGCTGACAGCAACAAGAACAATTCTGTGAATGGCATCAGTGATAAAGTAATTTGCAGCAAAGTGAAAAGGTCCTTGCAAGGCATCAGTGGTTTTAACGCAGTAATTTCCATGCAGAGATTCCATACTTAACTCCAAGCATCAATATGCCTAGCAAATATATATTTCCTCATTACAACGTGTTATGTATTGCCCGGAACAATCACAACAATGGAGTAAGTAATTGTTTGCAATGTCTATTTTCATTTTACATGACATTAGTTTCATTGACTGGAGAGAAATATACTGATAATCAAGACTAGCAGACCATCGATAAACCCTTTGCCAGCACCTACTACTCGAACACCATATCTGAATGAACCAGGAAGAGCAAGTCCCTGGTGTTAAAGAAGCAAGATCTCGGATAACGTCACAACACTCCAACCAAGGTGATCATCTCTTCATTATTTCCATTGAGAATGCTTCATGCACACCTCCACTATGGTCCCTCTGTTTTTTGTGAAGGGAATGGGAACAACTTTGCCAGTTCCTTGCCAGTTCTAGTTACTAACAGAACCCTTGGGCGACAGTGTCCATTCAATTAAGCTTCACTTGAGCAGAATTGAAATGGTGTTTAAGAAAAATGCCCAATCATCAACGTTATGGAGGAATCGCCCATCCTAACTTTCATTGATCCAAATATTGATATTTTCCAATGGACAGAAATACAGGGGAGTGGCATGGTACAGATATGCCCAACCCACTGCTTAATCCATGTACCACAATTCATGCATGTGATTTAGTTCCAAAATAATACGAGAAACGAGATGCAGTTTGGCACTCATCTAAAGTGTCAAAGACAACAAGGCTTTCCCAAGGATACCTGTTTAAAAACATCCTGGTAGTTTGTTGCAGCACATTGGATCATGTTATGGGACTGTCAAATGTCAAGCACACAGCCATAGGGCAGACCAGGAAAGGACAACCTCACACCTCAGTCACCATGATGGGCATTCACAATACAGTACTTGCATGGTCACCAATACTAATAGTAGCATTCAGATTTCATGAAGGCGGATGGAATGGGGCATTCAAGTACAGGCAGTCGGGAGTAGAACAGTACGGAAGTCTAGCTACACCTATACGGGAAATTGGTGAGATCACATTGTGGGCAATTTTGCTTTCCTTGCCAATTGCATCAGAAGCAATTCAGAGAAAGCTCTCAGGGTCTATTCTTGTGAGAAAGGGATTGAGCTGAAGGCATTGGACAGGATCATTGTTTAGTCATTGGAAATCTGAAGAAAGAGGGATGATCTTATTGAAACATGCACGGTGTTTAAGGCACCTGGAAGAAGTAGGTGTCAAGAGGAAGCTTTCCCTTAGGAGAACATTGGGAACAAGGGAACATTGTTTCTGAATATAGGGTCTCCGGTTTAAGATAGAGAGGGTTATGTTCTCTTATAGTGTCGTGATCATTTGGAACTCCCCACCTCAGAGGAAGTATGAAAGTGAAGTCATTGAATTCATTTGGTGGTCTTCAGAGATGTTTAGAACATCTTAACTGGAGAGTCAAGGGGTTTGATGATCAGTAAGTAAGTTGAATAAGGTCAACCATTATCTTATTGCAAGCGAGATAACGGCCAGATGACCTTCACATCAATGCATATTATAACATTCCCAGCTTTCATGGTGAGATCTCAACCTGGTCTCCACATCGCATCTGACCTTCTGCCCTTGTTCCTAATGTTCTCGTTAACATCGATCAATATTAAACATTTCCCAGCTATCATGGTGAGATCTCTACCTGGTCTCCACGTTTGTACCTCTGGACATCTGGTTCACGGCTGCAGGGGCCATCGCACACCAACAAGACACACATCTTACCTTAGAGTTCTGGGATGGAGATAGAGAATCCACTCGGCTCCCTTGTTTGGCGGAGTTCCCGGCCAAGACCATAGCCCAGCAATCCTCACACGTGCCAATCGTCAACTGTTTGCCATCGTCCACCAGCAGAGCGTCGGGCACCCGCGGGGCATAGATGAACACGGGCAGCCGGGTCACCGTCACTGCCTTCAGACCCAGGTAGCGCCTCCTCTCCTGTCTACAGAAGAAGCAGACGAAGGAGTCCACTTTGTAGTGGCGGGACCACGGGCTGCTCGGATGCTGAGAGTTCTTCCCCTGCCACCACTGCTCCAGGAGGTCGTGGCAGCACAGCAGGCAGGTGGGCACCGGCCCCGCCGACTCCGCCCGGGCTGGCCGACGCCGGGCGGCGAGGAAGGGGAAGAAAGGTTCTCGCTCGCCCTGGCGAGTGGGCGGATCGACGCTCAGCTGGAACTCGCGGCCCGCTTCCAGCTCCGTCCCGCACAGCAGGCAGGCGGCGGGCAGGTGAGCCGTCCTCGGCGGCCGGCGGCACACGGCGCTGGCCCGGGCGTTGGTCTGGAGGTACCTCCCGAGGAAGGACTGCACCGAGGAGATGGCCTCCTCCCGCTCCGAGCCGGACCACATCTCCTCCAACACCCCGCGGCAGCGCTTGCAGCACGACACCTCGCCCTCCTGGCTCATGGCCTTGGCGTTGGGCGGGCAGGGGAGGAGGTCGATGAATGGGAAGTACATCAGGTCTCTGGCGCCCCGGTCCCTGGAGCAGATGGACGTGGCCTCCTGCCCGCAGTCCTGGCCGCAGAGATAGCAGCCTCCTCGCTCCCCTTGCCCGCCGGGGACGTCGCCCTTCAGTGGCACCACGTACAGGCGCTGCAACACGGGCACCTTGGCCAACTCGAAGCCTTGCCACTGCTGCATGAGGGAGACGTGGCAGAAGGAGCAGACCCAGGTGCTGCCGCCGGGGCTGAGGGGTCTGGCGCCGGGCGGCGGGTAGTGGAGCCACAGGAAGGGGAAGAAGGGCCGCTCGGTGGTGCCCTCCTGCTTGTGGACGTGCACCAGGTGCTGGCGACCCTGGGGCAGCCCCACGCCGCAGATGAAGCAAGCCCAGTGCCCCCTGCACATCGCCCCGCTACCTCGCCCGTTCTCCCTGGCACCGGCCGCCTGCCTCTCGTCGTCCGAGGACCAGCCGTCGCTGCCCCCGGGGGACAAGCTGAGCCGTGGGCCGGGGCTGGGGCCGGGGTCGGGGGTCTGCTGGACGGGGCGACGGGACGGGACGGCTTCTTGCTCGGGCTCCGAGAGCTCCTGGTCGGGGTCGGGGTCGGACAGGGAGGAGAGGTCGGAGTCGCGGCCGGCGGCGGGGGCAGCGGGGCTGGGGTTCCACTCGCGGGACGTCCCGCGGCCGTCGCACTGGTGCGGTCGCTTGAGCCAATACATGCGCTTGTCCACCGGCGTGCGGCACCTCTCGAACGACTGCCACTGCTCGGACAAGAAGCAGCGGCACACGGAGCACGACAACACGCAGCCGTCCGCGCTGACCTCCCGGGCTCCGGGAGCCGGCTCCTGCTGCAAGAGGAACGGGAAGTAAGGCAGGCGAGCCGAGCCGGGGCACTTGGCCCGCACTTGTAACCTCTGCTCCCGCCCGGGGCTCATGCGGCCCCCGCAGATGAAGCAGTGCAAGCGGCCTGGGCTGAGTTCCCCGCCGCTGATCGCTGCCATCAGCCGCTGCTTCCTGGAGATGGGAACAGCCGCTTCTTTGTCACTCATGTTGGCTGGGAGTTATGGAGTGTCCGCCTCTCCCCGCCACGCTCCCTCCCCTTCCCTGCCCAATCCCCTCCCCTCCCAGCCCCGGCCCCGTCTCCTCGCCCTCCCGGTCCCTCCCTCTCCCTGCTCTCCTCCCACTCTCCTCCCCTCTCTTCCCAGCCTCTGTCCCTCTCTCCCTCCCACTCCCCTCAATAGTCCCCTCCCCTCTCTTCCCAGCCTCTGTCCCTCCCCTCCCTCCCACTCCCCTGAATAGTCCCCTCCCCTCTCTTCGCAGCTTCTGTCCGGAATTCCCTCCCTCCCCCGTCTCCCCTCCCTTGAATAATCCCCTCCCCGTCTCTCGTTTCCCCTCCCTTCTCCCCCCTCGCTCCCTGCCCTTCTAGTCCAGTCCAGCCACACTCTCGCCGTTCCCCCGGGCGGCTGGGACAAACTTTGTGGAGATCTCGGCGCCCGGCCGGCCGGCCGGCTGCCTAGCGCCATCTCCCAGGGAACATCTTCACGGCGTTTCAATGCTCGCTCCCCCACCTCTGAAAACTTCCAGAGTCCCCCCCTCCCCCCCCCCCCCCCACACACACACATGTACCCAAACCGGTCACACTGGGGGCAACGACCAGCGACGAGCAACAATCTTCCCACCACTTCCTGCATCTCAAACAAGCGAACACACACAGCCCACGTTATTGACTACCTTCATTTAAAAGTCCCGTAAAGCAGCTTGCTGAAAGAAATGCGCTTTAACGGGGAATTGGATATGTCCTGTTCTCAACATCCTTAATGCCGAAATTATGAGTATTTCAGTTTTTCTCCGCTAAATACAACTTCAAAAGCGAATTAAATATTGTCCTCGTTAAATGTAATCTAGGGATTATATACCCGTATTTAATTCAATTCCTCTTAAATGGATACACGAGGAACCACAGATGCTGGAATCTAGACCAACACATGTGTAGGAAAGAACTGCAGATGATTTACACCGAAGATAGACACAAAATGCTGGAGTAATTCAGCGGGGCAGGCGGCATCTCTGGGGAGAAGGAACGGGTGACGTTCTTCAGACAAAACACAGCGTGCTGGAAGAGCTCAGCTGGTCAGGCAGCATCAGTGGAGGGAATGGACAGACGACGTTTCAGAGTCTGGAGAAGGGCTGCGAGATGCAATGGTCCCGCCTGCCTGTTCCATCCACGGATGCTGCCCGGGCAGTTGAGTTCCTCCAGCATTTTGAGCCTTGTATCTTAAATGAATTACCTGTTCTGCCAGACCCTGCCTGTTAAATCAGAAATAGCCCCCGGTTTCCCCCGATTTATGTTAAAACAACAGATTATAGAATCACAAGAGCGTGAAGATGCAGGTGTCTGGAGCAACAAACATCCGTTGGGAGGTGGGAAGTGGATGGGATGGGAGGTGGGGAGGAGGGTAGGATGGAAGAGTAGGGGGGGGAGATGGGGAGGGGAGAGGAGAAGGAGTGGAGGCAGGAAGGGGAGAGGAGAGGGAGGGGGGGAGGGAGGGCAGTGAGTGGGAGAGGGAGGGAGGGAGAGGAATGGGAGAGTGCATCTAATCGGATCTGACAGCATCTCTGGAGATTGAAGGAAGTTTCGAGCAGAAACGTCGACAATCCCTCCATCCTCCAGATGCTGCTCGACCCGCAGAGGTCCTACAGCAGACTGCTTATTGTCCCAGTAAATTACAGCGAGAATGTTTGAAGAACGAAAGACGTTGCTGTCAGCGTACAGGGGCATCGTCCATAAGGTTGGAATCCATGCGTACGGTATCCGTTCGTGCAACATCGGTCCATTAAAAAACAAGTTTCTTCCACTTTTTTAAAGACAGTTCTAACATTCACTGATCATCGACCAGATTTCTATCAAATCGTAAACACAGACACATGAAGTAGAAACAAACTCAACGTTCAACACAATCCGTTCTGCTCATTCCAATTTATTATTTATTTTTACACTTTTATTAATCCTCCAGCACCGAATTCCGATGTTAATTTTTAAAACTCTGATTGATTGAAAGATAGAGCATGGAAACAGGCCCTTCGGCCCACCTAGTCCACGCTGACCATCAATCCCTCATTCACACTAGTTCTGTGTTATCCCACTTTCCTATCCACCTCCTACACACTAGGCGTAATTTACAGACAGTTAACATACTAACCCGCACGTCTTTAAGACGTGGAAGGAAACCGGAGCACCCGAAGAAACCCACAGGGTGACAGGGAGAACATGCAAACTCCACCTGGACAACACCTGAGGCCAGGATTGAACCCGCTGCGCCACTGTATTCGCACACGTGGAAATTACTGTCATTAATTGCGGCACTGAGAAATGTTTGCAAACTTCAGCCAACTTTACAAAAAACTAGTTTTCTAGCAGGACCCCCTTCAATCTCCAGCACTTCAGCGAAACCCATTCAAGTCTGTTCAATCTCTCCGCATATCTAATACCGCCACCTCCTCCCCCAAACCAGACAGCGTTAGCACCCGGAGAAACTCAGCGGGTGCAGCAGCATCTAAGGAGCGAAGGAGGTAGGCGACGTTTCGGGTCGAGACCCTTCAGAAGGGTCTCGACCCGAAACGTCGCCTATCTCCTTCGCTCCTTAGATGCTGCTGCACCCGCTGAGTTTCTCCAGCTTTTTGTGTAACCCTCGATTCTCCAGCATCTGCAGTTCCTTCTTTAACAGCGTTAGCACCCGCTGAGTTTCTCCAGCATTTGTGTCTACCTTCGATTTTCCAGCATCTGCAGTTCCTTCTTAAATAGCGTTAGGATTAGTTGTGTAGGTTGGAACTGGAGGTGCTGGTAGTCACCGAAGATAGACATAAAATGCTGGAGTAACCCTGCGGGTCAGGCAGCATCTCAGGGGAAAAGGAATAGGCGAGGTTTCGTGTTGGAACCCTTCTTCAAACTGAACGATGGATAAGACGAGAAAAAGACAGAGCCGGCAACAGGTGACCTCAAGACGGGTGGAGTAGATGGGAAAGATGTGTTTTCAATGGAGAATATTGGCTTTGAAGCCAGTGGACACCATTCTACCTTGCAAGAATGCCGAAAGCTATTTTATATACAACTGATATGAGGCAGAGTGGTGCAACTGGCAGAACTGCAGCCTCACAGTTTAGTTCAGAGATAGAGCGTGGAAACAGGCCCTTCGGCCCACCGAGTCCAACCAGCGATCACCGACCAGCAATCCACACACACGACACACCAATTAACCTACAAAACCCGTACGTATGTGGAGTGTGGGAGGAAACCAGAGCGCCCAGAGAAAACCCAAGCAGGTCACAAGGAGAACGGACAAACTTGGTTCAGACAGCACCCATGGTCAAGATCGAACCTGGGTCTCTGGTGCTGTAAGGCAGCAACTCTACCGATGCACCACTCTGGCCTCTTGTGCTGTCCGTGTGGAGTTTGTATGTTCTCCCTGTGGCCATGTGGATTTCCCTCAGGAGCTCCGGTTTCCTCCCATAAGCCATAGAGACTCACAGCGTGGAGACAGGCCCGTTCGGCCCAACTTGCCCACACCATTCCAACATGCCCCGTCTACCGTCTACTGAGCTGCTACCTTACAGCACCCGAGACTATCCTCTTCTATCCTGACTTTGAGTGCTGTCTGTGTGAAGTGTGCATGTTCTCCTTGTGACAGCATGGGTGCTCTCTAGGTGCTCTGGTTTCCTCCCATATCCTAAAGACGTACAGGTCTGTAGGTTATTTGACCTTAATAACATTTTCCCTAATGTGAAAGTGGGATAACATAGAACCAGTGGGCCAAATGGCCTATTCCGTGCTATATCTCGAAGACATTGGGTATTTGTTTAAAGCGGGTTCCTGATTAGTAAGGATGTTAAAGGTAAGGGGGAGAAAGCAGGAGAATGGGGTTAGGAGGAAAAGATAGATCAGCCACGATTGAATGGCAGAGTAGACTCGATGGGCTGAATGGCCTAATTCGGCTCCTATGACTTATGAACTTATGAATGTACCAACAACAATTTATCTGAATGAATAATTTATCTGAACAGGCTCAAAGCTCTGGATAAATTGTCCTCATTGCTTTGTTGCTATCGATAGAACATAGAACATGGACTGTTGTACATCAGAAGAACTTCCCCTTAGCTCCACAGTGTCTGTACCGGACATGCTGCCAAGCACAACTCTTGTCTGCACATACCCTCACCTTTCCCTGTACACCCATATGCCTATCTAAAAGTTTCTTAAATGCCACAATTGATTCTGCCTCCATCACCATCTCCGACAGCTGGTTCCAGGCACCCACCACTCTATGTGTTAAAAGCTTTGCTCTTTGCACCTTAAACCTATGCCCTCTAGTAGTTGATATTTTCATCTTGGGAACACTTGATTTTTCCATAATCTAAAAAACCCCACAATAAATCTAGTTACAGGATTTATTAATGATTAAAAAATAGCAGTAAAAGTAGACCATATTTTCAAAGATATTTAAATGCTTTTACAAGATTTCCATTTTTTAAAATGCAACTGCAAGTGTTAAAAGATAAAGACATGCAAAATAAATATATTTTGAAGTGTTTAATGAAATACTTCCCTCACCGTCCAAATAGCTGGATAAATGTTTTCTCTGCAATCCTCCAGTTTGTTTTAATAATCTGCCCTTTAAAGTCTGTCTAGCAACAATATACAACTGAAATTCTTGAAATGCTTTCACTGTTTGCCATGGTGTAAGATGCTTATCCAGCCTTGACGTTTCACACATGGGACTGCCGAGCAAAGATCCTAGGATCCTAGGATCTTTGCTGCCCAGTCAATGGATTATCTTTGCTCTGGAGAATGTAAACGTTCTTGATTCCAGCTGGTACATGTATCTGCATCGTCATAAGATAATAAAGAGGACCCCTTTCCTATGTAATTGTTAAGGGCCTGTCCCACTTGGGCAACCTCATCTGCGAGTTCTCGCGAGTTTGCCCTTGACTCATACTCGCAGCATGGTCGACACGAGGTCGCAGGAGGTCTTTGTCACTCTCCTTCATGCTCGAGAGTGGTCTCCCCGTACTCGAGGCCTCAGCTAGGTCGTGGCATTTTCTTCAATATGTTAAAAAATGCCCGCGAGTAAGAAAAGGTCGCCATGGAAAAAATCAATACTTTTTTTACTCGTAGGTTTAGTCGTAGTAGGTCGGCATGTTAGTCGTAGGTAATCGAGGGTAGTCGTAGATAGTCTTCATCATAGTCAAAGGGAGGTCGAAGGAGATCGTCTTCACGCTCCATTATTCGGTGTCCAATTTTCCCGAAGTTAGTCGTAGCTAGTCGAAACTGGTGTTCAACATAGACGAAGGAGTTCGAAGGAGGTCTTCCTCATAGTCGAAGGAGGTCTTCAACATCATTTTATCAAACTCTTCTAAACTCGCCAATTAGGTCACCCAAGTGAAGAATTCAACTGACCATTGTGAGGGAGGGGGGAGGGGGGAGGGGGGAAGAACGAAGGGGGACCTGGCACGTGGGGCGGGGGGGGGGGGTTGTAATTTTGTAAGTGCTCTTTGTGGGAGACTATTTGCAAACCTTGGGTATGCATGCAAAGGATTTCACTGTGACTTGTCACATGTGACAACAAAGTATTCAACTCAATTCAATGAATGCTAGAGCTTTAAGGGCCTTTCCCACTTGCCGCTTTTCTCGGCGACTGCCGGCATCATTGATTGACGTATCAGGTCACCGAAAAAATTCCGGCGTGATGACATATGACGCACGGTGGTTTTTCAAGTGTCGCAACATTTTTTCTGTCGCTGCTAGATTTTGAAATGTTGAAAATCTTTTGGCAACACTGATATGACACCGGCAGTCGCCGAAATAATCACCAAGTGGGACAGGCTCTTTAATCCCTCTGTCCCTGGCTCGAACAATTTACTTATTGCATCTATTGCTGGGTCTCACTTACAACATGTTATTGTGCTTTTCCTGCCATTCCCTCTGGTTTTATGGAGAAATAGAATGGAGATGAGCAGGAATTTCTTTAGCCAGAAGGTGGTGAATGTATAGAATGAATTGCCATAGACAATGTGGTACAGTGGCGCAGCGGTAGATGTGCTGCCTTATAGCGCTAGAGACCCATGTTCGAACCTGACTATGGATGCTGTCTTTATGAAGTTGGTACGATCTCCCCGTGACCACATGAGATTTCTCCAGGTGCTCTGGTTTCCTCCCACATTCCAAAGACATACAGGTTTGTAGGTCAACTGGCTTCAGAAAAAATTGTAAATTGTTCCAAATGTGTAGTATTGAGTTAGTGCATGGGGTGATCACTAATCACCGCAGAGTCGTTGGAACGAAGAGCCTATTTCCGCGCTGTATCTCTAAACTCAACTCAACTAAAAGTTAGTGGTGTGACGGAGCGCTCCCCATTTGCTTGATTGAAATCCAACAATCCCCAAGAAGCTCGACTTTATCTAGGACAAAGCAGCCCACTTGGTCAGCACCAATGCACCGTGCTAAACATTATTTCCATCCACCATTATTATAACGTGGCTGCAGTATTACGCATCAACAAAGTACACTTGCTCATCGCCAATTTTAACCACTCCATCATTTGTGGCTCTGACATTAGCTGCCAAGACCCTAAGCTCTGGAATTCACCCCTAGTGCTCTCAGCCTTTGGAAACACAAGAGGCAGTAGATGCTGGATCTGCCAGTCAGATCTGTTTGAGGAAGGGTCCCGACCCTTAACGTCGCATCCATACCCCTCCACAGATGCCATCTGATGCATTCCTCTAGCAGTCTGATTTTGTTTTGTTCTCTGCCTTTCTTCATTCATTCATTTGCGACACTTTTCACTTTGATCAAGCACGTTAACATTTACCGATATCTCCACATCAGTTTTTGTTTGGCTTCTCTCCTGGTAACCTCCTTGAGGCTCGGTTCCATGTTAAAGAAACTATAGAAAAACTCGCAGTTGTTGCAGAACAGCAATGACATACTTTGGAAAAGCGCAGCCTTTAGAAGTACGAGATCCAAAATATTAATGCTCACATAATCTAAATATACAAGAACCAGATGGAGTGCATATTCGTATCTTGGCTCCTCTAACATAGACTCTCTGAGGCTTCATAGATTGTCAGCATCAGTGATTATACTCAGATCTAGCAACCATAATGGTTGGCCACTGCTCAGCTTCCTATTGCCCTGGGAACAGAAGAACAATGAAGACTACATTGAAGTTCTGGGAAAATCTCGGTTGGACTTTGCCACAACTGTCAAATTCTCCAGGTAGGTTGTTTATTGGCACATTGAGGTTAAAAGTCCGTTTTCATTTATCAGTTAAACTCTCGAGGGATGGTGTGTGAGGCAAGAGGACATTGCGTTTGTGGGTCGATGTGTCCAGATGGAGGTGTCGGTGGAGTGGAATGCTGGAGTTTAGTTGAGTTCAATGGTTCTTTTATCGTCATGCAGCCAAGGTTTGGTGAAATTCTCTTTTTGCACACAGATCAGTAAGATTATGGCCATACACAATCCCCGATTTAGTACCAAATGCAAAGAAACAGCCCATTGAGTCCATCGGCAAGAGTCGTCAGATTTTGGCGTTATTTGCAAAGTCCCAGCTGCATTTGGCCATAAAGACCAATTGCAGCCATCATTTTCATCCGGATCGCCAGTGAACTGTTGTCCCTCTCTCGCCCGGCCTTCAATCTTTGTGCCCAGGGGGCTCCTCCTGCAGCCAACCATGAGGGCGCAGAAGGTAAGACCCCCCGTTCTCCTTATTGGCGTTTTGTCCAACATCCGCCGTCCCCACTGACTCTCTCCACCTTCCAGTTCCCGGTTTTCGGGGATGAGCAGGAGACGAGCCTCGGACGAGATTTCCACTCCAGGTGGATTGTTTTCTCTGGGGTTTTTGGAGACTGAGAGATCTACAAACATGAAACATGGATAGAGAGATGGGTCCATTTATTACCTAAGGACCTATCACAGTGATGTGGGAGGGGTATGGGTACAACAAAATCGGCCAGGGCTGCACTCCTCACCATTAGACAATTTGAAAGTTCTCCCTGTGAGGATGACACCCCCTATGCTCCCTACATGCGAAGAGTTGCCATAAGGTCGCTGTCGACTGGCAAAGTCCACATTGGCAATGCCGGCTACAGCTGGTGGCCACGGTGGCAGAGGAAACATTTAAGAAACATGTAATTCATAAATGACAAAAATAAATGGTCCCATGTTGTCCTTCCAAACATACAACTTTAGGAAGCTGCATAAAGTCATGCAGAAATAATGCAGTAAAATCAGGTCCGGATGTTCAGCTTGGAGAGTGTGTGGCTGAAAGTAAATGGTCAGGTTTGTGAAATTGTGCATGTGTGTGTGTGTGCTTGCAATATGTGCTTGGTGTGAACAAAGGCTTGTATGTGTGTGTGCTTGTGAGTGTGAGTGTGTGAGATCATGCATCTGCGTGTGTGTGATGTGAGCGTGGCTTAATGTGAGTGACTGCTTATGTGTGTATATGTGTAATTATGCATCTGTTTGCGTGGGTGTGAATGTCAATGTGTGTCAATGTGAGTGACCGTGTGTTTGTGTGATTATGTGTGTGTATATGTCTGAATGTGAATGTGTCAATGTGTATGTATGACTGTGTGTGTCAGTGTGTGTGTCTGTGAGTGTCAGTGCGTGTGTGTCAGTGTATGTGTCTGTGAGTGTCTCTGTGTGTGTATGTCTGAATATGAATGTGTGTCAATGTGTGTGTGTGTGACTGTGTATGTCAGTGTGTGTGTCTGTGTGTCTGTATGTGTGACTGTATATGTCAATGTGTGTGTGTATGTGTGACTGTGTGTGACTGTGTGTCAATGTGTGTGTGTGACTGTGTTTGTGTGTGTATGTGTGACTGTGTGCGTATGTGTGACTTTGTGTCAGTGTGTGTGTGTGACTGTGTCAGTGTGTGTGTGAGTGTGTGTGTGTGTGTGTGTGTGTGTGTGTGTGTGTGTGTGTGTGTGTGTGTGTGAGTGTGTACATGTGCGTGTGCAACATTGTGAGAGACATTCCGATCAGCATATGGAGGGAGTGTTGTGCACCATCGCTGGCAGAGGGGATTAGTTTAATTTGGCATCATATTCAGCACAGACATGATGGGCCGATGGGCCTGCCCTTGTGCGGCACTGCTCTATGTTCTATGTTTTAATTTTCATGATGTGATTTCCCATTTGGGGTTCACAGGGTAGAACCTCTCACTTAGTAATTACTTAAATTATAGCAAATATCAACGCCTCCAATCATGACCGCCTTCTCTATTTTACCACCCCTGCATTAGGTTCCAAACGCCCTTTAAGCTCTCAACGCCAAGCGAGGAATCCATTTCAGACCCCTAAGTGGCCTAGAGTTTGAATCATTCGAATTTGTGCCAATTACAGTTTGTGCAAACAGGTCCAGGCCCCCTAACACAATGCCTGGCTTGCAGTCTAATTTATAAGTCAGTGATTTACTTTGCAAACTGTGAAAAGCCTCAAATCAAACAAAAGACGTGGTGCAAGAAAAGATATAGAACAATAAACAAAGATGAACTCCAGGGGAAAGTTTTCCCTAAGTGGGAAACCGTGCAACAAAGCAGGCGATGAATAGTTTAAGGGGAGAGGAGATTATTGTTGCCCCACACTAATAACTCTCCTGACCCTGGCTCTTCACTGGACTGAGGTAATGAGAGGGAACAAGCATGTCAATATTTCTTGAAGCCGCCTTTCTGCACTCATCAAGGGGGTTGGTCCGGCCATGAAGCACCAACGATGCCTGGAACATTTCAATTAGCAAATAATAAAATGCTCTTTGTTATTTCACAGCACACAGAGGACTGCTGTAGTGCTGGAGCCTTAGCTCAGATTTGTTTACTCCCACTGACTTCCGTGGCTAATGTTTGTGAGGCCCAAGACTCACGATAAAAAAACATTTAACAAACGATTGCTTGCCTTGTAATCACTGTGGGGGTAAATTCACTCGGTTAATTCCCGGAATAAAGGGGTTGTGCCTTGAACCTAAGGACATAAGAGATAGTATAGGACATTCAGCCCCTCGAGCCATTCATGCCATGAATAGATCATTGACTGAACGGCCACAGTCCTTTAGGGTAGAGAATTCCAAAGATTCACCATATTCTGGTTTGCATGTTTTTCTGAACAACCAGCCCCTTATTTTGAAAATCTTTGAGTAATCTTCATCTGCTGCACAGTGGCGCAGCGGTAGATTTGCTGCCTCACAGTGCCAGAGACCCAGGTTTGATCCTGACTACGGGTGCTGTCTGTACGGGGCAAAGAATATAAGCACATGGAGATCATGGTGAAGATGTCTAATAGGAGGAAGAGGGTCAGGGAGGATCTGAGGAAAACCTTTTCATCCACGGCAACTGGAAAACACTGGGACTGGAGATGTTCTCATGATATTTAACAACTATTAGGGTGAAGACTTGAATTGCCAAGGCATTGAAAGCTGGCAAGCAGGATTAGTGCAGATGGGTATGGGGCTTCAATATGGACAGAGTAGATTGAAAGGCCTGTTTCTGGGCAGTAACATTATCAGTTTATGACTAAGATTTGAGAGGCATTTACAGGGTAGATGCCACGGGTGTTTATTTTAACTGTGAGAGTCTAGAACCGGAGGCAAAGTCTCAGATGTTGGATCAGCAATTTAGGACTGAGTTGAGGAAAACTTTCTTTACAGAGTTTTATAAAAGTCTGAAATTCTCTATCTGAGTGACGCTCAGACATTGGATATATTCATAAATTCAAATTGAGATCTTTCTGGATGATGGTGATTGACAGATTTGGGCATCGACTGGGAACGTTGAATAAGACAAGGAATCAGCCAACATAATGAGATACAGAGCAGGCTTGATGGGTCAGTTAGTCCACAGCTAACTCTGTTTCTCACATCCTACCTATTGATTGCAAGGTAGCAAATCTTTGCAATGAATACTTTTAATTGTGCCGATTGCAACATCATCAGCATGCCCCTTCTAATTGAAGAATCATCCTTTCCTGATTTAGAAATATAACCCCTATTCCTTCCCTATCTCACACTTGGAAAGCACTCCCTAAGAGCAAGGTGAGGGTTCCATTAGTGCAGTGGTTCAAGATGTTGGATCATCATCGCACTCTCAAGATTTGCTCACGATAAACAAAGAATGCCAGAGATACTTACAACCCCAGAAAAGAATTAAAGTAATTCCTTCAAGGGGGGGGGGGAGGGGGTCATTCCCCACTTGTCAGCACCATGTCTCACACTCCATTGCAAGAGTTGCATTCTGTCTGTCCCACACTTGCCCAAGAAGAATAACGAAGGTCATACCTCATGAGCTTCCTCATCAATACAAACTTTACAAACGTTTAAAAAAGATGCAGTACAGGTCGTCAGAGTGGCACAGCAGTAGAGTTGCTGCAATACATCGTCAAAGACCCAGGTTCAATCCTGACTATGAGGAGGCATTTTGGGACATTTTACAAGGTAACTAACAATGTGAACTCCCTTTAGGAAAACTAGGCCAGTATTACGAGCAAGCTGGGCTCCATCAAATCCCAGTTCCACTCAGCATATGAACCTGGACATTCTCGTACATGGCTAAGAAATGTAGTAGATTTTTGGTGGTACCATTATACAGTTCCTGCTGAAGAAGCCTCCTGAGCAGAAAGATCATCTATCCATGTTCTCCAGAGATGTTGCCTGACCCGCTGAGGTACTCTAGCCCTTTGTGTCCTTTCGTGTAAACCAACATCTGCAGTTCGTTGATTATACATTTCAGCATAGTATCAGTTATGCACTTTTATCCCAAGCTCCAAGCAAGATAGGCAATTCAAATAAATTCAACTCCCAATCCTCCACAGGGTCGAAGAATGGAAAAACGAGGGAGAGAAAGAGAGAGGGAGGGAGAAATAAGGTGCAAGATGATTTTACTGATTTAGGTTCAGGTTTATTATTGTCACATGTACTGAGGTACAGTGAAAAGCGTTGTTTTGCATGCTATGCAAACAGATCAGATATACCATACATAAATATAATCAAGTCAAACTCAAGTACAACAGATTGAACAAAGGGGAAGATACAGAGTGCAGAATCTCGTTCTCAGGATTGTAGCACGTCAGTTCCAGAGACAAAGTCCAACGTCCACAATGGGATAGAGATTAATCAGACAGTACCCTAGCTTATGAAAGGACCGTTGAGAAGCCAGATAGCAGAGGGGTTGAAGCCGTCCCTGAGTCTGGTGGTGCATGCTTTCAAGCTTCTGTGCCTTCTACCGGACAGGAGCAGGGAGAAGAAGGATTAACCAGGGGTGGGACAAATCCTTGATTATGTTTGCTGGTTTCCTGAGGCAGCGTGAAGTATAGATAGAGTTGATGGTAATAGTGGGAGAAGTGTTGGGAGGAGAACGTGGGGACTTATTCTTAGATTAAATGCATTTGGAGACACTTGGGTACTTCTGCAGTGTTTTTGCAAGGATATCAGGCACATTTATCCAATCCTCATCTGCCACACATTAAGCTCTAAACATTGCTGGGATAAGTTATGTCTGCAACAGAACATTTTTCTCAAGTTTTCAAACAGTTTAGCATTTACAAGAAACTTCCTCCCACTGGCTAAAATGATAATAAATTAGTTTGGCTGTCATGTCATAATAGAGGGCCAAAGCATAAATAACCGTTCAAACATCTCGGGAAGAGCTGCAAATCTGTTCTTTGTTTCCTTCATCTAAAATTAGTGCATTACAATTCTGTTTTACAGCAACAAGATAACTTGCATTTGTAAAGCATTACTAATGTCATAAAACGTTCTAAGCCATTTTATTGGAAAGTTTTCAAAAATGATCTGACACCAAAGCAGATAGAGAGGAACGGAAGACAACTTTCACTGGTACCAATTTAGGAATCCTGGCTGGTCCATATATATTGTCCAGGGATGCAAGAGGTTGCAGAGAGTGGTGGCTGGAGCCTGGTCCATAATGGGCAGAGTCCCCCGCACCTACAAAACCATCCACAAGAGGCGCTGCCTCAGGAAGGCGGCACCTATCATCAAGGATCCCCAGCATCAGCATCATGCCCTCTTCTCACTGCTATAATCGGACAGGGAGTACGGAAAGCTGAAGTCCCACACCGCCAGGTGCAGGAACAGCACCTTCCTGACAAAGGTGGTGACAAGTTCACACAGTAACTCAACTCCTTCAATGCTGAAGACTCGTCACCAGCATTGAAGAAGATCTTTCAGCCCACCATGTCCATGCTGGCCATCAGATACCTATCCTTGTTAATCCCATTACTTGCACTCAGTTTGTAGTCTTCTAACGCTTTGCAAATTAAGTACTTGTCTAGGCACCTTTTAACTTCTAAGAGAGTTTGTACCTCCGCCCATCACCCATTCAGGCACTAGTTATGGGAGGTCTGACCAGGCTGGGTTTCTTACCGACACGATACACTGAGCGAACTTCTCCTTCCTAAATTTTCAATGATTTAATCCTAATATCTTCTATTGTCATTGAGGAGCAGATGATATTTGATGCTGTTTGGCTGAAGCACCCCGAGAACAGCTTGTTGCTTCAGACGTGCCGCACACCAAACACAACCTCTGGCTGCATACCTTTAGACTTCAGAGATGCAGTGTGGAAACAGGCCCTTCGGCCCACCGAGTCTGCACTATCCTACACACTGGGGACAATTTACAATTTTACCAAAGCCAATTAACCTACAAACCTGTACATCCTTGAAGTGTGGGAGGAAACCGGCGCACCCAGAGAAAACCCACGCAGTCACAGAGAGAAAGAACAAACTTTGTACAGTCAGAATCGGGTCTCTGACACTGCAAGACAGCAACTCTGTACGCAGCACTGTACGCATGAAGATTAATAACTTTGTAATGCTCTCACTGAGTGGCAAAATACTATGGCCATGCAGACTTAGAAGAGAAATCTTTGCTTTTTTAGCTGTCAGACTTGGATGAATTCAGAGATTAACTTACTATCGAGAAATGTTCACACGTAAAGACCCAAAACACACAGCCTCATACAAGGCATGGATGGATTCAGACGTCTTGAGATTACTCACCCTCGCATGCGTTTATATGCGCACACAACCTTCTTCCTCAATTCTTGCTCTGAACTAAATCATGGATTAACAAAAATGATTTTCAATAATATTAAACAATTTGCCATAAAATTTAGATGGAGAGAGAGGGTGAGAGAGAGAGAGGAAATCCTACTATAAAGTAAAAAATATTTGCACGGAATGTGTGTATGTTTTTTTTATTTGAAGCCTTATTGCTCTTCTGGGAGTTCTTGACAGGCATTCCGGCTCTTGGCAGCCACGCACAAATCAGTTTTCAGCCTTTCTCTTCCTGTGCCGACCTACTGGAGTCGAGTGTTGTTCTTGGCGCCCAGCCATCGAGAAATTAAGTCCCAAAGCACCAGCGAAGGCCTGTTGCCCCAACACCTTCCAGTGCCCTCCCCTGAAGGGGAAGTGGGATAAGGAACAAGCCGGTCTGCAGAGAGTTGCTGCCTCTCTCCTGCTAATAAAAGATGCGTGACTGGATTCTGATTGTGGAGGAATCGGGGCCCAATCTCTTCCAGCCTTAAGTGCTGGCACACACATGGTTTAATTACCGTCCCTCAGCTTGTAAAACAAAAGCCCAGGGAAAGAGTTTTGTCTTTCGTCTCCAGGATTGAATGTGCATGAGTGTGTTGGCTTCCAACTGGATTCCCCAAACAGTCGGTTCCCCCGGAGCTAACATCTAAAAAAAGGGAAAAAAAGTGCTGGAAACATTAGTAAGTCAGGCAGCATCTGTGGAAAGAGAAGCACAGATCAGATTCATTGCCAGAGTTGAGATGGACTCTGACCAGAAACATTAATTTTGTTTCTCCTTCCACAGATGCTGCCTGACCTGCTGAGTGTTTCCAGCATTTTCTGCTTTTATTTCAGATTTCCAGCATCTGCAGAATTTAAAAAAAAATAATAATTCTTGATACCCTTTCAGTGGGGTCCAGCACAAGTGAACTGGAGGACTCGGTCTTTCCTTTGGGCACTTTGCTGCAATTCTTTGCTGAGAGGGAGAGGTTGGGGTGGAGGAGTAAGGCAGGTCTGATGGGTCAGTGACTTTATAATGAGGCTTTGTGTTAAAATGTAAAACTGCACTCCATTATCAATAGCCTTGTGACAAAACACCCCAAAGCCCTGATCGTTATAGCCGGAGACTTAAATCAAGCCAACTTCAGGGGCGTACTAACAAAGCACCACCAGCATGCTTCTTATCCTACCAGGGGCCCAAACACCTCGATTACTGCTAAACATCAATAAAAAATGTCTACTGCTCAGTCCCTCAACCACATTTTGGGAAATCTGATCACCTAGTTGTGCTTCTGCTCCCTGCCTACAAACGACAATTGAAACAGGAGGATCTAGTACAGAGAGTTGTGAAATGGTGGTCAACGGACACTGATGACATCTTGCACGGCTGCTTTGAGTCGGTGGACGGGTCCAAATTCAGGGATTCCGTAGCTAACCTGAATGAGTACGCCGCTGCCGTGACTGACTTCACCAGCGAGTGTGTGGAAGACTGTGTGCCGACGAAGTCAATCCGAGTGTTCCCCAACCAGAAACCATGGATGAACCGTGAGGTCTTCACAGGTTAAGGCCAGGTCTGGCAATACAAGGCAAACGATCCCGAGCGGTACAAGAAGGTGTTGGGGCAACAGGAAGGCCTGCTATGATCTCCGCAAAGCCATCAAGGATGCCAAGAGACAATAGGGGGACAAACCTGAGACCCAGAACAATCACTCGGACACACAGAGAATGTGGAAAGTTCTGAATAAGATAACGGGCTACAAAACGAGGTCAGGCAACATCATTGGCGATAGTGCAACCCTACCTGATGAACTGAATGCTTTCTATGCTCGCTTCCAGCAGAAAGCCAACAGGTCGGTGACACCTGGCCCTTCAGACTCCAGTGTGCCTCTCCCCAGGGTGACTGTAGCAGAGGTTAGATCGGCCTTCCTGATGATAAACCCAGGAAAATCAACTGGACCAGACCAGAGTTCCTGTCTGTATCCTTAGTAGCTGTGCGGGCCAGCCGGCGGAAGTATTTGCGGACATCTTTAATCTCTCTCTACTCCGTTCTGTGGTACCCACCTGTTTCAAGAAGACCACCATCGTCCCAGTGTGGAAGAAAAGCAAGACCTCATGCCTAAACAACTAGCGACAATAGACAATAGACAATAGACAATAGACAATAGGTGCAGGAGTAGGCCATTCGGCCCTTCGAGCCAGCACCGCCATTCACTGTGATCATGGCTGATCATCCCCAATCAGTACCCCGTTCCTGCCTTCTCCCCATATCCCCTGACTCCGCTATTTTTAAGAGCCCTATCTAACTCTCTCTTGAAAGCATGCAGAGAACCTGCCTCCACCGCTCTCTGAGGCAGATAATTCCACAAACTCACCACTCTCTGTTTCCTCGTCTCCGTTCTAAATGGCTTACTCCTTATTCTTAAACAATGCCCCCTGGTTCTGGACTCCCCCAACATCGGGAACGTTGTTTCCTGCCTCTAGCGAGTCCAAACCCTTAACAATTTTATATATTTCAATATTCCCTCTCATCCTTCTAAACTCCAGAGTGTTCAAGCCAAGCTGCTCCATTCTCCTAGCATATGACAGACCCGCCTTCCCAGGAATTAACCTTGTAAACCTACACTGCACTCCCTCAATAGCAAGAATGTCCTTCCTCAAATTAGGAGACCAAAACTGTACACAATACTCCAGGTGTGGTCTCACTAGGGCTCTGTACAACTGCAGAATGACCTCTTTGCTCCTATATTCGATTCCTCTTGTTATAAAGGCAAATGACTTTGACATCCATCAATATGAAATGTTTTGAGAGGCTAGTTATGGAACGCATTAAATCCAGTCTACCTAGCGGCCTTGACTCACTGCAGTTCGCCTGCCGCCACAACAGGTCCACAGACGATGCCATTGCCCTGGCCCTACACTCATCCCGAGAACACCTGGAGAAGGGAGACACCTACGTCAGACTCTTAATCATAAACCACACCTCTGCCTTTAATATTATTATACCATCAACATTTATCACCAAACTCACAGGAATTGGTGTCAGCACTCATCTCCGCAACGATATCCTCAACTTCCTGACCCACAGACCCCAATCAGTGAGGATAGTGGACAAATCATCCTCTACGACGATAATCCTCAACACTGGTGCTCCACAAGGATGCGTTCTCAGCCCTCTTCTTTACTCCTTGTACACCCACGACTGTGCAGCCATGTACAAATCTAATTCAATGTTCAAATTCGCAGACGACACCACCATTGTGGGCCGGATATCAAATAATGATGAGACGGAGTGCAGGAAGGAGATGTGTCCTGGTGTTGAGACAATAACCGTTCTCTCAATGTCAGCAACACTTCAGGAAGTGAAGTGGTTCACACACCTCAGTTTGCATTGACGGTGCCACAGTAGAGATGGCTGAAAACGTCAAATTCCTAAGAGACAATATCACCAACGAAAGCTTTTCACTGTACCTCAGTACACGTGATAATAATCAAAACTGAACTGTAAATTGGCCTTATCAAGAGCCAAGAGTGTTTAATTGTCACATGCACTGGGAATGGATCAGTTACATTCTTAGTGCTTTCTGGTGGTACATTCTGGTGGTACATCGACCAACTAGGCCTCAGCTCACTGATATGCGATTGGATCCTGAATTTTCTGACGGAGCTACCGCAGGCAGTGAGACTGGGGCCGCACCTGTCCTCCACTATCACCCTGAGCACCGGCACACCACAGGGCTGTGTACTGAGCCCCATGCTCTACTCCCTCTTCACCCACGACTGTGTCCCTGCATTTGACAACAACACCATTGTCAAATTTGCAGATGACACAACGGTGATCGGGCTGATCACCAACGGTGATGAAACTATAGAGCGGAGGTGCAGAACCTGGTGGACTGGTGCTCACGGAACAACTTGTCGCTAAACACCTCCAAGACCAAGGACCTGATTATCGACTTCAGGAGGTCACAGAATGGGGAATACGCCCCAATCTCCATCTACGGAGACAGTGTGGAGAGAGTGTCCAGCTTCAAGTTTCTGGGCACTTAAATCTCAGAGGACCTCACATGGTCCACCAACACCGCTGCGCTGGTCAAAAAGGCACAGCAACAACTGTTCTTCCTGAGAACATTGAAACGGACTGGTCTGCCCCAACAGCTGCTGACAACCTTCTACCGCTGCACCACCGAGAGCATACTAACGTATGGCATCTCTGTGTGGTGTCTCAGCTGCACGGAGGCGGAGAGGAGAGTTCTTCAGCGCGTTGTCCACAGAGCGCAACAGATTATTGGGACACTGCTACCAGCCTTGTTATTATTATTATTATCAGTTACATTCTTAGTGCTACAACCTTACAGCCACTGTGGTTTTTTTCTCAGCTGCAGTTCAATGTTCAATGGTATTTTATTGTAACATGTGCAAAACACAGTGAAATTATTTTTTCAAATTGCCAGATTTCACAGGGGGGGAGGGGAGGGGACAACACACGGTGGCGCAGCGGTAGAGTTGCTGCCTTACAGCACCAGATACCTGGGTTCGATCCTGACCAAGGACCTTGTCTGAATGGAGTTTGTACGTTCTCTGACCACGTGGGCTTTCTGAAAGATGTCTGGTTTCCTTGCACACTCCAAAGGCATACAGGTCTGTAGATTAATTGGCATAGTATAATTGTAAATTGTCCTTACTGTGTGTTGGATAATGTTAGTGAGCAGGGATCGCTGGTCGACGCGGACTTGCTGGGCCAAAGGACCTGTTCCCGTGCTGTGTCTAAACTAAACCGAACTAAACTAAACTAAATTAAACTAAACTAAATTAAACTAAGAAGGGTCTCGACCCGAAACGTCGCCTATTGCCTTCGCTCCTTAGATGCTGCTGCACCCGCTGAGTTTCTCCAGCTTTTTGTGTAACCCTAAATTAAACTAAGTATCAAATTCTCAAATGTTCTAGTAATTTCTACTAATGCTCCCCTCCCGGTTCACCCTTTTCCTCCACCCTTGTTGTTAACCAGTTCACACTTCACCACATTGCATCCCTCTCGAGATCACACCTTCCCTAGCCAAATCCAGGCCTACCTGGGCATCTCCCTGCCTGAGGTCATTTGCCGAGTGGGTTGGGAGAAGTCTGAAGAAGGATACCGACCTTAAATTACACATATTCCTGTGTAGGAACTGCAGGTGCTCGACGTCTGAACAAGGGTCTCGACCCGAAGCGTCACCCATTTCTTTTCTCCAGGGATGCTGCCTGTTCCTCTGAGTTACTCCAGCATTTTGTGTCTGACACCTATTCATGTTCTTCAGTGGTGCTGACCCCGCTGAGTTACTGCAGCACTTTGTGCACTTCTTTACAAAGAATAACCTTTGCTTTCAATGTCTCAGTGTTGCTCTTCTATCTTGTTGACACTCAGAAGCTGGAACTAAGAGCAGCTGTCTGTCAGAAATGATCCTCTAAGTGCATGAAGTGGAAGGAGCATACATGGTTGCTGGCAGTGTGTTGTAGATGAGGAAGGAACAAACTGCTGGAGGAACTCAGAGAGTCAGGCAGTATCTGTGGAGGGAAATGGACAGATGATCTTCCCAGCTAGGACTTTTCTTCAGATATGATCAGGTTTTGTTTTGGTCATGCTAAGCGCCTAACAATTTGCTAGTGCTTAGAAATGTAAAGCTCTATTTCTTCCATCTTCTTCGTCTTAACGTGCCCACATACAAGATTAGAAGTTGTTCACCCAGAGCTGAACCGACTCCTCAGCATCTGCACAATTGTGTCTGTCTTGTGCTTCTTGTGCGTGGCGGTGGAAAGATTGGTGGAAACAGGGCCAATCCTTTGACCCTTGACCCCTATTTCTTCCATGACTCTCATGTTATCGACTTTCCCTCAGTTGGGAATTTGGTTTTAGTTTTTGTAAGTTATATAATACATTCCAGTGCAGTACAAGGGCCCAAAGACACTACCAGGACAAATGATAGAATCTGCATCAACCTCTCCCAATAAAGACAGTGAGTGGAAGATAGTTAGAATATAATAATGTGTAAGTGAGAATGTCATTGTTCTGTTTCGGTACATATGACAGTAAAATACTCTTGACTCTTGACTCATGAAAACATCAATGTTAGTTCCTTGCAACAGTGTGTTCGTGAAGCTTGATTGCTAGTAGAACTGCCTGATCATTAACATCCAGGTAGAGAATAGTGGGGTCACTAGATACTGTATTTAAAAGTGATTCACACAATGCTGTTTGTTGTTAATTGGCTACAAGGCTTCCTACAACTATGGCGACACTTGCAAAGTACATCATTGGTTTTAAAGCACGTTGGGATACCCTGAAAGGAACGTGAAAGGCGCATTGTAAATTGAAATCTTCCATCCATTATTACAACATAGATTCAGGACTATGGACATATTGAAAGTGCTTTTAATAGAGGACTCTCGTATTACCAGCTAAAGAAAGGTAAATATACGTCTCAAGCGTCCTCATTACAGTAGGCCATGGTGATATATTGTCGTATAATGAAAGTGAACAGAAAGTTCAAGTAGACGGATGTAAATGAAGAAAAACATGTTTTTTTTTGTTGGAATAATTAATCAAAGTCTTACTTAAAGGAACATACACAATACACACGGTTCATTGTTAGTGTCAGAGCGGGACCCTAATTGGCACATTTTCCCTGTGCCGATCACAAATCTTTCAGTTTTGTAAATTCAGCTTAAAATAAACACTCCATCTTTCTTGCATGGTTGAGTGAACTTCATGGAAACATACTTTAGAAAGAGATTTACCATTCATCTGCTGTTGTCAAATGTTTACATTCAGGTCGGAAGATCTGTGTATTTAAATATTCTTTGATTGGTATGAGCTGGAGCAAGGTTTATGTACAAAAGTGTGCGTTTCTGTAGTTTATTCAGAAAACCATTCAAACAGGGAAGTATGTACAAAATCCCATCACTTTTCTTGTTACAATAGAGATTTACATTGATATGGTGCCCCAGTATATTCCCTAACATCTCAAGGAAGGTGTGTAGGAAAGAACTGCAGATGCTGGTTTAAGTCGAAGGTAGACACAAAATGCCGGAGTAACTCAGCAGGACAGGCAGCATCTCTGGAGAGAAGGAATGGGTGACGTTTTTGGGTCGAGATCCTGAAGAAGGATCTTGATCTCAAGGAACGTGTTTAGCTTAGAGATACAGCATGGAAACAGGCCGTTTGACCCACCGAGTCTCGACCACCAATGCTCACCTGTACACTAGTTCTATACCACACTTTAGGGACAATTTACAGAAGCAATTAACCTACAAACCTGCACGTCATAGGGAAGTGCGAGGAAACCGGAGCACATGGAGAAAACCCACGTGGTCACAGGGAGAACGTACAAACTCCGCACAGACAGACACGGAACTCTGGTGCTGCAAGGCAGCAGCTCTACCGCTGGACCACTGTTCTGAGTTCTGATATACGGTTATGGAAACAGTCACTGTACCTCTGTACATGTGACAATAAAAAATCATTGAAGCTGGTGTATGAAACTATTGTGGAGTTCAGCCCCGTTGCTAGTCTTGCAAAATATTATCAATTTTACCAAGAGGAGTTTTGACACAACACTGATTTTTGCACTGGAACACTGCACTGCAGTTGGCCTGCATGTTTCCCATAGGTGCTGCAATGGCCTTTTGATATTAGCATGTCTGCCGACGTATGCACAGAGAGGCCCAGGAATCTTCAAAGACCCAGGCCCACCACATCACTGACATGCTGCAGAGATGTGGGAAAATGCAAGGGGTGGTTATACCTTTATTTAAGAAGGGCTGCAATCATAAGCTAGGGAAATACAGGCTGGCAAAAGACAAGGAACTGCAGATGCTGGCTTACAAAAGAAAGACACAAAGTGCTGGTGTAAGTCAGCCAGTTAGGCAGCAGCTCTGGAGTCCATGGTTAGGTGTAGCGCAGGAGAGCAGCAGGAAGCACAGAGGGGGGAGCAGTGAGAAAGTGGAGCAGTCATCAGGAGGCCATAGAGTCATAGTCACCCAGCATGGAAAAAAGCCCTTCAGCCCACCTTATCCATGCTGACCAAGATGCCCCATCCAAATTACTCCCTTCTCCCTGCTTTTAGCCTATATCCCACTAAACGTTGCCTATCCATGTGCCTGTCCAAATGTATTTTACTGTGGTGAGCGGGAGCTGCAGCTGATAAACAAATATCTCTGGCAGTGTAGGAAGGAGCTGCAGATGCTGGTTTATGCTGTATCTCTCAACCAAACACAATCACTTATCTGCCACTCTGTGATGACATTGGGCTATTAAACACTATAACCTCCAAATAAGCTCTGAACTACATAGACTTGGGGGCATTGGTTTTGTCTTTTTGCACTATTATTTTTTTTTGTGTATATATATATATATATATATATTATATATATATATATACATATATACAGATAGATATAAATGTACAGTGCATTCAGAAAGTATTCAGACCCCTTCACCTTTCCCACATTTAGCTATGTTACCACCTTATTTTAAAATGAATTATATTCATTTTTTTATCATCAATCTACACACAATACCACAGAATGGAGAAGCGAAAACAGGTGTTTTGGAATTTTTGCAAAGTAATTAAAAATAAATAACTGAAATATCACATTTACATAACTATTCAGACCCTTTGCTAAGACACTCAAAATTGAGCTTAGGTTCATCCTGTTTCCATTGATTATCCTTGAGATGTTTCTTCAACTTGATTGGCGTCCACCAGTGGTAAATTAAATTGATTGGACATGATTTGGAAAGGCACACTCCTGTCTATATAAGGTCCCACAGTTGACAGTGCATGTCAGAGCAAAAGCCAAGCCATGAAGACAAAGGAATTGTCCGTAGATCTCCAAGACAGGTTTTGTCGAGACATAGATCTGGGGAAGGGTATAAAACAATTTCTGCAGCATTGCATGTCATGAAAAGCAGAGTGGCCTATGTCATTCTTAAGTGGAAGAACTTTGGAACCTCCAGGACTCTTCATAGAGCTGGCGGCCGTGCCAAACTGATCAATCGGGGGAGAAGGGCCTTGGTCAGGCAGGTGACCAAGAAACCAATGGTCACTCCCATCTCTGTGGAGATGGGAGAACCTTCCAGAAGGTCAACTATATCTGCAGCAGCACTCCACCAATCAGGCCTTTATGGTAGAGTGGCCAGATGGAAGCCACTCAATAAAAGGCACATGACAGCCCGCTTGGAGTTTGCCAAAAGACATGAGAAACAAGATTCTCTGGTCTGATGAAACCAAGATTGAACTCTTTGGTCTGAATGCCAAGCATCACGTCTGGAGGAAACAGACACTGCTCATCACCTGGCCAGTACCATACCTACGGTGAAGCATGGTGGTGGCAGCATCATGCTGTGGGGATGTTTTTCAGTGGCAGGAACTGGGAGACTAGTCAGGATCGAGGGAAAGATGAATGGAGCAAAGTACAGAGAGATCCTTGATGAAAACTTGCTCCAGAGCGTTCTGGACCTCAGACTGGGGCGGAGGTTCACCTCCCATCAGGGCAATGACCCTAAGCACACAGCCAAGACAAAGCAGGAGTGGCTTCATGACAAGTCTGTGAATGTCCTTGAGTGGCCCAGCCAAAGCCCGGCCTTGAACCCGATCGAACATCTCTGGAGGGACCTGAAAATAGCTGTGCATTGACACTCCCCACCCAACCTGATATAGTTTGGGAGGATCTGCATGGGGGAAATTACCAAAATACAGGTGTGTGAAGCTTGGAGCATCATACCCAAGAAGACTTGAGGCTGTAATTGTTGCCAAAGGTGCCTCAACAAATTACTGAGTAAAGGGTCTGAATACTTGTGTGTAAATGTGATATTTCAGTTTCTTTCTTTTTAATTACTTTGCAACATTTTCTAAACACCTGTTTTCGCTTTTTTATTATGGGGTATTGTGTGTAGATTGATGATTTAAAAAAAAAAGAATTTAATCCATTTTAGAATAAGACTGTAACGTAACAAAATGTGAAAAAAGTGCAGGGGTCTGAAAACTTTCTGAATGCACTGTATACACACGCACTGAACTTTTTTTCTTGTTCATTATATTGTTTACAGAGTACCATACTTGCGTATTCTATTGTGCTGCTGCAAGTAAGAATTTCATTGTTCTGTCTGGGATATAAAAGAAAATAACACTCTTGACTCTTGATGTCGCCTTGGAATGTCGTCAGCAGAAGAGAGAAGCAGATATGACCATTGTTCAGTTGAAATGTCTGCGTTAGTTGCACAAGTGTTGTAAAGGTCGCCCATAATGGTGTCTGACTGTATAGTGACCTGCATGTTGCACAGAATAATTCTTAGAATTTGTTGCGGCCTCAAAATCAAAAACACTTATTTGCACATTACTTTGTTATTATCACTCTCACACCCTGCTGGTTCTGTTCCGCATGTGTTGACTGAGCCACTCTAACGGCCTATTTGTCCAGGAAGAGTTGAGTGGGTGGGTGATCTTCAGTTCCAAGCAATTCATTCTGTGCTTGGAACATATTTTACTTCCATTTTCTGGACCGTACACTCACTAAATGGAATGTTTCGTATCTTGAAATTCAAATAAGTCATTTACAATCAGCAACACAGTTCGCCTCTGCTGTTTTTGGATTGCCCAAGTGGTTGCAATGTGTTTGATTGCAGATTTGAATGGGTTCACAGCAAGTATGTAGACTGTATACTCAGCAGCCACAGAGGACTTGAAGATTTCCTTCCTTAAGTACTACTGAAATTACTGGCATGACTTTGACAAATTCATACAGCATAAAACAGTCAATGAAGTGATTGTCTGCCTCCATTTATTAAGTTGCTGTTATAATAAAATACAGATGTCAATACTGTTGGGCATAATTATGGCCCACGTTGGCAACTCTCATCAAACTAACTTGCAAGCATTTAAACCAAAAATGCTTTAGATTAATTAATTATTGTCTTCCTTCATCTGTTTCATGTTATCATTTTGATGGTGAAACTAGAAGGAGCGCTGTCTTCTTTTCAAGCCTTGAACGAATGCTTACAATGCACCGTATTTTAACCCTGACATCTATCAGATCCACCAGCCCGTTACTGCCAGCTTGCATTTATGGGTACGGAACAGAGTGGACATCAGTCCACACATATTGGAACACTTCAAACATGCAACAGAATTAAAGAGTGTACCATTAAAAAGGAGATGAGCAGAAATGTATTTAGTCAGAGGGTGGTGTATCTGTGGAATTCATTGCCACGGAAGGCTGTGGAGGCCATGTAATTGAGTATTTTTAAGGCAGAGATTAATAGATTGTCGATTAGTACGGGTGTCAGGGGTTATGGGGAGAAGGCAGGAGAATGGGGTTGAGAGGGGAAGATATGATTGAATGGCGGAGTAGACTTGATGGGCCAAATGGCCTAATTCTACTCCGATAACTTATGAGCATGAACAAGAGGCTGGCATGGAATGAGTACCCAAACATTTGATAAGTCTATCAATGCACAGTGGAATAAAGGACCAAACTAAGAGAGGTATTGAGCACCAACGGGCAATTGGATTCCAGTCCATCCATCATGCCATTACTAAACACAGCGAACACAACAATATTGTGCTTGGAAAGAAAGAATTTCACTTCTCTAATACCTAGCCCAACTTCATGCCAAGGAGCTTCACAACCAAAGGATTACAGCTTAGACACTTGCCAAACGGACCAAGACAACAGCTGAGTGGGTCATTCTGTCTGAGATTGACCCTCATCATTGCATTTAATATGTTCATATAAATCATTCAGAGATGCACCACAGGACGACAGCAGCCGATTTGTACCCAGCAAGCTCACAACTGTCACAGAGTTTAATGACCAGGTAACTAATGACCAGGGGCGGCACATTGGTGCAACAGAGTTGCTGCCTTACAATGTTATAGACCAGGGTTCGATCCTGACTGTTGGAGCTGTTTGTATGTTCTCCCCATGACCGCGTGGGTTTTCTCAAGTCCACACTGTTACTTTCTGCTTATTCAGCTCTGTCCAACACTAATGACCCAAACAATATAATTTTCAAACAGGGGGAGCTAAAGATAATCCACAATAATAGTTTGTGCTTAAAATAAGACTTCCCTGTCACAAACAGTGAATGTTGTCAGCCTCTCTGCGGGCTCATCCGAATGATGCAACCAGCAATGTAAACAGCTTGGTTTGTTGCTGACAATGATAAATGCAAATGGTCCAGGAAGTTAACAAAACCTTTGGGTCTTATTAAGGACAGCTCTTGCAGTTAATATTAACTTGCTCATTCTGTGATTGATTGATAGAAAGATACAGCATGGAAACAGGCCCTTTGGCCCATGGAGTCCACGTTGACTTTTTTCCAGAGACACAGCGTGGTGAGTGGCCCTTCGGCCCATCAAGTCCATGCCGACCATCGATCACCCATTCACACCAGTTTTATGTTATCACACATTCTGCATCTACTCTCTACACACTAGGGGCAATTTAACAGAGGTCAATTAACCTACAAATCAGCACGCCTTTGGGGTGTGGGAGGCAACTGGAGCACATGGAGGAAACCCAGGTCATCACAGGAGGAGCGTGCAAACTCCACACAGACAGCACCTGAGGTTAGGATCTCTGGCGCTGTGAGCTCTACCAGTTGCACCACTGAGCCGTGATGTTGATACTTCCGATATGATCTCTATATGTCTGTAGGTATTTTAACCGGCACAAAGGCAATGGAAGTACAAGTGTTAATGTATTCACACAGCGCACAACCATACCATTTTCCCAGGAAACATGAAGAACAATTACCCAATCTGTGCCTTTAGGTGAATGTGACAGATCCCAGGCAGAATTTATCCATCAACATCTAAAAGAGATCCTTGTATCACTCTCGTTATCACAACTTCCCCAACCAACAATGGGCCATTATGGGCTACACCCTACCTGAGGTCATCTGTTGCTGGTCCCGAATTGTTCTGGCTTTTTATCGCCTCCGGTTTATTCCACCCCCCCCCAACCACTCAATCCCCAACCTCTGTTTTAATTCTGAAGAAGGGCTCTGGCCCTACAATGCTAGCACTTCTATTTTTTTCCTTACATACTTGCCACTTTCCTTAAACCATTGCCATTCATGTGAGCCCTTGGGGTGATATCCCTTCCCTTGTTTGAAGGGTGTCCCCACTGGACTCTGCCCATTAAGACATAGGAGTAAAATTAGGCCATTCAGCCCATCTCATCTGCTCCACCATTCAAATATGGCTGATCTATTTTTCCCTCTCAACCCTATCCTCCTGTAAGCTTTGACCCCCTTACTAATCAATAACCTATCAATCCCTGTTTTAAAAATACCAAATCCCTTGGCCTCCACAGTCATCTGTGACAACGAATTCCACAGATTCATCACCTACTGGCAAAATTAATTCCTCCTCGTCGCCATTCTAAAGGGACGTCCTTTAATTATGAGGCCATGGCCTCTGGTCCTAGACTCTCCCACTAGTGGAAACATCCTCGCTACCTTGGCTTCCCAGTATTTCAAAAGCAGCAGTAGAAGGGCTTTAACTGTGCAATCTTTCGTTTATTTACAAAAATAACATTTGTCTGTAATAAAAAATATATGCTATCACCCACCAAAAGCAAGTGTTCAAGCAGACTAGGAAAGGATGCAACAAAAGGCACACAGTGGCAGAGTTGCTGCCTTACAGCGGCAAAGGCCCAGGTTCGATCCTGTATGGAGTTTGTATGTAATTGTCCCTGGTGCGTTGGATAGCGCTAGTGTGTGGTGCGATTGCTGGTCGGTGCAGACTTGGTGGGCCAAAGGGCCTGTTTCCGTGCTTTAAAAACATTTCAAAATAGACTTTATTCAGGTAATAAATATATACAATACACGAACCGTGCAAAAAATGCGTCCAACATTTTCGGAGGCTATACAAATTGTTTAATACAGTCGACATACATTGCTCAAATTTCACAAATTTATCCCCCACTCTTGCCACTCATGTGGCCCACTGGCGTGGAATCCCTTCCCTTATTTTAAGGGGCGTCTCCACCACACCCTGCCCCCCATGTCCAGCAGCGGAAGGACCCTAGACTGTGGCCCTCCCCCACCGAGCCTTGGCGTTGGCTGCACCGAGCTTCAGTGTGTCCCTCAGCACGTACTCCTGCAGTCTGCAGTGGGCCAGTCGTCAACATTCCCTGACAGACATCTCACTCTGCTGGGTGGTGAACAGCGCTCGGGCAGACCAAAGAGCGTCTTTCACCGAGTTGATGACCCTCCAGCAGCACTCGATGTCTGTCTCTGAATGTGTCCCTGGGAACAGTCCGTAAATCACAGTCCTCTGTGATGGAGCTGTTCGGAAAAAAACGTGACAGGGACCCTTGCAGATTTCTCCAGACTCTCTTTGCGGATCCACACTCTACAAAGAGGTGGGCAACCATCTCCTCTCCATAGCAGTTGTCCCGAGGGCAGCGTGCGCTAGTAGTGAGGTTCCAACGGTGCAGGAAGGATCTGACTGGGAGGGCTCCCCTCACCGCCAGCCAAGCCAGGTCTTGGTGCTTGTTGGTGGGTTCTGGCGATGAGGCATTTTGCCAGACAAACTGGGCAGTCTGCTCAGGGAACCACGCCACCGGGTCCATCGAGTCCTTTCCCTGCAGTGCCTGCAGGACATTCTGTGCTGACCACTGCCCAATGGACATGTGGTCAAAGGTGTTGGTCCGGAAGAACCTTTCCACAGACGACAGATGAGGCGGCAATGTCCAGCTGACTGGCACCTTGCGTGGCATCTGCGCCAGGCCCATCCTTCGCAACACCGGGGACAGGTAGAACCTCAGCAGGTAGTGACACTTGGTGCCCACGTGCCTTGGCTCTTCGCTCCGCCTGATGCAGCCACACACGGAGGTGGCGATCAGGCGAGGGCGACGTTGGGCACGCTTTTACCCCCGTTGTCTGCTGACTTGTACATTGTGGCCCATTGCACCCGGTCTATCCTCGACCCCCAGATGAACTGGAAGATGGCCCGGGTGATCCCTGTGGCGTAGGAGGGAGGGACAGGCCACACTTGCGCCAAGTACAGCAGCCCCGAGAGCACCTCACACCTGATGACCACATTTTTCCCCGTTATGGAGCATTGCTTCCACACCTCCAGCTTCCTCCCCACCTTGGCTATCCGCTCCAGCCAATTCTTGTTACACGCCTCAGCCCCCCCCGAACCAGATCTCCAGCACCCTCAAGAAGTCAGGCTTGATGGTGAAGGGGACGGAAGATCGGTGGAACCAGTTGCCAAAGAGCATGGCCTCACTCTTCCTGCGGTTCACCCTGCTTCCCGTGGCCGACTCAAACAGGTCGCAGATGCTGATCGATCTGTGGACCGACCTTGGATCCGAGCAGAAGACAGCGACATCGTCCATGTACAGGGAGGTTTTGACCTTAGTGCCCCCATTGCCTGGCAATGTCACTCCTCTTATGCTCGCGTCCTTCCTGATGGACTCGGCAAAAGGTTCAATACAACAGACGAACAAGACAGGGGAGAGAGGGCAACCCTGCCTGACTCCAGACCTGACAGGGAAGCTTCTGATTCCCACCCATTGATTTGGATTGCACTACAGATATCGGTGTAGAGCAGTTGGATCCAATTTCTCATTCCCCCCCCCCCCCCCCCCAAGTCCCATTTTGGAGAGCATGTCCCTCATGTACGTGTGCGATATCCTATCAAAGGCCTTCTCCTGGTCCAAGCTGACTAGGCAGGCAACCTGTTTCCGCGCTGTATCTCTAAAGTTTAAAGTCTAAAGGTGAAGGCAAGTTGCTGTGGGCTGGAATGATGTCCTATTAAGACTGCACTGTAAATTTAAGTTACTTTTACCCCAATTCAGCTTTTATAGTTTAGGAAGGAATGTTTTAAAAAATAATTGCTTATAATGATGTGCATTAAAGATTTCTGACTTGCAAATCGCAAATTAGCCATGGTAAACAAAGCTGGATATTTGCATATACAAGACACGCTGATGAGAAGCTTGCAGGAGCAACCATCTGCAAGGAACATCAAAAGGAGCAATATCTATTCAAGGCTTTTATATGCAAAAGCCTGGCATTTTGAAACCTTCAAAGGACACCAAGTGATGATAGCGCAATTCAGGGCCGGCTTCCATGTTCGCAAGACAAAAGCTTCCATAACCGATTGATGAAGATAAAAGTGTGGAGAAGATATTGACCTCCATCGGGGCATTCTCAGCAAAATGATCAGAGCTGTTGGAGAGTGGCGTGGGGACAATGTCCCTCACTCATCTCAACGTGCAGGATCAGTAAGTATTCAGGACCTTGTCACTTCTATTGGGATATTAAAATCTTCTTGTTACATAAGGAGAAGATTAAGAGGTGATTCAATACATTTTTTAAAACATTAAACATGTTATATAGTTTGTTATTAAATGAGATTTGCAGGATGGCGCAGTGGCGTGGCAATAGAGTTGCTGCCTTACAGCACCAGAGATCCGGGTTCGATCCTGACTACGGGTGCTGTGTGTACGAAGTTTGTACTTTCTCCCTGTGACTGCTTGGGTTTTCTCTGGGTGCTCCAGTTTCCTCCCGCACTCCAAAGACGTTCAGGTTTATTACATTAATTGGCTTTGGTTAAAAGTTGTACATTGTCCCTAGTTTGTAGGATAGTGCTAGTGTACAGGGTGATCGCTGGGTCAGGGTCAGCGCGGACTCGGTGGGCCAAAGGGCCTGTTTCCGCGCTGCATCTCTAAAGTCTGAAGTCTAAAGACCGGGGAACAAACATTTCTACTGGTCAGTCGAAAAATGTGGGAGGAAACTGGAGCACCCGAAGAAAACCCCCAAGGTTACAGGGAGAAAATACAAACTCCATACAGACAGCACCCATTGTCAGGATTGAACCCAGGCGCTACAAGGCAGCAGCTGTGCCACTGTGCTGCCCGAAAGTGCTGTAGTCCTACATAGATCCTATAGAATGAAAAATAGTGGGAGTTTATTCCTCAACAAGAGTCTGTGGGAGCATGGAATCTCTTGCCAAAGGGAAGCATGGAAAGCCCCTTGACCCTGTTCCATCATTTAATGATTTCATCAGCTTGTGCTGAATTTATGACATCCACTAAAAGCTCTGCATAATGGTTATCTCATCTCTGTCCCAAATAATATCACACCGTTCTTTAACCCAAGTTCCTTTTTGCCTCACTAAGATCTTTGACAGCACAGTGGCGCGGCTCGTAGAGCCACTGCTTCACAGCGCCACAGACTCAGGTTTGATCCTGACTTTAGGACCTGTCTGTATGGAGTTTGCACGTTCTCCCTGTGACCGCGTGAGTTTCCTCCAGGTGCTCCGGTTTCCTGCCACACCCCAAAGATGTGCGGATACGTAGGTTAATAGGCTCTATAAATTAAAGGGCCTGTCCCAAATTATGCGACCTCGTGGTCGCGTTGAGGCGCACTGGCATCGTGTGGCCGCGCGGGGCCGGTCCCACTGAGAAGCGCAGAGGCGTATGTAGTTGTGCGCGACATCGTGCGGGGCTCCAAAATTTTTGTAGCAGACGAAATCTTCGCGTGTCAACGGTCTGTCGCGAAACTGACGGCCAAAGTGGGATAGGCCCAAGACCCTTGCGCGACGCAACGTCTCACCTCTAACAGCAGCAGAAGCAGGTAAACGATCGCCAAACTCGGCCTGGGGCTCACGGCCGTTGCGGATCCGGATCCGGATCCCTGGAGAGAAGCAATGGGTGACGTTTCGGGTCAAGACCCTTCTTTTCAGACTGAAGAAGAGTCTCGACCCGAAACATAATCTATTTCTTCTCTCCAGAGATGCTACCGGTCCCGCTGAGTTACTCCAGCTTTGTGCCATCTTCAAATGATGTCATGCGCTCCAGACGGCTGTGCGTACGCATGAAATCACACGCGACCTTCGCCGGGACCGTCGCGCCTCATCGCAACCATGAGTTTGCGTAATTTGTATGCGAAGGACACGTAAGTGGGACAGGTAATTAACTCTCATGTGTAGGGGACTGGATGATAAAGTGGGATACCATAGAATTAGTGTGAACGGGTGATCAATGGTCGACATGGACTTGGTGGGTTGAAGGGCCTGTTTGTACGTTGCGTCGCTCGTCTCTAAATTAAAGTAAACTAAACGAAAGCAGTGTACGCTGTTGGAGGGGAGAGAAGGCAAATAGAATTATTTCAAATACCGCAAGCAGAAACAAGCTCGATAAGGTGCTCTGTGATCATCTATGGTGAAATAGCTCGACCCTCTGTGAGAAACATGAACATCATAGTTCACCCAATGCAACATTAACTCTTCAACTCGTACAACACGGACACAGGACCTTCATCCTTTAGACTTTAGAGATGTAGCATGAAAACAGGCTCTTTGGCCCACCGAATCCACACCGACCCGCGCTCACCCCCATACACTAGCACTATCCTACACACGAGGGAATATTTACAAACAACCTACAAACATGCATATCTTTGGACTGTGGGAGGAAACTGGAGCACCCGAAGAAAACCCACAAGGTTACAGGGAGAACATACAAACTCCATACAGACAGCACCCATTGTCAGGATTGAACCCAGGCGCTACAAGGCAGCAGCTGTGCCACTGTGCTGCCCGAGAGTGCTGTAGTCCTACATAGATCCTATAGTCTGACATCCCAGTAAGTATCCATTATATTCAATGTAGAGATACAGCATGGAATCATCTACTCTATCCAAATTAGGGGCAATTTACAAGAGGTCAATTAACCTACACAGCTTTTGAAACCCACGTGTCACAGGGAGAACATGCAAACTCCACACAGACAGCACCCGAGGTTAGGATCGAACCGGGGTCTCTGGATCTGTGCGCTAGCAGTTCTGCCAGCTGTGTCATTGTGCCACAGGTTAATCTACACCAATCCTACTTTTTTTTAATCCTTGCAACATCCCCTCACCACTGAACTGATTCTACCACTCACCTAAACTCTACGGGCAATATACAGTGGCTAATTAACTCCCCAACCCGTACATCTGTGGAGTGTGGGAAAAAACCAGAGCACCCGGGAGAAACGCATGCAGCCACAAGGAGAATGTGCAAACTCTACAGCAGAAGCAAGGATTGAACTGGGATCTCTGGAGCTATGAGGCTACAGGTCAAGATTACTGCTCCACTATGCCTCACTTTTTTTTGCAGCATTTTCTGCTTTTACTTCATATTTCCAAAATGTGCAGGATTTTTAAATTTTCATTCCTCTATAATTAGACAGACATAATGTCATAGGAAGTCTTTCATACATTGAGTACTGGTACTGTGACATGTTTTGTCTTCCTTTCAAGGCAATTTCCTGATGGCTCAACCAGTGATAAAAGTGAGCACATCTATTTCCTTCTATTCGCAAAAATAATCCTTTGTCAGCAGTTAAAATCATTCCAGTGTCTGAATAGGAACTAATCTTCCAAAGACCAGCAATTTGACTAGCAACGTACAGTAACTCATATTTCACCTGGCTGTGATAGTTGCTCGTTTCTAAGTTTCCCCCAGTCCAGTTTCAGTAAAAAACAGCAAATAAAGCACTTGAATCAACTAAATTTTATTTTACCAAAAGCACGTCACAGATCACACACTATACCTATCCCACCGTGGGTTGGATCCTTGCATCTGCCTGATCAAGCCCTCTAGGCCTCGCTCAGACAGAGGCACTCCAGAAGGGTACGCAGTCCTGAGCGCTCTTCCAGAAGATCGACGCTGAGCCTCGTGGTCGCGGAATTTTATAGGTCCCAGGACCTCGAGGGCCGAACCACATGGGGGTGGTCTCTTAATCACCCAATTACAGATATCGATTAACCCCACATGTAATGGGCATTTCCATAACTCAATGATACAACAGTTCAATACATTGTATTCACAACAGACTTCGAGATGTAGTCAACTTGGAAACATTTACCCTAATTAACAGAAAACTCAGACAAGGCTCAACACCTCATCCAATCAACATTAGCAAAGTCAGTCTCTGCAACATTATTTACAACTATTTATAAGGTGTATGTCTGGTTTGCAGCCATCCAATCCATTCTATGCATTTTGCACCAGATTGACAGAGTTTGCAGGGCTTCCCATTCTTTGCTTGCAAATTGCATCTGAGCTCCAGACACTCTGGTACCTCTTCACAGCTTGTCCCAGCTCTGCAGAGAGTAATTCTAATTTGACCAAATCTCCCAGCAACACTGACACCGAACCTCATTTGAAGTCCTAGCTAGTCCAATTTAGCCAGGATTAACATTCCTTCCTTTTATCATAATGATAACCCATTCATTAATGATAACCAAAGTGGCTCAATAATCAGCTAACCAGATATATATGTGTGCTTTACATTTGCCAACCATCAATAACACAAGATGATGTTGTTTCTTCTCAGAATCTTGTAAACATCCCGAGTTTTCATGGGCATGACTTCACAAGTCCTGTCTGAGGAGTCTTCACCTCTGTGTTCTCGTGGGCGAGAATTCCCTCCATCCGTGTTCCTGCCCAGTCTTCCATCACCTTCCACACTCGAACCTAAAGCCTAGAAAATCCTAAGAAGCTTGGGACAAAGCAAGTTAACATCATGCACTCATGCTGTCCCACACATATTGCTATTTCTATTTCACTTGAACCTATCCCTATTCTATTATCTATTGAACATCTAATTTTGTACTATTATTCTTATTCCTATCTGTTCCCAACATACTCTTTATTAATCTAGGTTCCACACTAAATATCCTTCTTCATCCACACACGGTGTTAGCATGTATATCTGGTGTCAGGTAATCATATAATTTTCAGCTGGGCTCGGCCCAGATTCCCCTACAGGCGTGACTTTAATTTGAAGCAAACCATGATAAAAGTTCCAATTTAACCAAATTCAATCTCAGCCTTCAATTTACTATTTCGAATTTCAATGCCTATTTCCTCTTCTCATTCCACAGCATTGTAGGCGATAATATAATTCCCTTCCAATTCCTTCTGGAATTCCCAGCTGTTCAAATTTAAACAATCAATTTCTTTTACTATTAATTTCATCCAATCAATATGCCAAATCCAGGGACAATTTCTTTCCACCTTGATAATATAAGCCTCTTTACCATCAAGGGTTAAACAATTCAAATCCATCGGGCAAATACACATCAGCTCTGCTATTCCCAATACAATTGAAGTTTCCCCCTACAGTTAAGCAAGCCTGTCCTCCATTTTCTCTTATTTATGTATGCACTCTTCACTATGGTAACTCGTTACTATGCTAATTCTCCATTATGTTAGTTCTCTACTCTATTAGCTATTACTATATTAGCTTTTTACTATGTTGGCTTTGTTCTCTGTCTAGGGGTTCTTGCTTTTATTCTATTGGCTTCATTCTTTGTCTAGGGGTTCTCGCTTTTACAGTTCTCAACTACTGGATAATTTCTTAATCCGGCCTCTCAAAGGGAAGTCCTGTTGCACACAGTTCCTCTTTTAGCCATATCCAATTATATTCCAATTTCAATTCCCATTTAAAATTCAAAGTTTAATTCCAATTTTAATCCCAATTTTAATTCAACTCCCATATTCCCTCAGTAATTCCATATTACCAGGTCTTCCCAAGTTCCATCCTTCTTGATGCCCTTTGAACAATCCTTTCCATCTTTGTCCGTCTTTCTGAGGATGAGATAATAACGATGTCAGTTAATAATCAATATCCAATTAGTCCTAAATCAGATTCCTTCAGTCTATTCCAAATCTTGACAATTTTTTTAAGTCCCTTCAATTCATCACCGCACAATTTCGAGACCGAATCCAACATTTATAAATTTATTTCTAAACCCCATCATTTGGACACAATTCAGGTATTCTACTCCAAACCACAGAGAAATATCTTATTTGAAATCAGTCCTTTCGAGTGAGGTTTTTCCCAGAAGTCATTATAAGTCGTCGGTGTTATTTATTTGAAAGATGTTTAAAGTAGGTATGTTACAAAACTTACCTTCAGCGGCGCTGCAGTTCTGTCACTGGCCGTGTGCGCGACTTTGGCGCCTTTGAGGAGGGGGGCCGGGGTTAAAATGTGGTTTTCTACTGCCTTCCGGAATTATATTTTCTCGGGGTGCGAGCTTTTGCTGAAGATTCGTTCCGACTGCCGGTATGTGACTTTTTTTTTAAAATCGCCCGACTATTTCAGTGCTGGAGTAAAATAAAAATTAGCTTCTAATGCCGTGAACGCCGACAACGGGGACAGATTTTACGTAGGGGACAGGTAAAGGAAATCAGTTTATTTTTTCATATAAACTTGCTTGTTAAGATGACCTTAATCAACATTTCATGTTGCGAAACGGTGATTTATTCCCCATACGAACTGGCAGTATTTTTCCTGCCGATATGGGGTTTAAATTCACCGCAACCGCAACATTCCAATCCATTGCGTTCCAGAAAATCCCACTCGCAAGATGATTTAAATGGCCATTAATTTACGGGCATTAAACACTAAATTCCTTCAATCTGGCCTATAAATTCATAACAATAAGATTTAAAAATCATGTTAAATTGTGAATTCTTGTGTGAATGTTATTTGGACACTTAGGTTTTTTAAAAAATGTTAATATTTTCTTAAGAAATGGATAGATGTTTAGATCTAGTAATTGAATTTTGTAATTAGCTACAATTGGGTAACTAACTAATTATATGCTTTAATTTCAGGTCATCCATGTAAGATTGTTTCATATTTGTTTCAGAATGATTAAATCTATAATAACTGAAAATTTATTTCAGTTCTCTTAATCTTTAAGAAAGTTATGGGCTTTTGACTGTCCTCGATCACAACTTTTGTGTTAAGTCAATGGAAAAGCAATAGGGAACAAGATGCTAATTTCCAAGTATGAAAATGGCCATAACATTTTTAATACTGAAGATATGAAATTGAATTAGGTATCAAATTAAGCTTCTTTTTATGCTTTATCTGATGGGATAAATTGCAGACTTGATTTTTTAAATCTCAAAATTTTGTAACATTGCTATTTAAAGTGTCCTTTATTCTCCCTCCTTTTATTCCTCCAGTAGGTAGGTGATATTAAAGTTGGGCACTAGGGTAGGTCCTTTTCTTCCTCCTTTCTAATGATGGTGTCGGTTACTAGGGAGTGGAGATACTGAGGAGCATGTTGCCCTGCCCTACATACTGTTTCTTAGGCCAGGTGAGGACGCCTTTTAATTTTATCAGATGGTTTTGCTGCTAACTGGCAGATCAAGGCCATCAAAATGGTTTGGACTGTTGGAATGTCCCTTCCCCCTGATCCCCCTGCCAGTGTCCCTGTCCGCTACCTTCAGGGTCACAAGAGCCTCTGTACCCCCTTGGAATCCATTGGTTTCCGTGATCCCGTGGCCTACTCCTCTGCCCCCTTCCTTCCTGATGATATTCTCTCATGGGACATGACCGACTCCAGTGCCCTAGTTCCCTTACAACTAAAATACTGGTCGGGCCGGACTGCTCTACAACCTCGCCAGCCAAACCTAGGATAGGTTGGTTCTGTGAATGGGAGGTCTATCCAGGCCTTGAGGTCTTCGTCCTCTTTATCCTCATTTGTTCTTATCTCTTTTATTCGGACCTCTAATCTCCGGACTGCCGTTGAAGCAGGCTTCCTTGATGTCTGATAGTCTGTGGTCTGGGGAACATTTATACCTGATGTGGGCATTTCCCTACAAACACATTGTCTACGGGGAGTTCTTACTAAATCCTCTTCGGTGGTGAATTGTTCTGACACCATAATATTATTTATATCCGAACCAATCCATCCATATTCTCCCCTTATCTCACCCCCTGAAAGGCTATTTGTTTTATCCCGGTACTTCAAGAAGGATTATTTTATTCTTTCACTACTGGAATCCCTAATTAATTTTGGCACCCATGTCGATTAAGTCTTCTTTCTAGCTCCTGGGTTTCCCTTATTATTCTCCAACCGTGGGGCGATCCCAGGAGATAGAAGATCTCTTCCTGATGTTTCTATGTTAGATTCAAATTTAGGGGGAGGAGCTGAAGTGTGCCCCGCTCGCAGGCTGCGCACGGTCCCTCTGAATAGGGAACATGAGAGTTCTGTGAGGGACACTGTGGCTCCATATCTACTCCGAAAAACTGCCCGCCCAGGCATATAATTCCCTTCAAGGTGTGCAGACCCTTTCTCATTCTTACTCAATTTACCCGATTTAATTTCCGTTTCAGCAGTCTCCTTTTCAAAAGACGACACTCCTGCTCCTGCTCCTGCTCCTGCTCCTGCTGTTGGCTTATTAATTTTCCTTGTCCCTGCTCTGAAATGTCCTGAGAAGGATCAGTTCTATTATCTTCTCCTATTCCCAATTTACAAGCCACCATTCTTAGTGTGGACAGTAAAACAATTTATTTATTTATTTGTCTTTAATGAAGAATGCTTTCCACATCTGAATTAACTCGTTTGCTTCGTCACTATTCCCATCATTTCTAACGATTGTCTCTACATAGTTTATCCCGATAAAGACTTTATTCCCACCAACGGCCAAAGTTGATCTTTCAAAAGTGTGTTTAATTTCCCCGATAATCCCCTCAGTCTATCTGCTTCATTTGGAAGCTCCCCGGAAAAATTTTCCTTATCGGGCTTTCCAATCTGTTTGATCGATCTTTCTCAGAGACATTCCCCATCTCGGAACAATGGACAAAACACAAATTGCAAAATAAAGGTTCCAGACACGAACACCTCTTTCTCTCATTACTTCTGCCAGACTCCAAGGTCAATGGAATCTCTCTCACACAATCGTCATCGATCTTTCCGATTCACGCCCACTCCAGAAATCGCCTCCTTTCAACTATCTCCCAATTACTCCTGTTAAATTATTCAAACCACTCACTCCTATTCAGTCTCTCCCAACTTTCTTATCAGTTAAATCACAATTGCTGCATTCAGTTCCAAACCAATATAAACTATAATCATACAGTAAACTCCACTTTAATCAATCCTCCTCGTGGCGCAATCATTCAGCAAGATGACTCCTTCCCCGATGTAGCGATTGAAGGAGTACAACCCCTGATCGAACCACCCCGATTCAGATTCTTACAAAACAATCTTAAACAAATATAAATATTTAAATTAAACACTACGAATATCTAACTTAAACACATTCTCGCTTCAAGTTTTAAATTTGTAAACACTCGCACAAGCAGCAATACGAATGACGGTCCGTGGACTTAACACGATCTTAATCTTAACTTTTAATTACTCTAAATTTATTTACAGACAGAGAATATTTACAAAATCCCGATCCTACAACAATAAGAAAAGCTATTTTTTACAATTTACAAAATTATTTAAATCACTAGAGCACAATTCATGAACACTCAACCTCGACACTGCATCGCACTGGTATCACACAGTGAACCTCTCCCTCTGATACCAAAGATTTTCCCCTTCCTAGTTTACTCTTTGCTGAGGGGTACTATTCCCTAAATGATTACTTTTCCTCCCGAATGTTACTATCCCTCTGTTAAGACTGGACTTCTATAGGGGGACCTCTATCCCTCCTCTCTAAGTTCGACAGAATTAGGGATACCCTTCGCTATTCAGATTACTTTTCGTCAAGTAGGTAGGCTCCCGCCTCTCAGGTACTCTTCGCTATCAGGTACTAATCAACAACGACCAGAGGGTTACTATTCACTGTTCATCAGCCGCTATTCGGAATCGATCACGGACATGCACCAACTTCAAAGTTCTATATACAGGAATTCAAATCCCACTTTATGCAGAACTTCAATATGAAATCTAGTATTTGGAAATTTCGCTGCAAATTTAGACTTGAATTCCAAGTCCTAATTGTTAGTGCGTATCTTTTTACTAGCTGGCTCTCGAATCAGCTAAAATTGCCCAATTCAATTCTTGAATAAACTAGAGTATTCCAGCCAATCTATACCCAGTTTATCCAAGCTCGGTACCTTCTTGAGCACCTCGTCCCAAACTTCAGGGAGAGACTCAGACACCTACACACAGATACACCCTCTGCTGAGAACCGAGGATCCAGCGCCTAGCCACTTCGCGCTGTGAATTATCGATGCCGTTTTTCGAAGCGCACCTTTTTAATTCGCGCTCCCGGCAGCATTCCAATCGAAGGAGAGAACTGTCTTTTAATACCCCACCAATTCGCATACCAAGTCTAACCCTGGGCCACCCCTCACCTGATGAAGCTCGTTTGGCTCTTGTTAAAGGCAGCTGCAGTCTGCCCAACTATGACCGGTTTTAGGCCTCCAACCAAGGACTGGGCCTCTAACCCAACCCCACCAGGGCCTCTAACCCCAGCCTGGTTTTATGGGCCTCCAACCCAAAGGCATGCTAACCACTCCCCGTGTTTGCTAGACTCTGATTTTGCTGTGGTGGCTAATGATCTCGATTAGACCCAGTCCCAAGGCCGCGATTGATCGATCTGCTCCAACTCATGAAGAGCTGAAATTCAATGCAGAAAACGCACCGTGGGCCCACTTTCTGCACCGTGATCGAAACAGCTCAACACCCTTGATTGCAAACGTGTTTGGGGGTCTTTTGAGATCCCGGACAAGCCCCCAATGATAATTGCTCGTTTCTAAGCTTCCCCCCAGTCTAGTTTCAGTAAAAACGCTGAATGAAGCACTTGAATCAACTAAATTTTATTTTACCAAAAGCGAGTCACAGATCACACACTGTACCTATCCCACCGCGAGTTCGATCCTCGCGTCTGCCGGTTCAAGCCCTCTAGGCCTCCCTCAGACAGAGGCACTCCAGAAGGGTATGCGGTCCTGAGCACTCTCCAGAAGATCAATGCTGAGCCTTGTGGTCACAAACTTTTATATGTCCCGGGGCCTCGAGGGCCGAACCACATGGGGGTGGTCTCTTAATCGCCCAATTACAGATATCGATTAACCCCATACATAACAGGCATTTCCCTAACCCAATGATACAACAGTTCAATACATTGTATTCACAACGGACTTCGAGATGAAGTCAACTTGGAAACATTTACCTTAATTAACAGAAAACTCAGACAAGGCTCAACACCTCATCCAATCAACTCCTGTATAGTCATACTCTGCAACATTATTTACAACTATTTACAAGGTGTATGTCTGGTTTGCAGCCATCCAGTCCATTCTATGCATTTTGCACCAGATTGTCAGGGTTTGCAGGGCTTCCCATTCTTTGCTTGCAAATTATATCTAAGCTCCAGACACTCTGGCACCTCTTTGCAGCCTGTCCCAGCTCTGCAGAGAGTAATTCCAATTTGACCAAATCTCCCAGCAACCATGAAACGTAACCCCATTTTGAAGTCCTAGCTGGTCCAATATAGCCAGGGTTAACAGCGGCGTACAACCCCGTGGTATGAACATTAATTTCACTATTTTCGAGTAATCCTTGTATTCCCTCTCTCTCTCTCTCCACCCCTCCTCCACGCTAGTCGTCCTACCAGTTCCACTGTTTGCATCCTTATATCCCTCTTGTTATCACACCACCCTCAGCCAACAATGGGCCCTTATGGGCTCCACCCTTCCTGCGGTCATCTGTTGCTGGCCCTGATTTGTTCTGGCTTTTGCCTCCTTCCCATTCCCCCCCCCCCCCCCGCCCCCTCACCCTTTACTTTCAGTGTGAGGAAGTGTTCTGACCTGAAACGTCACCTATTTGTTTTCTCCAAAGATGCTGCCTGACTCGCTGAGTTACCACAATACTTTAATCCAGCTTCTGCAGTTCCTTCCTACAAACCTAAAAAGCAAACCTTCTGAATCTTGGCTGCTTCACACCAAAGAAAGTGCAGATTATTTCAGCGAAATACACTCAGTTTTCTGTTATGTGCTGAATATTACATACAGTTCTTTAGGGAGTTTCTCCTGTTGATACGTAAAATATATTTACCATGAATACTGAAAGGTTTGTTAATATTTCACAGAGGGAAGAGGAAGTAGAAGTTGGCTTTATTTGAGATTTTACTTCTGTCACAGGGACACCAGGGTTAAAATCCTCTGCTTGCTGGACTGGCTCCAAAAAGCTGTTACCACAACTGGAGAATTCAGACTCTTCGGCACTCTGAGCCTCGGTGAGTCTTGACCTCTTTGTTCCGCAACTGAACCTTTCATTCCTGTCATCTCCCCTTTGAAAAAGAAAAACCACCACAGCAAAATCAGGAGCCCCTGAAGCTGAGCCAATTACAGTTTTTATCGTCGTTCGACAACACTGCTACACTGAGCGGAAATCTCCCTTTAAAAAACCGAGCACAACTAACTCCCTGCACAGTCGCTCGAGTTATCGGGAAACGGCCTTATCTACACAATACAGTTGTTTGGGAACGCTGCTTGATGGGAGAGTGTGGTTGGGATGAGATAATTGCACTGCATGCCAGCTTAAGTCCTGAGTTTAGTGTTGAGTAGTCTGATGGGCGCATGGATATCGTCACAGAGAGTATTATCACCCAAGGCATGAACGTATTTTGGAGATTATGTTAAATAAACCCTTTACAATTCAGCACCACTGCACAGTCCCTTTCAGCGGCCCTGCCAAAACTGCTACTTTTGGCAATCTCCTCCAGGACATAGGCTGGGAGCCAACAATTTTTTTTTTAGGACAACAGCAAGAAAAATAAATAAGGAATAGAACATTCGAGCTGATGTTCCTGACTCCAAGCCAATGTGAGTGCATTCATTTCAGGTGCTGGGTCTTTGCAGACGAGGAGGGGGGTCGCAGAGATCCGTCAGTAACAGGTCAGCCGGAGCCAAGGGGGGGGGGGGGGGGGGGGGGGAGGAGAGAATAGGAAAAACAGATGTTGCTTTGTAACATGTGGCAAAACTATTCAACAAGCTGGGAGAAGGCCATTGGGAGTGGAGATGGTCAAGAGATAGCAGAGGGAGGGGGAGTACTCTTCAAAGAAATTCCAGCATTCCACTGTGTAATAGCCAGACCATAAAAGTAGGTGCTGGAAATCCCAGTGTTGTGACTTTACACGAACAAGGAGTTTAGTTCGGAGATACAGCGTGGAAGCAGGCCCTTCGGCCCACCGAGTCCGTGCTGACCCGTACATTAGTTCTATCCTACACAGGAGGGACAATTTACCGAGGCCAATTAACCTACTTTTTGGAATGTGGGGGGAAACCGGAGCACCCGGACAAACCCCATGCGGTCACAGGGAGAACGTGCAAACTTCGTCCAGACTGCACCTGTAGTCAGGTTCAAACGCTGGGTCTTTGACGCTGCAATGCAGCCATTCTACTGCTGCACAACTTGTGTCCTTATAGAACATAGCACATAGAAAGGTACAGAACAGGGACAGGCCATTTGGCCCATAATGTCTGTGCTGAATATGATGCCAAATGAAACCAATCTCATCTGCCTGCATATGAAGCATACACCTCCATTCCCTGCACATCCATGCTGGTGCTGTAAGGCAGCAACTCTACCGCTGCGCCACCATGTTGTCCTGATCAGGGATAGGAAAGGTTTAGTGGGATGTGAGCTAAATGGAACTAGATGAGATAGGGTATCTTAGTCAGCATGGGTGAGATGGGATGAAGGGCCTGTTTCCGTGCTGTATGATTTTATGTCCCAATGACCCTTTAGCAATCTGATAATTTGAAGGCAGTGAAGGGATCTCGAGTCTGCTGCTGAGATGGATCTGTGCACTGGCAGGTCCAATGTGGGCCACTGCCCATTGCTCTCAGGTCTGGTTGCTGGGGAAAGCAACATGAGAGGTGACCTAGGTGGGAGGCGCATGGCTGCTTGTGGTAATAGTACAGGAGTGTGTGGCGAGACCTCTGTAGGAGATTCTCTGCCTTTGATCACCTGTTAAGTGTCTCCAGCCTTTATTTATTCAGGACAATCCTAAGGGCGGAAGATCCAGTCGCCAGGACAGCACTTTTCCCACAGGCCCTTTTGGCTTTGAATCAGTGAGCTCCCTGTGCTCAGTGCCAACCCTCAAAGACCAATCACTTACACGGTGTTTCCTATTCGGAATTTGTGTCTCCTTGGGTTGTGAAGGGACCCCACGGTTGACTCCATGTGTTGTAATTGTGTGGGGGGGGGGGGGGGGAATGGGGGCCTGCAGCAACCATTTCCATTAGAAGGGCAGAGCCACAATATACCCCACTAACAAGTCGGGAAAAAAGTGGTGACCAGCTGAGCAGCATCCCCTTGGTTTCCAGATACACCCACCACCTTCTGTATAAAAACCTGCCCACACATCTCCTTTCAACTTTTCCCTTATCCAAGGCCTCATGGGCCTGTCCCACTTGCGTGTCCTTGGCACGCAAATTACGCGACCTCGTCGTCGCGTTGAGGCGCACGGGCATCGTATGGCCGCGTGGGGCCGGTCCCACTGAGAAGCGCGGAGGGGTATGTAGTTGGGCGCGTCATCGCGCGGGGCTCCGAAATATTTGTAGCAGATGAATTCTTTGCGCGCCAGTGGCCTGTCGCATAACTGACAGCCAAAGTGGGACAGGCCCAAGACCCTGGCGCTTGGCAACGTCTCACCTCCAACAGCAGCAGAAGCAGGCAAATGATCGTCGAACTCGGCCTGGGGCTCACGGCCGTTGCGGATCCGAATCCGACTTCACTTCTACTCCTAGAGCGGGTCCAAGAAAATTGAAGATAGACACAAAATGCAGGAGTAACTCAGCGGGACCCGCAGACGGCTGTGCAGGCGCATGAAACCTAGCGCAACCTTCAGGGCCTATCCCACCAGCATGCAACTCTATGCGATTAGCGCGACCTAACGTGGTTGCTTGAGCCGTCCGGCGTCGCGGGGCCAGTCCCACGTCGATCGCCGGAGCTGTGCGGAATTGCGCGGAGTTCGTCCCGAGTTCGTCCCGACACCTATGTCCAAAAATTCCGCACGGCAACGGCTTGTCGGCTCGCAGTCGCCTCGACATTTACACACCGCCCCGACATCGTGCCTCCGTGAACCTATTTGTAAGTGCCTCCGTGACCCTCTCTGTGTGTGGCTCCGTGGCCCTGTGTGTGTGTGTGCCTCTGTGCCCCTCTCTGTGTGCCCCTCTCTGTCCTGGCGAACTTACCTTAGACTTCGCTCCAAATTCGCCTCACTTTGCGCCACTCCGCGTGGCCCCTACTGCCGGTTCGGTTGCGCTTGCCGCATGCAGGCGCATGCTGGTGGGAATGGCCCTGTACAGGGGATCACTCGACCTCCGCGCGGCCCCCGCTTCTAATTTGATTGCGTTCATCGCATAGAGTTGCCTGCTGGTGGGACAGGCCCTTTCGCGGGATCGTCGCGCCTCAACGCCTCGCGTAATTAGCGTGTCAAGGACACGTAAGTGGGACAGGGGCTTTACCCTCTGCATTATTTGTCTTTTAAGCTGTTGCATTGGTGATATATTGATGGATTTTTCACAACAATAACGAAAATAGGAGTCTTATACGAGGGTTTCAATGTCATGGAGAATCATGCCAGTGTTATTTTTATAGGTTTAAGAAGGAGCCAGAAACAGGCAGGAAACATTTTGCAATGTTTAATTCATGAACACTTGGTTTGTTTGGAATTACACGGAACCCCACTGGGACTCAGCTTTGTGGATGATGGTGGTCCATTGTTCAAATCTCTGTTACAAAGAGATAGTCATGGAAATAAATTGAGGATCTTCACTTGGGCTGTGAGTTGTTGTATTGGGAATGTGCGGTTGAGGGGAGGATACACGACCAGTTCCCATTCTATCAAACAACTCCTAGAACAGTATCGGACTGGTTTCGCCTTGCTCATAGACTCATAGAGTATGGAAACAGGCCATGTGTCCCAACTTACCCACACTGACCAACATGTCCCATCTATACTAGTCCCACCTGCCTGCGTTTGGCCCATATCCCTCTAAACCTGTCCTATCCATGTACCTGTCTAAATGGTTGTGATGGTTACAAAAATGTTACAGCACACACATTCTTTCTCCGTGGCTCCGAAATGATCTCCTTTTAGGTGTCTAGTGTCCAGTGCCGTTCATAAGATCATCAGGCATTGAAGTAAAATGAGGCCATTCGGTCCATTGAGTCTTCTTCGCCATTCGATCGTGGCTGATCTATCTTACCCTCTCAACCCCATTCTCCTGCTTTCTCCCCATAACCTATGACACCCTTACTAATCACGAACTCCAGCAAGTATGAGGCCCAGATCAATTAGATGCTCCTCATACATTAACCCAATCATCCCCAGGATCATTGTCGTAAACCTTCTCTGAACCCTCTTCAACACCAGCACAGATATAAGGGCCAAAATGGCTCACAGTATTTCAGATCCACACCTGTTCACACGTAATTTTGAGACATTCAGCATCTTCCACATCACTGTTCTGGTTGAAGATCCGGAGTTGATGCCAGGTGCGGGTTGACAGGTACGCTTGACCTTACCTCCGCACCGTTGACTCAATCAATGGTCCTTGTTGGCAGTTCACTTCATCCTTTGTGAAATCTAATGAGAAGAACAGTGCATCACAGAAACAGGCCCTTTGGCCCACCATGTCTCAATGCTGACCTCAATGCTTTAATAACATTTTACTTCCCTTTCCTTGAAGTATAATAGGTTGTAACAGCATTGTCAGAGGAAGAACTGCAGCGGTCCCAGAAGGTGGTTCACTGCCAAGGACAATCATGGATTGGCAACAAATGCCAGTGAAGCTCCTATTAATTCCAAATAATGAATTTAAAAAAAATCAGGTCACAGTCATTGAAGCACCCTTTGTGAATTAATCTACCTGTACTAACTCAATCAGTTCTCTCCCACACACACTAATTCATCAACTAATCACTTAAATTAGCCAGAATTCTAACGTTAATCGCAATCCATAACTTTAAGCAGAGCAGAAATAGCAACTTTGTTCCGTTGAACAATTTTCTTCACAAGTGGAATATAGTGTCCACTTGCAGTTATAGATTCCCATCGTCTCCGATGGCGATCATTTTTAACTTGCTATTAATAGATTCGATGGCCAGCTTTTCCAGAACTGTGCTGATCAGGAATGGCTCTGGTCAAATTCTTTAGAAATCTAAGAAGATCAAAGCCGCATGATTAAGAAAAGTGCATTAAGAACATTCTAGCCGCCTTCACGGAGAGGAGGGTTTCAATCCACCAGAGTCTGAGTGACCAGTTTTGTGTTGACAGTTGTACAAAAGAGCAGTCTTCATTCATGCTTTAGGTCCGTGCAACTTGAAATTGGTGATGAGGCTGGACTACCAGTACTAGTACTAGTACTAGACTACCACTCGTAAACTAGAGGCCCGGAGCTTCACATTCAATTCCTTTTAAATTTAGTTAACTCATTAAATAAATGTGGATTCAATATCAGAAAAGGATTGTTGTTAAAAACGCACTCATCTCACCAATGCCTTAAGGAAAGGGAATCGGTCCTTCTTAGTCAGGCCGGTCTTTATGTGATGTGTAGGAAGGAACTGCAGATACTGGTTTAAACCGAAGATAGACACAAAATGCTGGAGTAACTCAGTGGGACAGGTAGCATCTCCGGAGAGAAGGACTAGGTGACGTTTTGGGTCGAGACTGAGGTCTGAGGAATCGCCCGTACACTAGCATTAACCTACGCACTAGGGACAATTTACATTTACTGGTGCCGATTAACTTACAAACATATATGTCTTTGGAGTGTGGGAGAAAACTGGAGCACCTGGAGAAAACCCACGTGGTCACAGGGAGAACGTACAAACTCCATACAGGCAGTACCTGTGGTCAGGATGGAACCCAGGTCTCCAGAGCTTTATCTACTTGTGATGATAACGCCAGTATAACACAGTATATTCAAGGACCTTTTCAGACTGGCTCAGTAAATATCTGTAAAATATTGATCCAATACAGCGGGCAGTTAGGCACATGGCATAATCCTTAAAGTGGCCTTGAAGTGGCAATCATTGTTCCCAATCAGCAGTATTTTGTAGGATCCACAGTGACTTGGTGGTTTGGAATCAGAACTAGCTTACCCATTGAAGGAAGAGGATAGTGGCGGACGGGTAGTGGTGGTTAGTAGTGGAGAATAATGCCTCCAGGTTATTCTGGCCGGAGGTCTGCGGGCAGTGAAGATGTGCGGGGATGTGTGCTAGGACACATTGTGCGGCATGGCGGCCCAGCGGTGGAGTTGCTGCCTTACAGCACGAGAGACCCAGGTTCAATCCTGACTATGGGTGCTGTCTGTACAGAGTTCTCCCTTTGACCCTGTGGGTTTCTCTGAGTGCCCCAGTTTTCTCCCACACTCCAAAGACATGCAGGTTTGTCGATTAATTGGCTTCTGTAAATTGTAAAATTGTCCCTAGTGTGCAGGATAGTGCTACTGAACGGGAAAATCACTGAGCGGTGTGTTCCTGGTGGGCCGAAGGCCCTGTTTATGCTCTGTACCTCAAAAGTCTAAAGTGTAAAGACCTCTATTGTTTGTGATATATAAATTGTTTATAAATGACTTAAATGGCCATGAGTTGGTTAGTAAGGTTGCAGACGCCACCAACATTTGGAGGACTGCGGACTGTGAGGAAGGCTGTCAAAGGATACAGTGGGATTTAGATCTGTTACAGATATAGGCAGAGAAATAGCAGCTGGAGTTTAATCCGAGTAAGTGTGAGGCGTTTCACTTTGGGAGGTCGAATTTAAGGAGAAAGTATACAATTACTGGCAAGACTCTTAATGTACAGAAGGATCGTGGGTCCAAGACCATAGCTCCCTGAAAGTGGCAACACAAGTAGATAAAGTGGTAATAAAGGTGTATGGTATGCTTGCCTTCATCGGTTGTGGCATAGTGTACAAGAGAAAGGAGGTCATGTTGCAGTTTTATAAAGCTTTGTTTCGGCTGCTTTTGGAGCACTGTGTGCAGTTCTGGTCACCCCCATTACAGCAATGATGTGGAGGCTTTGGAGAGGGTGCAGAAGGGATTTGTCAGAATGCTGCCAGGATTAGAGGGTATAATCATAATAATCATAATCATACTTTATTAGCCAAGTATGTTTTGCAACATATGAGGAATTTCATTTGCCATACAGTCATACCAATAAAAAAACAATAAGGCACACAAAATACATTTTAACATAAACATCCACCACAGTAATAGCCCTGTCCCACAGTACGAGTTCATTCCAAGAGCTCTCCCGAGTTTAAAAAAAATCAAACTCATGGTAAGCATGGAGAATGAATGTAGCGGGTACGTCGGAGCTTGGGGAGGTCTCTTAGCGCTAACAACAGGTACTCAGGAAGACTCACTAACGGCAGGTAAGCACGGGAAGACTCGTGAAGATTTTTCAACATGTTGAAAAATGTCCACGAGAGCCCTGAATACAGACGAGTGGCCATTACCATGAATCTCCGAGTTCGATTCAGGGCAAACTCGGGAGAACTCTTGGAATGAACTCATACCGTGGGACAGGGCTTTGACTTCTCCACATTCTTCACTGTGATGGAAGGCGAAAAAAAAAGCTCAATCTCTGTCCTTTTTTGTTCTTCTGCAGTCGGGGGCCTCGAGCCTTCCATTGACGGGACGATCTTGGCTCCTGTAGCTGGTGGACGGGCCCTCCACATTGCGGCGATCAAGCTCCCGCATCGGGGGGGATCTCAGCTCCCACGTGCTGGGCGATCGGACCCGGGTCGGGCCTAGTCGTATCTCCTGTGACTTTGGAGTTTCCCGACATCAGTCTCTACCCTAGACTGCGAGCTCCTTGATGTTGAAACCCACAGGCCACAGGGAAGGGATCGCAGGCTCCGATGATAAACCCACGGCCCCGGGTTGGGGCTCATAGTCAGTCTCAAGCAAGGCCGCCAACTCCATAATGTTAGGCCGCAGATCGACCGGAGATACAATCGGGAAAACAATCGCATCTCCGGCAAGGTAAGAGATTGAAAAAAAGTTTCCCCGACCCCCGACCCCCGACCCCCACATAAAACAAACCAGAGAACATTAACACAAACTTTTAAAACAATAAAAACAACAAAGAAGACAAGAAGACAGACAGGCCATTGGCGAGGCTGCCATTGCTGCTGGCGCCACCCGGTGATATTAGCTGTAAGGAGAGGTTGGACAAACTTTGATTATTTTCTCCAGAGCGTCGGAGGTAGTGGGGAGACCTGATAGAAGTATATAAAATTATGAGAGGCATTGACAGGGTAGACAAGGTGGAAATGTCAAAGGCTAGAGGGCACAGCTTTAATGTCAGTGGCCGAAAGCTTACAAGAGAAGTGGGGTATGTTTTTTACACAGAGAATGGTGGGTGCCTGGAATGCATTGCCAGGGGTGGTAGTGGAAGCATAGTGATATATGATAGTGGTGTTTAAGAGATTTTTAGATAGGCACATGGATATGCAAGGAATGAAGGGATACGGATCATGTGTTGGCAGAGGAGAGTATGTTGGGGATTATGTTCGGCCCCGACACTGTGGGCCGAAAGGCCTGCTCATGTACTAAACTGTTTTATGTTCAATGTTCTATGTTCTGGGACACCTAGAAAACGGAGCTGTGAACCAGCTCGATTAGTACCTATATGTAAAATCTGATTGAGGCACAATGTAGATCTATGCCGCCATCTATTGATGGTTGAGAAAACTCATGATCGCAAAGATGACGCATGACAGCGTTCTGTTTACTGTCGCTATAGCGACCAGGAGCACGAATCCTCCAGCTAGGTTTGCCTTCCTATCCAGGCACAGCTGCTGTGAAAACCAGAGAGGAAGTTGCCATTTATGCACAAATGAATTCGCTATCAAGGTAAGGGCCTAGGGCCACTGAATCGGTGCTTAAAGACTGTGCCGGCTCTGATTTGTTGTGTACCTTTACATATCTCCAGTTTCTCTCTCCCCTGACATTCAATCCGAAGAAGGGTCTTGACCCGAAACGTCACCTATTTTTATTCTCTAGGGATCTTGCCTGTCCCGCTGAGTTACCCCAGCATTCTGTGTCTATCTTCAGTGCAAACCAGCATTTGCAGTTCCTCTTTACTCTTAAAAACGCTGGCTTGGAATTGTGAAAGAGAAAAATGAGATGAAAGTTAAAATGTGCCTGTCTCAGCCATTGACAGAACAGCATAACCTCCACGGTCTCCATGCCAACCTAAAGTGTGCGATTTAAGCAGAATGTCTTTAAAATCCTGTGTCAGGACTAGTTGTGCGCAATGTCGATCATAATATCATCTTGAGGTGAAGCTTAGCTGTGAGTTATAGAGGCAGAGTCTCACTGCGTGGAAACAGGCCCTTTGGCCCAACTTGCCCACACCAGCCAACATGTCCCTTCTACACTAGGCCCAACTGCCTGCGTTTGGCCCTATCCGTGTTACCTCTCATACTGTTTCTTAAACATTGCAATAATTGACCTGCCTCAACTACCTCCTCCTGCAGCTTATTCTGTACGCCCACCAACCTTTGTGTGATTGGAGTTAATACTTGGTTTTAATCCACTGCCTTCTCCCTTGACATTGCCAAACGGGTTCATTGTTTCTGGATAATGGAATATTCATCATTCGCTCAGACAAGAGCAGCTCCAAAAGACCTTAAGGAGCTTGACACCATCTGAGGTATTACAGAGTTAAATACAATACAGTTTATTAGCTATCTGTAAATTATTGATATGCCTGGCACGTAACTTGCTCGTGCTTTCTGTATCTTTTTTATTTTTGACAATTATTTTGTGGCATCACTTGGTGCCGATACTGTGCGAGCATGGATCTGAGCTATAGAAACAAAGTGCTGCAGATGCTGGCTCAGACACAAAAGGACACAAAGTGGTGGAGTAACTCAGCAGGTCAGGCAGCATCTCTGGAGAACATGGATAGGTCACATTTCGGGTTGAGGTTTGCAGGTTAATTGGCCTCTGTAATTTGCCCTTCATGTGCAGGGAGTGGATGAAAAAAATGGGACAACATAGAACTGGTGTGAGCGGGTGATCACTGGTCGATATGGACTAGGTGGGCCAAAGGGGCTGTTATCATGCTGTATCTCTAAACTAAACTAAATTGGACTAAAATTATAAGGACCAAAGTATTAGACCAAGCTGTGCTTTTTTTGTGACGGTACGTGTTACACAATACCAAAACTGCTAAAATCTGAAAACTAGATAGATGAACAGCAGCCATTAGTGTTGCACAAACTGTTAAATGCTTAACGACAACTTTTTGTCTACAAAAAAGACACAGGAAGCAAGTTCATTTATTTATAAAACCTCAGTTTTCTTCACAAAATTCTGCAGGATTCACGCTAACACTATTTCTCCAACATAAACAAAAATTCCCCGACTAATATTAATATTAGTGCAACATGCAAAATGTGGCAGGGTGAGATTTTCAATCTCATTTGCTTGAGAAGAGACAGCTATTCACGCAGAGAAACAATTAGATGTTGCTAATCTCACTTACCTTGAGACTGCGCTACTGTGGAGTCATCTGTGGAGGGAACGGATAGATGACATTTTGGATCTGGGCCCTTCTTCAGACTGTTAGTGCTAATGCATTAGAACACAGTTGCGTTCTTCCAACACTTTATGGCCAAGTTAAGACTCTAGCAATTTTTTAAAAATTCAGACATGAAAGATACAAGGTGGCACCTAAAATGTGACAGCTCTTGTGTATGGACTCACTGTAGTCTACTATCTTACACATTTATACTTGGTATGATCGTTCCGAATTTTAGTGGAATTGTTACTGAACTGTGTACAAAAAACAAAAAACTCTACACACTTATGTACATATGATCGTAAGGTGCCATTGAACCATTTAATCATTGAACCACGTTATATTTTGAGCAATGACTGGCTATTGATCTAAATGTCCATGGCCTTGATGGCTGTTTTCACTTTTGTTCACCTGCCCACTCTCCTGGACTGGGTCCCTGATGGTCAAATTCATCACATCACCAAAAATAACCTAGAAAATCTTAAAATATTTGAAAACACAGCCAAACACTAAAAGCAGTGAAACATGTTAAACGTAAATTAACTAAGAAATATTGTTTATTATTCTTGCTGGATTTTGTCATTGGCGACAAAGCCAGCATTTAGTGTCAATCCGTTATTGCTTTAGAATTTAGACATTAGAAATACACCGGGGAAACAGAGCTTTTGTACCACCGAGTCCGTGCTGATCAGTGATCACCCCGTACACTAGCACTATCGTACACACTAGGGACAATTTATAATTTTACAATAACCTATTAACCTACAAACCTGTATGTCTTTGGAGTGCGGGAGGAAATCGGAGCACCTGGAGAAAACTCAGCCGGTCATGGGGAGAATGTACAAACTCTGTACAGACAGCACCCGTACTCAGGATCGAACCTGGGTCTCTGGCCCTGTAAGGCAGCAACTATACCGCTGCACCACTTTGCCGCCCTGTGCTTCTCTTGAGAAAGTGTTGGTGAGCCACCTTCTTGAGCTGCTGCAGTCCGATGAAGGTGCCCCCAAAATGCTTTGGGAAGAGAGTTCCAAGATATTATCTCCAGTGACAATAAGGGACCAGCAATATATTTCTCGATCAGGATGGTGCAGAGCGTGGAGGTAGTGGTATGCCTGCTGCCTTTGTTCATCTTGGGGATAGAGGACCCTCACAGTTCTTCCTTTCCATTTCAATTAATAGGTTTGTTGTTCCTGCACTACATTTATCATGGATGTTTTAGCTGGCAGGTTCCCCATTGTAAGTGATAGGTAATCTATAAAAATCCACACTCCTCCACAAGGCTTCCAGTGTTTGGGTACAGCTTGTACATTGTACATATTTATTCACTAAGCGGCATGGTGGCACAGCAGTAAGTTGCTACCGTACAGAGATCCAGGTTCGATCCTGACTACGGGTGTGGTTTATACGGAATTTGTAAGTTCTCCCTGTGATCGTGTGGGTTTTCTCCGGCTGCTCCGGTTTCTTCCCACACTCCAAAGATGTACTGGTTTGCAGGTTAATTGGTTTGGTAAAATTGTAAATTGTCCCCAGTGTGTAGGATAGTGCTAGAATACATGGATCGCTGGTCGGCAGAGACTCGATGGGCCAAAGCGCCTGTTTCTGCGTTGTATCTCCAAACTAAACTAAACAGCATCAATCATCATTGCAGAAGTTCAAGACATAAGTTATGGATTCAAACCTCTGCAATCATGGAGTTAAATAGCAGAGGGTCTCAAAATTGCCTGACATTTGCGTGGATATTCAAGTTATTTAAGAGATGCTAATTCAAGAATAAATATTGGCCAGGACATTAGAACCCACTGGTGTAGTAACAAAACAAGGTAGGCTTGTTAACAAAAAGGCGCATTTGACAGACACGGAGCTGTGCAACAAAATAGCTTCAGGATATAGTCACAGATAATTTGTCATGCCATTCTGGCTCAAGCAATGAGGCCATGTGAAAGGTAACTGAGTGATGTGAAATTAACCAGAAAGTGACCAGGGGCGGCACAGTGGCGCAGCGGTAGAGGTGCTGCCTTACAGCGCCAGAGACCCGGATTCGATCCTGACTACGGGTGCTTGTCTGTACGGAGTTTGTACGTTCTCCCCATGACCTGTGTGGGTTTCCTCCGGGATCTTCGGTTTCCTCCCACACTCCAAAAAAGTGCAGGTTTGTAGGTTAATGGGCTTGGTATAAATGTGTAAATGTAAAAATTGTCCCTAGCGTGTGTAGGGTAGTGTTAAAGTGTGGGGATCGCTGGTCGGGGCAAACGCGGTGGGCCGAAGGGCCTGTTTCTGCGCTGTATCTCTAAACTAAACTAAACTGAAGGATTGTCCTAATCTGAAATTTACACCAGTGAAGGGAGATGGTGATATTGTAAAGTAAAAAACAAATCAATGCATTTTTTGTGGAGACACAAGTGACTTTGGATGCTGGAGTCATGAGCAAAAAACAAACTGCTAGAGGAACTCAGTAGGTCAGGGAGCATCTGTGGAGGGAAATGGACAAGTGAACTTTGGGTCAGAAAGAAGGATCCATTCCCCTCCACAGATGCTGCCTGACATACTGAGGAAACGTCTCGACCCGAAACGTCACCTATTCCTTTCCTCCAAAGGTGCAGTCTGACCCGCTGTGTTAGTCCAGGTTTTTGTGTTTACCTCCCAAGTCGTCGGTCCATTTCCCTCCACAGATGCTGCCTGACCTCCTGAATCCTCTGTCCATTTCCCTCCACAGATGCTGCCTGACCTGCTGAGTACCTCTAACAGTTTGTATTTTGCTCAATGTCTTTCTGGCCTGGCTTAAGCACTGAAATCTGGCCCTACGTTATTCTCCTTACAATGTTTGAGTTTGGCTGGTTTTCTATCCAGTGTTTCACTCATGCATAGTTGATTCAAGAGTCAAGGCAAGAGTGTTTTATTGTCATTTGACCCAATATGGAACAATTAAATTCTTACTTGCAGCAGCATAACAGATACGTAAATATAATAAACTGTAAAAACCCATAATAAACAACAAAACAAGTTCAGTCAATATATTAAAAAAAACAGACAAACAAAGAGACAATAATAGTGCAAATGCAAAAATATTGTTCCTGAGTTCTATGTAGTTCGGAGCCTATTTGGAGGCTGTAGTGATTAATAGCTTGATGGCTGTGGGGAAGAAGTTGTTCCTGAACCTGGATGTTACCGTTTTCAGGCTCCTGGACCTTCTCCCGATGGCAGGAGTGAAATGATAGTTGATTCCTTTTTTTGCTTAGATATCTCGCAGTGACATCTGAAATAGCTGCTCTCTTCATTTAATTAAATATATGTTTTACAAAGGGATGCTCAAGTCAAGATCATGGAGGGCACAGTGGCCAATGCAGAGAAGTATCTGGGCCAGTTCTGCATGCTATTGGCTTCTTACACCCGCAAGACGGCCAGACTGAGAGACAAGGTCGACCTTCTGATAAGACACATCATGGACTTTGCAAACACCGAGAACCCAGAGATGCGAAGTTGCCTTAAGGACTTTGGAGAGGAGTTGTCCAAAGTTCAGGACTATCGACAGGCGCAGGTAAAAGTCTTCATACATGAAGAGTGTTTGAAGGGATAGTCAACAGCTACCAATTTGCAGTCCTGACCTCATTGGAGACCTTTGAACTATCTTTAATCAGCTGACTTTAATATTATATCTTGCACTAAACGTTGTATCCTTTATCCTTCATCTGTCCACTGTGGAAAGTTTAATTGTAATCATGTATAGTCTTTGCTTTTAATGGATAGCACACAAACAAAAGTTTTTTACAGTACATCAGTACACGTGACAATAATAACCTCAAACTAAACAAAAAATTGGCGGGGCAAAGATGTTTGGTTATGTTTATCATGTTTTGGATGAGGGTTTGAAATACCATAGCCTACGAGACTGTGGATTAAGAGGCGTTCTAGACTGGACAGCTCTTCATCTGCCAGTGTGGAATCAATGGCTGGATGGCTCCCTCAGTGTCTTAAGATCCAAAAATACACAACATGACAAATATGAAGATTAGGTATAAGGTCCATGAAGAATTCTACCTACGATGGAGAACTAATTGCACATTGAGGACCTAATGTGCATGTTGGTGCAGTCAATGGCTGCCCACTCGTGTAGCCAAATAAAATGCTGGAAAGTCGTCCCAACATCTGACATGCCACTTCTTCCCATTGAAATTACAAAAGGTGAAACCCTTCCTTTGTAATTAGAGAGCCAGAGTATGTTATGGTGGACAGTGAAGTGCACAGATCCACAACTGATGCATTGGTCAAGAGGTTGAGCGTCGCAGTCACCTTGTCACCTGGTGCAGCCCTGCTGCAGTAGCGGGGCTAAAGGTTGTCCCACAGTATGGTACACGTTTCTGTGATACGTACCTTGGAAATATTGTTCATCGGACAGCTCCTCGTACAATCTCGTGCCTCTGAAGATCCTTTCTGCATAGTGTCTTCACAGGTGGGAAATGCCGAACCTACTGCCCTGATGGCACTGCCAGCGATATTGCCCCTGAGGTACCCAGGGCTCGAAGAACTCAGCATCCAAGTCCAATTAAAAAAATTATAGAAAAATATCTAGACTTAGTCCTAGTCCGAGAAATATAACCATCCCATCAACTATAGCACACTCCATGTTATTAGCAAGCATAGAGCCATAGGTTCATAAGGAGCAGAATTAGCCCATTTGGCCCATCAGGTCTACTCTTCCATTCAATCATGGTTGATCTATCTTTCCCTCTCAACCCCGTCCTCCTGACTTCTCCCCAAAACCCCTAACTAACCCCTTACTAATCAAGAATCTGTCAATCTCCGCATTAAACATATCCATTGACATTGCCTCCACAGCCGTCTGTGGCAATGGATTCCACAGATTCACCACCATCTGACCAAAGAAATTCCTCCTCATCTCCTTTCTTAAGGTACATTCTTTTATTCTGAGGCAAAGGCCTCTGGTCCTAGACATTTCTAAGACTGCCAATCAAGAGGTCCACACATCACCATCACCTCCCTTTAAACTTGTAGAAATACAAGAATCTAGCGTGTAATAGTTCTCATTCCATTCATTTTAGATTTATCACTTAGTTAATTTTTTGTATTTTGAATTAGGTTGTTTGCAGCAGTTTCTTTGCCAGACTTGTCACTTATATAATTCCTTCTTTGTCTTCTGTTCTGAATAATTTTAGGTGGAAAGATTGGATGTCAAGGTTATTGGACCGCTAAAGGCTTATGGACCTATGACAAAATCCAAACGGGTATCATGTTTCCTCACTTATGTTATTGTAGCAGTATCTAAGTGGATGTTGAGTTAAAGAAAATGCTCAAATTCTGGTACTAAAAGGCTGCTTTTAAGGAATGAATTGCATTTTTCTCACCATTAATGTAGAAGAATACCTGAAGAAACTTCCCATAATTTTGAAGTGGATGTTTTTGAAGGGGAGGCGGGACCATACAATAGAGAAGACACATTGGGCTGAATGGTCTGTTTTTGAGTCATTGGAGCGAGAGGTTATGTCAAGGGGGAAAGAGATGTTAAAGCTGGAAAGATAACAGACAAGATTTATGTTGCCAGGACTTGAGACCCTGAGCTATAGGGAGATGTTGGGCAGGCTAAGCATTTATTCCTTAGAGAGCAGGGGAATGAGGGGTAATGTTATGGAGATGTATGTAAGATCACTTCTTCTTCTTGCGTATGGCGTGCACAGCCTAAAGCTGTAGATCAAGTGGCATGAAAAACTACATCTATTTGTTTGTTCACGTCAGGTTGATTGCATTAGTCGAAAAAGGGTGGATCACGTGAAGGTTGCAATCTCCCACCCCTGTAAGGTCATGGGAGGAATGGACAGGGTAAATGCATAGAGTATTTTACTCAGAATTGGGTGATCAAGAACCAAGTTCTTGATAGGTTTAAAGTGAGAGGGGAAATATTTAATAGGAGCCTGAGGGGCATATGCAAAGAGCTGCCAGAGTACGTAGTTGAGCCAGGTACATTTAAATGGTATTTGGACAGGTATATGGAAAGGAAAGGTAATGGGCCAAATCAGGTAAGTAGGACTTGTGTCGCTGGGACATCTTGGTTAGCATGGGCAAGTTGGGCCGATGGGTCAGTTTCTAGGCTGCATAACTCTATGATTCTAAATGGAGAAACCAAAGGCAAGGTGGCAGAAAGAATTGCAGATGCTGGAATGTAGAACACAATGTGCTGGAGAAACTCAGCAGATCAGGCAGCATCTCTGAAGGACGTGGATTGGAGACGTTATGGGTCGGGACCCTTCTTCAGTCTGATCTGCTGAGTTTCTCCAGCACTTTGTGTGCTAACCAAAGGCAAGAATTGCATTAGTGAAGGTTGGATTGTGAATTCTGGTTGAAGAAAGCACATTTCAGAAGCTCCAACATAGAAAATCAATCCTTCAGAGCAGAAGAGAGAGGCAGAGAAATGAAGCATGTCTTCACAGTACGATGGCCAGGCCAAATATTTCATCAAGGGTTGGGTTTCCAAAAGATCCCCATAGGGCTCTGACAACCAAAAGCTTTATACCAAAGAAGTAGGGCCCCTGTTGCAAAATAAAAGATACATTATCTAATTATAATACTAGATGGAAAAAATGTGTACATTTTAAGTGTTGAAAACCTTTTTTTTTCCTTTTCTTTTTCTCCTAAATCAGACAGATATTAAAAAATTTAACAGCGTCAGAAATCGTGAAATGAAGGAGCTGGAAGTTCTGCAAAAGGTGAAACAAAGAAATCCATCGGACAGGCAAGGAATTGTATCCTTTTGAGTGTTGACAAAGTGTAACAATAAATGTCAAAAAGCAAGGTTGAACGCCAAGAACTAGAGGGCAGAGCTTCACGTTCAGAGGGGGGATATTTAAAGGAGATGTGCAGGGGTAAGATTGTTATGGGAGAAGGCAGGAGAATGGGGTTAGGTGGGAGGGATAGATCAGCCATGATTGAATGGCAGAGTAGACTTGATGGGCCGAATAGCCTAATTCTACTCCTATTCCTTATGACTTTATGACCGTACACAGAGAGTCTTGTGTGTCTGGAACGTTGTGTCAGGTTGGTGGTGGGAGCAGAAGTCTTTAAGAGGCATAAACATGCAGTTAATAGAGGAATATCGATCATGTGCATGCAGAAGCTGGTAGATTAAGTTGGCATCAAGTTTGGCACAGTTATTGTGGGCCGATGGTCCCGTTCCTGTCTTGTACAGATCTATGTATAATCTTCATTCATTCACCGTCTGAAACAACAGTAGAATTCTTGCTGCACTTCACTACACTCTGGGGCGATCGATGGTCTAAATTATGTCAGGTAGCATCAGCTGATCCAAGTTCCACAGTAGCCTTACAGCGATGTAGCACTGAAAACCATATCCTTCCTCATTCTCATCTCTCCTCCCTCTGCCATTTTATTGCCTCAAATTTGGCATGTGTGGTGATCATCTGATTAATGGTTTCTTGATTTATTTAATGTATTTTTCCATTTGTGTGAACAGGTTTCAGGTCATCCTTTAAATAAAAATAGATTACGGTGGCGCAGAGGTAGAGTTGCTGCCTTACAGCGTCAGAGACCCAGGTTACTGAATTTGCACGCTCTCTCCGTGACCGTGTGGGTTTTCTCCAGGTGCTCCAGTTTGCTCCCACACTCTAAAAACATACAGGCTTGTAGTTTAATTGACTTCGATAAAAGTGTAAATTGTCCCTGCTGTGTAGGATAGCGTAAGTGTGCGGGGATCGCTGGTGGGTGCGGACTCGGTGGGCCGAAGGGCCTGTTTCCGTGCTGTACCACTAAACTAAACAAAAAATGATTGAAAAAAAGATTCAAAACCATCTTTCAAATGACATCCCCACACAAAGTTAGAACAACATATTAGTGCAAGTGGGTCTCAGTTAACCAATCCATTCCTTCTCTCCAGAGTTGCTGGCCGTCTCGCTGAATTACTTCAGCATTTTGTGTCTATGCTCAATTTTAACATCCTTACATTCAGACCCTTCATGGTCTCATCCCTCCTGTAGCTGGAATCTCCTACAACCGGGCAATATTCCAAGAATCCATACTCCTGCAAATCCAGAGCACCCTTGAAGTAAATCATATTACCATCAGAAGCCCTTCAGCAGCTGTTCTCCTTGGCCCTTGAATTCTTCCATGAAACTGCTGTTTATTCCTTGTCCTTAACACTCCCCTTAAATCCCTCCTCCTTGCCATGTTTTTTTTGACATCTGCCATAACATCTCAGTGTAAATGTTATATTGCTAGCATTCTAGTGAATTGCTTTGGGACATTTTCCAACATTATAAAGTTATTTTGTTGATACAACTCTTTTGCTGTGTCCACTGATTTTACATTGGACCATAAAACAGTTAAATGTTGTTTATGGAAGGTCATAAGGTCAGTATCAGGCCATTCTGCCCATCAAATCTACTCCGCCATTCAATCATGGCTGATCTATCTCTTCCTCCTAACCCCATTCTCCTGCGTTCTCCTGTAACCCCATAATTTAGTTTAGTTCAGTCTAGAGATGCAGCGCAGATACAGGCCCTTCAGCCCACCGAGTCCGTGCCAACCAGCAGTCCCTGCACACTAACACTATCCTACACACTAGGGACAATTTATAACTTATACCAAACCAATTAGCCTACAAACCTGTCGTCTTTGGAGTGTGGGAGGAAACCAGAGCTCCGGGAAAAAACCCATGCAGGTTACGGAGAGAAGGTACAAAAATCCGTACAGACGGCACCTGTAGTCAGGATCGAACCTGGGTTTCATCGCGCTGTAAGGCAGCAACTCTACCACTGCTCCACCATGCCGCCCCTTATTCCATCTTTAATAATAAATCTGCAATAGAGATATCATTATAAATGCATATAAATAATAGAGACTAATAACATTTGCCGGAGCACATTTGCAAATATATTGCACCAATCTGTTAGATTCACAGTGAGCTCATTTACCGTGACTCTAACAATATAATGAGCAATTTAGCGTGCAAAATTAAGCATCATTTGTCAAATTATGAGCCATTGCGAGCATAACAGAAACAGATGGCACTTCTGGGAGAGGAGCCCATTTCTACTTGAGAAGGTGATAGTACGTTTTTTTTCTCAATTTTATATTTCGTCTGTGCCCTCACTTTACTGACCATTTAAAAGTTAAACACTTTGCCAGTGGGACAGAAGTAACATTTAGGCCAGGCCAATGAAGTCACCATGGATTTCATATGAAAGCAGCAGTTAACCTGTGCAAAGTGCAGAGAAGGTTCATGCGGGTTTAGCCAGGACTCAGGGGGACGTGGGAGCTATAGGAAGTGGATGGGCAAGCTAGGACTATATTCCTTTGAGTGCAGGAGGGTGAGGGATGACCTTATAGAGGAGTATTAAACAATGAGAGGAATTGAAAGGGTGAATGCACAAGGTCTTTTACTCGGGATAGGGGAATTGAGAACCAGTAGACATAGGGTTAAGGTGAGAGGGGAAAATCTGAATAGGAAACCTGAGGGACCTTTTTCACTGAGAGGGAGGTGGGTATGTGGAACGAGCTGTAATTTGAGGTAGTTGAGCATTTAAAAGAAACTTGGAAGCAGGCACGTGTCGTCAGGGTAGGCAAGGTAGGCACTGCCTACCCTGACTAAAATTATAACATAGTAATTACTAAATATAAATAGTAAAGGCATGGAAGAATTATGCCTATGTAAGAGATCGATCTCCTAGGTAGGCATATTTCTCCCTGCCTTTCAACTGCAGGGCTTGTAACACGGGAAGGTCTGTGCAGCCCACGTGCTGTCAGCGCTGCTTCAAGCCGTCAAAGACAAGCGGGGCTGAAGACAGCTGAAATTCTGCCTTTGCAGCACTGCGCATGCGCAGCGCTAGTTTCTTGGCGGGGTTTTCAAATATGGATTGCCATTATCTGAAGAGTATCTTAGGGAACAAAGAGAGAAGAATGGAGCTTGTGTACCAATAATGCGGTAAGTACATTTCTTGGTGATGTTTTTATTTGATGGTATGTATTTCCCGGGGTGTGGGGGTGGGGGGAGAGTTCCTTTCACAGCATTTGGGGTGTCTGGCCCGGGGTAAAGTTGCGGGGAGGGCATGAATGTGTGAAGAAGGGGATCGGGATAATGCCACTTGCGACGCTCCTTGCACGGAGGCGTGCAATGCCACCGCATTGAGGCAGGGGTGGAGAAGTAGCTTGGGTGGCTGTGAGCGGCCGCCTGGCCTGACAGCAGAACCAGCCGCCACCTTCTTCTGCCGGTCCCCGCTCACCTCTGGCACCTCTCCATCTAAAAACCTCTCTCCTGCCGCTCGCTGGCCTCACTCATGTCCCGCAAATCCTTAAATTCCGACAGCGAGATTGAGGTTCCTTGGCCGTGGGAATTTAAGGATTTGCGGGAAGCCACTGACATGAGCGCAGTCGGCGAACGGCAGGTGAGAGGTGTTCAGACGGAGCGCACTGCCAGAGGTGAGTGGGCCGGCAGAAAGCGCTGAAGTGGCGGCCAGTTCTGCTGTCGGGTCCCGGCGGCCGCTCGCAGATCCCCGAGCTGCTTCTATCCCTGGCTACAGTGCGTGGCTTTGCACCCGGGGAGCTGTGGTAGCGGTGAGTGAGTGAGTTACTGGCATTATTCCCTACCCGCTCCTTCTCAACACTCCTGCCCTCCCCACAACTTTACCCCTGGCACAGACTCTCCACACGCTGTGATAGGAACTCTCCCCCCAATTGGTCCCTTGAACAAGTGTTGTAATTCAATAAGATGACAACTGATTCAACTTTTCCCTGTACTCCCGTTTTTCACACCATCTCTCCACCTGCCATCACCCTTCACCCCCCCCTCGCACCCATTCAGTAATTCAGAATGAAGGAGACTAGGAAGCCTTGGGCAAATTGAATTGTTACTGTCTTTATTTTTATTTTTTATTTTTACGGAGAGAACAATCTGCGCATGCGCGGTTTAATTTTTTTTTAAAAGCCGACTGACTGCCTACCCTGAGTAATTACTCACGTGCCTGCTTGGAAGGTACATGGATAGGAAAGGTTTATAGTGATATGGACTAAAGACTGGAAAATGGGACTAGCTTAGATGGGGCATCTTGGTTGGCATGTACCAGTTGGGCCAAAGGGCCCGTTTCCATGCTGTATGACTATGACCCTGTGATTTTATAACTCATTCGCTTCTGTAAAATCTACATCTTCCCAATGACTTCATTTTGTTCACTGTTTTTATTTCAATATGTTTTAACCAAATAAATCTATGATGGGATTATAATACGCTCAAGATTCCTCCAGGCCTCAGGAATACTAAATCAATAACATAAGTGGTCCTCTACCATATCCATACAAGGCTGCAAGACCTTTCAATCCCCTGCATGAAACATTGTTTAAGACTGCTTTCCAAAAATTGGCCAGGTTCACTGAGAATTCCAGCGGGAGACATTTCCATGGGACAGGGCTGAAACCTTCACAAGGATTAGAATTTCAGATTATTACAAACATACCTCATCAACGTCTAATAAAAGTCACATGGAAACTTTACCAATAAAGGGAGCATGTTCCAGTCCAGGAACTAATAAAAAGCTATAGCTGATAATGTTTAATACCCGAGCCAACCAGTCTCCCGGTACTTTGCTGATATATCAGCATCGAGTTCTCCTCTTAAGTCCCCAGAGTAGGGCTTGAATTCATATCTTTTTGATTCTGAGATGGGAGTGTTACTGATCGAGACCCCAGCTGAACACACTTGACATCACGTGATAAATCAGAAATAATATTTTCCCAGTGAGTTTTAGTTTAGTTTAGTTTAGTTTAGAGATACAGCCCGTAAACAGGCCCTTCAGTCCACGGAGTCCACACCAACAAGTGATCCCCGTACACTAGCACTATCCTACACACTAGGGACAATTTACAATTTTTACCAAAGTCAATTACAAACCAATAGGTCTTTGGAGTGTGGGAGGAAACCGGATCACCCGGGGAAAGCCCACGCAGTCATGGGGAGAACATACAAACTCTGCACAAAGAGCATCCGTAGTTTGGATCAAACCCGGATCTCCGGAGCTGTAAGGCAGCAACTTTACTGCTCTGCCAACCGAGTTGTCGAACCAAATGCAACAAAATGAATTTCCACTCTGTACGGAGTCAAGCAATGTCAACCAGGGTTAAACTGGTATTGCTATAGACTCATAGCAATATGCCATACATCACTGTAGCAGGCCCTATACATTACAGTGGCAGGCCCAATGGCCCATCTTGACCAAGCAGGCATTCTGGGCTAGTTCCATTTGCCTGCATTTGGTCCATATCATATCGTCCTAAACCCTTTCTGGCAATATATCTGTCCAAATAATTTATGAAATTCAGCATTCTTTCAATATCTATAGCTTCCTCCGGTAGGTTACTCTATTTACGGACTCCCTCTGAGTTAATAAGTTGCCCCTGAGGTAATTCTCAACCACTCCCCTCTTACCTTCAATTCATGCCCTTTGGATTTAGAATCCTCTCCACCGGGAAAAAGATGGTGAACTCTGCAGAACTCATTGCTGCAGATGTGGAGGCCAAGTGATTGGGTATTTTTCCAGCAGAGATTGGCAGGTTCTTCATTAGTACGGGTGTCAAAGGTTACGGGGAGAAGGCAGGAGAATGTGGTTGAGAGGGAAAGATAAATTGGCGGAGTAGATTTAATGGGCCGAAAGGCCTACTTCTGCTCCTATGACTAATAAACTTATGTTTCCATGTCAGTGTACATTGTGGGAAGCTACTAGAGGTGTTCAGTGCTCAGTTTTGAGATTCAGCATGGAAACAGGCTCTTCGGCCCACCGAGTCCATGCCGACCATCGATCACCTGTTCACCCTAGTTCTATGTTCCCCATTTATTCATCCACTTCCCACACACTGGGGCGTTCCCAAACACTAGGTGCCTTAGTTCATGTTGGTGGTAGGGTTGGTGGATTTGGGAGGAAATGTACAAGGGAATCAAACATTCCACATTTTGTGTATACATTAGCGTTTTCGAAATTTAAAATGTAAATGAAATTGAACATTGCTCTATAATATTCCTGTTTTCTTCCTTAATCAATGTTCCTAGTCATTGGTATGTGTGCATCTTTTAAATCCAGATCTCAAAAGTAAGGCTTCTGAAACAGCATAGAAACAGATGTCCTTTAATGCTTCACTGATCCTGTTATTGATATAATTTGCCATATTGGAGTTTGGAACTTATTGCATTACCGGATGCAAGTGTAAATAAGCAACTCAATATCGATCGGAAGTCATTTGGGAGAAATTAACCTCTAATTACTGGATGGAATTGGTGGGAGATGAATCTCTTCACTAGTTGATATTGCACCAAATATTGTCCCTTTTAGCACCAGAGACCAAAGGCTAATTTTTCCCCTTCTCTATCTTAACTTCACTGAATAACTAATCAACACAGTTGCTGCCCAAACTAGTGTTGACCTGAGCAAGTGATTAAAGTCCTAGGTTGTTGAAGTCTGATGAGCCCTGAATTAACTGACTTTAATGTGGATGGATGTTTTGATTATTGTATTAGTCTCAAAATGGTTAACGACACTACAAATCCCATTGATAATCATAATGTGGTGACAGGAAAACGACATTGTCCTGGCCCGAAACATCACCTATCCACGGTCTCCAGAGATGTAGAATTTGGAACTGCAGATGTTGGTTCATTCTAAAAGACATAAAGTGCTGGATTAACTCAGCGGGTCAGTCAGCATCTCTGGAGAATGCTGGATAGGTGACATTTCGGGTCGGGACCCTTCTTCTATCAGGCCCCCTGTCTGATAGGTGAAACCTCACCTATACATGCTCTCCAGAGAAGCTGCTTGTCCCGTTGAGTTCTCCAGCACTTTGTATCCTTTCTTGCAACCCACTATCTGGAGATGCTTGTTTCAACATTGTGCGGTCACAACCTTGTATAAGGAATCATTATTTTTACTATTATTATTTGCTACTGTCTGAAGAGGGGTCCCTACATGAAATATTGCCTGTCCATTCCCTCCACAGATGCTGCATGGCCTGCTCAGATCCTCCAACACTTTGTGTTCTGCTCATTATTTTTAATGGTCTGAGAGGTCGGCCAGGGTTTAGCCAGGACGAGATGATTTTCAGGCCTGCAAATTGTGACTATTCAGCCCCACAACCAAAGAATGATCACTGGGAGAGTGTCACAATGATGTTGCATTGATCCTGGTCCATGTAATCAGTGGAAGCCAGTGATGATTAAGGGCACTGTTGGGAGATGTTTCCACTATGTATAGTGAACCATGCACTACAATGAAGCTGTCCCAGAAATACTGCAGGGGCATTGTCAATATGTGACACAAACTGCTGGAGTAACTCAGCGGAGTCTGGCGGCATCTCTGGAGAATGCTGGGTGCAGTAGGTGACGTCGTGGGTACGGGACGACCCCTGAGGAAGGGTCCCGACACAAAACCTCACCTATCCACGCTGCTTGACCCATTGAGTTACTCCAGCACTTTGCGTCTTTTTTTTGTAATCCAGCAACTGCAGTTCCTTGTGCCTCCATTGTCAATGTCTCATTGTATCATCACATAGCAACTAGCTCTGCCCTTCCTATCAAGCAGAATCATTCCATTCTCCAGCACAAGAAGTCTCCCGTAATGCTAAGCATTAATTTTCTGAAAATGTTTTCCTGGAGTGTTCCTTTGAAAAATTACGAAGTAAATAACACATTGATTTTCTGATTAATTGCTGTAGTCTGCCTTGGTGGAGGTAAGTGATTGACTCTCTTCAGCAAGTGTGTGGTGTGATCTACACTCACCCTGGCTTATCCCTCATTGCTCGGGGTGGGAAAGAGGAAGTTATGGGAAGTAAGTCGTGCACTGAGAGGAAGAGTGCTTTTCTTGCAGGATATAGAAGCACAAATTTCCCTTTCTCCTGTGCCCCTTCCCATAGAAGATCTTGGAGGGGGTAATTTCCTTTCAAGTCCAACCACGCTAGTCCATCCAGAATGCTTCTTGAAAACTCACTGCCGCTAGTCCATGGTTAAACAAAACACACAGAATACTGGAGTAACTCAGCTCATCAGGCAGCATCCCTGGAGTACATGGAGCGGTGGCATTTCAGGTCAGGACCCTTTTTCGGACCATGGTTAATGATTTCCCCTCCATTGCTTCACAGTTAAATCCAGAGTAATAATTCAAACAAGGGAAAAGATGGGTGCAGAATCAAAATGTCACCTGTCCATGTACTCCTCAGATGCTGCTGGACCCGTTGAGTTACTCCAGCACTTTGTGTCCTTTTTTGTAAATCAGCATCTGCAGTAACTTATTTCTACATTTTGATTCATCCAGAGATGTTGCCTGACCTGCTGAGTTGCGCCAGCTTTTACTGGATGTTTTACTCATCCTTCCAGCATCTGCAGTTCCTTGTGTCTCCCTACACACTAGGGGCAATTTACAGAGATCAATTAACCGACAATCCCGCACTTTAGGATGTAGGAGGAAACCGGGGCACCCAGAGGAAACCCACGTGGTCACAAACTACACATGCAAACCGAACACAGGCAGCACCTGAGGTCAGGATCGAACCCGGGTCTCGGGCGCTGTGAGGCAGCAACTCTACTGGCTGTGCCATCGTGCCGCCATGACAAATCAAGCCAAGTCAATAGTCATTGACGGTGTCACACGTTCAAAGCAAGGCTTCAGTATTTTGGAATCAGGTATCATATTGGATACTCTAGTTTATTGTCGAATCACTACCCCATTCATGAACATGAGAACGATATATTCTTTATCTACCACACTTCCTCTGGCCAGACTGTCTATTTCATGCTGTGATTCACTGGAAATAGTTTCAAAATCTAAATTGAACAATCAACCCTGACGGAGAGGAGATAATAGGATATTGTAACTTGGACTGCAAGACATGCATGTGTGTTGCTCCTGTTAAGAAATATAAAGGCTGTGCTGTTTAAATGCGGACGGATGTGCGTTTTATTTTGCATGCCACCCTTTTCTTGCGGCTGGAACTACAAGTCTACGTTTTAGACAATGGTGAATCTGTGGGTGATTTAATGCCTCCATCTTAACGAGTCTGACTGAACAAGCCGATTGATTTTCCACCCTAGGCTGAGGCCAATGTGCAGAAGGCTTCGGTCGATGTTAATCACACTACGCATCAGCTGGAGGAGATCATTTTCAAGTTTCAGAAGGAGAAACTGAAGGACCTCAAGGTACAAGGAGAGGAATCAAGTTCGTCATTGATATGCTAGTTTCCAGCCTTTCATGAGGGCTTTTCGTTACCTCACTAATCTCAGGCTCAAAGGTCGTTGTGGGCACCTCATCTGAGCAATACTGGTCACGGTGCTTCAGACCACAATCATTATGTATTAGCAGCACCACTTTCCTGAGTGACTTTAATAAATAAACACTTTTAATGACTCTCCTTTCATCCTACTACGTTACTCACTTCCGTACACTCATCTCCCAGCCTTGCCCCTCATTTCCCTTTTATCCCATCTCTCTCCTCTCCCCCTTCCCTATTCCACCTAGTCCCACCCTCCAGCTTCATATTTCACTCCTCTTTTCTCCTTATCTAAGACTCTTTTGTCTCCTTTTCACCCCGAGCCTTTGTCACTAACTCCACCCATGCGCCAGTGAACCTTCCCCCCCCCCCCCCCCACCTGTATTCCCTTTCCAGGCATTGTCCCCACCTCTCTTTTCCAGCTCTCTCCCTCTCCTACTCCTACCAATCTGAAGAAGAAGGATCCCGACCCGAAACATCATCTGTCCATTTCTTCCACAGAATTATGCTGCCTGACCTCCTGCACTTTGTATTTTTACCCTAAATCTCTTTCTCTCTTTTCTAGTCTCAGTCCTCTCCTATCTTTGCGAGTTGTGCTCAGGTTTCTCTGGAACGAGGATTGCATTTCCCAATTCTTCATCAAAACAGGGGTCCTGAGAATTCTCTGAGCAGAGATAAGGGATTCAACCGAGCCTGCAGCTTGATCACCACATCAAATATCTATTGCCAGCACGCCAATTATTTTATTTTTATTTTTCTCGCAGAATATCTTCTCAAACTTTGTGACAATTGAGATGACATTCCATGCCAAAGCTCTCGAGGTGTACACAAATGCCTTCCAATGTTTGCAAGACTTTGATGAAGGGAAAGACTTGGAGGTACGAAGGGGACTAACCTGATTTCACTTCCTGTACATAGTGTGCAACCGATCTAGGCTTGGATATGTTGTATTCAAATATAAAACAATAAATAAAAGCACAAAACATTTTTGAGCAGTCAGCTGTGGAGGCCAGGTCATTGGATATATTCTTAAGGCGGAGATTGACACATCCTTGATTAGTGCGGGTGTCTGGGGTTATGGGGAGAAGGCAAGAGAATGGGGTTGAGCGGGAAAGATAGATCAGCCATGATTGAATGGTGGAGTAGACTTGATGGGCCGAATGGCAAAATACTGCTCCAAGAACTCATGAACTTATAGCATCCCATCTACCTGATTGGAGACTTTTGGACTAGCTTTCATTGGACTTTACTGAACTTTATCTAAAACTAAACGTTCTTCCCTTTATCTTGTATTTGTACACTGTGGACAATTTGATTGTAATCATGTATAGACTTTGTGCTAAATGGATAGCATGCAACCAAATAGCTTTTCACCGTACATGTCCACGTGACAATAATAAACTACTCTAAATACTATGAACGTTTCTACAAACTCTGGTGTTACAGCAGAATGAACAACATGTTTCCCCACCCTCCCCAACCCCTGCCTCCCTCCCCAACCCCTGCCTCCCTCCCCAACCCCTGCCTCCCCAACCCCTCCCTTCCCATCTTTTCATGTAAGATCCCAATTTTCTTAACCTTGTGATTGTCAGATTTTCTTTTCTACAGGCATTTAGGTCAAAGATCTGCATTAGTGACCTGGAGAATAATGCACGTCCAGTGCAGACTCACGGCCCCTTGGACACACAGCGCTCCATGCGCCGTCAGGTAATGCACAATACGCCAACCACCGTTGCAACAGACAAAGGGCAAGCTAGGCTAGCCATTTAGTGCAGCAAAATATCAAAAGACTAGGCAGGAAAATGTTACTTGGACACACTCTGTGTCCATCATGTGTGATAATCTCAGAGCAGTGTAACTTCCTCAGGGAGGAATGTTGGGAATCCTCTGTGGTGGATGTTTATGTTGACTTTTATGTAGTTGTGTGTCTTGTTACTTTCTTTTTCGTATGGCTGTATGGTAATTTGCATATCACTCTACCTATTGGTACGTGACAATAAAAGACCTTTGAAACCTTTGAACGCCGTGGGTCAATGAGGCAGGAAATTGCCAACACTCAATATGACTATAGATGGGGGAAAATGGCACTAGCTTAGATGGGGCATCTTGGTCAGCATGGACGAGTTGGGCCGAAGGGCCTATTTCTGTGCCGAATGGCTCATTGAGGCATTGGCTCAGCAGTAGAGTTGCTGCCTAACAGCACCAAAGACCCACGTTGAATCCTGACCACATGTACTGTCTGTAAGACGTCTGTACGTTCTCCCTGTGACCTGCGTGGGTTTTCTCACCAGTTCCTGTTAAATCTTTCCACCCTGACGTTGAACCTATGTCCTCTGGTTCTTGATTTTCTTTCTCTGTGGGAAAATACTGTGCGTTTATTCTATCGATTCCCTCATGATCTTATACACTTCCATATTATAATCCTTTACCTTCATGCACTCCAAGGAATAAAGTCCTTGTCACAAATAGACCCTTTGGCTCAATCTGTCCCTGTAGCTCAGGTCTTCGAATCCTTACACCGACCTTGTGAATCTTCTCTACACCCTTTCAAGCTTAACACAATCTTCCCTATAACAGGTTGGCCAATAGTGAACACAGCTCCATTCTCTCCAGAGATACCGCCGGTCCCGCTGAGTTACTCCTACATTTCTGCAAGTGACTGGCAACTTTGTGCTCCGGATACTCTGGACACCCTCGAGCAATCTTTGTCTTTGATTTCAGGGACAGGTTTCAGAGGATGAGCAGGATGAGGAGGAAGATGAAGAGGAAGAGGAGGAGGAAGTTGAAGAGTTGCAGGAAGTCAGTGATGAAGATTACAATCAATACTCGAAGATTAAAAAAATAGATATTTGATCACTGACAGTTCCTCCCGTTCCCTTGCTGTGAATGCCCTGGATAAAACAACAGTGTTTACTTTCTCATTTGGAAACACTTTGCTTTGTATTACTCTCTCTCCATCAAACTCCAATATTTCAGGATCAGCTGGGAATCTACCAAGGAATTTGCATTCATATTTTGCTTTGTGATACTGTTTTCTAAATTATTGTTTCTGCGAGTGAGATGAGTGAGTTGACAGCAAACCAAACCATTTGCGATGTTTGACTTGATATGTAACCAAACCATTTCCTAAAGTGAAAACCTAAAACTGCAGATGATGTAAATCTGAAATAAAAACAGAACCTGTTGGAAACACAGCGGGTCACTCAGCGACCTAAGATAAAGTCCAGTGAAGTCCGATTAAAGATAGTCTGAGGGTCTTCAATGAGGTGGTTAGCAGCTCAGGACTGCTCTCTTGTTGCTGGCAGAATGGTTCAGTTGCCTGATGATAGCTGGGAAGAAACTGTACCTGAATCTGGAGGTGTGCATTTTCACACTTCTGTATCTCTTGCCTGATGGGAGAATGGAGAAGAGTAAAGGGCCTGTCCCACTTACGTGTCCTTGGCACGCAAATTACACGACCTCGTGGTCGCGTTGAGCCGAGACGGTCGAGCGAAGGTCGGGCGCAATTACATGCATACGCACAGCCGTCTGGAGCGCGTTACATCATTTGAAGATGGACACAAAGCTAGAGTAACTCAGCGGGAGAGAAGGAATGGGTGACGTTTCGTGTCGAGACTCTTCTTCAGTCTGAAAAGAAGGGTTTTGACCTGAAACGTTACCCATTGCTTCTCTCCAGAGATACCGCCAGTCCCGCTGAGTTACTCCTGCATTTTGTGTCTATCTTCAATTTTCTTGGCCCCGCTCTGGGAGTAGAAGTGGGGGCGGATCCGGACCGCAACCGCCGTGAGCCCCAGGCCGAGTTCGGCGATCGTTCACTGCAAGAATTTCGGAGCCTCGCGCAATGTCGGGACCAGCCCCGCACAACTTCATACCCCTACGCGCTTCTAAATGGGACCGCCCCTGCACGGCCATACAGTGCCCGCACGCTTCAAGTGACCACGAGGATGCGTAATTTGCGAGCCAAGGACGCGTAAGTGGGACAGGCCCTTAAATGACCAGAGTGAGGCTCGTTCTTGATTTTGCTAGTGGCCTTGCGAAGGCAGCATGAAGTAAACGGACTCCCACAGCCTTCTGCACTTAATCTTGAGTTCAGGAAATTTCAGAGACTCAACAACTTCATGCTTGTATGTCATGGTTCCAGTAGTGAGAACCCTACCCCACACACATTTTATTCCTGGTGCTGATTATTTATTCATCTATTTATAGACTGACCTCTTGTTATCCTTCAAATGCATTTACCACCTTCTGTCACCTATTCAGTCGTTTAATCTCGCCATCACCGACCAATTAAAGGCAATCCCGGTTACTCCCTCCTCCCCCGCCATTCCCAGCTCTGATGGAAGGTCATTAACCGGAAACATTATCACGGCTCCTCGCACTCAGATGCTGCCTGGTCCATTGAACATTTCCAATGTTATCTATTTTATTTCAGGTAAGCAGCATCTGCAGTTGTTTGCTTTTTATTGAAAAAGATGGAACTGAACAGATCCCTCAGGCAACTGTCTTGTGTTTAATAAAAGTGTTGCTTGGTTCAAATATTTGTTTGATTACCCATTGATCATTAGTTGGCTTCTCAACATTTTCTCATATTTTTCCCTGTTCGAGGAATGCTCTCTTATCCTTTATCTGATGGGCGGCAAGGTATCGCAGCGGTAGAGTTGCAGCCTTATAGCACCAGAGACCTGGGGTTGACCCTGACTACGGGTTTGTACGTACTTCCTGTGAACCCCTGGTTTTTCTCTGAGTGCTCCGGTTACCTTCTATCCTCCAAAGACGTACAGGTTTGTAAGTTCATTGGCTTTAGTTTATTAAAAAAAAGTAAAATTGTCCAAAGTGCATAGGATAGTGTTAGTGTAAAGGGCGATTGCTGGTCGGTTCGGACTCGATGGGCTGAAGGGTCTGTTTCCATGCTGTACCTCTAAAGTCTCTAGATGCATCTTCTAACTCAACAGTAAGAAGACACTGGGTTAGGATATACACTGGGTTAACACTGACATAGGATCTTACAGCATGGAAACAGGCCCTTTGGCCCAGCAAGTCCACACTGACCGTCAAACACCCATTGACCCCAGTATTACACTAATCATAGGTTCCGCCCGACCCTCTGAGTTGCTACACTAATTCCTTTCTTCGCCCCACATTCCTACCAACTTCCCTGGATTCCGCCACTTACTTACACCTCAGAGCAGTGGCCATTTATCCCACTGATCTGCACTTCCTTCGGATGTGGGAGGAAACCCACAGTCTTAGGATTGTCCTCACTATCATCAAGTTACGAACATGTAACAAATGACTCCTTTGTAGTGAATCCCAGAAGATTGATTTCAATTTATATGGCCAATTGTGTTGGCTATTATCTGGAACACGATAAACTGCAATTTTTTCATTTAGTTTAGTTTAGTTTAGATTGGGATACAGAGCGGAAACTGGCCCTTCGGCCCACCAAGGCCATGCCGACCAGCGATTACCCGTACACTAGTTCCACCCTACGCACCAGGGACAATTTTCAGATGCCAATTATCCTACAAACCGGCAGGTCTTTGGAATGTGGGAGGAAAGTGGAGAAAATCCACACAGTCACAGGGAAGAAGTACAAACTCTGTACAGCATCCATAGACAGGATCAAACCCGAGTCCTCTGGCGTTGTAAGGCAGCAACTCTGCCACTTCGCCAATGTGCTGAAATGTTGGTTGTCGACTATGACATTCCATCGCCCCAACCTTGCTAACCAACCTTGGAGGGCCTCCGGCATCACATTCTCCATCTGCAGTGAGATGGAGGAGAGGCAAAGAAAGAGAGGCAGGCAACCAGAGCACCATACTCACAGGCCTAGTCCATCCAAGTCAGGTCTCCATCAGATGCACCAGAATGGAGTTGCTGGTGTTTACCCTGCAACCCACTCGGAGATACCAATTGGTTTAGTGGTTAGATGGAGCCTAGTTAGTTAATGGTTAGTTAGTTAGTTAGTAGATTAGTTGGTCAGACAAGGAGAAAGGAGTAGATTTAATGAAGCAAGAACCAACTTTCTCTGTCACCAAAGTGGAAGGACAACAGTGTTAAAATGACTTGTAGTTAATGTAAGCAGTTGGCAAATGGTTTTATTTGGAAGATTCAGAGAACCTTTGGGCTTGAGCCAGTTAGAACATGGATGAAACAACGCACAACTTCTCCAGGGAGTATTGGTGAAGGAGTGGGCTGGAGCTGGTTGTACTGGCATTCCCTTCTACTAATGCATGCGGTTTGGGAGCCTTCTTTATGTTACAGAGGGTTAGAAGAGTCATGCAGTATTTCTGCCCCATAAATGACATGCCTAGCCTTGTGGTTCAGCACCATTTATATCGGAGCTGTCTAAAGTGGACTCTTGGTTAACCATTGGCTGGAAGAGTTGCTGCCTCACAGTGCCAGACACCCAGTTTTGATCCTGACCTTAGATGCTGTCTGTGTGGAGTTAGCACGTCCCCCCTGTGACCGCATGGGTTTCTCCCCACATCCCAAAGACATGTGAGTTTAATTGGCCGCAGTAAATTGCCCCGATGAGAAATTGGAATAACATAGAACTAGTGTAAACGGGTGATCGATTGTTAGCATGGTGAGCCAAAGAGCATGTGTCCATGAGGTATCTTTCAATCAGACTCGTGTATTAACTATGCAATGCTTTGGAGGCTATCAATGTGAAAAGCCTGCACTCCCAGTCTTAACATCAGCCTCCAGAGAGCATCCAGAAAATGCAATAAGAACACATTAACTACAAGTAGGAGAGCAGCAATAATGCACTAACCACAGTCAGACTCCTGTACAAGTACATTAAAAAGTGATTATACCTTTCAAGCTTATGGGAGCTTATTTTCACAGCAGTGCTCTATCCCCGAGAGTACTGTACAAATATCTGCAAACCTCTTTAAATAGTAACATGTGGTTTTGACTGGTTAAAAGAAACTTGGGAGTGCTTGAAATTCGGAATACTTACCAGTGTGACACAACTCTCAAACAAGCAACACTGCATTTTCTAATGAACAATAGTGCTACGTAACCTATTTGATTAATTTTGACGTGTGTGCGTTATTCTTGTCTTGACAATGACCGTGAGAGTGGCTACCCTCTGGTACCCTGAATAATTAAACTCAATTGTACTTGTTTTAGAATGGTTTTGGAATTAATACGCTTGCCAGTTTTGTTCTGGGTACAGCTGCATCTCTTTGGAAGGTTGAATGAACAGGCGAAGTTACTTATTTATTCATTTGCAAGAACACAAATTGGCCATCTTGAAATACCCTGGTGACGATGGGAGTGAATCACCTACTCAAACCATTACCTTCCCTGTACATCCCACAGGTCTGTTGGGCAGGGATTAGCCCCAGTTACTCTTCCCCGAGGAAGAGTAATAGGTAATAAGAGTAATAAGTGGTGGAACAAGGAATTATAAATGCATGTTCACCAAAAAACGAAGGGCTTTTATATAAGCCCTTTCACGCATATGCTTCCCTGCTTTACATTTCATTCCTTTTCTGCCTCTTGTCTCATTTGCATCTCTAGACAACCACTCATTGTCCACCCATCAGCCCCGCCATATCTGTATCCGCCAACCACTTGTTAGGCTTTGTCCAGGACCACTCATCATACACCCAACCCCACTTTTCCAGCTTTCTCTTCCCTACTCCAATCAGTCCAAAGAAGGATTCCGACACAAAGTGTTACTTATCCATGTCTTCCGGAGATGCTGCCCGCTGAGTTACTCCTGCATTTTGTGTTTTTTGGTTAACCAGCATCTGCAGTTCCTCGTTTCTCCATCTAACACCCAGCCCTTGTCTCACCTCACCCTCTCACCTCTTTATACTGGTCATCTTCCCTCCACACTCTTGCGACTGGTGCAGACTCTCGAGCTGTAATGGAATCTGATGAAGGGTCCCAACATGAAACATTACCTATTCCTGTCCCCCAGAGATTCTGTCTGACCCGCCGAGTTTCTCCAGCATTTTGTATTTTAGTTTAGTTTAGTTTATTACTATCATGTGTACCGAGGTACAGTGAAGTTATTTTGTTGCCATCTTGTCAGCGGAAATAGTGCACATGATTGCAATCAAACCGTGCACAGTGTACAGCAACAGGATAAAGGGTATAATGTTTAGTGCAAGATAGAGTCCAATATAGTCAGATTGAAGGTAGTCCAAGGGTCTCCATTGAGGTAGATGGAAGGTAAGGACCACTCTCTAGTTGTTGATGGGATGGTTCAGTTGCCTGATAACAGCTGAGAAGAAACTGTCCCTGAATTTGGAGGTGTGTGTTTTCACATTTCTGTGCCTCTTGCCCGATGGCAGAGGGGAGAAGAGGGAGCGACTGGGGCAAGAGTCGTCCTTGATTATGCTGGTGGTCTTGCCGAGGCAGCGTAAAGTGTTGACGGAGTCAATAGTAGGGAGGTTAGTTTGTTTGGTGGTCTGGGCTGTGTTTTAAAGAGTAGTAAGCTCCCACCACAGTATGGTAGACAATTTTAAAAAGGATCTTCAAAGGGGTGACATTTCCAGTTGGACTTGTCCTTTCAAGAGGAAGAGCTGTGTGTCTGTGAGGGCCAGCTGGAGAGCTTGGTAAGTTTCTTCAGTGCATTTGACCAGAGTGCACGTGTGGTGGAGGCGGGCAGTGGTCCTGCAAAGAGGGACGGGAGATTCTTCCAAAATGTTTGTGGAAAATTCAACAGTGGCTGGATGGCGACTGGCATCATGTACTGAAATGTGAAGGAGTGAAAATTTTTCCCTCACAAGCTATTGGGCAGCACAGTGGCACAGCGGCAGAGTTGCTGCCTTACCGCACCCGAGACTCGGGTCCAATTCTGACCATGGGAGCTGTCTGTACAAAGTTTGCACGTTCTGTCCGTGACCTGCGTGGGTTTTACCTGGATGCTCCAGTTTCCTCGCACGTTCCAAAGATGTACAAGTTTGTAGGGCTAATTGGCTTCGGTAAAGATTGTTAATTGTTCCTAGTGTGCAAGATAGTGTTAGTGTACAGAGATCGCTGGGCGGCACCGACTGGGTGGGGCAATGGGCCTGTTTCCACGCTGTATCTCTAAATTAAACTAATTAAGTTAAACTAAAACCTTTCAGATGAACATATAGACCTGAGTATGGCAGTGTTTTTTTAAAATTCACTGAGATTTACTGAGGCGTGATCTTGAGTTGGGAGGATAATATACAAACTACAATGATGAACTGGTATTCCATGTAGCCAGTCTCTGCAAAGACACAAAGTGCAAACCTTGTTGTAAAGTGCTCCAAATGATCACATCTGGAGCCAGTTTAAGTCATGTTGCTTTATGGTGTGGGACGTTTTAATAGAATAGTAGCTGCTTATAAATGAGTGGCTTCTACTGCTCGGAAGAAGCTTGTGTTTTCAAGGGCACACTAGGAAAGTCGCGATTTTATGTAAAAACAAGATAATGCAGAAGAGATGCTGGTTTACCAAGGAAAGACACAAAGTGCTGGAGTAACTCAGCGGGTTTTGTGGGAAATTCATCTGGACGCTTCCAATTGTCCTTCACCCTTGTGCTGACCTAATGCCTCGGGGGTCGATCACCTTGTTCCAGACGTGACCCATAATCGTGGGCTATACAGTAGGTTGCATCTGGAATGAGCACGTTTAATTAATGCTATGCACCAAAGAAACCCCTGCAATAGATAGCCGTTCTTGTCAACCTTGGACGTAGGTGCAATGGTGCACGGAACTAAATCCTACCAACCCCACCTCTCAATCCTCTTCTCGATACCACACACCCGAGTGTCACCACTGTCCTGCTTCCTGATGCCTCCATCAATTCCCAATCACACCTTTCACAGATCTTTAGCCACAAAACCTTGTCCACCAGTTCCCTGAGGTCTGACACACAAGCCATCCTTCGAGGAACCAGTTCCTGCTGTCCTTCAATCAACCGATTCCCCAATGACCTTCCATTGAGCGATAGGAGCCTAACACCTATCTCCCTGGCCCATGAAGACTATGTGAACCTCAGGATTCCTCTGGATTTCTCTCTTGGGAGATCAAGTCCCCCCCCGTGCCTCCCATCTCCTTACCCATATCTCCAGCCTTCTCCTCACCCTATTTGATAGCAGGGTTATTGAGGAGATCTTTTTAATTGGATCAGAATGAGTTAATTCCACAGGGAACCATCCCTGAGAGAAATGTTCTCAACAGAAGGGACCATGATATCATTTGCAAACTATTTACTGGGAAATGTGTGATCTGTTTATATGTAATCAGTGTCATATGTTGGCAAAATTAATAGCAGGCATTATGACGTGTGGCTTGGTTCTCATGTAAAGCAATCCATTTGGCACAAGGGTTTGTCAGTGTATGGTGTTGGATGCAGAGATCATTTTGCACATGATTTGAGAAACAATTATGATCCATTAACGAACAAGTTGAGGGTTTAAGGGGACATTTTCCACACTGCATCAAAGAGGGATGATTTGCAGATTCCTGTCTCTTACTGATCTATGCAGTGACAAACAACACTAGAAAGAATAAACATGCTTGTCTTTAGAGTCACCAAGCAACCTCAAATGCTGGAATTTTGAACAAAACACAAAGTGCTGGAGTAACTCAGCGGGCCAGGCAGCATCCGTGGAAGTAATGGATAGATGGACGTTTTGGGGTTGGAACTAATTGTGGTAGGGGGCAGAAAGCTAGAAAGGTGAGGTGGGTGTGGGACAAAGCCTGGCAAGTGATAGATGGAAGATAGACGCAAAGTGCTAGAGTAACTCAGCGGGTCAGGCAGCATCTCTGGAGAAAAAGGATGGGTGATGTTTCAGACTGATTGTAGGATTTCCTTGACATGTACACTCCTTCCTCTAGCTTCACTATTCACAACTCGTCACTCCTTTTGTCTCACACTTTCTGTCTTTTCATCTCTGGCCTTTGTCCACCATCTCCCCATCAAATAGCCCTCCTCACCTGCATCAACCTGTTATCTGCCACGCTTTGTCCGTCCCCTCCTCTCTTCGAGCTTTCACCCCCCACCCCACGCAGCCAGTCTTAAGATGAATCCTGACCCAAAACATCACCTATCCATGTTCTCCTGAGATGCTGCCTGACCTGTTGAGTTATTCTACCACTTTGTGTCTTTATTTGTAAACCAGCAACTTCAGTTCCTTGTACCCTACAACGATAGTATGCCAAGTCGAGTGATCCTCGACTGTCCGTATTGGTGGAAATGTGTCAGCCTCGGTAACAATCAGCATGGGAGCGCCTCAAGGCTGTGTGCTCAGCCCCCTGCTTTACTCACTCTATACCCATGACTGCGTAGCCGGACATAGTGCGAACGCCATCATCAAGTTCGCCGATGACACCACTGTTGTGGGACGAATCACTGATGGTGACGAGTCAGAGTATAGAAGTGAGATTGACCGATTGACCAAATGGTGCCAGCACAATAACCTGGCTCTCAACACCAGCAAGACCAAGGAACTGATTGTGGACTTTGGAAGGGGTAGGATAGGGACCCACAATCCCATTTATATCAACGGGACGATGGTGGAAAGGGTCAAGAACTTCAAATTCTTGGGCATGCATATTTCCGAAGATCTTTCCCGGTCCCAACACACTGATTCAATTATAAAGAAAGCACATCAGCACCTCTACTTCCAGAGAAGATTACGGAGTACGGTATGTCATAGAGGACTCGCTCGAATTTCTACAGGTGCACAGTGGAGAGCATGCTGACTAGTTGCATCATGGTTTGGTTCAGCAACTTGAGCATCCAGGAGTGGAAAAGAATGCAGAAATTTGTGACCACTGCCCAGTCCATCATCGGCTCTGACCTCCCCGCCATCAGGTAGAAGGTACAGGAGCCTGAAATCTGGTCATCCAGGTTCATGAACAGCTTCCTACCCACAGCCATCAGGCTATTAAACTCGCCATCAAACAAACTCTGAACTATAACAGCCTATTGGACTTTATCTGTTTATTTATGTGTATATATATATGGTCTATGCTTATACATATGGTATACAAGTGGGACCCATTGCATCCCAGCATCACATGGGAGGGCTGGGGGCTTTCTGGAGTGCTAGTATGGGTGTTGTGGGCTGAAGGGACTGGTTTCCAGAGGGCTAGTATGGACATTGTGGGCCAAATGGATTATTGGGCTGGCGGCTCAGTCACTCAAGCCTGTTGTCCTGGCAGCTCACTCACTCACGGCTGGTGGGCTGGCAGTTGACTCACGGCTATTCTATGAAACTCCATCTTGCAAAGACTGAGCCACGCCCACACTTCTGGGTTTTATAATCCCTCCCCCTCCTTCCGGAAGGGGCGTGGCCTGCATGGCATGATTGAGAGGAGAGAAAACCTCAACATTTTTTAAACACAAATAACTCTTTTATTTTTCATCAATGGGAAAAATCCTCTTGTCCTGCGCAGCAGAGGGGGACTGAGTAAGATGGCCAAAAATCACAGCCGTAAGTGGCAGCGTTTTTTTCTAAAATCAATATACAGAACAACAGGAAGTGGTCAAGATCAGACTTTTAGTAATATAGATGATAAGGAGGTATATTTGTGTATATATATGGTATTTGCTATATAGACACTGAACTGTTCTGTATTTATGCTTGCAATATTCTGTTGTGCTGCAGCAAGCATGAATTTCATTGTCCTATCTGGGACACATGACAATAGACTCTCTTGACTATTGACTCTTGACTCTTGAACTGTGGGACAACATCGTTAAATCTAAAACATTTATTCGAATATAAATACAAAAGTGTAAAATCTGCTACGCATTTAAACAAACAACATTTAAAAACAAGTTTTCAAAAGATGTTCAATTGAAATACTGTGATTCAAATCTAGTTAAGGATCAATGTGATAGGACTATCAACACTACCCAACTATCAACACGGGTGTGGGAATACAAAATACAAAGCATTTTCATGATGTTGTCACACATTACCCAAGATTGGTGGGTGGCACAGTAGTACAGCTGGTGGAGCTGTTGCCTTGCAGCACTAGATACCTGGGTTCAAACCTGCCCTCATGTGCCGTCTGTATATTCTGATTGGATTTCATTTTATGCTCTGGTTTCCCCACCACATCCCAAAAATGTGCGGATTGGTAGATAACTGGCTACCATGGCGCAGTGGTAGAGTTGCTGCCTTACTGCGCCAGAGGCTCGGGTTTGATCCTGGTTATGGGTGCGGTCTATATGGAGTTTGTACGTTCTCCCCGTGACCTGTGTCGGTTTTCTTCTACACCCCAAAGACGTCAAGGTTTGTAGATTAATTGTGTGCAGGATAGTGCTAGTGTATTAGAATTGTTGGTCTCCGCGGTCTCGGTGGGCCAAAGGGCCTATTTCCGCGCTGTATCTCTAAACTAAACTAAGCTACCGAATGTTGCACCCAGTGTGTAGGTGAGTGGATAGAATCCGAGGAAAATTGGTTGGAATGTGTGGAGAATAAAATGGGGTTAATGTAGTAGTGTAAAAGGGTGTTTGATGTGGACTCAGTGGGCCAAAGGGTCTGTTTCTATGGAGAACATAGGGACATATCATCTCTACAGAGACATAGAGAACATGTCTTTATGTTCTGAATTGTTTAATTATATATTAAAAGAACACATTCAGGAATGTTTATGATTTGATAAAGACATGGAAATGTGGAGGATCAGAGAAAGGCAGGGGGAGAGAGAGATAGATAAAGGGGCGAGGGTGAGGGGGGGAGAGGGAGATGGGAGAGAGAGAACAAGAGACTGGGCGGGGAGAGAGAGAGAGCGAGAGAGGGCGGGGAGAGACAGAGAGAGAGAGAGAGAGAGAGAGAGAGAGAGAGTAGGAGGGAGAGAAAGAGGGGGAGGGAAAGAGGGAGTGTGTATGTGTATGAGAGGGACGGATGGAGGGTGTGTCTGAAAGAGAGGAGAGAGGGAGAGAGGTTGAGAGAGGGACAGAAAGAGAGTGGGGGAGAGAAGGTGAGAGAGAGAAAGAGGGGGAGGGAGAGAGAGAGAGAGAAAGCAAGGGAAAGAGTGAGAGCGAGAGAGATTGAAGCACGCCTTGAGATGGTTGGGGCACTATTAGGTTGGAGCCTACAGAGGGGAGATCTGCTGGAGTGATGAGTGTAGGAGGTGGTGGCCTGATGTTCATTGGGTGGGGTCATGATCCATGGTAGCCTTGAAGAGGTAACTGACTAACCTGTGCAAAATAGAGGTCAGTCTGATGGGCCAATAGAACATGTGAGAGGAGTTGGGGGCCTGAGCCAGGAGATCATGTGATATAACATAGGGCAATAAGTCTAATCAGAGCCGGCAACCTTTCCCTGCCTCTCCCAGGCTCCCTCTCCTCTCCTGAGGTTGTTAATGTCTGGAATTGCAAATGTACTGTGAAGCTATAGGGCATCCAACAGCCTAGCGTTGGTCATCAACAGGGGAGGTTATTCAGAAACGTAATCAAATCTGCCTGTGGAGATGAGAAGCCTCCACCAGGAAGTTGGTCTTCCAGAAAACCACCATCTATGGGCAGTAAAGACACAAAGTGCTAGAGTAACTCAGTGGTCAGGTAGCATCTCTGGACAACATGGACAGGTGATGGTTTGGTGCTCTGAAGAAGAGTCCCGACCTGAATCGTCATCTATCCATGTTCTCTAGAGATGCTGCCTGATCAGCCGAGTTACTCCAGCACTCGGTGTATTTTTTGATAAACTAGTACCCGCAGTTCCTCGCGTCTTCAATGGGCATGGAGCAAACTTGTAAATGCCGTCTTCAAAAGAAGCAGAACCAGATGGGAAACTCTAGTCTCCACTTCAGTCAGCAATCTGTCTGTTTTTCATTTCCCTTTTTTCTTGGCACCATCTTAACTGTGTCCGTGCTGTTTCCATCTGTGAAGTGCCAGGTTTTCTACTGTGGCTTCACCATCAACTGTCATCTGGTAATGAACATTGGACTCGACACATCCGTGTATAAAAGTCACACTTGTGTGGGCGCTGCAAGAACTGAACTCGATCCATCCGTGCAGCAATCCTCGACAGAGGAGACATTCTAGATGAGAAATCTTTCATCAACTAATGTCTTTGTGGCCAAATTTCGCCTTGAAATTGCCTCCCTTACTGTTTCCAGAATCTAATTTTACAAGAAAAAAAAATGTCATATTGGGTTAAATAGGATAATTAATATCAATTTAGTTTAGTTTAGCGCAGAAACTGATCTTTTGGCCAACCCACTCCAGACCGACCAGCGATCACTCCGTACACTAGCGTTATCCTACACACTAAAGACAACTTACAGGAGCCAATTAACCTACAAACCTGTACGTCTTTGGAGTGATGGAGGAAACTGGAGCATCCGGAGAAACCCACGCGATCAGAGGGAGAACGTGCAGACTCTGTACAGACAGCACCCGTAGTCAGGATCGAAGCCGGATCTCTGGTGCTGTGAGGCAGCAACTCTACCGTGTTGCTGTGCTGCCCTGTCCCAATCAAACAAATACTATTTACAAATAAAATTGGATTTCTACGGCAGCTTTCATGTATCAAGGCCATGGAAGGTAGACAAAGGTGCTGGAGAAACTCAGCGGGTGAGGCAGCATCTATGGAGAGTAGGAATAGGCGACATTTCGGGTGCAGTCACTGTTGTAACTGGCAGTTTGTGTCCAGCGTTCTTTCATAGTTATCAGAAACCGAATGGCCTGATTGGTGAAGGCTCAGTGGGTCAAATGGCCTGGTTGGCACAGACACAATGGGTCAAATGGCTTTTTTCCATGCTGTTGACTCTGTAAGGTTAAGGTCACGGACAATATAATCGCAACATTTAGTCCAGGAGTGAGTTCCGGAAGTACATTTTCAGACGGAGATTAAACAGGCTTCCAACTCGGTTGGAGTTAGCAACCTAATGCAGCGGTAGAGCTGCTCCCTTACAGCGCCAGAGACCCCGGTTCGATCCTGACTATGGGTACTGTCTGCACGAAGTTTGCATGTTCTGCCCATGACAGCGTGGATTCCTTGGGTTCTCCGGTTTTCCCCCACACGCCAAAGACGTACAAGTTTGTATATTAATTGGCTTCAGTAAAATTATCCCTAGTGTGTAGGGTAGAACAAGTGTATGGGGACCATCGGTCAGGGTGAACGCAGTGGGCCGAAGGGCCTGTTTCTGCTCTGTATCTCTAAACTAAATTAAACTAAACTTGTTATTCGTTCGGTATCCACTTTACCTTTTGTAAAAGGTAGGTGATGATTGCTGCCAGAACAAAGTCCTGTGTTCCCAGGTCTACTACGGAGAAGAGCAGAGCATCAAACAGCAGCAGCACCAACTCATGGCCGTAGTACAGGACATTGCTGAAGAGCATCCGCTCGTCTGAAAACACAAACAGTACAAAATGGTTGAATCATAAACCTTCCGCATCAAGCCTCTTCCCTGGAGCATTAGCAGCTGAGAAAGCAGAATATGAAAGGCTGAATAAACAAAGGCTGACATGACTGTAAACTGGGTCAGCACAGACTCCAGCGCAGAACAGGGCAGAGTGCACAGACAGCTTAACCAACTCACACACGCACGCATTGCATCCTCTGCCATGGGTTCCAGAGACAACTAGCATTGGTCAATATTTCTGACAGAAAGGCCTAACTATCAGGCAAATATATGCCCTCAAATATTAGGGCGGCCCAGTGGCTCAACGGTAGAATTGCTGCCTTACAGTGCCAGAGACCTGGTTATGATCCTGACTACGAGTGATGTCTGCATGGAGTTTGTATGTTCTCCCTGTGACCACAAGGCCTTTCTCTGCGTGCTCTGTTTTCCTCCCAAATTTCAAGGACATGCAGGTTTGTAGGCTATTGGCTTCGGTAAATTGCCCCAGAGTGTGGGATAGAACTAGTGCATGGTTGGCATGGACTCGGTGGGCTGCATCTCTAAAGTGAACTACACTAAATCAAATTATATGTAAGAATGAACTGCAGATGCTGGTTTAAACCGAAGATAGACATAAAAAGCTGGAGTAACTCAGCGGGACGGGCAGCATCTCTGGAGAGAAGGAATGGCTGACATTTCGGGTCGAGATCTTCTTCAGCCTGGTTAGGGATCAGGGAAACGAGAGATATAGACGGTGATGTGGCGAGATAAAGAACAATGAATGAAAGATGCAAAAAAGTAACAATGTTAAAGGAAACTGGCCATTGTAAGCTGTTTGTAGGGTGAAAATGAGAAGCTAGTGTGACTTGGATGGGGGAGAGATACAAAGTGAGGGAATGCCGGGGCTACCTGAAGGGAGAGAAATCAATATTCATACCACTGGGCTGTAAGCTGCCCAAACGAAATATGAGATGCTGTTCCTCCAATTTGTGTTTAGCCTCACTCTGACAATGGAGGAGACCGAGGACAGAAAGGTCTGTGTCGGAATGGGAAGGACAATTAAAGTGCCTAGCAAGCGGGAGATCAGGTTGGTTCAAGCGGAGCGAAGGTGTTCCGCGAAACGATTGGCCGGTCTGTGTTTGGTCTCGCCGATGTACAAGACTCCACATCTTGAACAACGGATACAGTAGATGAGGTTGGAGGAGGTGCAAGTGAACCTCTGCCTAACCTGAAAGGACAGTCGGGGTCCCTGGACAGAGAAGGGAGGAGGTATAGTGACAGGTGTTGCATCTTCTGCGGTTGCAGGGGGCGGTTTGGGTGGGAAGGGATGAGTTAACCAGGGAGTTGCGGAGGGAACGGTCTCAAAATAAATCAACTTATATTTCTATCCATCCTCTAACATACCAAAAGCATCCCAAAGTGCAACAAACATAGGAAGGTTATCGAATAACAGTTCATACCGAGCTACTTAAAGAGCTACAAGAACAGGGGATCAAAAGATTGAGACACAAGGTTGAGACAGCAGGTGCTGGAATCTTCAGCAAATGCTAAGTGCTGGAGGAACTCAGTAGGTCAGGTAGCATCTGTGGTAGGAATGGATAGGCAACATTTCGGGTCGGACAACTTCTTGTTCCCAACCCGAAATATCTCTGAATCATACCCTCCGCAGATGATGCCTGGTCTACTGAGTTACTCCAGTACTTTGTGTTTTGGTCAAAAGGTTGTTCAGAGTGTTCGATTTTAAACAGTGTTTTAAAGGAAGAGAGGTTCATGGAGATAAAGAGTGGCAAATAAGTTTGCAGGACACATGCTAACTCTCCTATCTTGCCTGTAATTTGGTCTTAGCCCATTAATTGGTCGTCAGTGACTTCAAGAAAGTTCCCCACTATTTTCATGTATTATTGCAGAGAGTCATTGAGTTGTACAAGACAGAAATGGGCCGTCCAGCCCTGCTTATCCACGCCAAACATTTTACCCAGCTACATTTGCCCACATGACGACAATATTCTTCCATGCCTTCTCTATTTGTCTACCCATATACAAATTAATAACAGATTTAGGTTTAGGGTTATTATTGTCTTTTTTGCCGAGATACAGTGGGATGGTTTGTTTTGCATGTTAATTTGGACAATTTCTTACAATAAATACAATCGCCAAACGTTTAATACGCAGAGCGGAAGGAAAGATACAGAGTGCAGAATATGGTTCTCAACATTATAGTAACTGTTTCTGATTCCACCACCTCCTCTGCCACTGTGTTTCATATATCAACCATTCTCTGTGTAAAAAACACACCACACCGTTTCACTTTAAAACTCCGTCCTCTTACTTTAAACCTATGCCCTCTTGTTTTCGATATCCCTAGTCTGGGAAAAAGATTTTGGCTCTCTACCCTACTAATGCATCGTATATCCTTCTGCTAGGTTACTTCATGAGCCTTCACAACTGATGTGCATTCCTTGACTGAATGCTTATCTTTCCTGTGAAAATAATATTTTAAAAAATCTGATGGAAAACATGCAAGGCTTTTGGAAGGAGAAAATAAGAATTCATTAACTTCATAAAGCCGGCAGGATTTATGATTCAAGGATATTAAACACAGGCCACAGTTTACATCAGTTACAACTTCCATCTATTTCATTTAGACTCTATGAGGAAAGGTTTAGAAGGATATAAGCCAGGTGCAGGCTAGTGGGAACAGCCTAGTTACTCAACTTGGGCGGCATGGATGAGTTGGGCCGAACGGCCCGTTTCCATGCCGTTCGCTCTGGTGACGCTATCACACATAGATATAAAAAGTTGCAAAACATCCAGGGACAATTAGCAAGCGGAAGTTAGCTCTGAGTCACATCTGTAACTTCTGGGCAGGTGGTTAAGACTTTCCTCAAAGAGATAGATTGTGATGACAATTTTGAAGCAAGAGAGACGTGGAAAGATGACTGAAAAAGGGAGGGGAGGAGGGTAAGATGATGGAGGGATATGAAAAAGTGGAAGTGAATTTTAAAACCTAGGTACTGCCTAACCAGAACTTAATGTAAGCCAGCATACATAGTCCTATCTGTTCCAGTCCATTCCTAAAAAAATGGATGTGAAATCAACTCAGCTCTTTATAAAGTACATGTTAACATTTTACACCAGGAGAGAAAACTCGTCATGCTTGAGATAACTACATTCCAGTTTTGGCTGGGTCACGGTTGCAGGGAGAACATCCAATGGCCTTGGACCATAATAAACTTGTACAACTACACGGGGGAACTTTCTGAACCAAATTCCAAATACTGCCTTGACCAAAGCCAACAAAAATATCACAGTGCGGCAGCATTACCAGAGCAGATTCTACACCTCAGTTTTGCCATCTATATGCAACTGAGAATGTCTGATGATCCAGTTTGGTTTGGGTTCGAGATTTAGTTTAGTTTAGAGATACAGCATGGAAACAGGCCCTTTGGCCCACGCTAACCATTGATCATGCTAGTTCTATTTTATCCCAGTTCCTGACACATAAGGGACAATTTACAGACGCCAATTAACCCGCAAACTCGCATGTCTTTGAGAGGTGGGAGGAACCCAGAGCGCCTGGAGGAAACCTGGATCTTATAGAAACATATTAAATTATAAAAGGACTGGACAAGCTAGATGCAGGAAAAATGTTCCCAATGTTGGGCGAGTCCAGAACCAGGGGCCACTGTCTAAGAATAAAGGGGAGGTTATTTAAGACTGAGGTAAGAGTCTCCCAAGGAGTTGTGAATTTATGGAATTCCCTGCCACAGAGGGCAGTGGAGGCCAAATCACTGGATGGATTTAAGAGAGTTAGATAGAGCTCTTGGGGCTAGTGGAATCATGGGATATGGGGAGAAGGCAGGAACATGGTTATTGATTAGGGATGATCAGCCAAGATCACAATAAATGGCGGTGCTAGCTCGAAGGGCCGAATGGTCTCCTCCTGCACCTATTTTCTATGTTTCGATGTAAACCCACACAGTTACAGGGAGAATGTATGAACTCCACACAGACAGCACCCAAAGTCAGGATTGCACCCAATGTCGGGATCGACCTCAGTCTCTGGCCCTGTGAGGCAGCAACTCTATACGCTGTGCCACTGTGCCGCCCAAAGCTGCGGTTTAGAGATGCAGCATGGAAACAGGTCCTTTGGCCTACCGAGTCCACACTGACCATCAATCACCCGTTCACACTTATTCTATGTTATTTTACTTTCTCATCCACTCCCTACACACCAGGGTAATTTTACAGAGGCCATTTAACCTACAAACCCACATGTTTTGGGGAGGCAGGAGGAAACCCATGAGCAAACTCCACACAGACAGCATCCGAGGTGGGGATCAGTCCTGGGTCTCTAGCACTGTGAGAAGGAAACACTACCAGCTGCGCACTGTGCTGCCTTGCAACACATAGTGCCATATGGTCATACAGCGCAGAAACAGGCCCTTCGGCCCAACTTGCCCATGCCAACCAACATGTCCCGTCTACACTAGCCCTCCCTGCCTGCATTTGGCCCATATCCCTCCAAAACTATCCTATCCATGTACCTGGCCAAATATTGTTTGAACGTTGTGATAGTACCTGACTCAGCTACCTCCCCTGGAAGCTCGTTCCATATACCTACCACCTTTTGTGTAAAAATGTTGCCCCTCGGGTTCCTATTATATCTTTCCTGCCTCACCTTAAACCCATACCCTCTGGTTCTTGATTCACCTACTCTAGGTAAAAGACCCTGTGCATTTATATACCTCTATAAGATCACCCCTCATCCCCTGTGCTCCAAGGAATACAGTCCTAGCCTGCTCAACCTCTCACTATAGCTCAGGCCCTCGAGTCCTGGCAACATCCTCATCAATGTTCTCTTCACCCTTTCCAGGTGCAGGTTAAAAGGATGACGAAGGTAAAGGTTAAAAGGATAAGGAACCAATGCAGGAGAATGCAAAGCTTGGCTTAATTCAAATGGCGATGAAGAATGAGACAAAGAACTATAGTACATTTAGGGGGTTGGATAAACAACATAGAGTGCAGGATATGTCCAACTGATGTAAAGATAAGCCCATGTGGCATGGACTACAAAATATTGGCAAACCCGCTGCTCTTACCATTATAGAAGAAACTCCTGTCATCTGATCGCTGAAACTCAAAATCCAAGATTCGCTCCAGGAAAAGTTTTTCCCTCACAACGTAGTCCATGTCTTTGTAAGCCTGTGTGGGGAACAGTGCATAATGTGGTATAGGAAGGGGACAAACGGCAGACAAACAGTTAATGTTAGATGGTAAAGAGATAGAGGGTCAGCCATGCAGTGGCCATAATACTCTCACCTTTAGTTCAGTTTAGTTTAGCGATGCAGCGTGAAAACAGACCCTGCGGCCCACCGAGTCTGCGCCGACCATCATTCACCCCATACACTAGTTCTATCCTAGACACTGGGGACAATTTACAGAAGCCAACAAACCTGCACGTCTCTGGAGTGTGGAAGAAAACCGGAGCATCCAGAGGAAACCACACGATCACAGGGAGACTTACAAACTCCACACAGACAGCACCCAGAGTCAGGATCGAACCCGGGATTCTGGTGCTGTAAGGAGGCAGCTCGATGGATGTGCCACTGTGCCACCCTTAATTATTTTAATTTATGATTTTTTTTTAGATTTATTTTTTCTTTTTAGAGATACAGCATTGAAATAGGCCTTTTGGCCTACTGAGTCCACACCAACAATCGATCACCCGTACACTAGTTCTATGTATTCCCACTTTATCACTCTCTACACACTTGGGGTAATTTACAGAAGGGCCAATTAACCTACAAACCTGAACGTCTTTGGGATTTGGGAGGGAACCAGAACGCCCAGAGAAAACACACATGGTCACAGGGAGAATATGCAAACTGCACACAGACAGTGCGGAGACACAGTGGTGCAGCGGTAGAGTTACTGCTTTACAGCACCAGAGACCCAGGTTCGAACCTGACTACGGGTGCTGTCGGTATGGAGTCTGTACGTTCTCCCTGTGATCGCATGAATATTCTCCAGGTGCTCTGTTTTCCCCTAGCACTCCAAAGACAAGCGAGTTTATGTGTTAATTGGCTTCTGTAAATGATGCCTAGTGCCTATAATTAACATATTGGTGATCGCTGGTTGGCACAGATTTGGTGGGCTGATGGCCCTGTTTTGACTCTGTATTTCTAAACAAATCTATGGATAGACACAAAATGCTGGAGCAATTCAGCGGAACAGGCGGCATCTCTGGAGAGAAGGAATGGGTGACGTTTTGGGTTGAGACCCTTCTTCAGACTGAGAGGCTTCTTCAGTTTGAAGAAGAGTCTCGACCTGAAACGTCACCCATTCCTTTTCTCCAGAGATGCTGCCTGTCCCGCTGAGTTACTCCAGCATTTTGTATCTATCCTCAGTTTAAACCAGCATCTGCAGTTCCTTCCTAAACTAAACTATAAACAGCTCTCGATCTGTCACATCACGTGGATGAAAAAACAAGTGGCTCAAGGTAGCACTCAATAAAATCAACACTCTAAATACATTTGGGAACAATGCACTGAGCTCTGTATATATTTAGAGGGCCAACAAGTACTTTAATAGTGGGTGATGAGTGTGAGGTGAGTGCAAGCACATTTTGTCAATCTGCTTGATCATATAGTGAGCTTTTTTAGTTTAAAGATATGGCACAAAGATAGACCCATCAGCCCAAGGATTGCTGGTCGGGGCAGACTGGATGGGCCGAAGGGCCTGCTTCCATGCTGTGTCTCTAAAACTGAAACCAAAGGCAGCACCCGAGGTCAGAGTATCTGGCGCTGTGCGGTGGCTGCTCAACCAGCTGCACTACAGTGCCTCCCTATTTTGCATGAATCGTCAAGACAGCACATCGTCCTGGTCCCCAATCTCTGGTAAGTGGGATTAAGAAAACAGAAAATGTGTTTTGTCTTATTACTTCTCACAATTATTAATAGCAGACTTCACCTAGCAGAAATCACAACGGGATAAAGTATGTTCTGAGGGAAGGCGGGGGAAGATAGCAATGCCTTCATCCATGGCTCATCAATAACTTCAAACCACTGGGAGACAGGATGCAGCAAGGTCGAGGCGTTCAGAAAAATAAATAACTTAAAACTGACAGTGGACACAGAAACATGTTTATAAAGTGGTATTTAAAAGAACAGCAGTTTCGGCCAAGACAATCACAGGGTGGATGACTGTAGGGAAACTTGTGCCATGAACTGTTTCCTGCAAGTGTCCTTCATATTGAAAATGAAACTCATAGACCTGATGAAGGGGGGGGGGGGGGGGGGGTGGGTGGGTGGGTGTGTGTGTGTGTGTGTGTGTGTGTGTGTGTGTGCGCGTGTGTGTGTGTGTGTGTGTGTGTGTGTGTGTGTGTGTGTGTGTGTGTGTGTGTGTGTGTGTGTGTGTGTGTGTGTGTGTGTGTGTGATATATATATATATATATCCACAATAACACTGTGTGTTTTAGTGACTTAATGTTAGAGTGTAATGTACTGGCATGCGCACACATGGTGTTTGTGTGTGTACACATGGTGTGCAAGTACTGTGTGTGAGCATAAGCCTGTCAGCGTGCATGTGTGTAAATCTCTTGTCTGCACTGCTTCTTTCCTAAACAAATCCAATGATCCTGGTAGTTAAAAACAAGCTTCTATTTTTATTGTCAAAGTTCAACTGCAAATTACATCAGGGTCATGGATGCTGTCATGCAGAATATTAAAAACACATTTCCCATCAATCATCTGACCACCGGTCACTCCTCTCACAGTATTTCTCTCTCCAATAGCTTATTGTGGACAAAGACAGGCTGTGAGTAAAAGTGCCAAAGTGGAGCAAAGCCAGTTTTACTGAGCTGAGATAAGGTTGAGCAACAGCAGACTGGGAACCGCTACTTGAAGGCAAATCAGTGCCAGTGCAGTGCGAGAAGTTAAGTTTAGTTTAGTTTAGTTTAGAGATACAGCACGGAAACAGGCCCTTCGGCCCACCGGGTCCGCGCCGACCAGCGATCCCCGCACATTAACACTATCCTACACCCACTAGGGACAATTTTTACATTTACCGAGCCAATTAACCTACAAACCTGTATGTCCTTGGAGTGTGGGAGGAAACCGAAGATCTTGGAGAAAACCCACGCAGGTCACGGGGAGAGTGTACAAACTCCGTACAGACAGCACACGTAGTCGGGATCGAACCCGGATTTCCGGCGCTGCATTCGCTGCAAGCAGCAACTCTACCGCTGCGCCACCGTGACCGGTGAAATAAAAGAGTGAAGATTCCAAATAAAAGGTATCCATCACAAGAAAATATGGGCGTCCAAATCTGAAGCTTAGCGATGTTGAGGAAGACAAACAAGGGAAACTTTGGTGTGATACAGAGAGCTCAATACCACAAATAAGCCAACTGAAGTGTGGAAACAATAGGGACAAAAGTATACAAGGAATTTGGGAATGCGAAGAGGGTACAAGAGAAAGTACTAGTTGGTAAAATCAAAGAAGTCGTTTAAATTTAGTGTAGCGTGGTTACGAGTCGAAGCATGGAAACAGACCCTTCGGCCCATCTAAGTCCATGCCAACCAACGATCATCCTGTTTTCCCATCCAGATAGGACTTTATTCCACGGAGTACAGGCTGAAGGGTGATGCGCAGAGTCTTTTTCCCCACGGTAGAAGAATCAAGAACTAGAAGGCAGCGGTTTAAGCTGGGTTTCCTCTGGGTGCTCCGGTTTCCTCCCACACCCCAAAGACGTACGGGTTTGTAGGTTAATTGGACTGTGTTAACCGGAATAAGCAAGAACGAGTCTCCAGTCACTCCCTCTTCTCCTCTCTCCCATCAGGCAAGAAATACAGAAATGTGAAAACACACACCTCCAGAATCTTCCCAGTTGTTATCAGGCAACAGAACCATCCCGTCAACAACTAGCGTGGTCCTGAGCTTGTATCTACCTCATTGAAGACCCTCGGACTATCTTCAATCAGACTTTACCTTGCATTAAACATTATTCCCTTTTTCCTGTATCTGTACCCTGTGGATGGCTTGATTGTAATCATGTATAGTCTTCCTGCTGACCAGTTAGCACGCAACAAAAGCTTTTCACTGTACTTTGGTACACGTGACAATAAACTAAACTAAACTTAATTGCCCTTGGTTTGTAGGGAATGGATGGGAAAATGGGATAACATAGAATTAGTGTGAATGGGTGATCGATAGCCGACGTGGACTCAATGGGCCGAAGACCGTGCTTCTGTGCTGTGCTTGTAAAGACTTCAAAAGTAATTCTTTCTCAGTAACATTTGACATCTAATGCAGTGACCCATTTCAGCAGGGAAAGTATATTTAGTGCTGGTCGTGTAGGTCAGGGCATGGAATTCATTTTGGAACACTCAGGGGAAGACTGGGAAGTTTTAACATTTGATACTCGGGGGTTTGTTACAGTTGGGATGGTTGACAATGGGCCAAATTACAATTTGATTGCCTCTCATTGTAACAAGAACTGGATTTCCTCGGTTAATGTTGAAGTGTTGAACACACAATTCCCCACTTAGTGCCTTGTCTGTCTGAGATTGACCCCATTCATTGTTCGTATTTTACTTCCAAAGATCATTTTTAACACTGGCAACCACCACAAAAACAACTTGCAGTTAACAAATGGAAAGTGCCAACTCACGTGTTCAAGGAAGGATGAAAGGAACTTGTTCATCGTGAAGTATGCCTTTAAGTTCTGCTGCATAGTGGGCGAATCTACATGTCCACCATGATTCCTTCTTGCCACCTTTAAGGGTAAATATGAAAAGAGTGGCCGAAGGGTTCAGTTCGAAGGTCATATGAAATATGACAACATGAAACATGTTTGGGGACTCTACAGTGTAAGGTGCCCACCTACCTCATTGGAGACCTTTGAACTATCTTGAATCAGACTTCAATGTTATACCTTGCAGTGCACTTTATCCTTTATCTGCACATTGTGGATGGCTTGAAGTGATCATGTATAGTCATAGAGTCTTACAGCGTGGAAACAGGCTCTTCAGCCCATCCCTGCCCAGTCTGGGCAACATGTCCCATCTACACTAGTCCCACCTGACTGCGTTTGGCCCATATCCCTCTGAGCCTGTCTTTTCTTTGACTGGATGGTGCACAAACAAATGCTTTTCACTGTAGCTTGACAATAATAAACTAAACCAAATTAAAAACTGTGGAATGCACAAATAAAAACACTTGCCCACAAATTTAGCCCAGTCAATAACATTAATCTTGATATATAATCACATCCGCCCATTGTACTTTGCATATAATTTCACCTTGGGCTTCAGACTTCCTAAGACAGAGTACAAAGTGGTAACACAACAATGAAATACATTAAAGGACACAAAGTGCTTGAGTAAGTCAGCAGGTGGGGCAGCATCTCTGGAGGACATGAATAGGTGATGCTTTGGGTCGGGACCCTTTATCAGATTGACTATGGGGGGGGGGGGGGAGGGAGCTGGGAGAGAGGAGAGGTGGGACAAAGCATTGGAATACATTGAGTGTTTGCATCAGGGATGATGTTCCAGGCTTCTATATTCCTGTAGGCTGGAATTCTTATCTCAGCTATCATAGTATTCCAAACCCTTATCTTTGCACAGCACAAATTTCTCTTCATCTCTTCCCTCACCTCCATGCAGCCTTTCAATTCCTCTCTCCTCTGCCATGCTTCCCTTTAGTCTTCATTATCACCACACTGAACTGTACAAACTCATCATGCTGTCATTGCAGGAACAAATTATTGCATTGGCACCTCCAATCTTGACTGGAAAGGTTGCAAGAAGCAACAATATATCCTGCTTAGATTGTGCCTCCAACAACCCAGTAGTCTGGAGATGCGTCCCGACCCGAAGTGTCACCTGTGCATTCCCTTCACAGGTGCTGCCCGATCCACTGATCCCCTCCAGCACTTTGTGTTTAGCTCGTGATTCCAGCATCAGCAGTTTCTAATGTCTCCATTCATCAGGCAAGGACAAGGTGTGGATCTGACAGGTTTGGATGAAGGTGTGGGATTGAAGGCGTATTTCAACGGAGGAGAGCAAGGGGGAAAGTGGAAGTAAATTCCATCACTCATGGTGCAGACAGCTGAAAGAATGGCTGATAATACACAGCAATAGACACAAAACACTCGGCCCAAAATATAAACAACATCCTCAACAGGGGCAAAGGCAATTGAAAAATAACTCTTACTCTAGGTTATTAGAAAATAACCTAATAGTTTATTAGAAAAGAAAAAAACAAGTACCTCGTTCAGTGGTGATAGTATCCTGTCATATTGTTGTCTAACCTTGTTAGAAAGAAGCACCTCAAACGTTTGTACCTCCATGTTGGGCTCAAGACCTCGCATTGCACAAAGATTCTCCTGTTGAAAAAAATTAAATTTTGGAAAATACTGTCCGGAAATTAACTCACAGCCCCCATCCCAAACCTTGCTGGTTCCCACCTGCTGTTCGTCCAACCCTCCCAACATCATTCTCTTTATCTCTTTTCCTCCTTGTGCTTGCTCATTGGCATCTCCTACTTGTGTACATATATTTAGTTTAGTTTAGTTTAGAGATCAGTCTGGAAACAGGCCCTTCGGCCTACCGAGTCCGCACCGACCAGCAATCCCCGCACATTAACACGACCCTACACACACTAGGGGAATTAAAAAAATATTTATACATTTATACCAAGCCAATTAACCTACAATCCAGTATGTTTTTGGAGTGTGGGAAGAAACCGAAGATCTCTGAGAAAACCCACGGAAGTCATGAAGCGAACGTACAAACTCCATACAGACAATCACCCGTAGTCAGGATCGAACCCCGGTCTCTGGGGCTGTAAGGCAGAAGCTCTACCACTGTGCCACCATGCTGCCCTATTCCTGTTCCAGTTCCTGTGGCTACCAGTTTTCTTTCTACAGCAAGCAGAGCATTCTCTGGCTGAATGAACCAAATACCCAGAATAAAGCTGGTCCAATTTTTGACCCTTGAATGCACAAAGAGATTGTCTCTGCACTATTGTCTATACAACTGGCAGCAGAGCGGCACAGCTAGTATAGTTGCTGCCTCACAGTGCCCAAGATCAGAGTTCAATCCTGACTTTGGGTGCTGCCTGTGGGGAGTTTGCTCATTCTCCCTGGATTTCCTCCAGGTTCCCCTGTCCCCCCCCCCCCCCCTCCCACACATCCCAAGGATGTGTCCTTGTTGTAAATTAGTTTCTGTGAATTACTTCGGGGTCATTGGTCTACTAAATATGAGTCTTTGTCCTGTGACTGTGACGCTAAGGTACTTCCCTCTTAATCTGAAGGCAGTTGGGTGCAAGGTTGACTGGTAAATGGGATAGCTCAAAACAAACACTGTGATTCAGTGGTTATTGATTACAAGATATAGCATTGGAACAGGCTCTTCGGCCCGCCAAGTCCATGTCGACCATCGATCACTCATTCACATTAGGTCTACGTTATCCCACTGTAACATTCACTCCCAACACACTAGGGGCAATTTTGTACAAGGCAATTAACCTGCAAACCCACACATCTGTGGATGTGGGAGGAAAACTGAGGAGACCCACACGGTCACGGGGAGAACATGCAAACCACACAGACAACGCCCGAGGTCAGGATCAAACCATGGCCACTGACTCAGTGAGGCAGCAGCTCTACCACCTGTGCCACTGTGCCGTCTCTTTGTTCTTTGATTGGTTTATTTTGTAGGTTTAATTTTATTATTGTCAAATGTACCGAGGTACAATGAAAAGGCTTTATTTTGCAAGCTATCCAAACAGATCAGATATACCATACTTAGATACAATCAGTTCCTCAAGTACATTAGATAGAGCAAAGGGGAAGATACAGAGTGCAGAATATAGTTCTGAACATTGTAGCGCATCAGTTCCATAGAAAAAATCCAATGTCCTCAATGGGTAGAATGGTCCTTGGGTGGGTGCAAATTCTACTAGCTTTCAAGTTACATCGACCCCAAAAGATGATTATATCAGCCTTTTACCTCTTCTTTCTTGAGGTTAAGATACATTGTCTCCATTCCAATATCAGCTTGTCCATGCACCGATCGGCCATGGATGTAGAAACCGTAACACCTGTGCAGTAAGATAAAGACTGACACCTGTAGGTAATATAAAAATAAATAAATGATTCAAAGACGGGGCATCAAAGGAAAAAAAGTGTTTGTATTTCTCTACCAGCTCCCAAAGCCTTTCTCGGTCATGTCTCAGCCCATGCAACTTCCTTTGCTTGCGTGCCTGCAAAGAACCCGAGGGTACGGGGCTTATATAGTATTGCACACACCGTGAAGAATCAAGAGGTTTTATTGTCACATGTACCAACGATGGAACAGTGCAATTTCATTTCGGAGTCACGTGAGTGACTTCGTGAAGAGCCCGCCGGCGCGCATGCTCGTCATATCGTCGTATCGCGTTGCTGCGACGGCTGGCGGTGAAGCGCGCTCCTCGCCAGCCGTTCATAAGGGAACCACTGAGGTAAGTATCCTACCTTAAGTTGGTGGTTCTTGTTGTGTTTTGTTTTCACAGCAAGGACATGGATGGGAGCGTTAAAGGCCGGAGAACGTCTGGACGAGGTCGCCGGTCAACAGTCCCGGAGCCAGTGATATCGGCGGTACCTGCAGCGCAGGCCGGGACAGGGGCGGAAATGTCGGTGAGCCCTGTGTTTACAGGTCCGGATCCGCCAGCACACCACAGCTCGGAGGAGTTCGACGAGGAGGAGTGTGGTGTGCCGCCAGAGCAGGAGGATCCTGCCATGGCAGTCAGGTCGTCAGCAGGCTTGCTGGCGGCCTCGAGCAGAAGGGTGCGTGCGGCTGCACGGCCCTTTTCACCCAGCCCTCCGCGGAGGGGAAGGGCAGGAGCCCGGAAGCCTAACCCTGTTGGGGCTAAGGCTTTACCTGCCGCCGAAGAGCGGTCAGGTTCCAGGGCGAGACCCGGGGCGGCTGTGAGGTCCAGTCGACGCCCCCCAACTCTCGACGCCGGGACGGGTCGGTTGGGTCGGGTCTCGTCGGGGTCGCCGAGCCCCCCATGGATGGGTGGGCGAGACCATGCGTCGGCGAGGTCCACGACGTGGGCTGCCGGCAAGCCTGCGCGGGCTTCGGGTATCCAGGCTGCGGCTGGTGCCAACATCACGCCGCAAGTGTCCTTAGTGGCAGTGGCGTCCGCTCCCGCTAAACGGAGGCGGTTGAACACGCCCGCGCAGGAATCGCGCAGTTTCGCTTCGGCGGCTGCTAGCGACGACTACCGGCACCGGGTGGGCCTCGATGAGGTGCGGGCCGATGATAGGGGCCCCGGCCATTTTTCAGAGCCGGAGGACTCCGACCACCTGAGTGTTCAGGGTGAAGGGCGTATTGACCGGATGGAGCGGCTGCTGGAGCTCCTGCTTCACGGTCAACAGCAGCAAGCGTCCAGCAGCGACAGGCACAGGGCTGTTTCACCAACTTCCACCATCAGCCTGGAGCAGCAGGAAGAGGAGGTTTTGGTCGATCCCATCCCACCTCCGTCAGATTTATCAGCGGAGGGCCTTCTCGATGTGGCCACTAAGTTCGCGGCCCCACACTCGTCTGGGCTTCCCCTCAACTCGAAATTGGCAGCCACAGTGGACTTCCTCAACAACCATCAGCTCCAGGAGGAGGTTCTCATTCAGGCCATGAGCCGTCACAAGGCTCCATCCAACTGCAACTCCCTCAACGTGCCTGTGGTCAATACGCCGATATGGGGCAACATCAGTGCGGCTATCCGTCAACAGGAGCTGAAAATTCAGCGGATCCGGAAGCTCCTCACGGCCGGTATTACCGCCTTTGTGCGGTCGGTTGATGGGGATGACTTAAATTTGGACCAGGAGGATGCTCTGGCTCTATTGTGCGCAACTCAACATGAAATCAACGGGTTCCGCAAAAGCAGCATCCGCCCTGCGCTCAACCCTAAGTTTGCAGGGTTGTGCAAACCACCGCCGCCGCCGCCGCCCCGTCAGCTCTTTGGCGAGGATCTCTCTAAGAGGGTCAAAGAGCTTGACGAACAAGCCAAAACGGTGGGACTCATGCGCCCTCACGGTGCCCCCACGCCGTCGAGCTCGAAAGCTCCGCTTGTTCGACCACGAGGATCTGCCAGCACCTCTACGAGGACCTACCCTCCAGCTCCACCCCGTTACCAACCGCCCCAGCACCAGGGGGCTTTTTTAGGACAAGGTCGGCAGAAACCCTGGTGGAAGATGAGGACGCCGCGCCCTCAAGCCAACCCAGCACCTCCACGTCCACCCACACGTGTCAAGGACCGCCGGTAACCACGGAGGTGAGGCGGTCTGGTTCTCTCTTTTCTCTTTGTCTAACCTCACATGTTGGTGGGCGCCTTCGGTTCTTTTTGGGTGCATGGGGTGATATTACTGGTGATGAGTATGTGTTACGAAATGTTCAGGGTCATAGCATTGAGTTTCTTAATGGGGACATTCCTCCATCCCAGCACAGGCCTGGTCGAACATTTAAATTGTCTGCTGCAGAACAGGCAGCAGGCTATAAGGAAATTTTGAGGCTAGAACAGAAGGGAGTGATAGAGAAAACGGTTCATGAGCCCGTGGAATTTGTTTCCAATATATTCACTCGACCAAAGAAGGATGGAGGCTGTCGAGTCATTATTGACCTGACTAGTTTAAATACTTTTGTAACATATACTCATTTCAAAATGGACACTTTTGAAACAGCCAAATCATTGATTTCACATGGTTGCTTTATGGCATGCATTGATTTACAAGATGCGTACTATACTGTATCCATTCAAAAATATTATAGGAGGTTTCTGAAATTTATCTGGATGGGTCAACTCTGGCAATATAGGGCTTTGCCCAATGGGCTTACCACAACCCCTCGATTATTCACTAAATTAGTGAAGCCAATTATGGCCTATATACGACAACAACATCCTATAGTAATGGCCTATTTAGATGATATCTTAATTGTGGGCCACACCCTGGAATTGGCTCAACAGGGTGTTGCAGCTGCAGTCAATTTATTTCAGCAGCTGGGGTTCATTGTCCATCCAGCCAAATCAAAGTTCTGCCCCTCCCAGGTAATTCATTATCTGGGGTTTACGGTGGATTCTATTTGCATGAGGGTCACCATACCACCTAATAAGGTTGAGGAGGTCACCCAGGGGTGTCAAGGTTTAATCACCGCTGGTATACCATCGATTCGTCATACAGCTACAGTAATTGGCAAACTTGTAGCTTTGTTTCCGGCAGCCCGATATGGGCCTTTGCATTATCAGAATTTGCAAAGGGCCAAGATCGCTGCGTTAAGACAGCACGCTGGTCATTATGATCGACCAATGCAGCTGCCGCCTGAAGCGACGGATGAGTTACGATGGTGGGTGCGCCACATTAGTAATTTGTTTAAGCCTATTATTGAGGCTAATCCGGTGGTATACTTGCAAACTGATGCGAGCTCTTATGGCTGGGGAGCTACGGATCATTCCTCTAGTTGCGGAGGCAGATGGGATACCCTTGAGGCTACTATGTTGTTGTCACACGGGATCAACTATTTGGAGCTACTTGCAGCATTCCACGGACTTCGTGCTTATTGTTCCAAGTATTTTGGGGCACATGTCCGTCCCCAAATAGACAACACCACAGCGGTGGCATATTTAAACCATATGGGCGGTACCAGGTCAGTTTCGTGTGATAAATTGGCTAACTCAATTTGGCTCTGGTGTGTTCAGAGAGACATTTGGATTTCAGCTACCTATTTGCCAGGTGAGCTTAATACTGTGGCGGACACCAGGTCACGCAAGTTCAATGACAATATTGAATGGATGTTGCATCCTGAAATTTTTGCCAAAATCACAGCCAAATTTGGGAAACCGGATATTGACCTTTTTGCGTCCCGGTTGAACCATCAGGTACCAACCTACGTTTCGTGGGAACCAGATCCTGGGGCTATGGGGCTAGATGCATTCTCGCTGGACTGGGGGAATTGGTTTTTCTATGCATTCCCCCCGTTTTGCCTCATCAGTCGGGTATTACGAAAGATTCAGATGGATGCAGCCAAGGGCATCCTTATTATACCCGACTGGCCTACGCAGCCGTGGTATCCGGTGGTCTTTGACATGCTCAGTGAGCCTTGGGTCCTTTTGAAGGGTTGCCCAGAATTAGTTACTCACCCTGTCTCAGGGGAGCCACATCCCTGCCATGGCTATTTGCATTTGTGGCTTGCAGGTTTTGAACAGGCCGTTAGCCCAATACGGCCTCTCAACTCGGACCATGGATACCATTTGCGGCGTCGTGTCGAGAGTCAACAAGGCGAAGATACCGCTCACATATCAAGAAGTGGGAAGCCTTCTGCAGCCGCTCTCGCATCACGTACGATGCCGTGACTATAACCGACGTCCTGGAATTCCTCGCGGGGTTGCACCATGATGAACACTTAAGTTACAGTGCCATCAACAGCGCCAGGAGCGCGCTGTCATTCTACCTCAAGATTGAGGTGGGATCCAACAGGCTAGTGTCCAGGCTCATGCAGGGTATATTCAATATGAATCCGCCTACACCACGCTACAATATCACCTGGGATGTCAGGGACGTTTTAACCCTGCTCAGTACGTGGTCCCCCATGGAAGGGCTCCAGCTGGACAAACTCACCATGAAGCTGGTGATGTTGCTAGCGCTGACTTCAGCACAGAGGGTACAGACACTCCATAAACTACGTGTCGACAGAATGATGTCTACCCCTACAGAAGTAGTCTTCTTCGTTGATGAGCTACTAAAGCAGCATAGACCTGGGTGCACAGGGCTGCAGCTGAAGTTCCCGGCATACCCCGCAGATGCTAGGCTGTGTTTAGCCTCCCATATCCGTCACTACGTCAAGGTGACGGCAGGCATCAGAGGAATGGAGAGATACCTGCTTGTCACTCATAAAAGACCTCATCATCGAGTGACAGTCCAGACGATATCCAGGTGGCTCCGGGTCGTCTTGGGTAAGTCGGGTATCGACACTAATGTGTTCACGTCTCATTCCACCAGGGCTGCATCGACGTCGGCGGCGAGGGTCATGGAGGTGCCCATGGACCATATTCTCGCCACAGCAGGATGGGCTAATGAAGCTGTGTTTCAGCGATTTTATAACAAGCCTGTTGCTGCTCCTCTACAGTTCGCGGAAGCCGTGCTGAATGCAGGTCGAGAACGTGGAGGTGTCCCCGCATGAGGGGTTTTTTGATTTGTTGTTAATAAATATGCTCTTGTTTTGCAGTATGAACTATTTGAGCAAGTTTGTTCCTCCCATCCATCCCTGCTAGTGGTGTGTCAGCATGGACGTGGTCCAGGGCGTGTAATCACAGAAGCTTTGAAGTCTTCACGAAGTCACTCACGTGACTCCGAAATGAAATAGTAAGATTGAACGAGAACTTACCAGTTTGAAGGTTGATCGTTATTTCATGAGGAGTCGCGGTGAGGGATTTTGTGCCCTCCACGCCCAACCCTCAATCGCCTTCACCTGGTAATTTGAGTCTCTTTCATCTTACTATGCTAAGTCATTTCTGTTATTGGTTTCTGTGATTCCACACCGCTACTTTGAAGAATGTCGAGCATGCGCGCCGGCGGGCTCTTCACGAAATCCCTCACCGCGACTCCTCATGAAATAACGATCAACCTTCGAACTGGTAAGTTCTCGTTCAATCTTACTATTCCTACTTGCAGCAGCATAATAGACTTGTAAACACATAGACAGCATATAAGGAAAGAAAATTCGAAACATTAATAATCCCAATAGTAGTGCAAAAACCAAACCCAAACTTGTTAGTGGAAATTCAGGATAGTTCATTGTTCATAGTCAAAGTTAGTGTGGTGTAGTGTTCAAGAACTTCATGGTTGTTGGGAAGAAGCCACTTCTGAATCTGGTGACCAGAGTTTTAAGACTCTACTAGCTTCTTCCCAATGGTAGGAATCAACCATCAGGCAATGAAAAACTACAACTACCAAATTGGCTGTGAACTATATTGACTTTATTTTAGTTCACGGGGGAGAACGTACAGACAGCACCGATAGTCAGGATGCAACACGTACACTGGCGAGCAGCAACTCTCCCACTGCTCCACCGTGCCGCCACTTGGGGGCAGACCTTGGGTATGCAAGCAAACAATTTCACTGGGCCTTGTCACATGTGCCAATAAAGTATTCCATTCCATCATTTTTGACTTTGGTGTGTGTGTGTGTGTGTGCGTGTGTGCGTGTGTGCGTGTGTGCGTGTGTGCGTGTGTGCGTGTGTGCGTGTGTGCGTGTGTGCGTGTGTGCGTGTGCGCGCGTGTGCGCGTGTGCGTGTGTGCGTGCGCGTGCAACTTTTTTTGGCTTTTTATTATGGGTTTTACAGAGTACTATGTTGTTCCTTTTCAGGACATATGTCAATTAAATTATCTTGACCTGAAATGAGAGCGTGGCCAGGGTGGTTCAGACTCGATGGATCTTTGATCATGCTGGCTGCCATTTTGAGGCAGCACTTCCACGCTGTGCTTCAGATACCAAGGAAACTCCCAGCAAAGAGAGAGCTAGATAGGGCTCTTAAAAATAGCGGAGTCAGGGAATATGGGAAGAAGGCAGGAACGAGGTCTGATTAGGGATGATCAGCCATGATCACATTGAATGGCGGTGCTGGCTAGAAGGGCCGAACGGCCTACTCCCGCACCTATTGTCTATTGTCAAAGGGTCTGTATCACCCAGTGACTGGACAGGCTCCTCTTTGATGTTGTAACTGGGCTGCGTGCAGGATAACTGCAGAGAAACAACGCACTGGATACTCACATTGCTCAAGGAGCACAAATCGACAAACTGCTTTATCTTGTCCTCAACAAATCGTTCGCAGATTCCGACGAAGAAGAACGTCTATAAGTAGTCAGAAAGTTTTCGGTTACCACTGACATTCTCATTTCAAAAATATGTACTTTAGACTTTAGAGATACAGGGTGGAAACAGGCCTTTCGGCCCACTGAGCATGTCAGCCCCTGATCACCCCATACACTAGTGCTATCCTACATAATAGGGATAATTTACAATATTTACCAGAGCCAATTAACTTTCAAACCTGTGCCTCTTTTGAATGTGGGAGGAAACCGGAGCACCCGGAGAAAATCCGCACGGTCACAGGGAGAACGTACAAACTCCATACAGACTGCACCGGTAGTTAGGATCGAACCTAGGTCTCTGGCGCTATGAGGCTGCAACTGTACCGCGGCTCCACTGTGCCGCACTATATCAGTGGAGGGAAATGTTCCTTCTGCTCTTCCTGTAGAAGTCAAATTTGGCCACTGCTGTGTGTGCCACTTTCTACGTTTCTTAACATATTTGCACCCTCACATATTGCCTTTGAATTAAAATTTGCTCTATAGCCTCCACCACAATGTAAACAGTGAAGCCATTGTGGTAGAACTAGCAGCCAAATAGATCCGTGGATTCGTTTCCAAGTCTAACAGATGTGCGATCCCTTTACCAGTATCACGATCAGTACGTCACTGAGAAATCAGTTTAACTTACCTGAGCTAAGCCGACAGCCAGCCACATTGATATGGATATCCCGTATCGGAGTATTGGGCTCCAAGGCGCGAGATTAACGTCAGATCCAGGGTGCAGATTCAAATTCAGATCTCTTCTAGCAATGTTCTTTATGCCAATAACCTGAAATTTAAAAAAATCTGCATACAGTGACAATGCTACAGGTTCTCAGAGAACGATGGAGTAACTAACCCTGTCAATCGTTCATGATGACACTGCTCTAAGTTAGAATTTATACTTTAGACTTTAGAGATACAATGCGGAAACAGGCCCTTCAGCCCACCAAGCCCTTCATGCCCTTCGGACATGGACTCGGGATCAGGAGACAAAAAATGATTTACTCAAAACCATGTTAACCTTTGGATGGTCAGATGTTGCGCATAATCTAGTTTAGAATCAATACATTTTAGAAACTAAAGGGATGAAGGGATATGGGAACCAGGCAAGAAAGTGCAAGAGACACAGCATTAGACATGATATTGGATGATGGAGCATGATCAAGAGCACTGTGGCCTAATTCTATTTCTTATACACTGTACCACACATTCATAGAACAATGTAGTTCACTGTAGCAATGCTTTGAAAAGCAATTCAATAAGTCCCACTAACTAGCCCTTTCTTCAAAGCCTTGGACATTTTTGAGTGTTTATTCTTTGACAGTTACTGACTCTGCCTTCACCATGCCTATAAGCAGAGCATTGCTATGCTTAACAACCCGCTGCATTAAAAAATAATTTCCTCCTCATCTCCCTCCCAGACCTTCTGCCAATTATTTGAACAACTGTAATCCACATTTTGCAGGCGATATTTATTTATACAGTTAAGCACGGATTTGATTCTCTCCTTTCAGGGTTTCCTTAAAGCGGCGATTCTGTGGAATCCACTGCTTTAGTGGCAACTTAGCTCTGAACAAAAATGCATACACTTATGGAAATTGGAGCATTGGATCAATTCAGTTGCTCCTCAGAGAAGAATTAATTATTTCAAGTTTTAAATCTTCCTTCAGTATTTTAGCAATCACAATGTGGGCGCAGCAATGATGCAGCTCAAAGGGCCGCTGCCTCATAGTGCAGGATACTCAGAATCAATCCCAACCTCGGGTGCTGACTGTGTGGAGTTTGCATACTCTGCCTGTGACCATGTGGGTTTCTTCCAAGTGCCCTGCTTTCCTCCCACATCCAAAAGACGTGCATGTTGGTAGGTTTGTTGGCCACTGTGAATTATTCCTTGTGTGTCGGTGAACGGTAGAATCTGGGGTGGGAACTGATAAGAATTTAGGGAGTGTAAAATGGGATTGGTGTAAAATGGTGCTTGATGGTCAGCACGTACCGAGTGGGCGGAAGGGCCTGTTTTCATGCTGCATTTCGCTATGACACTGATTTTAAGAAGAGTTTTCAAATATCCTTGTGTATTGCACATGGGACGAGCTCAGATGGAGCACCTTGGTCAGCTTGGACCGAAAGGTTTGTTTCCATGCTGAGACTTTCTATGCCTCTACTAATTCATTGGGTATTTACGACGATTAATTGGTTCTTCATTGGTAAGGATGACAAAGGTTACAGGGTTGAGAGGGAAAAATAGATCAGCCATGATCGAATGGCAGAGCAGACTTGATGGGCTGAATGGGTTAATCCTGATCCCACGTCTTATTGTCTAATAGGGAGAGAATATTCAATGGAATTCAGTCCCTGACTGCCTTTGGTGGGTGTAAAGGTGCCTGGCCTTGAAAGGGCAAAGGCTCTCACTCAGCTCTGACTCCTCACTGTTCAAAAGCTTGTTCGCAGTCACTGCCACATTACAACATGAACAGTGGCTGATGGATGAAGGTGCTTAGCAGTGTCACAAGAGTGATCATTTTGAGATGGAAAGCAGGTAAAAGTGTGATTTTTTTTTCTTGAAATTCTGTTGATTTCTTTTCTTGAAATTCAATTACATAAAAACATTACATTTTAAAGACACTTGGACAAGTACATGGATTGGAAAAGTTTAGAGAGATACGGGCAAAATGCAAATAAATGGGGCCAGCTTTGGTGGGACACCTTGGTTGACATGGGCAAGAGCATGTTTACTTCGCCGAATGTAAAGTTGTAATAGAATATAAAAGTGAGGTACAATGGAACAGCTGGTAGAGCTGCAGCCTCTCAGCGCTGGAGAGCCGGGTTCGATCCTGACCTATGGTGCTGTCTGTGTGGAGTTTGCACGTTCTCCCTGTGACCACGTGAATTTCCACCAGGTGTTCCTGGTTCCTCCCGCATCACAAGGACATGCGGGTTTGTAGGCTAATTGGCCTTTCTGAAATTGTCTCTTGAGTGGAGTGAGCAGTTGAGAAAGTGGGATAACATAGAACTAGTGTGAATGGGTGATCGACGGTCGTTGTGGACTTTTTCCAATTCAACTTTCATGCTGCATGACTCAACACCATTTGAAATGCTGAGTCAGTAAAAAAAAAAAAAACTGCTGGAGGAATTGACTGGGTCAAACAGTATCTGTGGAGGCAAAGGAGTGGCTGACATTGCGACATTCATAAATTCATAATTCGTAGGAATAGAATTAGGCCACCGAGCCTACTCCACAATTCAATCGTGGCTGATCTATCTTTCCCTCTCAATCCTCATTCTCCTCCCCATAGCCTTTGAGGATCATCAGGACCATAACCTGTTCAACAGGACTGCAGAGGCTTATGTATATTATTGTATACTGCAATTTGACCACGTTACAAGCAGTAAACCCAGTTCAAGGTGCACTGACGAGGAGAGGACTGGGCTTATGTTTCATTAGATCTAATGATAGCGCAGGTTGCTGCCTTCCAGCACCAGAGACCTGGGTTCAATCTTGACTAATGGGTGCTGTCTGTATGGAGTTTGTACATTCTCCCCACGACCTGCGTGGCTTTTTTCTAGGTGCCTGTAGTTACCTCCCACACTGCAAAGGCGCACAGTTTTGTAAGCTAATTGGTAAAATTGTAAATTGTCCCTAATGTGTAGGATGGTGTCATTTTGTGGAGATAACTGGTCGGCGTAGACACTGTGGGCCAAAGGGTCTTCCGCACTGAATCTCTAAAACTAAACGTTAAAAGCATGGGGTATCTCAGAACAGCTGCTATCAGGTACAAGCCCCCCCCCCCTGCATAGCACTGTCATCATGTGGAACTGTACTAACAATCGCAGACAGACAGCACTGTATGTGAAACATTATCCTAGTTCAATCGGGGCAGCTCTCCTGAGAGGCATTGTTGGACCAGACACAAAGGACCTTCATTCCTTCACTCTTCTGGGTCTGCGAGTGCTTTGTTTTTCAGTGTTCCTTTTGCCAGAGCTAACAAAATTCTTATGTTTTTTTATCCCCAAAGAAAAATGCTTGGAACAAAAAAATGTTTTATTAAATTTTACCCAGAGCAATAATTCACTATTTATTGCCTGTCTCTGTCTGCCCTTGGGAAGATTGTAACCAGCAACCACCTTGAAGCACAGTTGCACAGCAGTTGCACATTAGTCGGTGCAACTATGTGCCTGAATGGGTCAAGGCAGAGAGACTACCATCTCTCTTCAAGAAGGGTCCAGAACTGAAACTGTCACCTATCCATGTGTACAAAGGAACTGCAGATGCTGGTTTATACCAAAGGTAGACACAAAGTGCAGGAGTAACTCAGCGGGTCAGGCAGCATCTCCGGAGGACACGGATAGGCAACGTTTCAGGTGTGGACCCTTCTTCAGACTGATTGTTGTGGGAGGGGGTGGGGGTGGAGTAAGTTGGATAAGAGGTGGGGGGCAGACAAATGATAGATGGATACAGGTGAGGGCGAGTTTGTTTGGCAGATTAAAAACAAATTTTCAATGATACAGTCTGGAAACAGATCACCCAGATCAGATGGTAGACAAAAATGCTGGAGAAACTCAGTGGGTGAGGCAGCATCTTTGGAGCGAAGGAAATAGGCTATGTTTCGGGTCGAAACCCATCTTCAGACGTTTCGGCCCGAAACGTTGCCTATTTCCTTCGCTGCATAGTTGCTGCCTCACCCGCTGAGTTTCCCCAGCATATTTGTCCACCTTTGATTTTCCAGCATCTGCAATTCCTTCTTAAACACCCAGATCAGATGGGTGGACAAAGGCTAGAGATGAAACTAAACAAAAGGCTGTGAGATAAGAAGAGAAGAAGCAAGAAATGTGAAGCCAGAGGAAAGGCCATAGGTGGACGTGGGTGGGGAGAAGGGGAACGGGGGGCCGGATGCAGTCCCTGATGGCCATTCTTATTACTAGCTTTTTAATCAGGATTTCATTTAATTAAAGAAACTTCAATTTTTTAGTCGTTATAGTTGGGTCTGAAATTCTGTTCACGTACCTTCAAACCACTACATTACCAAATCTTAGTTTAGTTTAGTTTAGAGATACAGTGCGGAAACAGGCCCTTCAGCCTACCGGGTCCGCGCCGACCAACGATCCCTGCACATTAACACCATCCTACACCCACTAGGGACAATTTTTACATTTACCAAGCCAATTAACCTACAAACCTGTACATCTTTGGAGTACGGGAGGAAACCGAAGATCTCGGAGAAAACCCACGCAGGGCACGGGGAGAACGTAAAATCTCGGTACAGACACCACACATAGTCGGGATCGAACCCAGGTCTCCGGCGCTGTATTCGCTGCAAGGCAGCAATTCTAATGCCGCGTCACCATGACCAGTTAGTTCATGTTCATAAATTATAGCAGCAGAATTAGGTAATCCGGCCCATCAAGAATTAGATCATTCGGCCCATCAAGTTTGGTCCACCATTCAGTCATGGTTGATCCATCTTTTTTCTCTCTCAATCCCATTCTCCTGCCTTCTCCCCATAACCCTGACACCCAAACTAATCAAGAGTGAAGCAAACATTCGGGTCGCGACCCTTTTTCAGACTGTCAGGGGAATGGGTAATGAGAGATATAGAAGGGACAAAGGTCAGAAGAATAAAATATATGCAGAAAGCAACGATCATCAAGGAAAACTGGAGCCCACAATGACCCATTGTCATGAGTTACTTCAACATTTTGTATCTCAATGCATCATTGTGGGCTCCACCTCTCCTTGATTAACGTTGCTTTTTGCATATCTTTCATTCATTTGTCCTATGTACCTTCTATATCTCTCGTTTCCCTTCCCCCTGATCCTCAGTCTAAAGGGTCATGACCCGAAATGTCACCTATTCCTTTTCTCCGGAGGTGCTGCCTGACCCGGTGTGTTACTCCAGCTTATCGTGTCTATCTATCTTCGGTTGAAACCAGCACCTGCAGTTCCTTCCTACACATTTCAAACATAACGTTGGGGACTTCAATGGTACTCTACTTTTGCGATTGAAGAAATGTCGTGAAAATCAGCAGTAACGCCAGAACGAGCTAAAGAAAGAAATGTGGGTTTCAAGGAAGCTGCTCAAAATTTTCCAACACACTGTCCTGGTGAGTTGTTTCTGGAACAAATGATGCGTTCCTTCCTGCTCATTTGATACAAGACAGAGCTTTGAGCTCAGCTACACTGAAAGGAATTTGCTTTGCTCTTTGAATAGTGGCCAGAGGAATTTGGCATATGTAAGGTCACTAATCCCTCAACTACACTAACTCTGGGGAAATTTTGTGTTCCCTAGTTTTCATTCTGCCCAAGCAAGACAACAAACTAACTTCATGCCAACCTGAAGAAGTACCGGGATATTTGTTTCCCTGAGTGAAAGTGGTCAAATAACCAAACAAGGACATTATAAGCATAGATCCATGTTTTATTCCCCATTTATGTGGGAAGAAACTCCAGATGCTGGTTTCCACCAAAGATAGACACAAAATGCTGGAGTAACTCAGCAGCAGCTCTGGTGAAAAGGAAGAGGTGACCCTTTGCCCCAATTTCGTTCCCCTCCTAATTTGAGGTGAAAAAAGTCACCATGAGTCTGAAGAAATGTCTCGAACCGAAACGTCACCTATTCCTTATATCCAGAGATGCTGTCTGTCCCGCTGAGTTACTCCAGTATTTTGTGTCTATCTTTGGTGTAAACCCGCACCTGCAGTTCCTTCCTACACGATCTCTAACTCTGTAGGTTTGTGTCTTGTCACGGGGATAATGAAAAGACAAGATAGACAGACTTTTTGTTCCTGGTCTAACTCTACTGGCCTGGGCAAATGCACATAAACCATATCCACTGGTTCCACGTTATATTGCACTAATCACATCCTCGAAGAACTCAAGTAGATTTGTCAAAAATGATCTTTCTTTCACAAACCCATGACTGCTCAATCCTATTATTCTTCTCAGGATGTTCAGTTATTACATTCCTCCTTTATAGATTTCAGCATTCTTCCTATCAGAGTCAGCCATTTCCTGTTTCATCTCTCCTTCTTTTCTTAAATAAAGGGTTTATCATACAATGGACGGCACAGTGGTGCAGCGGTAGAGTTGCTGCCTCACAGAACTAGAGTCCCATGATTGATTTTGACTATGGGTGCTGTCTATACGGAGTTTATACATTCTCCCTGTGACTGCGTGGGTTTTCTCCGGGTGCTCCAGTTTCCTTCCACACACCAAAGACGTGCAGCTTTGAAGGTTTATTGGCTTTGGTAAAAATTATAAAACTGTCCCTAGTGTATGTCATAGTGCTAGTGTACGGGGTGATTGCTGGTCAGCGCGGACTCCGTGGGCCAAATGGCCTGTTTCCACGCTGTTTCCCCGCTGTTTCTGTATCTCTAACATCTAAATCTATAAATCTAAAGAAATAAACCCCTTATTCTGTGGTATTTGGGAAGAATTAAGAGCCTTCCCTATCTGTAAAACCGTCTCTTTCATAAGTCTGGATTGTAGCTCCACAGATTTTATTAGCTTGCAAGTTCATCAACTTTTCCAGCTCAAAAGAACATTAATTTACCTTTATATATTACACAGAGGCATCAACCAAAGGAGTTCTTGTATTCCATTAAGAACAAGAGCATTGCCTAGTAACCGTGATGGCATCAAGCTGACCAATTAGTAAATCAGATTGCTATCTGCAGACTATGTAGTTTCTTGTTTCTACACTCCCTAAATAACTTCTCCGACTCCTGAACCTGGACATTACAGTTTCCAGGCTCCCATACTTTCTTCCCAATGGCAGGATTGAAAAGGAAGCATGGTGAGGGTGGCGTGGGTCTCTGATAATGCTGGCTGCCTGTTTGAGGCAGCGACTTTGTAGAGATATGAAACAAGCATTTCTGAAAATGCTTGTTTTCCAAATCCATGGCATTTAAAATAACATAGTGAGACCTGCTACGTTACGGCTCCAGAGACCCAGGTTCAATTCTGACTTTCATTGTTTCTGTTATAAGAGATTGGATATTCTCCCTGTGACCACGTAGGTGCTCTGTTTTCCCCTCACATCCCAAGGACCATAAAGCGGTATGGGGAAAAATGTAATACAGACCTGTGAGGCAACCTTTTTACTCAGAGAGAGGCGCGTATATGGAAAGAGCTGCCAAGGACGGTAGTTGAGGTGGGTGCTATAACAAAAATGTAAAGGACATATGGACAGGTACATGTATAGGGAGGGTTTAGCGGGATATCGGCCAAATACGGGCAAATGGGACTAGCTTAGATTGGGCATCTTGATCGGCATAGACGAGATGGCTGAAGGGCCTGATTCCATGCTGTATGACTCTCTGACTTGCAGGTTGGTTGGTATATTGGCTGCTCCAAATCCCTCTTGTGCATGGTGGAGTCTGGCTGGAATTGATGGGAATGTGGGAGAATCGCAACTACCAATTAGAACGGCCCTCTGCTGAGAATGAATATGGAAAAAACATTTGTTTTTAAATGTTTATATTATTTCGTTTTAATTCTCAACGTCAATCTGTGGCATTTTTCTGCTCCTGTTTCTTACATTGTTCAGTCCCAATCTTTATTTCCTTTCTCTAAAACATATTAAAAGTTATGAAAATCAAAATCTTATGCTTCTGGTTTGCTGCCCACTGGAGTATAAGGTTTAGATGATTTGCTGCAGTTGTGTAGGTTCATGTTAAGATATAACAACACATTTATTTTCATACATGGTATATCGAAGCCTCATGAGAGCTGTTCTTGGATTTTTTTGTAATCATGGTTATAGGCCATTTAATTCAGTTTAAGGTGTACATATATATATTTATTAAGGGATATATACACCTTAATATATATATATAATATATAATTTATAAGGTGTATATATCCCTTAATATGTAAGATACCCCTCCAGCTATTGGCCTGACCAAACGTTGTTAAAATCCCTTTAATACATGATTGATTAATAGATTGATTGATTGATTGATCAATTGATCAATTGACAGATATAGCATGGAAACAGACCCTTCGGCCCAACGAGTCAATGACGACCATTGTTCACCCATTCACTGTAGTTCTATGTTTTCCCACTTTCCCATCCACCCCCTACACACTCGGGTCAGTTTATAGAGGTCAATTAACCTACAAACCTGCACGTCTTTGGCATGTGGGAGAAAACTGAAGGAAACCCACGCAGTCACAGGGATGACGTGCAAACTCCGCACAGACAGCACCCAAGTTCAGGATCAAACAGGATCTTTGGCACCATGGAGCAGTAGCTCCACCAGCTGCACCATTGGCCGAACCAACAAAGCTTACTGACTGCAGTGACCTTTGCAGCATAAGCAATGCATAGAAAGTTGAAGCCACAAACAAACTACCGGAGGAACTCAGCAGGTGAGGCAGCATCTGTGGAGGCAAATGGACAATGAGACCCTTCATATGGACCACAAACCTAAAACTTGACTGTCTATTTCCCTCCACAGCTGCGGCTTGACCTGCTGAGATCCTTTAGCAGTTTGTTTTTTGCTCCAGGTTCCAGTTTTTGCAGCCTCTTGTCTCCATACAAAGTTTAAGTTCACATTAAAGATAGACACAAAATGCTGAAGTAACTCAGCAGGACAGGCTGCATCTCTGGAGAGAAGGACTGGGTGACGTTTTGGGTCGAGACCCTTTTCTAGACTGAAGAAGGGTCTCGACCCGAAATGTCACCCATTCTTTTCTCTCCAGAGATGCTGCCTGTCAAGTTGAGTCACTCCAGCTTTTTTGTGTCCATCATCTTCAGTTCCATCCTACACATGAAGTTCACATTAATTCAGTGATTCTGTGCTGACTGCGTCTATGAATGCTCCAACAGCACCCCCTATGGTGGAGCAGTACATTGCTACTGTCTCCATATCGAACTGCATGAGTGAGGGTAACTTTAACAGTACAGCACAGGAGCAGGCCCTTCAGCCCACAATACCTGTGCCAAACATCATATCATGATAACCTAATCTTGTTTACCTGCACTTGATCCATATCCCTCCATTCCCTGCATATCTATGTGCCTATCAAAGTTTCTTAAATGCCACTATCATGTCTGCCTCAACTACCACCCCCGACAGCGCGTTCCAGCCACCCACGACCCACTGTATCATAAAACTTCCCCCACACATTTCCTTTAAACTTTGCCCTTTTCACCTTAAAGCTATGCCCTCTAGTCTCTGATATGGTCTACATGGTAAATGGTAGGGAATTGAAGAATACAGTTGAACAGAGGGATCTGGGAATAACCGTGCATAGGTCCTTGAAGGTAGAATCTCATATAGATAGGGTGGTAAAGAAAGCTTTTGGTATGCTAGCCTTTATAAATCAGAGCATTGAGTATAGAAGCTGGGATGTAATGTTAAAATTGTACAAGGCGTTGGTGAGACCAAATCTGGAGTATGGTGTACAATTTTGGTCGCCCAATTATAGGAAGGATGTCAACAAAATAGAGAGGGTGCAGAGGAGATTTACTAGAATGTTGCCTGGGTTTCAACAGCTAAGTTACAGAGATAGGTTGAGTAAGTTAGGTCTTTATTCTCTGGAGCGCAGAAGGTTAAGGGGGGACTTGATAGAGGTCTTTAAAATGATGAGAGGGAGAGACAGAGTTAATGTGGACAAGCTTTTCCCTTTGAGAATAGGGAAGATTCAAACAAGAGGACATAACTTTAGAATTAAGGGACAGAGGTTTAGGGGTAACATGAGGGGGAACTTCTTTACTCAGAGAGTGGTAGCGGTGTGGAATGAGCTTCCAGTGGAAGTGGTGGCGGCAGGTTCGTTGGTATCATTTAAAAATAAATTGGATAGGCATATGGATGAGAAGGGTACGGAGGGTTATGGTATGAGTGCAGGCAGGTGGGACTAAGGGAAAAAAGTTGTTCGGCACGGACTTGAAGGGCCGAGATGGCCTGTTTCCGTGCTGTAATTGTTATATGGTTATATCTCCAGCCTTGGAAAAAGGTTCCAACTGTCTACCCTATCTATGCCTCTCATCATTGATATACTTGTATCAAGTCTCCCCCTCAACCTGCAGCGTTCAAGAGAAAATAATCTCAACAATAACCAATAGGTCCTGTCTGTTTCACAGACTAGACTTTAGACTTTAGAGAAACAGCGTGGAAACAGGCCCTTCGGCCCACCCAGTCTGCGCCGACTAGTCAAATAACTTTATAACTTTGTCAGTGCCCTAAACGTGGTGATGTTTTGCATAGTTTGTGTATGGCATGCAAGACAAAGAATTTCACTGTGATATGTCATGTGTGATAATAAAGGATCATACATTCAAATCCGAGTGGAACCATAAATTATGGACAGTGTAGAGATTTGACCATGATGTTATTCAATGACAGGGCAGGCTTGAGCAGTCACGTTAATTATTCTTACTCCCGTTTCTCATGTTCTTAAAACAACAACATCCCTCCACCTAGTCTGCATTAAGGGTCATTGCGTCAAATGTGAAAAGATCACTTACCTCCAGCAGCAAAAGAATAAGAATAAGTTGCAGGATTGGATTTATCTTCCTCTTAGTCTGAATCTCATTCCACTCATTGGCTATGAAGTAGGTACGCCAGATGCTTACCGATGAGGGGCTTGGCTTGTTTTCTGTAGAAAATATGTCATCAATATCATCAGTCTAACTCTTGCCCACCTGGCCCATCTGCCAATCCACCCAACCTCACCTGGATCCACCTATCACTGTCTGAAGAACGTCCAAGGATGCTACCTGTCCAAGGATGTACAAGGATGCTGCTTGTCCTGCTGAGTTACTCCAGCACATTGTGTCATTTCCATTTCTTGCCTCTGCCACCTTTCAGTTCTTTCCAAAGAGCTTTATGTTCCCAATGATATTCCTTTTCTGAAACGTCGTCACTGTTGCAATGCAGGAATTACGCTGCCAACTTGTGCTCTGCAAACTATCTACATGCTTTCTCATGGCTGAGTTTAGTGGGGAGAAGGCAGGTAAATGTGGCAGAGGGGGGAAAATAGATCAGCCATCATCAAATGGTGGTTCAGATTCAATGGGCCAAATGGCCTAATTCTGCTCCAATGAGTTATGAACTCACCTGCTGGTTTAGGCAATTGCCTTCCCTTTGGCTTTTCCCAATCGATCAGGAAGATTGATACTGTCATCTGAACCATCATAATGTGAATTAATTGTAATGCCTGAAAGAAAACCATGTTTCAGAACATTAGAAACATAGAAACATAGAAATTAGGTGCAGGAGTAGGCAATTCGGCCCTTTGAGCCTGCACCGCCATTCAATATGATCATGGCTGATCATCCAATTCAGTATCCCGTACCTGCCTTCTCTCCATACCCTCTGATCCCCTTAGCCACAAGGGCCACATCTAACTCCCTCTTAAATATAGCAAAGAGCATTAGAGCAGACGAACTTTCAATTTCACCCTTTAGAAACGTATATGGTATTATTACGTCAGGCTCGATCCTGACCTCGGGTGCTGTCTGTGTGGAGTTCCCATGTTTTCCCGGTGACTGTGTGGATTTGCTCTGGGTGCTCCAGATTTCTCAATAATGTTTGGGAGGTTTGAAGGTTAAGTGGTCACTGTAAATTGCTCCTAGCGTGTAGGAAGTGGATGGGAAAGTGGGATAACATAGAACTAACATGACCAGGTGATCGATGGTCGGCGTAGATTTGGTGGGCAGAAGGGCTTGTTTTCCTGCTGCATCTTTCAATCAATCATTCCTTCCTGAGTTTGGAGCAAACCTGGATGCAAACTAGCTTCATCTAACCAGTATTTTATAAATACTCCATCCTATTAATTTTAGTTTAGTTTGGAGATACAGCGCAGTAACAGGCCCTTCGGCCCATCAAGTCCTCTTTGTATGTCAGATTACTGTAAATTCTCAGTTACTTTTTATTAATGTTTGCGAATGTTGGGTGCAGAAATCTATTCCAACAAATGTTCATATCTTCCGGAGAAAGACACAAAATGTTGCTGTCACTCCATAGGTAAACAAAAATGCTGGAGAACCTGCCTCAGCAGGTGAGGCAGCATCTATGGAGCAAAGGAAATAGGTGACGTCTCGACTCTGCTGAGTTTCTCCAGCATTTTTGTCTACTTTTGATTTTTCCAGCATTTGCAGTTCCTTCTTAAACAACTGACTCCATAGGTCAGGCAGCATCTCTGGAGAAAAAGGATGGGTGACATTTTGGATCGGGACCCTTCTTCAGAATGGAGGTAGGGGGCAGAGGAGGAGGGGGAAGAGTTGGAGACAAGAAAAAACCAGGACCAATTATAGACAGTCACAAATGCCCTAGGGCAGGGCGTTGCCTGGTAGGTCCATTGTTGGCTCTGGAAGGTGTGATCTCAGGATTAACAATATGGAGAACTGTGGAGCTAGTAAAGCAACTTGGGATGAGGATGGGGGCAACTTTATATTCTCTAATTATGTAACTTTATTTTATACTCCCGTCCCCTCCTTTCTTGCCCCTTCCTCTTCCCCAATCGTTTTACCAGTTCCACAGCCCTCCCCATGGTTTCTCTTGAGATCACACTTTCCCTTGCCAACAGTGGACCTACCAGGCAACACCCTGCCTAAGGTCATTTGTGGCTGGCCCTGATTGTTCCTGGGCTTTATACGATCCCCTCCCACCCCCTCTACTTTCAGTCTGGAGAAGGGTCCCAACCTGTAACATCACGCATCCTTTTTCTCCAGGTATGCTGTCTGACCCGTTGAATTACTCCAGCTCTTTGTGTCTATCTTTGGTATAAACCAGCATCTGCAGTTTTGTGGACGTCATTCCAAATAGAAAGAACGTGCAAAACCCAAGCAAGCATGGTGCATATGGTGTTGACCTGAAGTATCTGCTGGAAGAAGTTCATCGGAGCCTTATGACCTTAACACCCACCTTCAGCGCAAAAGCACACGACACATAGATGATGAAGCCGGTTTCAATCTCACTACCAGCAGGTGGCAGTATAATCTCAACTGTGGACTGCTGGCCCTGTGGAGACACATGCAAGAATTGTTGTCAGCCATTGTAGAGTCCTCACACCATGCTCTGCACAACTGGCTCCTGTGCCTAACTGACCTGCTGAAGAAATATAATTTCAACAAATAGATTGACCCATTAAACATAAGTATTTGATTAAATCTCTTCTAATCTATTTGCAACTATTCAGTCGTGTTGTTTTGTTTTTGTTTTGATTCGGTGCTGGAGAATTCGCCTGGTAACCCTAAGAGAATCACTGTCAAAACTGAACTAACATCACTGTGATCACTGCTCCGGGTGCTCCAGTTTTCTCCCACATCCCAAAGACATGTGGGTTTGTAGGATAATTGGCCTCTCTAAATTGCCCCTAATGTGTAGGAGAAGTGGGATAACATAGGACTAGTGGTGAATGGGTGATCGATGGTCGGCACGGACTCAATGGGCCGAAGGGCCTGTTTCCATGCTGTATTTCTAAACTAACCTCTTCATTAAACACTGGCTGCAGGTCTATAATTCTCAAACACCTGTGTTCCTTCCATTCTGGCCTCCTTTATGCATGCATCAGCAAGCAGTATGGGCCGAACAATTCGAAGGTCCTGCTCCTAATTTCTCCATACTCACCGTGGTCTCAGAAGTCTGGATTAAAGACATGAAGACAAATTCAATTCTAACTGTTGAAACTGGAGAACCTGACATCAATTAAGTAAATATGGAATAAAAAGCTAGTTTTGGTCAATGTGACCACAGCATCAATGCAATAAGCCATTCGCCCTTGAAAATAGCTCAGCAAAGGCCATTTAATAATGAGGTAATAAATAGCAAACCTACCCATTACATCCAAGATTAAAGACAACTAGCCAAATTTCCATCAATAGTCCTTAGAGTCATAGAATCCAGCAGTAAAGAAACACGCCCTTCAGCCCAACTCGTCCATGCCAGGCAAGATGCTCCATCTATCTAGTCCCACACACCCGTGTTTGGGCCAAAAACTTTTGTGTCCATGAAACCGTTCATCTCTTTTGAATGTTGTTCTAGTACCTGTTTCAACTACCTTCACTGGCAGTTCCATCCCCCTCAATGTGAAAACGTTGCCCCTCTGGTTCCTATGAAATATTTCCCCCCTCACCTTACACACAAGTCCCACACATTGTTTCTGTTCATTTTCTTTTTATTTTTAATTTCAAAAATAAACTTTATTCAAAATAAGTAAAATATGCAAAACAAAAATAGTGCAAAAACTTTTCAGGCATTCTCAGTCTCTAGACATTCACCAGTGTCATACTCGGTGGTGTTCAGCCATGATCACAGTGAATGGCGGCGTTGGCTTGAAGGTCCGAATGGCCTACCCCTGCACCTATTGTCTATTGTTCCCACATTTCTCTAAACAAAACACCCTTGCCACTCATGTGCCCTCCGGGGTGATATCCCTTCCCTTGTTTGAGGGATGTCCCCACCGGACCCTGCCCCTCACTGTCTAGCAGTAGAAGGACCCAAGACCCTCCCCCACAGAGCCTTGGCGTTGGCTGCACCGAGCTTCAGTGCAACCCTCAGCACATACTCCTGCAGTCTGGAGAGGGCCAGTTGGCAACATTCCCTGACGGATATCTCACTCTGCTGGGAATCAACAAGTTTTGGGCAGACCAAAGAGAGTCTTTTCAAGAGCTGAGGATCTTCCAGCAACACTTGATGTCCATCTCTAAGTCCTCAGTTTTGTTCATTTTCAACTTACGAACACTTTGGGTTACTAGCCGTTCACTGGAACAGAATTCTGTCATAACCCGAAGACTATTTTTGGACAGTGATGATACTTCAATGTTATTTTTTTTAAAGCTGTGAAGCATTTTCAGATTTAAGCTTTTCAGATTGACTATAAGCTTGGAGCATTTCCTGAGGCTTTATATACATGTATAAATGGTTTCATCTGGTGTCACACCAGTGAGAGAGTTTATCCATCAGGCTGTAATCAGGCAATAACCCTTACCTTGTAAGCAATAAGCCAGTAAACACCGGTCCCATACGTAACAAGGAAGAAGGTGTTCGACAGGGCTCCAGCAAAGTAGGCAAGATATTTCACGATAGTCTGCGCAAAATAAGAGAGATAGTGATGGCCAAATATTGATCTAAACAACAATGACTATTGGAAGAATGAGTGAAACATTGCTTTGAAAATGAATCAATTTTACTCTGCTTAGTAGACTTTAGACTTTACTTTAGAGCTACAGCGTGGAACCTGGCCTTCGGCCCACTGTCCCTAGTGTGTGGGATATAACCAGTGCACAGGTGATCATCGGCCTGTGTGGACTTGATGGGCCAAAAGGCCTGTTTCCACGATGTATCTCTAAATTAAACTAATCAAGGACGTGACGCATCCTAGCTACTCTCTCTTCTCCCCTTCTTAACAGGCAAAAGGTATAGATGTGCGAAAACGCACACAACCAGATTCGGGGACAGTTTCTTCTCAGCTGCTATCAGGCAACTAAATCATCCTACCACAACCAGAGAGCAGTCCAGAACTACTATCTACCTTTTTTATGACCCTTGGACGATCCTTGATCGGACGTTGCTGGATTTACCTTGCACTAAACGTTATTCCCTTATCATGTACCTTCATACTGTAAATGGATCAATTGTAATCATGTATTGTCTCTGCTGACTGGTTAGCACGCAACAAAAAGCTTTTCAATGTTCCTAAGTACATGTGACAACAAACTAAACTGTGGAGTTCAAGGCTGCAGGGTACGTGGACATGGAATGGTGTGACAGTACTAGGCTGGGGACATGCGAGGCGTTTGTCTCCCTCTACTTCTCTGTCTTCATCCAACACCCTGTCCCCACCCTTACCACAACATCGATAAACTCTAGTCCGCTCCTCCGTCTCCAGCTGCTGGTCTCCAGCATGGCAGTGAACACAGCCAAAGAACCCAGGACCCCCAGAGCGATCTGTAGAGGAACCACAATCAGCGGGTCAGAGGCAAGGAGGGCACTTCACAGAGAATGGAGAAAATACTTCAAGGAAGCTTTTGCAATATCACTGACAGTAAACGTGTACATGGGTTTTAGTGTTGCAATTCACATTATTGTTTCAATGTACCGACTCTATTTAAGGAGATGCTTAGCAGTGGAAATGGGGCAAGACAATTTCCCAAAAAGTCTCAGCCCACTTACGTCAATAAAACTTCTGAAGAAGGATCCCGACCCGAAACGTCACCTATGCATGTCCTCCAGAGATGCTGAATTACTCCTACATTTTGTGTCTTTTTAAAAAATAAACCAACGCCTGCAGTACCTTCTTTCTACTCAATACAATTTCTGTCGCCCTTTCCCCAACCATCTGCTCCAGATGAGGCCTGAATTTTTTTATACTGCTTTGTTTAATGATGGTTGTGGGGATCACTGACATGGCCAGCTTTTATTGCATGCAACATAAAAGCATTTAACTGTACATCGGTACTCGTGACAATAAATTCAACTAAACTAGGGCGGCACATTGGAGCAACAGTAGAGTCGCTGCCTTACAGCACCAGTAGACCCGGGTTTGATCCCGACTAAGGGTGCTCGTATGTACGGAGTTTCTCCATTCTCTCCATGAACGTGTGCATTCCCTCTGTGATCTTCGGTTTCCTCCCAGACTCCAAAGGCGTGCAGGTTTGTAGGTTAATGGGCTTGGTATGAATGTAAATTGGCCCTAGTGTGTGTAGGGTAGTGTTAATGTGTGGAGAACGCTGGTCGGTACAGACTCGGGCTGAGGGGCCTGTTTCCGCGCTGTATCTCTAAACTAAACTTAACAAAACTGTTCGCCACCCTTTCGATGGTGTCCCACATTCCTGAACCACTGCAGTCCTTCCGATGGAGGATGAGCATCTGGCCACTGTGCTAATGGGTCAAGAGGGCCAGGGTTATGATGAAGGAGCAGCGATATATTTCCAAATCAGGATTGTGAGCGGCTTAAGGGACGTTAGTGCCTGCAACCTATTAGTTTAGTTTAGTTTAGTTTATTGTCAGGTGTACTGAGGTACAGTTAAATGGGTGCTATCAAGTCAGGGGAAAGACTATACATGATTACAATCAAGCCGTCAACAGTGTACAGATGCGCGATAAATGGAATAACGTTTAGTGCAAGAAACAGTCCACTCTGGATGTGGGGGGAAATTTTCTACTGATTAATTGCAGGTTACAGTTGCTATTGACAAACCAAATATCAGAACTGCTGAGGAACCTGTTTAACCCTGCCAGATTAAAGAGTTTTCTTCCAGTAGTATTTGCATGCTGCACACGAATGCGAACATTTGCAAAATGACTCTTGACAAGGTTTGGTTTAGTTTAGTTTATTGTCACATGTACCGAGGTACAGCAAAAAGCTTTTTGTTGCATGCTATGCAGTCTGCAGAAAGACGACGCATGATTATAGTTGAACCATCCACAGTGTACAGATATACGATAAAGGAAAATACGTATCGTGTAAGATTGGCCAGTAGAGTCAAGTTAAAGATAGTGTGAGGGTCTCCAATGAAGTAGATGGTAGCTCAGGACCACTCTCTAGTTTTTGATAGGATGGTACAGTTGCCTGATGACAACTGGGAAGAAACTGTCCCTGAATCTGGAGGTGTGCATTTTCACACTCCTGGACCTCTTGCCTGATGGAAGGTTGGGAGAAGAGAGTGTGAGACACTTGTCTTGCAGAACGGTACAGGTTGTGGGTTTGGGAACAGCCGAGACAAGTAACCCTTTGAGTAAATCATCCACAATGAAGATATGTACTGCCGTTGGCAGGGAAATAAGCCCTTATGTTGGCAGTTCAAGCCAGCTACAGTAGAACCAATAATCTGGCATGCCCAGGACTTTGCCTCTGGACCTGCAGAGTTTCCAGACACTCGGAGGTTATTTATATTAATCCCCCCAAAGGGGTATTCTATGAGCTACCTTCTCCTCACAGCTGCTTAATTGTCCACCGCCATTTATGAGATGTAACAGGATATTTGATCTGATCTATTGGTTGTGCGATCATTTACCTCCATCCTTTAGTATGAAAGTAATCCTCTGTTGTAACTTCACCAGTTTAGGTACAGAAGGCTGTGGAGGCCAAGTCAATGGAGAGTTTTATGGTGGAGATTGATAGATTCTCAATTAGTACAGGTTCCAGGGGTTATGGGGAGAAGGCAGGAGAATGGGGTTGAGAGGGAAAGATAGATCAGCCATGAATGAATGGGCCGATGTGCCTAATGGCCTAAATCTGTTCCTAGAACTTATGAACTTATCTGGTGCTGCTCCCTGAATGAACCAAGGTTGATCCCCTGGTAAGATGGTGAGTAATGGGGCAGGACATGAGGTGACAGATTGGGGTACTGTATATGTCTGTTGCCATCCATAGTGGCTCATGAATGCCCAGCTTTGAGCTGCCAGACCTATCTGACTCTACCCACTTTAGCGCAACTGTGGTGCTTAGAGTTTAGAGACACAGCGTGGAAACAGGCCCTTCGGCCCACTGAGTCCGTGCCGACCTTAGATCACCCATACACCATTTCTATGTTGCCTCACTTTCACATCCTTCACACTAGGGGCAATTTACAGAAGCCAATTAACCTACAAAGCTGCACACCTTCGGAATGTGGGATGCAACCGGAGCCCCCAGAGAAAACCCACGTGGTCACATGCAAGCTCTTCACAGAGAGCACCAGTAGTCAGGATCAAACCTGGCTCACTGGCGTTGTGAAGCAGCAGCTCTACCGCTGCGCCACCGTGCCACCAAGTAAGGTACCACTGGGATAAGACAGAGATTGTGGGTCTGCACTGACATTTGGCGATCAGTGTCAGTGTGAGTGTCAATGGCTGCCCTCAGAATAAGGTAGCCCACCTAGTTCAAAATATGTATAAAAATGTATTTTTCTCAGAACTCATGGGGATCATTAAATATCCCCGACAATGACAAACCGTGCTGCCCTACACAGTATGATGCATATGACATGCCCTACACGCCACACAGGATGGTGGAGGGAGACCTTGGTGTGAAGATGGACCTGCCTTTGCTGCCAGGAGACCATTTCATCTCAAAGTGAGCATTGGAAACTGTCGGGATCCAAGCTGGCCAGTAATCTGCTCATTGTAAACAGCTTATTGACTCTGTTTTCATTGTCCACATTTAGTTAATATCAAGTCCATAAAATAAACCTTCATCCCTCTTGTTGACAGAGGATGTCGGAGGAACAAAACCACACTGTTGACTTGAACAGCAAAAGCCATAGACAATATCTGAAACCGATAACTTTGAGCATACATTCACCAGACATTCAAGGCTGGGACATTATTTTTAGGCTTGAATGTTTACAGACATTACCCAAAACCTCAGCCACCTTCAACAGGCTCGGGCAGTGTTGACCCGCTGGGTTAATTGACAACGTTTTGTTGAATAGCCCACGCACTTGATTGTTTTTAATCGAATCCTTCTGATGAGATGTTTGAACCACAACCATCCTCTATGACTAAGGATTTTCTGCAACACAATATTCAGATTATTGTGCAGAAAGCCTTTAAAAGAAACCCATTAAATAGACCACATCAGACAGATCAACATTGTGTAGTCCAATTGTGGTCTCCATAAAATTCTTATCCCGTCTGTAACTCTGTAACAAGTGGTGGCATCAATCTGCTTTCATTTTTTTTTTTTGTTTTCAAAGATACTGTGTGGAAACAGTGCCTTCGGCCCACTGAGTCCACACCAACCAACAATCGCCTGTACTCTAAGTCTATACTCTCCCACTTTTGCATCCTACACACTAGGGGCAATTTTTAGAAGCCAACTATCCTACAAACCTGCACATCTTTGGAACGTGGGAGGAATCCAGAGCATCCGGAGAAAACCCATGCGGTCACAGAGAATACGTACAAGCTCCACACAGACAGCATCCTTATCGAGATTAAACCCAGGACTCTGGCGCTGTGAGGCGGCAACTCTTCCACTGCACCACTGTGTTCTCAAATGACCCGATTGTAGATCTTGTTGGCAATGTCAACATATATTGTCCATCCCTAATGGCTCTAAACTAAGAAGGCAAACAGTCCCCCACACTGGATTTCACTAGTTTCATAGTCAGCAATACTGAGACCGGTATTATTTTAATTGCAACTTTATTTGAATACATTAATTTAAATTATCTAGCTATTATGGTCATGGAGTCATACAGCGTGAAAACAGGTCCTTCTGCCCAACTTGCCCACGCCGATCAACATGCCCATCCATCTACACTACTCCTACCAGCCTGCTTTTGGTTCATATCCCCCTAAACATTTGTTCATGTGGTAGGAGCAGAATTAGGCCATTCAGCCCATCAAGTCTACTCTGCCATTCAATCATGGCTGATCTATCTCTCCCTCTCAACCCCATTCTCCTGCCTTCTTCCCATATGATAGGATAAGTAAACCTATCCTAACCGTGTATCTGTCCAAATGTTTCTTAAACATTGTGATAGTAACTGCCTCAACTAGCTCCTCTGGCAGCATGTTCCATAAACTCACCTCCTTTTGTGTGAAAATGTTTAGCCCCACAGGTTCTTATTACATTTTTCCCCTGTTTAATTTAAACCAATGTCCTCTGGCTCACAATTCCCCTGCTCTGGGTAGAAGACTCAGTACATTTACCATCTCTATTCCTCTCATGATCTTATATACCTCAAAAGGATCGTCCCTCAGCCTCCTGCGCTCCAAGGAACAAAGACCCAACCTGCTCAACTCTGCTTATAGCTCAGTCCCTCGAGTCCTTGCAACATACGCGTAAAATCGTTTCTTCACCATTTCCAGCTGTTGTCGTGGGGTTTGAACTCATGTCCTTGGGTCAGTGATCGTGAAATTTGACTGCTAATCAAGTGCCTAATCATCGCACCTCCATTCCGCCTTGATTAACACTGTCCAAAATCAATGCTGACCAACTTAACATGGGACTCAAGGGCAGGATTTGCCACTAGGAACTGCGGATGCTGGAATCCCGAGTAAAACAGAAAGTGCTGGAGTAACTCAGCAAGTCAGGCAGCATCTGTGGAAGGAATGGATTGTTGAGGACCTCACAGTTTTATGATATTCTTCAATCCAACCCGTGCATCGAATTACATTAAGCGCTGGAGCAACTCAGTGGATCAGGCAGCATCTCTGGAGAATGTGGATAGGTGACGTTTCGAAGTGCCTGACCCACTGAGTTACTCCAGCACTTTGCGTGTCTTATTTTGCAAACCAGCATCTGCAGTTTCTTGTTTCCCTTTCTAATGACATTACTGTGCCAGTCAATGAAATGGAGGCAGGGTGGGACTTGAAGCAGAGCTAGCTGTTTTACAGAAAGCAAAGTCCGTTTACTCAACACAGTCTATTTAAACAACAAACAGCCTACGGACTCAAAAAAATATGCACTGCTGCAAAGAGATAAAATCAGGATGATTTAGCCCAATTCCTGTGTACCCGACCTGAGGTCGACTAGAGTTTTTTCCGGGTGTTCCAGTTTCCTCCCACACTCCAAAGACATACAGGGAAATTTTAAGTTATTTCACAGGTCTGGACCGAAGAGCTAAAGATAGACACAAAGTGCTGGAGTAACTCAGTGGGTCAGGCAGCATCTCTGGAGAATATGGATAGGTGACTTTTCAGGTCAGGACGCTTCTTCAGACTGAAAGTATGGGGTGGGTGGGTGGGCGGTTGAAGAGCTGGAGGCGAGAAAAGACCAGGAACAATCAGGACAGTCAACAAATGACCTCAGGCAAGGAGGTGCCCATTGTTGGCTAGGGAAAGGTGTGATCTCAAGAGGGATACAATGTGGTGAACTATGGAACTAGTTAAATGACTAGGGTGGAGGAAGAGGGTAGGAGGGGAGGGGAGTGTTGGTAGAAGCTATTTAAAATTAGAGGATTCAACATTCATACTGCTGGGTTGTAAGTAACCCATGAGAAATATGAGGTGCTGTTCCTCCACTTTGCGTGTGGTCTCACTCTGACAGTGGAGCAGGCCCAGGACAAAACGGTCAGTGTGGGAATGGGAAGGGGAGTTGAAATGGTTGGCAACCAGGAGATCCTGTAGGCCTCAGCGGACCGAGCGTACTCAGGAGCTGTTATGAAATATAATATGAAGGCAGGATAGGAATGGTGACCCTAAAACTACAGGGGCTTTGGTGTAACACCCATTGGTTCACTGATGTCCTTCAGGATAGGAACTTTGCCGACCTTACCTGTTCCGTCCTAATTAGTAGTCCACACCCATCGTATATTGTGACTCACCACCCGATGAAACAAACCCATCACTCATTCAAGGACGTTCAGGGACAGACTATAAATACTGGCCTTGCAAGTCTCACATACATCCCAGGGACAAAGTGGGGGGTGGGGGGGGGGGGGGGGGGGGTGGGGGGAACAAACACTCCATAGTATGCACCATACTCCGATGTATTTTGCTCGTTGCAAGAAACCTCAAAACCAATCATAGCTGAACAAGCTTCCTAATCATTTTTCAAATAATTTATATCACTGATATAACAAAGCGACGTCGCTTATGAGGGATGGTGCGATCGTAAAGGCTGGAAGTGATTCCAATTATTATTTTCTCAGTGCTGTTAATGGACAGGACGAGGTCGTAATGCATTTTTTTTTCTTTTTACTTACATCTGTGTCTCTCTTGCGCGCTGCCTGGTTCATTTCATACTGAACACCAAATGTCACCTGGGGGGGGGAAGAAATGCAATAAATAATCAGAGAGGGCGCTTTTTAACTCCTATTTAATTATGTAACCACGGCAACATCCATCACAGAGGCCAGACTTTCCGATCACCAATTGTCAAGGACAGCACTGTAGCTAAAGAGATATTTTGCCTCAAGTGGTCTCTGTCAGCATGTTTGATTTATTGAAAGTTTATTGAGCTGCTTTCCAATCAGTTTATTAATCTCACCGAGAGACGTGGAAAGGATGTGGGCGAGTTAAGTTTCTGCTTTAAAGGCAACTCAATCTTCATCCCCACTGCTCCCCCACAAATGAAGAGGAAACTTCAAATAAAGACCAGTGAGACTAAATGGTCTTTTAATGCTGTTAGATTTTACAACATTCAATGTAAAACCCATATCCATTTTTCTCTCTCTCCCTGAATTCTAATCATTTACCATCATTAACATACCCTTAATTTTCCAAAGCAACTGTGTTGAATGTCTTAAAGGGCAGGAAGTGGCACAGCTGGGAGAGCTGCTGTCTGCCAGTGCCAGAGACCTGGGTTCGATCCTGACCTCATGTGCTGGTTGTGTGGAGTTTGCACATTCTCCCTGTGACTGCGTGGGTTTCCTCCGGGTGCTCCGGTTCCCACCCATATTTCAAAGACATGCGGATTTGTAGGTTAATTGGCTGCTAGAGCGGATTAGAAAGGGAACCAGTGCGAATGAATGATCAATGCTTGGCGTGGACTTACTGGGCCAAAGGCCCTGTTTCCATGCTGTATCTCTAAAAAAAGTAACACAGCACGGAAACAGGGCCTTGATCCCAATGAGCATACACCAACTATCAATCACCCACTTACACCAATCCTACAATAATCCCATTTCATTCTCCCCCATTCTCATCAACTCCCCCCTGATTTTACCACTCACTGCAAACTGGAGCACATGAAGGAAACCCACGTGGTAAACAGAAAGACCCATTCACAGATAGAAGATGCAAACGCCACATACACTGCACCAGGGGTCAGAATTGAACCTTTAGGACTTAATATTTAGGTTAGTTTAGTTTAGTTTAGCTTGGTTTAGTTTCGTTTAGTTCAGTTTAAAAATACAGCATGGAAACAGTGTGGAAAGGAACCACAGATGCTGGTTTAGAGATGCTTCTTCTTCAGAAGTGTCTCGATCCGAAATGTCACCCATCCTTTATCTTTAGAGATGCTGCATGACCAGCTGAGTTACTCCAGCAATTTGTGTCTATCATCAGCATGGAGACAGGTCTTTCGGCTCACTGTGTCCACACCGTTCATCGATCACCAGTTCCCAATAGCTCTATGTTATCGCACTTTCTCAACCTCTCCCTATGTACTAGGGGCAATTTACAGAGGCTAATCATCCCAAATATCCACACGTCTTTGGGATTGATTGATTGAAAGAAATGGCCCCATAGCAGAAGCGTCCACGTCGCAGGGCTGGAAACTGGAAGTATCCCGAGCTAATTCTGCTGCCACCATCATCTATTACAACAGGTGATGGCTCCCAATGATTGTTGCCGGAAGCTTGCGTTGTTTTCAGGACGGATGATGATAGAGATGTCAACATTTGAAACATGGAAGATAGACACGAAAGAAGATTGAAAGATATAGAGAGGAAACAGGCCCTTTTGCCCAAGGTGTCCACCCCAACCATTCACACTAGTTCTATGTTATCCCACTTTCCCATCTACTCCCTGCACACCAGAAGCTTTTTTTTTTGCTGAGGCCATCTAATCTGCTATCTCAGACAAATTACTTGGCTAAAAACAATTAACTCTGCATTGAAACAATGATTTGATCGGGAACCCTTCCCCAATAACAGCTAAGGGGGGTCTCTACCTGAGCTTGTTCTTGGAGATCTTGTGCCTGCGCATATCGTACAGTCAGTAAAAACGGTGGCTCACTGGTTGGGCTGCCAGTCGGCAGGTAGGTCCTGTAATGAGATAAAGGATTCTGTTTCATCACAGGCACTTGGTAAAATCCCATTGAGGCACCTGGTATGTCAGAGCCTATTCTAAACTCAACAAACTCCTCCAGGGGTCACAATAAAACTCCCAATATATCACCGACCAAAACAGATAGAATGAACCTTCAAAGCCTTCAAAGTTCCAGTCTCCAAATTGATGGAAGTGATGCAGAGGGGCTAAGAAATGAACAAAGTTGAGAGCTGGGGAGACAAGGCATTTGAGGTACTAGAAACACAAAGTGCTGGAGTAACTCAACAGCCCAGGTGACATCTGTGTAAGGAATGGATAGCCGACATTTCGGGTCGGGTCACTTCTTCAGTCTGCCTGAGGTAATCCAGCACTTTGAAGATTGCATACACTAGGAGCAGTGGCTAATTAACCTAGACTGTGTAGGTCTTAGGGATATGGTGGAAACTGGAGAACCTGGTGGAAACTTCCATGGTCAGAGGGAGAGTGTGCAAACTCTACATAGCAGCACACAAGGTTGAGATGAGTGGGTGCACTGGAACAGCTAGCTCCATAGCTGCATCAGTGTGTGTTCCAGTGACCCACTGTGCAGATCCAGTGACCCATTGTGCAGATCCAGTGACCCACTGTGCAGATCCAGTGACCCATTGTGCAGATCCAGTGACCCATTGTGCAGATCCAGTGACCCATTGTGCAGATCCAGTGACCCATTGTGCAGATCCAGTGACCCACTGTGTAGATCCAGTGGCCCACTGTGCAGATCCAGTGGCCCACTGTGTAGATCCAGTGATCCACCGTGCAGATCCAGTGGCCCACTGTGCAGAGTCACCGATCGCATCCAATGATAGGATGGGAAAGAATAGTAATTGGAAGGAACTGCAGATGCTAGTTTATACCAAAGACAGACCCAAAGTGCTGGAGTGACTCAGCGGGTCAGGGAACATCTCTGGAGAAAAGGTACAGCTGATGTTTCGTGTCGGAACCCTTCTTCAGTCTGCAATGGTTCTTCAGTCTGAACAAGCTGTCCTGACCCGAAACATTACCCATCCTTTTTCTCCAGAGATGCTGTCTGACCTGCTGAATTACTCCAGCACTTCGTGTCTATCTTTGGGAAAGAATTGAGAATGATTAGTTATTGAAACTTAAGTCAGTGGCAAAGGGGGAGACTTAGGAACAAACACACCCTAGACTCTGTGACAGAAGAGGACAGACTTAGTTAAAGGAAAAATGAGCATTTGAATATCTGAAGGTCCCATACTAGAATCTCTAACAGACTTCCTCTCACCTTAGGACCAGGTCTTTAGCATAACTCACGGAGCTTGGTGGGTTACTGAGACTGCCCTTCCTCCCCGTCAGTCCATCTACCAAAAAGAATCTCCTTACTGCTCCAGCTCCTGCAAATAAAAATAATTGCATTTAACAAGATAATAATAGTTCAGTTACAAATGGTGTGTTACATCTAATTCTGTTCATTTTCGAAAAGGTGTGGAGGGTTCCAGAGAGGAAACAGAAACTATTACAAGAATGGTTCCAGAATGGAGAATGTAAGCTACAAAGTTAGACTGGAGAAGCTCAGATCCTTTAGAAAGGAGATGAGGAGGAATGTCTTTAGTCAGAGATGGTAAATCTGTGGAAATCATTGTCTCCAGTGCTGTGGAGGCCAAGTCAATGGATATTTTTAAGGTGAAGGGGACAGATTTTACTTCGGAGGCACGTGAGTGAGTACGTGAAGAAGGCCGTCCCCACACATGCGCGTCATTACGTCTGACGCATTGCGCAATGACTGGCTGGCGAGCGTGTCGCTCATTCCAGCGGGTAAGTTTAAAAGACTCAGGTAAGTGTTTTAAAAACTTAGCTGAAGTCATTGCTCCCGGTCTGGAGAGTGTTTTGTTTTAACGTATTTTCTGCTTCGGGTTGTGGGAGATATGTCTAAGAGGCGAGCCGCGACCAAACCGGCTGCGGAAGATCACGGGCCTGCGGGCAGCGTGCGACCGCCGAATTCGCCGATAGAGCAGCTGGCAGAGCAGCCAGCGGCTACAGACTTGGTGCTGCCAGAAAGCACCTTGGCTCCTCCACGGGGGAGAAAAGCCACTAAAAAGTCTATGAGTGCCCTGGACTCAGAGGAGTCGGGCCAGGAGGTGGACGAGCCCCCTCCTTCTAACCGGCAGGCTGGCCCATCTGGAGAGTTTTGTGGAGAGGTTACTCCAGCATGATATGCTCCAAAGGACGGAACTATCGGAGCCCGGGGAGTATATGGAACCCGAGGCAGCAGCACCTGTGTCAGGGCTGCATAATATCTCCCTGTCAGATGATGGGAGCGTACGAGGTCAGCGCTATGCTGACCCAGAGTACGGAGGCACAGTTGGGCTAGAGGGACCATCAGGAGTACTGTCTATTGCATCCAAATATGCGGTCCCAGCCCTCACAGGTGAGCCATTGGATGAAGAGCTCGCTGTGAACATAAATTATACGGCTTCCCATCCACTGCAAGAACAAACGATGGAGGAGACCACTGCCAGGTATAACACTCCACTAAACTGTGCCTCACTGAGTGCACCCATTGTTAATCAAGCCATTTGGGGGCACATTGGAGGGGGCGTCTGAGCCCAAGTGGTTAAACTCCAAAGAGTACTCCGGCTACTCGCCTCGGGCATCACGGCCTTTGCTAGGTCAGTGGAGGGGGCGCCTCTCTCAGAATCACAGCAGGACGCGATGGCATTAATGTTCAATGCACATTTTGAAATCAATTGCATTAGAAAGAATGTCATCTGTCCTGCTATAAATACTAAATTTGCTGGGCTATGTAAGCCGGGGAATATACAACACCCAAACCTCCTGTTCGGAGAAAACATGACCAAACAGGTTAAAGAACTCGATGAGGAGTCAAAGACTGTTGGCCTCATGAAGGTGCCTCCGAACGTATCGTCTTTCCGGAGACTGTACCCCTACCCTCCTCTGCATACCAAATGGTTCGCTGGCTATGGCGGACGTACTGCTGAGCAACAAACGCAGAGGCCTTTTTTAGGGCAGGGCCCAAGCCGGGCCATGTTCAAGATCCGGCGCCCTCCAGCAGCCCTACCCCCCAGACCTCAGGGCAGAAGCAGCGGCCTTACCGCTGGTAAACTCTAAGGTAAGTGAGACTGCAATGGATACATTACAAGTTGGGGGGAGATTGCAATTTTTCTTACATGAATGGCAGTGGTTAACATCTAACCTGTTTATACTGCATAGTATTCAAGGTTTCCAAATTGAGTTCATTTTTGACTTGCCTCCACCCACTCTTAGTGCACAAAGAGAACTTGACTCTTTGTTCAATAACGGTGTAATTGAGAGGGCGAGGCGTGAGTCTTATCAGGTTGTGTCAAATATCTTTACTAGGCAAAAGAAGGATGGAGGATGTAGAATTATCCTAGATTTGACAGAGCTTAACACCTTTGTGCAGTATAAACATTTCAAAATGGAAACGTTTGTCACTGCTAAACAACTACTTTCCAAGGGATGTAATATGGCAAGCATTTACCTCAAAGATGCTTGCTATTCAGTGGCCATTCATGAAAGGCACTGGAGATCAAAAAGTTTAACTGGATGGATCAGTTGTGGCAGTTTAAAACATTGCCTAATGGAATAACTTCAGCTCCCAGACTATTCACAAAATTTCTAAAACCAGTCATGGGATTACTCAGAGCACAGAATCATATTGTCATGGCATATTTGGACGACATTTTAGTCATTGGGAGGACTTTCGAATTAGCTGAATTATCTGTGTCAGTTACAAAACTCATTTTTGAAAAGATAGGTTTCATAATCCATCCAGTTAAGTCTAAATTGGTGCCATCTACGATAATTGACTATTTGGGATTCACCATTAACTCAGTACACATGTCAGTGACTCTGCCTCGGGGCAAGCAATTAGAGTTAATTGAAGCCTGCAGGAAACTCATTGTTGATAATCACCCTTCTACAAGACATGTGGCTCGGGTAATTGGAAAATTAGTGGCAGCGTTCCCAGCCGCTCAGTTCGGGCCTTTGCACTACCAAAACTTACAGCGTGCATGGAACAGGCACTTAGGCTTCAGAGAGGTCATTTTGATAGACCCATGCAACTACCAGCTGAGGCTCTGACTGAGTTACAATGGTGGATTGCTAATATTCAGTGATGCTCTAGTACCATTTTAGTCAACACTCCATCAGGTATCCTGCAGACTGATGCCAGTGCACTAGGATGGGGTGCTGCCGATACCGTCTCGAGCTGCGGTGGCAGATGGGATCTGCAGGAAGCATCCATGCTTCAATCACGCGGTATTAACTATTTAGAGTTATTGTGAGCACTCTATGGGTTAAAGGCTTTTTGTACCATGTGCATGTCCGACTTCAGATTGACAACACTACTGCAGTAGCGCACATTAATCACATGGGTGGCAGTAAGTCTGTATCCTGTGATAGGTTGTCCAATCTCCTCTGGCACTGGTGTATTGCGAGAAACATCTGGGTTTCAGCTATCTATTTACCAGGGAGGTAGAACACAGCGGCAGACACCAGATCACAAGAGTTCAATGATAACAAAGAATGGATGTTAAATCACGAAATGTTCAATTATATTGTCCTTCGTTATGGTGTACTGGACATTGATCTGTTTGGTTCCGGGCTTAATCATCAGTTACCAATTTACGTGTCATGGGAGCTAGACCCAGGGGCAGTAGCGGTGGATGCATTCTCGCTACACTGGGGTGGTAAATTTGTGTATGATTTCCCCCCATTCTACCTCATTACTCGATGTGTGGCAAAAATTCAGCAAGATTCCGCCACTGGCATTTTGATAGTGCCAGACTGGCCTACTCAGCATTGGTTCCCTCTGGTTGTAGCCTTAATTACACAGCCTTTTATGGCAGTGCCCAAGAACAGAAATCTGCTGGTACACCCAGTGACAGGGGAAAGCCACCCTCTTCATGACCGTATAAATTTGTTGGTTTGCTGATTCTGAGGAGACTATTCCTGGGGCTCGGGCTTTCAGAGCGTACCATTGATGTCATTTCTGCGGCCTGGAGGAAAAGCACACAGAAACAGTACATCTCTCACATAAGAAAATGGAAGATGTACTGTTCCTGCTCTCACATTTCATATCACACAGCTTCAATTACGGATGTTTTGGAGTTTCTATCGTCACTTTTTCACGATAACAAACTTAGTTACAGTGCCGGAGTGCTTTGTCCAATTATTTACGGCTGGGGTCAGCACACCACAGTAGGGTCCCACCCGTTAATAACCAAATTTATGAAGGGCGTCTTTAACTCCACTCCACCTAGACCTAGGTACACACACATATGGGATGTCAGTGTGGTCCTCATGCTGCTCCGTCAGTGGGAACCAGTTTCATCTCTGTCCCTACACCACCTTACATTGAAAGTAGTCATGCTCATGGCCGTGGCCTCAGCACAACGGGTCCAGACGCTACAAAAACTCAGACTGGACAGTATGGGTTCTTCCTGCAATAACATCACCTTTTTCGTTCGGGATCTTGTCAAGCAGAGCAGGCCAGGGGTACAGGGGCTCAAATTGAGTTTTATGGCATACCCCTCAGATCCACGAGTGTGTGTAGTATCATCCATAACCCAATACATAAAGGTCACCAAGAGCTTGAGAGGCTCGAATCTCTCCTTCTTTGTCAGCTACACCAAACCTCACAAACAAGTTATGGTGCAGACCATCTCTAGATGGATCAAACAGGTTCTGGCGTATGCAGGTGTGGACACTGACATTTTTAAACCTCATTCCACCAGGGCTGCATCGACATCAGCAGCAAGGGACATGGACGTACCTCTTGACCAAATTCTGGCGGCTGCGGGATGGTCGAATGAGAGGACGTACCAGAGGTTTTATATTAATCCTATCACCAGATCTGGGATTTTTGCTGATTCTGTTTTAAGTTATGTTTCACAGTTTCCCCCTGGGTGAGAGGGGTCACTGTTTATTTTCTTTCTTGTTATTAAAGCATTAGTATTGTTAGACATATCATGTTTTGAATGCATTAATTTTCTCACTCGTCCTGGTCAATTGATGCAGCTGTGACGCGTGGACTCGTTCCTCAGTATGAAATCACAGACCTTCAAAGTCTTCACGTAGTCACTCACGTGACTCCGAAGTAAAATAGTAAGATTAAACGAGAACTTACCAGTTTGAAGTTTGATTGTTATTTTATGAGGAGTTACGATGAGGGATTACGTGCCCTCCGCTCACTACCCTCGTAACATAACGATCATCTGGTAGTTCTAGTCATCTGTAATCTTACTATGTTAGTTTCAACAACGCTTTCTGTGCCTTCACATCGCTGCTTTGAAGATTGATGCGCATGCGTGGGGACGGCCTTCTTCACGTAATCCCTCATCGTAACTCCTCATAAAATAATGATCTAACTTCAAACTGGTAAGTTCTCATTTAATCTTACTATTCTTGATTAGTAAGAGTGTCAGGGATTATGGAGAGAAGGCAAGAGAAAGGGGTTGGGAGGGAAAGATAGATCAGCCATGATTGAATGGCAGAGTAGACTTGCTGGGCCTAATTCTGTTTCTAGAACTTATGAACAATAAACTGAGAATGTTTTGATGGACTGAGTGCCATGGCCATTTTATGCATCTATTTCATCGCAGTGACTTACCCAAGCCATTCCTGTCTAGATTTAGGCTGCGTACTGGGACAGGCCACACCTTTGACTGTCCTTGGTTATCCTTGTAGTGGAGAAAGAGCTCATAAAGCACTGGCTCTGGGAATCGCTGGAGAAGGTCAGAGACTCGTATTGTGCACTGAAATAAAACAATGAGCAATCACACGATGAAAAAGGTTTCCCAAACCTGGCTCCAATTGTTCAAAAAAGTGTCTCAGCAATTAGATGCAGTCGGCCCTGTGTACAGTCGGCTTCAAAACCTTTTAAATGAAAGAAAAACATCTACAATGGTTTCTTAAAGCAAAAACTTCCCAATCTTGTGATTTTTGTTTTGGAGTCACCTGACTTGACATTAGTGCCCAAAAAAGGGTGTCATCTGTTTTCAAGTCATGTACGGGCAGCAGGCATGACTTTAAATATAAAACAACGAGGGAGGATATTATATTTTAGATTTTAGAGTCTCTTGCCCAGAGTAGGTGAATCGAGGACCACAGGACAAAGGTTTAAGTTGAGGGGAAAAGACTTATTAGGAATCTATTTATTAGGAATTTATTAGGAAAATAAACTTATTAGGAATTTATTAGGAAACTTTTTCACACAAAGGGTGGTGGGTGTATGGAGCAAGCTGCCAGTGGAGGTAGTTGTGTCTGAGACTATCCCAACATTTAAAAATCAGTTAGACATGTACATGGATAGGACAGGTTTGGAAGAATATGGATCAAATGCAGGCAGATGGGACTAGTGTAGCTGGGACATGTTGGCCGTTGTGGGCAAGTTGGGCCGAGGGTCCTGTTTCCACACCGTATCACTCTATGACTCTTTATGACTCTATATCTTCATTCATTTCTTAAGACTCAAGATAAACAAACATAGTCCAAGTCGTGCTGCAACCTGTTCTCGACAACACTCACCGACTGGGCATAGAATGAGCCAAATTTGTACGCCGCATCGAGCAATGTTTGCGTGTCGGGACAGAGCTGGTGGAAAACATAAACATGTGTTAAGACAGAGCAAACCATTTCAAGTGTGATCGTAAGACATAGGAGGAGAATTCATCCATTTGACCCATCGAGTTTGCTCCACCATTAGATCACGACTGATTTATTTTTCCCCTGATTTTTTTCTCAGACCCGCTCTCAGCCCCAGTGCATTTGACAGCACTGGGCCAGTACTCGCTGCAGTTTAGAAGGATGAGGGGTGCCTCATTAAAACTTACCAAATAGTGCAAGGCCTGTATAGATAGAGTGGATGCAAAGAGAATGTTTCCACTAGTAGGAGAGTGTCGGGTAAGAGGGCAGTCTCAGAATAAAAGGATGTACCTTTAGAAAGCAGATGAGGAGGAATTTCTTCAGCCAGAGGCGATGATTCTGTGGAATTCATTGCCACAGACGGCCAAGTCATTGGCTATTTTTAAGGTGGAGATTGACAGATTCTTGATTAGTAAGAGTGTCAAGGATTATGGGGAGAAGGCAGGAGAATGGGGTTGAGAGGGAGAGATAGATCGGCCATGAGTGAATGGCAGAGTAGACTCGATGGGCCTAACGGTCTACTTCCGCTCCCATGACAAATGAACTTATTAATTCCTGCCCGTCACTGTAAAATTTGACACCGGTGAGGGATGTAGCCACTTCGTCCAGCCAGAACGGACCCAGTGATCCATGGCAATGGCCCAACATTGTGCCTGTCATTTTGGAGAAACCATCAACATTTGCTGTCATGACTTTGTGATGTGTCAACACCACATGGAATATGAGCACACACAGTGAAGTCCATCAGGTAGTGATTTGCTGCTGTTTAATGTGGGATTGGATGTTTATTTTTGTGGCTGAGCTGGCATCTGGAGCTGACAGTTGCATCTAGGGCAGCACAGTGGCACAGCTGCTAGAGCTGCTGACTCACAGCACCAGAGAACCAGGTTCGATCCTGATGTTGGGAGCTGTCTGTATGGAGTTTGCACTTTCTTTCTGTGACCGCATGGGTTTCCTCCAGGTGTCCCGGTTTCCTCCCACATGCCAAAGACGTGCAGGTCTGTAGGTTAATTGGTCTGGAAAATTGCCCCCAGTGCGTAGGGGGTGGATGCAAAAGTGGGATAACTGAATTAGTGTGAATGTGGGATCAACAGTTGGTGAGGACTGGGTGGGCCTAAGAACCTGTTTCCATACCATATCTCTCTAAATCTAAAAAAACATTGTTGAAATAATTGGTACTCCTAACCTATTCAAGACTTAAAGCAGAACCAGTCCATTCTGCCCACTGAATTTGTACTGACCATCAAACACCCATTCATACTAATCCTACATGAATTATCTTTCCATAAATTCACTTTGCACTACTGGGCAACTGTTCCAATGTTAGCAGAGGCAGTTGACACTGAATGAGTGAACTGTATTGGCTTTGTCATCCGTGTTGAAAATCACTTAAAATATTATGCATGTTAAAATATAAAGGCCAATTAATGGAAGTGCAAGAGACTTTGTTAATGTTTTTTTAAACCATGATTGACATTGATAGACTTTTCTTGACATGATAAAAACTTTTTGTTTTAAAAATGATGTGAATTCTCTGTGAAAATAACAAATTGTAAAAATTAAAGATTTTAAGATATTATCTTTTTTTTAATTATGTTTATGACTCCTCCGATTTAATCGTGAGCATTTTCCAATATGAGTACCCGCATCCTCTCAGGATCATTAAAGGCTGACCTTCATGATGATGTTCCATGAAGTAAGATAATAAAATCTAAATGCCGCCACCGGAATGCTGAGTTTGATAACTGATCTATTCCAGTTTTAAAAGCATCTTACCGCTTCATGAAGAAGCAACACAAAAGATGATACTGTGCAACTTCTCACCTGTAAAGTACCTCCTCTGACATCTTCCCAACCCAGAAAATTCCCACGAGCGTCATATTTCACAATTTTTAAGATGATCTATTGGCGAGCAAAGAGAATACAATTGGAGCAGACCACACAACAAAACAGATACATCAGTTCAGCAATGACCCCTCCAGTTTTACTTTACTTTAATGATGCAGCTCGGAAACAGGCCCCTCGGCCCACCGGGTCTGCGCCGACCATCAATCACCCCATACACTAGCACGATCCCACACACCGGGGACAATTTACAATTTACAGAAGACAATTAACCTACCAACCTGTACGTCTTTGGAGTGTGGGAGGAAACCGGATCACTCAGAAAAAACGGACGTGGTCACAGGGAGAACGTACAAACTCGTTGGACAGCACCCGTGGTCAGGATCAAACCCGGGTCTCTACTGCTGTAAGGCAGCAACTCTACCACTGCTCCACTGTGCCGCCTCATGGACTAGAAAGACAAGTTGCACTGATAAAGGATAAATCCTCTGGTCCAGATGAGATTTATCGTGGGGTGCTAACAAACAGAAGGGGAAAAAGCATGGAGCACGTGATCATTAAAGGCTCTGGAGATTCAAGGGCGTGCCTGAGTTCTGGAAAACTGCAAACATTACATTCTTCTTCAAAAATAGGAAAATGGATCAGGGATGAACCCTGTAACTACAAATGAGGCTGTTTAACCTTGGTGGCAAAGGAATTCTAAATACAGTAATCAGAAGCAGAATTTGTGGCAGTTTGGTTGAGGGGATGGGCATTTGCAGAGATTTGGTGGGGGGGAGTGCCAATGAATAGATTGATCTACCACCGGTCAGCATTGACCCTATGATCAAAATAAACTCCTTCATTAGAACTGATCCAATCATGAGCCGAAACATCACCTATCCATATGTCTCCTGAGGTGTTCCCTGACCCGCTGAGTTACTCCAGCACTTTGTGTCATGTTCATAAGTTCTAGCAGCAGAATTAGGCCATATTCGGCCCATCAAGTCTACTCAACCATTCAAACATGATCTGATCTATTTTCCCTCTCAACTCCATTCCCCTACCTTCTCCCCATAACCCCTGACTACCTCACAAATTAATTTTTAATCGTTTTAACCATATAACCATATAACAATTACAGCACGGAAACAGGCCTTCTCGGCCCTTCCAGTCCGTGCCGACCATTTATTTTCCCCTAGTCCCATCTACCTGCACTCAGACCATACCCCTCCATTCCCTTCCCGTCCATATACCTATCCACTTTACTTTTAAATGTTACAATCGATCCTGCCTCCACCACTTCTGCTGGAAGATCATTCCACACAGCCACCACTCTCTGAGTAAAGAAGTTCCCCCTCATGTTACCCCTAAACTTCTGTCCTTTAATGCTCATGTCATGCCCTCTTGTTTGAATCTTCCCTACCCTCAATGGGAAAAGCTTATCCACGTCAACTCTGTCTATCCCTTTCATCATTTTAAAGACCTCAATCAAGTCCCCCCTTAACCTTCTGCGCTCCAAAGAATAAAGACCCAACTTGTTCAACCTTTCTCTGTAACTTAGTTGCCGGAACCCAGGCAACATTCTAGTAAATCTCCTCTGCACTCTCTCTATTTTGTTGACATCCTTCCTATAATTAGGCGACCAAAATTGTACACCATACTCCAGAATTGGTCTTACCAATGCCTTGTACAATTTTAACATTACTTCCCTACTCCTATATTCAATGCTCCGATTTATAAAGGCCAGCACACAAAAAGCTTTCTTTACCACCCTATCTACATGCGATTCCACCTTCAGGGAACTATGCACAGTTATTCCTAGATCCCTCTGTTCCACAGCATTCCTCAATTCCCTACCATTTACCATGTACGTCCTATTTTGATTTGTCCTGCCAAGATGTAGCACCTCACACTTATCAGCATTAAACTCCATCTGCCATCTTTCAGCCCACTCTTCCAAATGGCCCAAATCTCTCTGTAGACTTTGAAAATCTACTTCATTATCCACAGCACCACCTATCTTGGTATCATCTGCATACTTACTTATCCAATTTTCCACCCCATCATCTAGATCATTGATGTACATGACAAACAACAGTGGACCCAACACAGATCCCTGAGGCACCCCACTGGTCACCAGCTTCCAACCTGACAAACAGCCATCCACCATTACTCTCTGGCATCTCCCATTCAGCCACTGTTGAATCCATCTTGTTACTCCGCCATTTACATCCAAAGATTGAACCTTCTTAACCAACCTTCCATGAGGAACCTTGTCAAAGGCCATACTGAAATCCATATAGACAACATCCACTGCTTTACCCTCATCAATTTCCCTAGTAACCTCTTCAAAAAATTCAAGGTTTGTCAAACATGACCTTCCAGGCACAAATCCATGTTGACTGTTCTTGATCAGACAGTAAACAGATTAGTTTTACTAATTACTAATTTTTAATCCTTTTGTGCAAACCAGCATCCACAGTTCCTTGTTTCTGGAATAAACTTCTTTCCTGCCATAATAATTTGAGTTGTGAGAGACTTCACGAACAGTTGAGAGTGATGATAAGTTAGCACCGCCCATGAGACTTAAGGCAGTGGGAGCCTTGTAAAGGTTATCAAACCTTGTGGTTAATTTACCCTCTTGAACATCTGCTTTACCAGAATTAACTTTATGGCCCATTTTTTGTTTACCTAATAGGATATGTGTGTGTGGGTAGATAACAGCTGTTAATTCAGAGTACATGTCAGTGTGTCCTTCTAACTTTGATTTGTACTCAGAGATTAATGCTTGGGATGGGATGTTGTTTATTAATGTGGCATTGGAAAAGCATTTGTAATTAACCCAAAAGCTTTTCTGAAATTGGTAAAAAGGGATCAGAAGTCACGTGCTTTTTACTTACTTCCACACCCAACTCCGGATAGCATCAAGATCGCCTCCCTAATCACCCCCTCCCCTCTCTATCTGCCATCCCTTTCCCCAAAGCCACTATCCCAACCGTGAACTATTTGAAAACTGCTTTCAAAGGTCTATCGGTCTCTTGAGACCCCCTGAGCTAATGCAGTTAAACGCAGTAGGAAGATTTATCGTACAATATGGTCGGCCTGTTCTCGGTTATCTTTATCCTGTATCTGTACACTGTAGATGGCTTGATTGTAATCATGTACAGTCTTTTCTTTGACTGGGCAGCAGGCAATAAAAGGCTTTTCATTGTACCCGAGTACACATGACAATAATAAACCAAACTAAAGTAAATTGATAGGAAGGAACTACAGATGCTGGTTTAAATTAAATTAAGTACATTCGACCTGTTTGCACGTTGTATCTCTGAACTAAACCTGCTGAATGTTTTAAGCATTTGGGATTTTCTATTTCAGCCTTCAGCCATGAAACACGAATATTCAGATTCCTGCAAAGAGAAAGTGTTAGGCTGCAAACCCTTTGTCAGAGTTCCATAACAAGTTTAATTGACAAGTAATTTCCAACTACATTAAAAGTCACAGCAGGTTGGGAGCGAGATTCCATTTTCACACGGCTAATGGTGGCGAGGCAGAAATTATAAAGCAGAGTAAGATGATTTACAGTTCATCACCCTGCCTCAATTTGCATAATTACCACTTATTGTCTATTTAATTGTTTGTTTAAATATATTTACTGAACTTTTTCTTGTCGTTTATTATGGGTTTTACAGAGTGCTATGTTTATATATCTGTTGTGCTGCTGATGTACCTTACCTACAAAGTACACTGACTAGCAATGTTACAAAATTTTGAGATTTTAAAAATCAAGTCTGCAATTTATCCCATCAGATAAAGCATAAAAAGAAGTTTAATTTGACACCTAATTCACTTTCATATCTTCAGTATTAAGAAAGTTATGGCCATTTTCATACTCGGAAATTAGCATCTTGTTCCCCGTTGCCTTTCAATTGACTTAACTCAAAAGCTGTGACCTAGAACCGTTAAAAGCCCATAACTTTCTTAAAAATTAAGAGAACTCAATGAAATTTTCAGTTATTATAGATTGAAGCATTCTGAAACAAATATGAAACAATCTTACTTGGATGACCTGAAATTAAAGCATATAATTAGTTAGTTATCTAATTGTAGCTAATTACAAAATTCAATAAGTAGATCTAAACATCTATCCATTTCTTAAGAAAAGATAAACTTTTAAAAAATTGCCTAAGTGTCCAAATAACATTCACACAATAATCCACAATATAACATAATTTTTTAATCTAATTTTCATGAATTTCTGGGCCCAATGGAAGGAATTTAGTGTTTACTGCCTGTAAATTAATGGCCATTTAAATCAACTAGCGAGTGGGTTTTAGTGGAATGCGGTGGATTGGAACGTTGCGGTTTGCAGTGAAGTCGGGAAGAAAAATACTGTTGGTTCATACATTTTTTTTGGACCCCATTTCGCAACATGAAAATATTATTAAAGCCTCCATAAAAACCAACTTTTAATATAAAAATAAACTGTGTACCTTTTTTTCTCCTCTACACAAAATCCTTCCTGTTGTCGGCGCTCACGGCTTTTGAAGGTGATTTTTAAATTACTCTAGATAATAAATAATCTAGCGTAATTTAAAAATACCTTCATTAATGAAATGTCGGAGCGATTTTTCTTCCGCAACGAAATCGCCCGACATGGATCGATTTGCTCAGTCTGTAGAAAAACGGCACTTTAAGCCCGCCCCCCTCTGAAAGGCGCCAAAGTCATGCAAAGTCAAGGTAAGTGTTGTGACATACCTACACTGACCAGTGAGCACCTCGTAACCGCAGCTACGAAAATGTACTCTATCTAACTGGCTGGAACAATAGTGATGGCACAGCTGTGCAGAGGGTAGAGCTGCTGCCTCACAGTGCAAGAGACCTGGGTCCGATCCTGACCTCGGCTGCCGTCTGTGTGACGTTTGCACGCTCTCCCTGTGACCGCATGGGTTCCCTCCGTGCGCTCCGGTTTCCTCACACATTCTGAAGACGTGCGGGTCTGTTAGTCAATTGGCCTTTGTAAAATTGCCCCTTGTGTACAGTAAGAGGATGCGAATGTGGGATAACATTGAACTGGTGTGAACGGGTGAACGATGGCCAGCGCAGTCTCGGTGGGCCGGAGAGCCTGTTTCTGTGCTGTATTTCTGAACTCTGACCTAGATGGCTCATTTCATAATCCCCCTACCAGCTAGTGTAAGCCATGAATCAAAACATGCTGAACGATAAGTGCATACGCACCTGTGAATCCTTCTGGAAAGAAAGCCCTTTGGGGGCTGTTTGCCCCAGAGATGCTGCGATATTCGTGTCCACATAGAAGAGTTTCGGGAGGTAGTTAGTCCTTTATTTCAGCAAAATAAGGAAAGACAAAAAGCACATGTTAAACAATTGAAGACAAGATAAGCAGCCATTAAAAGAAAGATGGGCATCAGTTTTGAACATAAGAAATAATAGCTGCCAAAGTTATATTACAACCGACATAACAAATAATAGGATCGCTCCATAATCAAGAAAGTTGTGCAAAAATACTTTAAATAGTTTCTAGGTACCTGGAAGGCAGTTTCCTTGTTTTCACACTCCCAGTGAGGGAGCTTGAAAGCACAAAACCAGAATTAGCAATTTGTGCCTTTCGGTGATCTCAAGAGATCTGTTGGCATTTCACTACCTATTAGATACTGTTGAAGTGTTGACACAAGAGACTGCAGATGCTGGAACGTTGAGCAAAACACAAAGTGCTGGAGGAACTCAGAAGCTCAGGCAGCATCTGTGGAGGGAATGGGCAGACGGCGTTTTGGGTTGAGACTGTTGGAGTTGAGGGGAGAAAGCTGGTAAACAGAGGTAGGAGTGGGGCAAAGCCGAGCAAGTGATAGGTGGATACAGGAGAGGAAGGGGTGATTGGCTGATGGGTGGAGACAGTGACAAAGGCTAGAGATGAAATGGAGACAAAAGGATGTCAGATAAGGAAGGGAGAGAAGGAGTGGAGGGAGGGATTAGGGTGGAAGGGGACAGAAGAGAGGAGAAAGAGGAGGAAATGGGGGACTTAGAGAAGGGAGGGATGGGAGATGTGTTGAAGGAGGGAAAAGAAAAAGGGCGACAGAGCTGGTGGGAGAAATGTGGGAGGGAGTGGAATGAAAGGGGAAGTTTAGTTTAGAGATACTGCATGGGAACTGGCTCTTTGGCCCACCGAGTCCAAGTCGATCACTGATCACCTGTTCAGACTAGTTCTATGTTATCCCAGATTCTCATCCACTCCCATACACACAGTGATTACTAGTTCTATCCTACACACTAGGGACAATTTACAGAATCCAATTAACCCACAAACCCGCGTGACTTTGGAATTTGGGAGGAATCCGGAGCACCCAGAGAAAACCCACTGTCAGGCTGACTGCTGTCACAGGGAGAAGGTGCAATCTCCACATGGATAGCAGGTGAGGTCAGGATCCAACTCGGGTCTCTGGTGCTGTGAGACAGCAGCTCTACCAGTTGCACTACTATACCCCCAAACAGCTTGAACCTGGGGCATTTAATGTCAATGATCACAATCGCTTTATCAGAGCCTTGAATTTGTCTGTATGCACGGCATGAGGAGAGTAATTCCTTTAGTCAGAGGATGGTGTATCTGTGGAATTCATTGCCACAGACGGCGGTGGAGGCCGTCATCAATTTCAAAGCAGAGACTGATACGATTAGCAAGGATGTCAAAAGTTATGGGGAGAAGGCAGGAGAATGGGATTGAGAGGGAAATATACATCAGCCATGATTGAATGGCAAAGTGGACTTGATGGGTTAAATGGCCTAATTCTGCTCGGCTGTCACATGTTCTTGTTGAGAATTACTGCCTGGCTAGACATTGTCAGCGAGATTGCTTGTACTGCAGTCAGTCATCATTCAAAGCCACAATGCGGGCACATTTAGTCTTCCTGTGTACTCAGCAAAGGTGCAACAGCCCTCTCAGTGACCCAGCCACCTCCTACGCACCAGATCATACAGACAAGGGTGTGCTCAGCATTGATGCCCAAGATAAGGATGAGTCAGCCTGAGAGAGCCAATCTTATCTTGTGCAAGGTGGTTCCTTGCCCCAATCATTATCTTATGATTCATCCCAGCTCTCAGCTGCTGTCATGCCACTCTGTGAAATGAAATGAAGCCTGACATCGTAATCCTGAATTTCACTCCCTCTTCTCCCCTCTCCCTTCACCCAAGAGATATAGAAGTGTGAAAACGCACACCTTCAGGGACAGTTTTGTTCCCAGCTGTTATCAGGCTACTGAACCATCGCATCAACAACTAGAGAGTGGTCCTGACCTACCATCTACCTCATTGGAGACCCTCAGGTTAACATTAATTGGACTTTACTGGACTTTATCTTGGAGTAACCGTTATTCCTTTTATACCTGTACACTGTGAACGACTCGATTGTAATCATGTTTGGTCGTTCCGCTGACTGGACAGCACGCAACAAAAAAGCTTTTCACTGTACCTCAGTATATGTGACAATAAACTAAGCTAAACGAACAGCATGCCTTGTCAAGAGTTACTTTGCAAATGTTAGCTGCCACATGCAGCATGCAGTTACTAATGGAAGAAAACTCTAACCTGGCAGGTTTAAACAGGTTCCACGGTGGCACTGATATCTGGTTTGTCAATAGCTACTGTAACCAGTAATTAGTCATTGGAAAACCCATTCCCCCCACACCCTGAGTCTGCATATTTGTACTGGCAGCAAATATTCTACCTGGTAGTTTTCCTACACTTGCTCTAGGTTTTCCATACAAGCTACCTTTGCTAATCTTACAGGTATTGGGCAACTGTGTATACGCCAACAATAATTTATTAGCTACCATTTAAACAACCTATTCCTGGCTGGATCGATGGAGAAGTAGCACTGGAGAATATCTGTACTTCCTTTTCCCCCCTCACCCATCAGGCAAGAAGTGTGAAAACGCACACCTCCAGATTCAGGGACAGTTTCTTCCCAGATTATCAGGCAACTGGACCATCCTATCAGCAACTAGGGAGCGGTGCAGACCTACCATCTACCTCATTGGAGCACCCCCCCGCCCCCCCCCCCCAGACTATAATTAATCAGACTTTTCTTGCACTAAACGTTATTCACTTTATCGTGCATCTGTACATTGTGGACAGCTTGATTGATTGTAATCATGTCTAGTCTTTCCGCTGACTGGATAGCACGCAACAACAAAGCTCTTCACTGTACCTCGATGCACTTGACAATAAACTAAACTAAATTAAAACTAAATAATTCCAGTCGCCTTGCCTTTTACACTGCATCTCAAAGAGCACTTTGAGAGCACAACAGGCCAGAGTCAGGCCTCCATCTGTAAAATTATATTGTTCACAAGACTCCAACTGGCTGATTAAGTGTCAGAAAGTGTTACATCATAATCGTAAACAACGAAGAACAAAGACGCTGGAACAAAAAGGCCAGTCAGAGGAACCGGGAGTCTTACATTCGGTGCCCTCAAGCTCGGCTGCGGGAGGCGCCTCTGGAGCACAAAAGGTTGAAGGTGTCCGGGTGAGGAGAGGGATCCCAGTTCGCCAGCGATCCAGAGTGGAGGCAACGGCTGCAAGGGGCCCTCCTGGTGCCAAAGCCTGGCGACTCTTGCACATGAACTGAGTGGGCTGTTTCTGTACATTCTGTGCTTAATGGGGATTGTACTTATGTATGGCATTAATCTGACTGAACTGTATGCAAAAAAGATATTTCACTGTACCTTGGTACATGTGTAATAAAGAACCATTGCACCATTGTATTAGCAGGACTAGGCCCTTTGCAGACACATCATGTACTGATCAACCTTCCTGTCATCAATATTTACTTAACAAAATTGAATTGGCAGAAAGGGAATAGACATCCTTGGGCTAAGCATATGTAATTCAACAGTTTATCTGAGGAACGGAAGGAGCCAGAAAAGGGCTGGATCCAAGTCAAAATCCTGTCACTGCAGTATAAATACAGATTTGCATTTAAATGGCACCTTTCATGTACTTTTGACGTTGTCTTTATGTGTTGTACAGTTAATGAAGTACATTTGAAGTCACAACTTAGCACAGAAGGCTCCCAAAATACAGCATGGAAACAAACCCAGCTCCCACAAACTTGCCACGCCGACCAAGATGTCCCAACGTCACACCTGCCTGTAATTGGCCCATTTCCCTCTAAACCAGTCCTATCAATGCACCTGTCCAAATGTCTTTTAAATGCTGTTATACAGTAGAACCTGCCTCAACGACCTCCTCTGGCAGCTTGTTCCATATACCCACCGCCCTCTGTGTGATATTACTAAACGTTTGTGTTCATTCATAGATGCGACCACCATAGATGCCATTCATTAATGGCATTTATGGCCAAACCAAAGGGTGTTGTGGGTAACTCAAGGACTAGTTAGGAGTCACATTTTGCCAGACAAGGTAACTAGGGCAGACTTTCGGCCCAAGTTATATTTTATTTCCCACTTGCAACTGGAGACTTGGAGGCCTGAGCTCTAGGGAGAGTTTGGGTAAGCCAGGACTTTGTTCCTTGCATCTCAAGTGAATTTAATAGGTGTAGATCATGATGGGAATAGATTGGGTAGATTACCCAGAGTAGAGAAATCAAGAAGCAGAGGACATAGGTTCAAGGTGAGAGAGGATAGAGAGTGGTGGGTATATGGAATGAGCTGCCAGAGGAGGTAGTTGATGCAGGTACTATAACAACATTTAAAATACATTTGGACAGGTACATGGAAAGGATAGGTTTGGACCAAACACGGGCAGGTGGGACTAGTGTAGATCATCTAGGGCATCTTGGTTGGCATGGTCAAGTTTGGCGGAAGGGTTTGTTTCCATGCTTCTCCAATCATCTACACCCCAGCAATATTAGGCAATCCTGCTCCATTTCTCCTAAGATATTAAGATATAATAAGATATTAGACTCACATGGCAGGCACGTTTCGGTACAGAATGAGGGCTTCACCGCTGACCAAACCATTTACATCAAGCAGCACCAAGTTAGTGAGAAGCTGGCATGCTGTCTGATTACTGTACTGCGTGTTCTGAAAACAAAAGCGAGATCTTACAAGGTTGTTTCCACTTACAGTAGAACTTCAAGCTGCAGAGGGCATTTAGCCTTCCTTGGATGCTGAGGGATCAGCTCAGACCAAACCAACACTGAACCCCATGGTGTAAACTTCCTGACACCAGTCCTCGCACGGTAGTTTAATTTTAGTTTAGTTTAGTTTAGTTTATGTTCTGCATGGAAACAGGACCTTCGGCCCACTGAGCCAACAAGCGATCACCCTGTACACTAGCACTACCCTACACACAAGAGACATTTTACAATCTTTACCGAAGCCAATTAACATACAAACCAACGTGTTTTGGAATGTAGGAGAAAACCGGATCACCCAGAGAAAACCCACATGGTCACAGGGAGAACGTACAAACTCCGTACAGACAGCATCTATGGTCAGGATCAAACCCGGGTCTCTGGTGCTGTGACACTGTGTGGTTTTAGACATTTACTCAGCTTCAGTAGTTTATAGCAATGAGACACTGTCGTTTTCAAATGAGTAAAGTAGAAGTTGTGATTTAAATATAACTTCAATACGGAAAACGTATGCGACTCGATACCACAGACTGAATAAATGTTAACCGTTTACAGGAAGTGCCGTGGGTTCAGCTTGAAGGTCACGCAGTCAGCTTGTCTCAGTTCAATGTCCACGGGTGTTGCAGATTATACTGACTGAATTAATGCTCAAACATTCTGGATCAGCAGTTGAAATTATTCATTTAGAAGTAAAAGGTGTTGAATTTATATGGTTTCCCTCATACCTTCCTCAGCCCTGAACAGTGTCTAACCCTATCCATAATTATAATTCAATATGCAATCTTCTAATCTAACCCATGCTTTTCCCAACCTGGGTCAATTAACAATACACCAATTTAGTCAATAGTAAATGTTTGCTCCAGACTGACTTGTCATGGGAACAAGGTGCTCAAACTGGTGGGGAGCCCCATAAGCCTCTGATCCACTGAAAACCTGGGCAGGAGGAATGTATTGCAGAAGCTAAATCATGAAGCAGTTTTGCTGAAAGTCACAGAAAAGATGACCAATGGAGAATAAACTCATGAAAAACTCAGGGCCCAGACTCCTCAGCCATGAGAGGACCTGAAGAATAAAACCAGTGAAATGGATCGCCCGAGGGAGCAGCTCAAATCCAATTAATACCGGATTACACCATCGGTAAACACACCCCGATAGAAACCACTGCTCCGTGAGTTATAACTTACTGCACATGCCAGGTAGCTTGCTTGAAGGTGCATTTCATACCAGATGGAATCTGGCATTGATCCCGAACTGGCCTGAAAGAAAATATCATCGAGATTCAATCTTGCTTCATACATAATGCAGTGTAATTCCACCCATCCCGAACAGCTCCATCTAACACCGCAGAGAATTGTGGACGCAGCCCAGAGATCACACAAACCAACCTCCCTTCCATTGTGTTGGAAGAAACGACAGATGCTGGTTTAGACGTAGACCCAAAACATCGCCTATTCCTTTTTCCCAGAGATGTCGCCTGACCCGCTGAGTTACTCCACCATTTTGTGCCTATTTCCCTTTCATTGACTCAATTTACACCTCACGCTGCCTCGGCAAGGCCACCAGCATGATCGCACCCCGGCCACTCCCTCTTCTCCCCTATCCCATCAGGCAAGAGGTACAGAAGTGTAAAAACGCACACGTCAAGATCCTGCGCAAGTTTCTTCCCAGCTGTTATCAGGCAACTGAACCATCCCACCAACAACTAGAGAACAGTTCTGAATTACTATCTACCTCATCAGAGATCCTCGGATTATCTTTGATCGGACATTACTGGTCATGATCTTGTACTAAACGCTATTCACATTATTCTCTTTATCATGTATTTGTACACGGTGAGTGGCTCGATTGTAATCATGCATTGTCTTTCTGCTGACTCATTAGCATGCAACAAAAGCTTTTCACTGTACCTCAGAACATGTGACAATAAACTAAACTAAAGACCAGACTAAAGACTTGGAGACACTATATGGCATTCACTGAACTGTCGTGCCATATCCAGGAACCTCAGCCAGGAGCGAGCAAGATAGTTTAGTTTAGTTTAGAGATACAGCCTAGGAACAAGCCCTACAGCCCACCAAGTCCGCGCCGACCAACGATCGCCTGTACACTAGTTCTATCCGACACATTAGGGACAATTTACAGAAGCCAATTAACCAACAGACCCGCAAATCTTTCCAATGTGGTAGGAAAACGGAGCATCCGGAAAAAACCCACGCAGTCACAGGGAGAACATGCAAACTCCAGACAGACAGACAGACAGCACCTGCAGTCGGAATCAAACATAGGTCTCTGGCGTTGTCAGGCTGCAACCCTACCGCTGTGGCACTGGGCCATCCTCAAAGATGATGAGGAGTATGGGTGACGCAAACGCAGAATGATTTTTTCCCAGGACAGAGGATTCGAAAAACCAGAGGGCATGGGATTTAGGTAAGAGGAAGGTAGGGGGAGTTTTAAGGGAGGCCTTGGGGAAACCTTTTCACTCGGAGGGTAGTCTATATCAGGAATGAGGTGTCAGAGGAAATTGTGGAAGCTGATATAATTACACCTTTCAAAAGACATTTGAACAGCTACACTGATAGGTAGAGGGCTATGGGATAATTGCAGTCAAATGGGATTAGCACAGAATGCCAACTTGGCCAGCATGGACAATGTGGGCCAAATGGCCTTTTTCCATGCTGCATTGCTCTATGACACTAAAGAGTGGGGGTTATTCAACTACAATAGGGGGGGCATCTCAACCTAGCCCCAATACTATTTCCACCTGATCTCAACACATTCGTATCTGCTCACCTTTTGGTGATCAGACACTGGTGTCAAGGGCAAAATCCAGCACAGGGAAGAGAACAAAGTTTGCGGATCAGACGGCCGTTGTATATTCTACCCAAATTCCTTCAAGGTCCACAGGAACTGCACTGGTTATCCAGCTCTGTTAGTGCCAGTGCTCACCTCTACAACCCACCCAAAGCAGGACAGGATTTAAAAGCTGCTTTGTCCCAAAGAGATAAATAAATACTCACCGGTATTCTTGTGTTTTCAAAGCAAAGTCCTCCTCTCTGAAATGAGAATCACAGAATATTGCACTGTAATAAACTCAGGAGAGATGTTTCCAATCATCCCGCAGTTGCTTGGGACAAAGGCCACTAAATCCAACCAGTTCCTCAATTCAAGCAAATAATTCCAATCAGATTTACCCATCCTTTACCCAAGACCTATCATCCATCCATCACAACTAGCATTGCTAACCTCTCGGCAGTGTACCTCACACTTACTTGTTTCTCTTTGCAAGAAAGTTGAATTTCTAATGTTCTTGCTCTTAATCTTCTTTCTTTTTCCCTCTTAGCCATAGAGTAATACATAGACTAACTTATCTATGTACACTAAGATGCCCATCTAAGCTGGTCCCCTTTACCGACATTAGACCCAGATTGCACATGATCCCTCCTATCTATTTCCCTATTCAAATGTATTTTAAATGTTATTATTGTACCTGCCTCACTTTCTCTGGCACTTCCTTCTATACGCACATCAGTCTCTGCGTGAAGAAGTTGCCCCTCAGGTCCCTTTTAAACATTTCCCCTCTTATCTTAAACCAATGCCCTCCAGTTTTTGATCGACTTTCCCTGGGACAAAGACTGGGTCTCCACCATTCTAGGCAACAAAGACCCAGCCTATATCCCCTCTCCTCAAGCCCGCCAGTCTTGGTAACATCTAAACCTTGTCTGCACTCTTACCAGCTTAATGATATCCTCACTAGACAACCGGAACCACACATATTAACGTCATTTTTGACACTTCCATGACTGGGAAGGATCTGCTTTTATCTATCTTGTTTTGTCCTCTTACAATTAAAAAAATGTTACTATTCATAAGATCATAAAGCCATAGGACACAGGAGCAGAATTAAGCCATTCAGTCCATCAAGTATGCGCTACCATTCAATCATGGCTGATCTATTTTTCCCTCTCAACCCCATTCTCCATCCTTCTCCCCGTAATCTTCGATGCCCCTACTGATCTTCTTCTTCTCCTTCTCCTTCTTCTTCTTCTTCTTCTTCTTCTTCTTCTTCTTCTTCTTCTTCTTTCGTGTGGCGTGCACAGTCTAAAGTTGTAGGACAACTTGTTCTATTTGATCTTCTGTTTGTGCACGTTGAGTTGATTGCATTAGTCGAAACAGGGCGGACCACATGAAGGTTGCAACCTTCCACCCCCCCCCCCCCCACTGATCAAGAACTTATCAATCTCCACTTTAAAAAACACACAATGACTTGGCCTCCTCAGCCGTCTGGGGCAACAATGTCTGCAGATTCATCACCCAGTTTAATGGAAATAAATCAATGTTGACAGTAAAAATAGAAACTTGTGGATACACTCAGATGGTCAGCCTGCATCTGTGGTGAGCGAAACAGTTCACATTTCAGGTCAAAGGCTCTATCAAATTTGTGCTCAGTTTTGGTCAGCCTGTGATACAGAAGATGCCATTAAGCTGGAATGGGTGTAGTGAAGATTTACAAGGATGTTGCCAGGAGTCGCGGGCCTGAGCTATAGGGTGAGGTTGAGCAGGCTAAGGCTTTATTCCATGGAGCGGAGGAGGATGAGGGGTGATGTTATACAGGTGTATAACATCAGTAGAGGTAAAGATAGAGTAAATGCACAGAATATTTTACCCAGAGTAGGGGACATAGGTTTAAGGTGAAAGGGGAAAGATTTGATAGGAAACTGAGGGGCAACTTTTTTACACAAAGGTATATGTAACGAGCTGCCAGAAACAGGTACTATCACAACATTTTAGAAATGCTTGAGACAGGTACATAGTTAGTACAAGTTTAGAGGGATATGGGCCAAATGCAGGCAAATGTGATTAGTGTAGAAGGAGCATGTTGGTTGCTGTGCTCAAATTGGGCTGAATGACCTGTTTCCACACTGTATCTATCACTCCATAACAAAGGGTCTTTGACCTGAATCGTAAACTCTATCTCTTTCCACAGATGCTGCCTGACCCGCTGAGTGTTTCTGTTGTTTCAGATTTCCAGCGTCTGCAGATATTTTTTCATTTGATTATCGATTTGAAACTCCTTGTAATTCCTGACAGGTTTCAAGCATTCAGCAATGTTTGCCATAACTCAAACACGAACGCGAACTCTACTCAGACTGCTCTAGTGCTCCCCTAACCAATAGGTTGCTCACCAAGTTGTTAGATGGACACGTACAACTGTTGGTGGTCCAAATGAAAGTTTCATGGCAGGGGACACACCTGCAGAGAGAGAGAGAAAACGCACTGATGACCAGGATTGATCCAAGCTTTACTAGTAAACAACATAGAGACAATAGACTGCAGATGTTGGTTTACCAAAAGAGAAGGCAAAACGTGCTGGGGTAACTCAGTGGGTCAGGCAGCGTCTCAGTGAAGAGTTAAGGGCCTGTCCCACTTACGTGTCCACAAGTAGACAATAGTGGGAGGCAGGGTGGTGTAGCTGTAAAGTTGCTCCCTTACAGCACCAGAGACCCCGGTTCTATCCTGACCACGGGTGCTGTCTGTGTGGGATTTGTACATTCCGTCTGTGACCGCATGGGCTTCCTCCACGTGCTCCAGTTTCCACCCACATCCCAAAGACGTACAGGTTTGTAGGTTAATTGGCTTCAGTAAATTGTCCCTAGAGTGTAGGATAGAACTATTGCATGGGTGACCGTTCTTCGGCACGGACTTGGTGGGCCAAAGGATGCAGCTAATTCCACGCTGTATCTCTAAAACTAAAACCATACAGATAATACACACAAGAGCCATGAAATGGGCCTAAAACTGCATGGTCGGACAGTGAACACCAAGCTCATGTTTGATGACCCAAATGGCGTCCTTCTGCACTGGACTGGTTCCAAGGACCCAGACCAGTTTAACTGTGAACAACCTTATTATTCATGCACAGAGCAGGACTTACATGTTCCCCAAGGCGTTGGGTACAGTCTGGTTGGTACATGCTTGACAGCTCGCTGTCCTCAAAGCCAAATTCTCCACTGTAAAGATAGAAGATTGTGATTTCTCTCTGAGAATAAATTACATTTTGTCTAAAGTCCTTTAGATCGCACGATACTGAGGGTAATGTGGAGAAAATAAAAGCCATGCGGCAGTTATTGCTTCCACTAGTGGGAGAGTCTAGGACCAGAGAGCATAGTCTCAGAATAATAATACGTACTTTTCGAATGGGGACGAAGGGGAATTTCTTCAGCCAGAGGGTGGTGTAACTGTGGAATGCATTAACACAGATGGCTGTGGAAGCCAAGTCAATGGGTGTTTTTTAATAGGAATGATAGGTTTTTGAACAGTACAGTGTCAAAGGTTACAGGGAGAAGGCAGGAGAATGGGGTTGAGAGTTGAAATTAGATCAGCCACGATCGAATGGCCGAGCAGACGCGAAGGGCCGAAAGTGTCTTTTTTTTGTGAACCTGCATCTGGTTCCTTCTTTTACAAACCTGCGAGGAAGTCCTACCTTGAACAAGCGAGCCTCCACATTGCTTGCAGTTTGGACATGTCAAACAGAGCCTCCCATCCACCGACACAACTTGATTCTGTACAGCCAGCAAAATTAACATTGTTAGCACTTTGCATTTCAGGCAATAGAAACTAACAGCACTGGAGGAATGATGATCATGAGTTCAATAGCAATGCCAAGACAAAGGACAACAGGTCTTGAAGGCCAAGATAAGTCTACGTTGACTGGATAACATGCAACAAAAGACTTTTCACTGTACCTCGATACATGTGACAATAATAAACGAGACTAAACTACATTATTAAGAACTTTGAAATGTCAGTCTACAATCTCTGGCCAATAACCTCAGGCTTACACTACACAGGCACAATCATACCAAGTATAAGCGTGTAAGCAGAGTAATTTACACAAGGGGCGTGACTCTTGTGTACTGCCTCAGTGTAAACTACTATTCTTACACCAATAAACTTGGGTATGACTGTGCTTTTGTAGAGTAAGATTTTAATGAATTGTATGCAAAAAAAAATTCCATTGTACCCAGGTACAGGAGAAAATAAAGTACCATTGAACCAATGATAGGAATTTTCTGCTCAAGGTGGCCTGGAACGTATTACCTGGGGTGGTGGTGGTGGCAGATACAATGGTGTTGTTTAAGAGGGGTTTGGATAGGCACATGGAAGTGAAGGGAATAGAGGGATATGGATCATGTACAGGCAGATGAGATCAGTTGGTCTTGGCATCATGTTCAGCACAAACATTGTGGGCCAAATGGTGCATTCTGTGCCGTTCTGTTCTGTGTTCTCGGCAAGTATTCCTGGATTACTGGTGTTGGCCTGGGGTTAGGACGCCATATGACAGCTTGGTGGCTACGGCCGAGTGCTTGTGTGGCCATTTAATCTGGAGTGTTGGAATGAGTATTATTTTAAGTATTGTTGCATTTCACTTTGCCACCAAAAACAAAGAATCAGGCGTTTCCAGCCCAGAATGGGATACCATGGCGCAGCTGGTAGAACTTCTACCTCACAGCGCCATGAACCTGGGTTTGATCCAGACCTCGGGTGCTGTCTGTGTGGAGTTTGCATGTTCTTTCTGTGACTGCATATTTTTTACACCGGGCGCTCCGGTTTCCTCCCACATCCCCAAGATGTGCGGGTTTGTTTATCAGTAGACCTCTAAAAATTGCCCCTAGCGGGTCGGGAATGGATGCAAAAGTGGGATTACGTCAAACAAGTTGAACGGGTGATGGAAGGTCAGCATGTAGTTGGTGGGCCGAAGGGCCTGTTTCCATGCTGTATCTTTCAATCAATTTAGGGGGCCATTTGGCTCGTTGTGTATATCCTTACTAGAAATGGACACTTCCTAGATCTAGGTCCATAGACCTTCAGGTATCAGTATTTCAGGCGGTCATCAAGGTAGTTTTTATTAAAAGTGAAGTTTCTCCTCCTCTGCCCTGCAAGGCAGTGATGTTTAGGTGGACTTCTTTCTGGGAAACTGCAAGTGCATCAGGTTTACCAGACAGTCAAAGCCCATTTAATCTCAGCAAGTGAATGGAGAACGTAGAATATAGATCATAGAACACTACAACACAGGGCCAGGGCCCTTCAGCCTAAAATGCTTGTGCTGAAAATGATGCCTAGCTCAACTGATCTAATCTGTATAGGAAGGAACTGCAGATGCTGGTTTACACCTAAGATAGACACAAAATGCTGGAGTAACTGAACGGGTCAGGCAGCATCTCTGGAGAACATTTTAGGTCGGGACCCTTCTTCAGACTGAGAGGCAAGGGAGAGGGAAACTAGAGGTATGAAAATCAGAATCGGCACCGGTGACCAAGGAAAGGTAGAGCCCACTATGGTCCATTGTTGGCTGTGGAAGAGGTGATAATTAAGGGATATATGGATGCAAACAGTGTAACTAGCAGGATGACGGGTAGGGGAGGGGTGGAGAGAGAGGAAATGTGATCCCTATCCCTCTATTCCCTGCACTTCCATGTGTCTATCTAAAATCCTTTTAAATGCCATGATCGTGTCTGCCTCCACCACTAACCTCAGTAATGCATTCCAGGCCCCCCACCACCCTCCGTGTAAAGAGCTTGTCCCGCACATCTCCACTAAACTTTCCCCCTCTCACCGTACAGCTATGCCCTGTAGAAGACCCATTGTCCTGTGGTCACTTACGTCTCGACTGCACAGACTGCACACTGCTATGGGTGATCCAGTGTCGACCATGGTGTAACCAACTTTACAGATGCAACCGAGTCCTGCAGTAAAGATAAGCAAAGTTATCAGCAAATTACATCCACTTTTGAGCAGTCTGTGATTGCATTTCCATTAGAAACTAATAGAGCTGCTGCCTCACAGCACCAGACCCCCGGGTCCGATCCTGACAACGGCTGCTGTCTGTGTGGAGTTTGCGCGTTCTCCCTGTGTTTTAATCGGGTGCTCCAGTTTTCTCCCACATTCCAAAGACATGCGGACTTATAGTCAACTGTCTACCAGTTCTATGAAGGTGAGTCAGAGACTGGAAGTAGACTACAGGGCAACCAGCTACATTATCAGGCCCAGAAAAGTAGTCGCAAAGGTCGGTTCTGTCCCAACACACAATAAGTGATCCAAGTTCAAGTTCAAGTTTACATTTATTGTCACATGCACCAATTGGTACAGTGAGATTTGAATTACCATACAGCCATATGAATAAAAAAGAACACAATACATGATAGAGTTTACATAAACATCCCCACACAGCGGAATCAATGTTCCGACTGTGAGGGATGGCAACAAAGTTCAGTTAACAAAAGTTCAGTCGACTTCCGGTGGCGCTATTGTGCCTTAGGGCACGCACCATTTAGCTCCGCACCGCTAAAACGCCGAAAAGCCACTGAAAATCTAAACCGGACAGATTTAAAAATACTCACTGGCAGACGTTCAGTGACGTTCGCGTAAGTGACGTCATCAGAACACGACTCCGGTACTTTTAAAATGCCCGGTAGACCCGGTAGACGCTCGCCAAAACCACGGAGGAATGAACAACTAGAAGTTATTGAAGGCCCCGAAGAAGCCTCGACCTCGATTATGGAACACCCCCGAGAGGAAGCAGCATGGCAACCTCCAGGTTTGGAGGACATCCGTTCACTAATGGGTGAACAACTTTCGGCTGTGAAGGTGGAAATTTCAGATGTGAAGGTAGAAATCTGTGGCAAGATTGATAAGATTAATGCTCGTATAGAGGAGGTGAATTCCGACTTGAAAGGGGAAATCCACAGGCTTGAAACCGATATCAGCCGTAAGTTGGAACCTATTCTTGCTACTTCAAAAAAACAAAGCGAGGCTATTCGGGAATTGGAATCTACTGCGGCTTTAAAGGCCGAGACAACACACAGGCTGAGGACTGAGGTGGAGCGTATCTCCGGGTTACTTGCCAAAGTAACAGAAAAATGTCTTGATTTGGAAGGGCGCTCTAAGCGTCAGAACCTAAGGATTGTTGGAGTGAAAGAAGGCAAAGAAAATGGTAAAAATCTTCGAGATTTTACAGCTCAACTACTTCAAGATGTACTCTCTTTGGATGAAAAACCTAGACTTGACCGGGCTCACAGAGCTCTGAGAGCCCGGTCACACAGTACAGCTCCACCAAGACAATTGACTTTGAGGGTACATCACTGCCATGTTCTAGAGGATATTCTGCAGAAAGTTGCCAACAACAGAAACCTAACATTTGAAGGTGAAAACGTACGAATCTTCAGAGACTTTCCTGCCGAAGTCGTTAAGAAAAGAGCACTCTTCTCCAAGTCAAGAGCTATTCTGAGGGACATACCAGACCTCCGATTTGGCCTATTATATCCTGCCAAATTGTGAGTTACCTATAAAGGGACTGAACTATTTTTTACCGATCCTGATAAAGCATTCAAGTTTGCCCAAGATACTGCGGGATCCGTCAAGGGATAAGTAATTGCTCTACTGTGTTTATACCGTGGTGATAATCAAGAGGTTTATACTATGTTTATACTGTGTTTATAATGAATATGTTGTTATAAATCTACTGACTTAGAGTCGGTTAATATGTCAAACTTAGAACTTGAGAGATAGAGAGAGAGGGAGAGAGGAGGAGGGGTAAAGAAGTAGAGAGAGATAAAGAGAGGGAGAGGGAGTGAGAGAGAATGTATGTGGGAGAAAGTTTGAGAAAGTTGTGGAAAGTTTTGGGAGAGAGGGAAGGGAAGAGGGAGAGAGGGAGGGATGGAAAAAAGGAGAGGGGGAGAGAGAGAACAAATGTGTGAGACAGGTTGGAAAAGTGTCGGAAAGTGTTGAGAAAGTTTTGGAAAGTCTTGGAAAGTTTAGAGAATGGTTTGGAAAGTTTTGGAGAGTTTGGGAGAGGGAGAGGGAGAGGGAGAGGGAGAAAATGAGTGTGTGAAACGGCGTTTGTAATCAATAAGTTGTCATAAATTCATTGACTTAGACACAAAACAGTATTAATAGAAAGTTAAGTAATAAGTGTCATATATTAGTCAAATTTCTCAATATTCAACTACTTAATTAGAGCACATCAAGATACTTCATTTCTTGGGAATGTTGATTCCCTGACGGATTTAAATACTGTTAAACATTTTTAAGGTTTGTTCTGTTTAGTTTTTATTAACTCCTGAAGGTGCGGAGTTACTTAATATAATCTATCTTACGGAAGCTTTCACTAACCCAACCACCGTTGGGTGGTATTCACCAGCAGCATTTCTATATGCTGCAATTACCGTTGTTTTTCTTTTTCACTTTCTATTTTCTTTACTAAATATCTTATCTATTTTTATTAATGACAATTTTCTTGGAGATATCTCTGGGCGATAGGGGAAAAGGGCATAGGGCTCACCCACCCAGCAATGAAAGGAAATATTTCAAATAATGTATTGGACCATTTAAATCAAAAGAGACCATGTGAGCTTTAAAATGCAAGATGATGTAGCTAGGAAAATAGGAGGAATTACATTTTGTAGTTGGAATGTTAGGGGTGTTAATGAGCCAATTAAAAATGTGAAAGTATCAGCCCACTTCAAATCTATTAATACTGATATAAATATTTCTACAGGAAACGCATCTTAAAAATGGAGCTCACAACAGGCTGAAGGGTAGCTGGATTGGTCAATTATATAATTCTACATTTTCTTCCAAAGCAAGAGGAACAGCAATTTCATTTCGGAGTCACGTGAGTGACTTCGTGAAGAGCCCGCCGGCACGCATGCGCGACATATCGTCGCATCGCATTGCTGTCGACGGCTGGTCGGGAGCGCGGCTCCTGACCAGCCCTTCAGAGGGCCGACTCAGGTAAGGCTAAGCCCCCTAGAGTTGGTGTTTCCTGTTGGGGGGGGGGGAGCAGTGTGTTCTCTCCCTACAGGAACGTGGATTTGGAGTCGCCGCCACTTATCCCGGAGCTTTTCTCAGCGGCTCACCTGCGAGTCGGGCCGGGAAACAGGCGTGGTAGTCGGGGAGCCCTGTTGGCACAGGGCCCGACCCGCCGATACACCGGAGCTCCAGTGTGAGTTGGTGTTTTGTTGTGGCGGGTGTATGTTATGTTCTCTCCCTGCAGGTACGTGGGGAAATAGACGTGGATGTCGGGGAGCCCTGTTGTTACCGGGCCCGACCCGCCGCTATGCAGGAGCTCCAGTGCCGATTCAAGGAGCAGGTGCTCCAGTGTTGATTTGAGGAGCAGGAGCTCCAATGCTGGTCCAGGAGCAGGAGCTCCAGTGCTGGATTAAGGAGCAGGAGCTCCAGTGCTGATTCGAGGAGCAGGAGCTCCAGTGCTGATTCAAGGAGCAGGAGATCCAGTGCTGGTTCCAGGAGCAGGAGCTCCAGTGCTGATTCAAGGAGCAGGAGCTCCAGTGCTGATTCAAGGAGCAGGAGATCCAGTGCTGGTTCCAGGAGCAGGAGCTCCAGTGCTGATTCAAGGAGCAGGAGCTCCTGTGCTGATTCGAGGAGCAGCAGCTCCAATGCTGGTTCCAGGAGCCGAGAACGGGGTGCCTCTCGAAAGGGGGGACCCTGCCACAAGTTCGCCATTGGCGACCACGGGGAAGGGGTCGTGCTGCGGCCCGACCCCCCTCCGCTAGCCCTTCGTTGAAGGGCAGGGGAGGAGCCCGTAAGCCTAAACCCGGTTCGGGCCAAGGCTCCACCAGCCGCCATGGTGCGGTCTGGTGCAACGGCGGGACCTGGGTCTGTGAGATCTGCTATCCAACTCCCAAACCCCGCCGCAGGGACGGGGGGCTTGGGTACGGTCCCGCCTCGGTCGCCGAGTCCCCTGTCGATGGGGGGGACGAGACCGTGCGTCGGCAAGGTCCACGATGTGGACAGCCGGCAAGCCCGCGCGGGCGTCGCTCCATGCTTCTGCTGGAGTCGACCCCAAGCCGTCAGGGCCCTTTGTGGCAACGGCTTCCGCTCCCGTTCAACGGAGACGGTTGAACACCTTTCCCGCGCGGGAATCGCGCGGTTCGCTGCGGCGGCCGATAGCGACAACTTCCGGCACCGAGATCACTTCTCAGAGGTGCGGGCCGATGAAAGGAGCCCCGGCAATCTTTCTGAGCCGGAGGTCTCCGACCACCCCAGTGTTCAGGGTGAAGGGCGTATGGCCGCATGACGCGGCTACTGGAGAGGAGCCATCCAGCTCCAGTAGGCACAGGGAGGTTAACCGCCGTCAGCAGAAGTTGAGAACCGTCAGCAGACACTAAGCCCAGCGAACTGCTCCTCCCTTCAACGAGCCCATACGCCACGGTCGCCGAGTCCCCCATGCATGGGAGGACGAGACTATGCGTCGGCTAGGTCCATGATATGGGCAGCCGGCAAGCCCGCGCGGGCGTCGGATCTCCATGCTAAGTCAGGTGCCGACTTCCCATCGCATTTGCCCTCCGAGGCAGCGAGACCAAGCTCCGCCGAGGAGGCGTTTGAGAGTACCTCCCGCGCGGGAATCGCTCAGCTTCGCTGCAGCGGCTACCGGCGACAACTTTCCGGCACCAGGGTCACCTCGATGAGGTGTGGGCCGATGGACGAAGCCCCAGCAGTTCAGCAGAACATGAGGACTTCGGCCGCCCGAGTTTTAGCTCAAGGGGCGTATTGGCCAGGATGGAGCGGATATTGGAGCCCCTCCTGCAGCAGAATCAACAAAATTCGGGGAAGACTTCTCCAAGAGGGAAGGATATTCGGGGTCCTCCATCCCAGCATATGCCTCAACGGAAGTTTACGCTGTCTGCCGTTGAGCAGGCAGCAGGCACGGCTGAAAATTTTCGTCGGAACAAAAGGCGTGATAGAGAAAACTATTCACGAGCCCATTGAATTCGTCTCCCATATTTTTACTAGGCCAAAAAAGGATGGAGGTTGTCGGGTGATTATTGACTTGACCAGTTGAATACCTTTTGTAACATATATACATTTTAAAATGGACACCTTTTGAGACAGCCAAATCACTGCTTTCGCATGGTTGCTTTATGGCATGTATTGATTTGAAAGATGCATGCTATTCAGTGTCCATCCGGAAACATCACCGGAAATTTTTGAAATTTGTCTGGATGGATCAGCTCTGGCAATATCGGGCCTTACCAAATGGGCTTACTACCGCCCTAGGCTTTACTAAATTACTCAAACCTATTATGGCCAAATTACGTATACAACATCATATTGTAATGGCTTATTTAGATGATATTCTGCTTATTGGCAACACTCTGGAAGCGCTGTTTCAGCAACTGTTACTATATTTCAGCAGCTGGGGTTTATAGTCCATCCAGAAAAATCGAAGTTTCACCCATCCCAGGTTATGGATTATTTGGGTTTCACGGTGGTCTCTATTCTAATGAGGGCCAACATTCCATTTCACAAGGTGGAGGATGTTTCCCTTGCATGTCAGGATCTCGCATCCGCCAGTATACCATCTATTCGGCCTACAGCTAAGATGATTGGGAAAATCGTAGCTTTATTTCCGGCAGCCCGGTTTGGACCTTTGCATTATCAAAATCTGCGAAGGGCCACGATTGCTGCGTTAAAGAAAAAAAAAAAAAAAAAAGAACGCTGGTCATTTTGACAGACCTATGGGGCTGCCTTCCGATGCTAAGGTTGAGCTACAATGGTGGGTGTCCAATATTGGCAAGGCATTCAAACCCATTGTTGTGCCCAATCCGGTGGTATATTTGCAAAACTGACGCAAGCTTGGGGAGCTGCGGACAGCTTTTCTAGTTGTGGAGGCAGGTGGGATCCCCTTGAAGCTAGCATCTTGCTAATACAAGGGATTAACTATTTGAAGCTGCTTGCAGCATTTCACCGACTGCGGGCATATTGTGCTAATCTTAGTGGTACTCATGTCCGTCTCCAAATAGACAACACTACAGCGGTGGCATATTTAAACCATATGGGCGGTACCAGGTCAGTCTCTTGTGACAAATTGGCTAATACTATTTGGTGCTGGTGTATTGATCGAGATATTTGGATTTCAGCTACCTATTTGCCAGGTAGGCTTAATACTGTGGCAGACACCAGGTCACGCAAATTCAATGATAGTTTGAGTGGATGCTGCATCCTCCAATATTTGCCCAAATTACAGCCAAATTTGGCCAGCCGGATATCGACCTTTTTGCGTCCCGGTTGAACCATCAGGTACCGACATATGTTTCATGGGAACCAGACCCTGGGGCATTAGCGATTGATGCATTCTCGCTAGACTGGGGGAAGTGGTTTTTCTATGCATACCCCCCGTTTTGCCTCATCAGTCGGGTATTACAAAAAATCAGGATGGATTCTGCCAGAGGCATTCTTGTCATACCCGACTGGCCCACACAGCCTTGGTATCCGGTGGTCTCTGACATGATTAGTCAACCTTGGGTCCCTCTAGAGGGTTGCCCACATTTGGTTTTCTCACCCTGTCTCAGGGGAGTTACACCCCTGCCATGCCTATCTAAAATTACTGGCTTGCAGGTTCTGACCAGGCCATGGATGCAGTATGGCCTTACCACCCGGACCATGAACACCATTGGAGCATCATGTCAAGAGTCAACCAGGCGGAGATATCTCTCCCACATCACCAAGTGTGAAGCCTACTGCAGTCACTCTCACATCACCTGTGATGATGTCTCCATAGCCGACGTCCTGGAATTCCTCGCGGGGTTGCACCATGATGAGCACTTGAGTTATACTGCCATCAACAGCGCCAGGAGTGCGCTATCATTCTACCTCAACATCGAGGTAGGATCGAACAGGCTAGTGTCCAGGCTTATGCGGGAAATATTCAATCTGAATCCGCCTACACCACGCTACAACATCACCTGGGATGTCAGGGATGTACTTACCCTGCTCAGGTCGTGGTCACCCATGGAAGGGTTACAGCTGGACCAACCCACTATGAAATTGGTGATGTTACTAGCGCTGACTTCAGCACAGCGGGTTCAGACGCTCCACAAACTACGTATTGACAGGATGACGTCGACCCCGGGAGAAGTAGTCCTTTTTATCGATGAGCTACTTAAGCAGCATAGACCTGGGTGCACAGGGCTGCAGCTGAAGTTCCCGGCATACCCTGCAGATGCTCGGCTATGTTTAGCCACTCACATCCGTTACTACATCAAGGTGACGAGGAGCATCAGAGGAATGGAGTTGTACCTGCTTGTCACTCACAAAAGACCTCACCATCGAGTGACAGTCCAGACGATATCCAGGTGGCTCCGGATCGTCCTGAATAAGGCAGGTATTGACACTAATGTGTTTACATCCCACTCCACCAGGGCTGCATCTACGTCGGCGGCGAGAGTCATGGAGGTACCCATGGACCATATCCTCGCCACAGCAGGATGGGCGAATGAAGCTGTGTTCCAGCGATTCTATAATAAGCCTGTTGCTGCTCCCCTTCAGTTCGCAGAGGCCGTGCTGAACGCCGGGTGTGAACGTGGGGATGTCCCTGATTAAAAGGGTGTTATTTGTTGTGTTATTAACAAATCTTCTTTTTGTTTCAGTATAACCTCGTTTCGTCAACTTGTTTACTCCAATCCATCCTTGCTAGTGGTGTGTCCGCATGGACGTTGTCCAGGGCGTGTAATCACAGAAGCTTTGAAGTCTTCACGAAGTCACTCACGTGACTCCGAAATGAAATAGTAAGATTGAACGAGAACTTACCAAGTTTGAAGGTTGATCTTTATTTCATGAGGAGTTGCGGTGAGGGATTTCGTGCCCTCCGCTCCCAACCCTCGATCATCTTCAGCTGGTAATCAGAGTCTCGTTAAATCTTACTATGCCAAGTCATTTCTGTTGTTGTTTCTGTGATTCCACACCGCTGCTTTGAAGAATGTCGCGCATGCGTGCCGGCGGGCTCTTCACGAAATCCCTCACCGCAACTCCTCATGAAATAAAGATCAACCTTCAAACTTGGTAAGTTCTCGTTCAATCTTACTATTCTAATTCGTAAAGGTATACCATTCAAACACAAATCCACTATAGCTGATAAGGAAGGCAGGTATATTATAATATCCAGTGAATTATATTCAACTCCATTGACTATGGTGAATATTTATGCTCCTAATTTCGATAATCCCCAATTTTTTAATAAAATATTTAATATAATCTCAGACTCTGGTCAGCAGAATTTGATAAATTGGAGGAGATTTAAATTGTGTATTAGATCAATACTTGGATAATTCTTCACGTCAAAGAAAAAGCACTGCAAAATCAAAACACGTATATAAATAATACAAACATAACTGACGTATGGAGGATTGCCAATCCGTCTGGAAGAGAATACTCTTTTTATTCAGGTGTTCATAAAATGTATACACAAATTGACTACTTCTTGGTAGATGCAAAACCTATCCCTTTTACCTGTAACCCAAAATATCATAACATTATTATTTCGGACCATTGTTCTCTAACTTTGTCAGTGAAATTGGAAGGAATGTATAATAAACAATCGTTTTGGAGATTCAACCCACAAATACTAGCTGAGGCAAGTTGTTGTGACTATTTGAAGCTACAGATGAAAACATTTTTTGAGAAAAATGACACCCCTGGTATTTATCCATCTTTGCTGTGGGAAACTTTTAAAGCCTATGTTAGAGGCTGTATTATCGCATACCAAGCTTTTCAAAACAAGAAAAATAAGACTGAACAATTGGAATTAGAAAAACAGATTAAACAGTTAGACTTAGAAAACACAGTTGACTCAACCACTGTAAAACATAATAAGATAGCTACATTAAAATGTAAATTAAATCAGATTCTTTCTGCAAAAATTATTAGGGTATTTCATTATACTGAGCAAAAAAAATTGAATTTGGTGATAAACCACACAAGCTACTAGCACGTCGACTCAGCAAATTAGAGAATGACCGTACAATACACAAAATTAGATCAGAAAAAGGAGATCTGCTTACATTGCCTAAGGATATTAATGAAAGATTCTTACAATTCTACCAAACACTATACTCATCAAAAACAACAGCCGATCCTGCAAAGATGAAAAGTTTTCTTGAGAATTGAAATCTCCCATCCCTTAATGAGGAGGAATGGGTTGAATTAGGAGCAGAGATAACAACAAAATACATCGTAGAGACTATTAAATCATTGAAAAGTGGAAAAACACCGGGTCCGGACGGGTTTAGTAATGAATTTAATTAAAAATGTAATGATTTAATTTCCCACGTTTACAAGCCCTTTATATTCAAGCATTTAAAGAACAGACTTTGCCACAAAACCCTGATGAATCAACTATTACATTGATTCCAAAAAAAGATAAAAATCTCGAGGAGCCTGGATCCTATAGGGCAATAGCCTTTTTAAATACGGATCAGAAGATACTAGCTAAGACTTTGGCTCGCAGATTAAGCATGGATATTAGTAAACTAACACATCCAGATTAAACTGCGTTTATACCTAAACAACATTTGTTTTATAATTTGAGACGTTTGTTTAACATAATATATTAGAAGAGAATGACAAATGAAGATCTAACAATTACTTCTTTAGATGCAGAAAAAGCTTTCGACCAAGTGGAATGATCTTAGCTTTTCACAGTGTTGGAAAAATTTCAATTGGGAGAAAACTTTACTTTATGGGTGAAGCTTTTATACACTAATTTGACAGCCAGAATACTGACAAATCAAATGCTTTCACCTAAATTTTTTTTATCTAGGGGTAATAGACAAGGATGTGCTCTTTGTCCAATGTTTTTTGCTTTAGCCATAGAACCCCTTGCTGAGAGTATCAGGTCCCATTCAGGCATTTATGGATATAATACCAAATATACCACCAATAAATTCTCATTACATTCAGATGATGTACTTCTATACATTACTAATCCCCAAGTTAATATTCTAAATTTTCTAAACATTATAGAACAATTTGGTTCTTTCTCATGATACAGAATAAATTGGAATAAAAGTGAAATTATGCCAATAAAAGAACAAGACCCTTCTCAACTCCAAAAAATTCCTTTCAGAATTGTTACTGAACAGTTCAGATATCTCAGAATTTACGTGACTAGAAAGTATTCCTCTCTGTTTAAAACAAACTTCCCACCATTAATTACTAAACTATATGCCTACATTCAATTTTGGAAAACACTTCCTATCTCCTTTATAGATAGATTAAATGTCATAAAGATGATCTTCCTTCCGCAACTCTTATATTTATTTCAATCAATACCGATATATCTCCCTAAAAGTTTTTTTTTTAATTGATTCTATTGTCACTAACTTTATTTGGGGACTACAAAACTCATAGAATACATAAAAGACATTTGTGCAAATCCAAAGAAAATGGAAGATTAGCTCTTCCTAATTTTCATTTTTACTACTGGGCAACTAACATTAAAAATAAAAACTTCTGGTTGGACGATATATGTCAACATGTAAATGGGTTAAAAATGGTGAGGGAAGATTATTTGCCTTTTAGTATAGGCTCGATCCTCCTATCTCCAACACATTTGAATAAGTTAACATATGAGCAAAATCCGATAATACATATTACTATCCATATCTGGAAACAGTTGAAATTCAGTCCTAAATTGAGAAACATGTCTCGCCTTCCTATTGCAAACAATCCCTCGTTTAAACCGTCTACTTTAGATATGGTGTTTGTTCAATGGAATAACCTGGGAATTAAGACGATGAGAGACCTCTATAAGAAGGGGACTCTCTTTTCTTTTCAAGAACTCCAGGAGAAATATCACTTGAACACGAACAATTTTTTTAGATACCTTGAAATCCGAGATTATGTGAAAACATACACACAAGACTCTCCTCTTATGGGTCCAGATATATTAGACGATTGTTTGAATAGACATGCCGATACAAGTAAGTTGATATCATACATTTATAACACTCTCTTAAATATTGATACCCCACCTTCTGAGATTTATAGGCGAGCATGGGAGGATGAGCTGGGTTTACCCATTTCAAACGATATATGGGAGGAAAGCCTACTATACATACATTACTGTTCTTTAAATGATAACGATATTCCAAAGACCTTTCCTTGACTATGGTTTAATAACTGCGAAAAAACTTATACTTAAATTCTGGAAAAAGATAACAGTTCCCAGAGTGAAGATGTGGATCACAGAAATGACCGAGACACTACATTTAGAAAAAATAAGGCTTGTTTTGTCTGACAAATCAGACCAATTTTCCAAAATATGGTCTCCTTTCATTGAACATCTTCAACAACAGAATGGTTGAAGACAAATTCAAAACTGACGCTAGGGTCGAGTGAGCAGGCGTAGGGAAGGGTAGTGGGATATACCTCTGCTTTTTTTTTCTACTTCTATGTTAGTTCAGGGGTTCTTGCTTCGTTCTTTTTCGTATCTTTCTTCTTCCTTTTCATTCTTTCCTTTTTACTTTTTTCCGATTCACTTATCAGTTTATAAAATGTTAAAACTGAAGCTGTACGAAAATTGTATAATTGTTATGTCAATTACTTTCTCCTTGTACAATTGCTTCTAATAAAATAAATATATTATAAATAAATAAATAAATAAATAAATAAAGTTCGGTCAAAGATCCTGTAAGAAATCTGAAAACTTTCCTCTATGCCAGTGTTAGATCACAGACCAGAGGATTTAGCTTTAAGGTGAGAGGGGCAAAGTCTAAATGAGATGTGCTGGGCATGTTTTTCTTTACACAGAGAGTGATGGGTGTCTGGACCAGCTGCCAGGGGCAGTGGTGGTGGCACATATGATGATTGAGGCTTTTAGATAGGCACATGGATATGCAATGAATGAAGGGAGCAAGCAGAGATGATTAGTAAGATTAAACGAGAACTTACCAGTTTGAAGTTTGATCTTTATTTCATGAGGAGTTACAATGAGCGATTACGTGAAGAAGCCCGCATGTGCGTCAATCTTCAAAGCAGCGGTGTGAAATCACAGATAACAGTTGTTGAACTAACATAGTAAGATTAACGATGACTAGAAACTACCAGATGATCTTTATGATACGAGGGTTGGGAGCGGAGGGCACCTAATCGCTCATCGCAACTCCTCATAAAATAAAGATCAAACTTCAAACTGGTAAATTCTCATTTAATCTTACTATTTTACTTCGGAGTCACATGAGTGACTATGTGAAGATTTTGTAACTCTGTGATTTAATGCCGTGGAAAAACGAGTCCGCACAAGCACGATTGCATCAGTTGACCACAGATAAGGGAAACATTCATAATACATACATGCATGACATAGATTTAAAAACATGTTTATGCTGATAAATGAACAATTTTACTTCGGAGTCACGTATCGTCGTTCGCATGCGGAAGCGACAGTCGGGAGGAGCGGGGCTCCTCCAGCGTAACTATGGAACGGTAAGACTCACCGGAGTGGTGAGCGCGGCGAAAGTAGCGGCAAGAGCTGCTGCTATAGAGCGCAGCCAGCAGCGTGCCGTTTTTTCTCCGAGCTGCAGGGGCTACCTGCAGCTCCCGAATTCAGCCCAGGAGGGCTGTTGGTTCGCCACGGACAGGCGGTAAAACCAAACGTTTTTTCTCCGAGCTGCAGGTGCTACCTGCAGCTCCCGAATTCAGCCCAGGAGGGCTGTTGGTTCGCCACGGGCAGGCGGTAAAACCACCCGTTTTTTCTCCGAGCTGCAGGTGCTACCTGCAGCTCCCGAATTCAGCCCAGGAGGGCTGTTGGTTCGCCACGGGCAGGCGGTAAAACCAAACGTTTTTTCTCCGAGCTGCAGATGCTACCTGCAGCTCCCGAATTCAGCCCAGGAGGGCCGCTGGTTCGCCACGAACAGGCGGTAAAACCAAACGTGTTTTCCCCGAGCTGCAGGTGCTACCTGTAGCTCCCGACTTCCGCCCAGGAGGGCTGTTGGTTCGCCACGGACAGGCGGTAAATCCACTGGGACTGGTTCGCCACGGACAGGCGGTAAATCCACCCGGAAGCCGATCGGGACTGCCGACTCAGCTGGGTCCAGTCCCAAGGACACCCCGTTCGCTGCTAGCAACGGAGGTCGTCTTACCCGCATAGCGGATGGTGGAGCAATTGCTCCAGCGTGACCTGCTTTAGCAGGGGCAGGGTCACAGTGGGCCGCTTCGCAGGCCCACGGCAGGATCCTATTATGGACTGCCTAAATGTCTCACCCTCTTCGGAGGGGAGCATTGGGGGTCAGAACTGGGCTGACCCTGAAGAGGGGGAGTTGGCTGAACAAACCAACAGTGTCAGGGGTGCAGTGAAGAGTTCTGGATATTGTAAGTAACATGCAGTTCCTTCTAAAAAAGGTTACCTAGCCACCCTAAGCTGGCAGCTAGTTCAATTATATGACTACAAACCAGCTTCAGGAGCAAGCCATCAAAGCTATAGCTGATAAGTATCTTGCTCCTGATAATTGTAACTCGCTAATTGTTCCTGCGGTGAATACCCTATTTGGGGGATCATGAGCCCTACGATTAGAGGGCAAGGAGTCTAACTTCAGAGGATCCTGAAGCTTTTGACCGCCGGAATTTCGGCAGTGCCAGTACTGCGGTGGGTATAGAGCTACCGGTAGGAACACGATGCTCTGGCCTTACTGTGAACACAGTTTGAAAATAACTACAGGAAGAGCAACTCAACCCCAAATTGCGGGGTTATGTAAACCAGGTACGCTCAACCACCAAATCTGCTGTGCGGAGCTCCCCAAACAGGTGAAAGACCTGGACAAAGAAGGCCATAGGGCTGATAAGGTACTCAGTACCTCCAAGCGCACTACCAACAGTTACAGCACCCCTACACACCCACCGGACAGAGATATCACTACAGATCATCCGGTGGTGAAAGCTCGAAGGCCGGCCCACCTGCACAACAGCCTTTTTAGGCCATGGCCCAGCCCGGCCTTCTTGGAAAATGCGCCACCCCTACAACGCATCAACTCAACAGAAAAAATAACGGTGGTATTGGACCGCAACGCCGGCAATACCTTGGAGGTAGGTGGGTCTGCCTCCCCCAGGAACATCATATGTCTAAAACTCATCTTATGGGGAGACCGGTTGCACTTTTACCTCTGATCCTTACATACTCGGAAGTATTCAGGGCAATAAAATTAAATTCATTTACGAACTCCCTGCCCCGGTCCAGCATTCGCCTAGCCGAAAGTTTATACTTTCACAAAGAAAGAACGGCGGGCCATGCTGAACTATTAAGAGGGGTAATTGAGAGAATCACAGGAGTTCGTATCTAATATATTTACCAAAAATATAAGATGGCGGATGCCGCATAATCATAGACCTGACCGAACTGAATACTTCTGTTCAGTATGTTCATTTCAAAATGGACACTTTGGACACAGCAGTCAGCTTATAGCTATGGGTACTACATGGCATGCATTAACCTCAAAGATGCATACTATTCAGTACTAATACACAAGGATCATAGGAAATACCTTAAATTTATCTGGATGGGACAATTATGGCAATAGATAGCCTTACCCAATGGGTTATCATCAGCACCCAGGCTGTTCACCAAATTATTGGAACCAGCTTTGGCCTATTTAAGGAAACAAAATCATACTGTTATGGCCTATCTTGACGATATCCTCATTGTCGGGGAAAATTTGGAAACGGCTACATTGGCAGTTCTAGCCAAAAAACATCTTTTTCAAAAGCTGGGGTTCATCATACATCCAGATAAATCAAAGTTGGAACCCTCTACTACCAAGGATTACTTGGGGTTCACCATTGACTCGGCGCAAATGTCTACCACCTTACCACCGAACAAGGTGGTGGACTTGATAGAAGCTTGCAGAAGCTTTACTGGCATCAGGGATCCATCCATACGGTAGGTGGCCATGGTAATTGGGAAGATAGTGGCTGCTTTTCCCGCAGTGCAATTCGGACCACTACATTATCAAAACCTACAAAGAGCTAAAATTATAGCTCTCAAAAGTCATACCATTTCGACAGGCCTATGAAGTTATTAGAAAAGGCAAGAGTTGAATTAAATTGGTGGATGGGAAATGCTCAATTCTGTTCCAAATCCATCACTATCATTAATCCCTCGGTTACATTACAGACTGATGCCAGTGTTAAAGGTGGGGAGCAGCTAATACCACCACTGTTTGTGGTGGCAGATGGAATGCACAAGATTTAACCCTGTTGGGAGCACTAGGGATTAATTATCTGGAAATACTGGAAGCATTCGTGGAACCCGGGGGCCTACTGCTTAGATATGCACCAGTTGCATGTATGGTTACAAATTATAATACCACAGTGGTGGCCTATATTAATCTTTTGTGTGGAATAAAATCGATATCATGTGATGAATTGCCTTTTTTACAACTGGCACTGGTGTCTGGATAGAGAGATTTGGATCTCAGCCACTTACCTTTCAGGTAAACTAAATACGGTGGCGAACACCAGGTCACGCAATTCAACGACTACATTGAATGGATGTTGGATCGGGACCGAGGCCAGCAGCGATGGATGTTTCTCGCTGCATTGGGGGGATTGTTGCTATGCATTTCCCCCCTTCTGCCTCATCAGTCGGGTCTTACAAAAATTTAATAGACTCCGCATCGGGTATTTCGGGTTTCCCGATTGGCCTACCCAACCATGGTCCCCAGCAGTACAAAGATGGCCGCAGAACACTGCTTTCGGATCCTCAAACGGCCGGGCCTGTTGGCACACCCTGTGACGGGTAAGTCATCCGTGCCATGACCGCATTAACCTATTGATGCTGTTTCTGAACAGGCCATTTCTGGACTTCGGATACCCCGACAGGACGATCTATGTCATCACTTCGTCGTGAGGGATTCCACCAGGGACAGCACTGACATATGTCAGCAGATGGGAGTGTTCTTCTCCAGAACAAACACTTCATATGACTCGGCCACCATCACTGGATTGCAGGAGTTCTGGCCACCCTTCTTTCCATGAAGGTTTGAGCTATAGTGCCATTATATTGCAGGAGTGCCCTACCTACCAACCTGGACCAAGGGGGTGATCACCTGCGTATAGGATCACAAACTCTGGTTTCAATCTGATGAGGGGTATTAATTCTTTTTCCCCTAGGACAGATACACCCATAAATGGGACTTAGGCATAGAATTTACTATGTTTCGAGGATGGACACCAATATCGGGGCTCTCTCTGGATAACTACATATTATATGGTTATGTTTATGGCACTTGTAACAGCACAACGGGTCCAGTCTTATAAGCTAGGCTGCATCCACGTCAGCGGCTAGGATGATGGGAGTTCCTATGGACCACATCCTTTGCTACAGCGGGTTGGAGCAGTGAACGGACTTTTCAGCTCTTCTTTTATAAACCCGTGGCCGCTCCTGAGACGTTGCAGGGGAATATGTTAAGTTCCTGTTACATGATTTACCCAATGTGGGGCATATCATTTTAGGTATGTTTTAATTACCTTCTTTGTTTTTCAGCCAGTGTCATGTCTGAATTACGTTCATCCTCCTATCCCAGCATAGCGGTGTGTGAGCATGGAGTTTTCCAGGGCATGAAATCACAGAGCTTTGAAATCTTCACGTAGTCACTCACGTGACTCCGAAGTAAAATAGTAAGATTAAACGAGAACTTACCAGTTTGAGGTTTGATCTTTATTTTATGAGGAGTTACGATGAGGGATTACGTGCCCTCCGCTCCCAACCCTCTACTATAAAGATCACCTGGTATGAAAGTTCTCTCTTATCTTACTATATTAGTCATTGTGACTGTCTGTGATTTCACACCACTGCTTTGAAGAATGTCGCGCATGCGTGCTGGCGGGGTCTTCACGTAATCCCTCATCGTAACTCCTCATAAAATAAAGATCAAACCTCAAACTGGTAAGTTCTCGTTTAATCTTACTATTAATAATAACAGTAACCTCTCTCATCCGAAGGGAAACTATAAAATAGAATCTAAAATAGAGTTGGCAAATACCCCTGGTCTGGCAATGGGTTAAAATAAAATGTTGGATACCTCGTTTGTTGGACCAGCCTGCAGTTGACAGGATGTGGTCCAGAGGACCACAAATAACCCTTGCTGCTGATGTTGTAGCAGCCCTGGTGGAGTGAGATTAGAAATTAGTATCTACTCCTGTATAAGCCAAAACCTCGCATAACCACCTGGAGATGGTCTGAACTGACACTTTCTTATGAGGTTTTTTTTTAAAGTTTTTTTTTGTAACTAACAAACATAGCTAGTATCAGAGCCTCTAAGGCTCTACACAACCTTGACATAATGTTGTAAATGTGTGACCACACGTAACCGAAGGTGCATGGGATATGTAAACATGAATTATTATATAGCAGGTGTAACCATCCTGTCCAGTCACATGTAATGTCATGACTGGACCCGTGCGCTGAGGGCAGCGCCAGGGGATAAACTACCTATGAGAGCCGAACCACAGATAGAGATGTAGCTGGAGCCCATGGTGAATAAATGTTAACACAATGTCAATATCCCATACTTCCGTGTACTTGGGTCTGGGAGAACTTGTGTTAATGATATCCTTAATAACTGGACATCAGAGGGTGAGACCCAAGAGAGCGGGTCCCACTTGCTGCAGCAACTATGATGAGAAGCACGTTGGGCACAGTTAATGGGACTATAACTTAATTTATTATCAAAGCCCCATAGAAAATGAACTCTAACACGTCAGTGTCCGTGCCATATTATATGTAACATAACATTTAACAGAAAACGCTTCCCAACTCCTGAAGAGGCAAAGTACTGCTTTTTGGTGCTATCCCTGCACTCTGCAGTGAGCACATACATGGATCAGTCTGACAGCCTGAGCCGCAGGAGCGGTCTTCTCAGATTCTGTAAAGCAATTAATTGATTAATCATGTAGAGGCTGGATCCCCGAATCCCAGGTTGAACCAGCAAAGTTTTATGTTTAGAACCCCATATAAGGTTCTATTATTATTCCCAACATTTGTGGGAAACCATGGCTGCGTAGGCCAGTCAGACAGTACGAGAACCCTGAAGCGGGATCTTGCTGAATATTGGAAGGCCGACTGATGAGGCAAAAATGGAGAAACCACATAAAAGAACATTCCTCCCCCGTGTTGTGAGAATGTATCTCTCGCCACTGTTATGCCACATGTTTTTACAACTGGTGAATGAGACTGTATGCAAAACATATCGATATTGGGTTCCATCAAGTCATAGATCCTAAAATACTTTGTGATCCAACATCCAAACTGTGTTGTAATTGATTTTGCATGATGATACACTAGCGCCAAAAAGGTTGGGTAATTTGTGACAGGATACTTTGACTTTATTGCATCCATGTGACTAACATATGCCACCACCAGTGTATCAACTTGGAACTGAGCATGCAGATTTTGCATATTCGCACAATAACCCTTTAACCCATAATATGCACCTAGTGTCTATAGGTAGTTGATACCAAAAACTGAAGAATTGGTGATTCATGCAAATCCCATCCACCTTCGTTAATAGAAATGGCATTCGTAATTTTCCATCTTAGAACACTAGCATCTGTTAGTAATATAACTGAAGATTATTTGACCAAAACTACTAGAGCAATGCTGAATATAGTTCGACCACCATTGTGACTTTGGTAGCTTCAGCTGGTAATAGCGTAGGTCTGTTAACAATGACCTATATGGCACTTGAGAGGTTACTACTTGCACGTTGAAAGTTCTGATAATGCAAGGCACAATTGCACAGCTGAACCACAGCTGCTATATTGCCAATTACACTTGATGAATAGAAGACTGTTTGATAACAAGGTTGTTACAGGCTTCTATTGATTGCAATCTGTTGCCCCAGGGCAGAGTCACAGATAAATTAATAGTTAGAGGTAAATCCGATAAACAATAATTTCCAGTTGGTATCAACTTAAATTTGACTGGATGGCTGAGGAACCTCAATTCCTCAATTATATTGCAACTGAAACAGTTAGACAGTAGAGAAATTCCATATACTGAAAGCTAGGTTGCACATGGGAGTTAAATCATTTATGACCCGACATCCTCTATCTTTCACAATGAACAGGCCACGCCTGCCATAATTCCGTGCCTGCCTCGAAAAACAACTCTGGCCATACTACTGGGCCTGCCTTAAAACTGCTCCGTCCGTAATTCTGAGCCTGCCTCGAAAGACAACTCTGGCCATATTACCGAGCTTGTCGCGGAAGGCAATCCTGGCCGTAATCCTGAGCATGCCTCGAAAGACAATTCTGGCCATATTTCCGAGCTATCTTGAAGGCAATCTTGGCCGTAATACTGAGCCTGCCTCGAAAGACAACTCTGGCCCCAATTCCAAGCCATGCTTGGCACCCTTGTATACTGTGTAATAATAACCCATCACATGTTATCATTTTCATTGTACAAAAACAAGTGTAAATATTACCAACTTGTAAATGGTCCACTTACCCCTTGGCCTGAAAGTCCTGTGCCCAGCTTTCAAGCGGCCATCAACTTCAGTGAACTGCTTACTGCCAATGAGGCATGGGGGTGTCATCGCCGATATACGATGGTATCATTTGATAGCTCTGTTACTGCCGGCACTTGTAGCATGAGAGAAAATCTGGCCTCTTCTGGGTTTTCTGCCTCGTCCCTTGCGAGTATATCCTTGCACTCCCCTCCACCGAGAGGGAGACTGGTAGACAGCCCTGAGACAGGTGCTGCTGCAGGCCCCTGAGGATACCTGCCCTGACATGGCCCTTCAAACCTATATCAGGATATGGCTCTGGGCCAGACTGAAACTGACCCCGGATGCTCCCCTCCTCAGAGAGGGAGACATAGTGCAGCCCTGAGACAGGTGCCGCTGCCAGCGGGTTCTCCATAATACCTAGGCTCAGACAGCTCTCTTCTGGAGCATATCTCTTTGGAGCAACCTCTCTATCAGGTGCACCAGGTGGGTTTTAGGCGTTTGCAGACGCTACCCATAGAAGGAGGGGGAAACTTCCTGGCCCAACTCGACCGAGTCCCAAGGCCTGACCGGCTTCATCGTGGTTTAACCCCTTTCCTGGGGGAACCTTAGCGGTCTGTGAGTTGCTGGGTATCGAGACCAGCTTACTGCCAGTTTTCCCCTTGTTTGGGGAGACCATAGCGGTCTGGGAGCTGCTGACCCCATTGTCAGTGACTGGGGTAGCGAGACCAGCTTACTGCCAGTCTAACCCCTATTTCTGGGGGACCATTACGGTGTAGGAGCTGCGGACCCCATAGTGAGTGACTGGAGTAGCAAGACCGGCTAACTGCCAGTCTAACCCCTTTTTCTGGGAGGACCATTGCGGTCTGGGAGCCCATACTGGGAGAAACCCCCACTCGCACTCCCCTCCTGGGTGTCGCTGACCTCCTTGTCAGCGACTTGGGAGCAAACACGACGGCCACCGGCTACCCGCAGTTCCGCGGTCCAGACCGGGATCTCTCCACGGTCCATAACCAGTTTCCCGCGGCCCGTCCAACTTCGCCCTGAATCCAGCAGGCAAACTCTGTGAAGAGCTTCCTGCAATACAAAAAACAACCCTAGAAATAAGTTTAAACTGACCTTCCAGGTTTAAAACGTACCGCTGGTAGAAGCAGCGCGCCAGCCAGTCAGCCGGTGCGCAATGCACTAGACGTAATGACGGCCTTCTTCACGTAGTCACTCACGTTTGGCAGACTATGTGGGCTGAAGGGATGCACTGTTCTACGTTCTATGACCTTTAGTTTTAGAGATACTGCGTGGAAACAGGCCCTTCGGCCCACCGAGTTCGCATCGACTAGTGATTACCCGTACACTAGCTCTATCCTACACACTAGGGACAGAACAGGTGAGGGCTGCTGCACATGCCAGCTATGTATCTCCCAAAAACAACCATATGCACTGCCCCCATGACCTCCATGCCTGTGCAAGGGATCCAGTCTGGGGGCTTGTGATGCCAGCAGACCCACCAACATAACATGTGTCCTGGGCCTTAGATCCAGCAACAGTTTCACCATTGTCTTTATGATAATTTTGTCATTTACTAAAATGGTTGAAGAGTCAAGAGTGTATAATTGTCATATGTGCCAACAACAAAACAACGCAATTCTTTCTTGCAGCAGCACAACAAGTCTGCAAACACAGTACTCATAGAAAACATAGCAAGTTTAGTTTAGTTTAGTTTAATTTAGTTTAGTTTAGTTTAGAGATACACTGTGGAAACAGGCTTTCGGCCCACCAAGTCTACGTCGACTAGCGATCATCCCGTACACTAGTACTACCCCACACTAGGGACAATTTGCAATCTTCACCGAAGCCAATTAACCTACAAACCTGTACTTCTTTGGAGTGTGGGAGGAAACCGGTGCACCCAGAGAAACCTCACGCGGTCACGGGGAGAACATACAAACTCCGTACAGACAGCACCAGTCAGGATCGAACCTGGGTCTCTGGCGCTGTAAGGCAGCAGCTCTATCACTACGCTACTGTGCCGGTAATAAACAAAAAAAAATCAATAAATTCAAAATCCCAATGGTTGTGTGGGAAGCCTTAAGTCATTAGAGCAACCAAGACAGTTCATAGTTGAGGTTAGTGTTCAAGAGCCTGATGGTTTTTTGGAAGAAGCTGCTCTTGAATCTGGAGGGTCACAGTTTTCAGATTCTTGTTCCTTCTTCCCGATGGCAGGAGTGAAATGAGAGCAGGGCCAGGTGGCGTGGATCCTTGATGATCCTTGCTGCCTTTTTGTTGCTGTGCCTCCTATAGATCCCTTTGGTGGGGAGGTCAGTACCTATGGGGAGGTCAGTCTGAAGAAGGGTCTCGACCCGAAACGTTGCCTATCAGTCTGAAGAAGGGTCTCGACCCGAAACGTCGCCTATCTCCTTCGCTCCTTAGATGCTGCTGCACCCGCTGAGTTTCTCCAGCCTTTTGTGTAACCCCAGGTCAGTACCTATGATGGACTGGGCAGTGTCCACTACCTTTTGTAATCTCCTTCGTTCCTGGGCATCAGAGTTACTGAATCAGGCCGTGATGCAACCAGTCATTATGTTCCCTCCAATACTCCTGTTCAAAATTGCCTGCAGACTGTAAATTGTAGATTGGCTGCTGATTAATCTTGCCTAAGACAAACTATTCAAGCATACAATCTTACGGTATCATTTTCATCTCGTTACCTCTGTTTTGTGGACAATTTAATAAATACGAGAGAAAAAAAGATCAATTCCTTTCACTGCAGTTGTTTTTTAACTGGATAGCTTTGAGGCACAAAGCTAATAATGCAGGGGAATAAATGTTTAAGTAGCGATGGAATGAAGAAGTGGCAAAATCTAATCTAGTCAAATGGAGTTCTTTCTAAACTATTTTTTAATCACTGCCCCCTCACCCCCACCCTTTTCACTTCCTAATTCCACTCTGAGTTTATGAGCTCGAGGTCATTCATTTAAAAGCCTGTGCCTTCATTTTGATTAAATTGATCATTTGAGTTCCTCAGTCTCTCTTCACAACCCAATGATCCAAGTCTGTACTGACTTATTACTTGCACTGTACTGCAGGAATTCTAATCACAGTGAATTGGAGGCAGCCCACTCGACCTTCACAGCCGTTTCTTACCTGAAGGAGATGCTCAGCATAGACAGAGCGTTCAGAGATTTCTATATAAGTGCTGAGTTATTCCAGCACTTTTGTGTCTTTGTTTTAGTTTCGTTTAATTTATCTTAGAGTTACAGTATAGAATCAGGCCCTTCGGCCCACCCAGTCCGCACCAACAAGCGATCACCTGTACACTAATTCTATCCTACACACTAGGGACAATTTACAGAAGCCAATTATAAACCTGCACATTTTTGAATGTGGGAGAAAACCAAAGAACCCAGAGGAAACCCACGTGGTTACAGGGAGAACGTACAAACTCTGTACAGACAGCACCCATAGTCAGAATCGAACCTGGGTTTCTGGCGCTGTAATGTAGCAACTCTGCCACTGTGCCACTGAGCCACACTACCAGTAAACCAACATCTGCAGTTCCTTGTGTCAACAGTAACCAGGAGATTAGTTTCAGAAAGAACTGCAGATGCTCAGGTTTGTCCACAACATACAACACTCTTAATACAAAATGCATATCATCATTATGAAGTACGTCCATAACACGTAATGCTGTATCTCTAAAGTCTAAATATAGTCTCATGAGTTTCACCCAAAAAAAATTTTTATTGTAGTGTTCATAAGTGATTTTTGATGGAAACAACCTCAGAGATCCAACTCCAAAGCAGATATAAAATTTTACAGAACTTAATTGCTTTAAACTTTAGAGATATAGTGAGAAAAGACGGCCATCGACCCACCAAGTCCACGCCAACCAGCGATCACCCCGGACATTAGCACCATCATATATATTAGGCCAATTTACAACTTTACCAAAGCCAATTAACCTACAAACCTGTACGTCTTTGGAGTGCGGAAGGAAACCAGAGCACCCGGAGAAAACCCACGCAGTCACGGGGAGAATGTACAGGCTTCGTACAGACGGCACTAATAGTCAGGATCGAACCTGGGTCTCTGGTGCTGTAAGGCGGTAACTCTACCGCTGCAACATCCAAATTAGAAATACGGTAAATCATTTGTTGGTCACTAGTTTCAACAAATACCTGTATAAATGACCTTGAGATCTAACTCCGGCAAATTCAATCCTACTGACATTGTGGAACACAGTGTGAGCGAGGAGAACAACTTTGACTACAGCTCAGCGTTCAACACCATCAGTCCTTCCAAACTCACCATCAAACTCAGTGGACCAGATCTCAACTTCTTCCTATGTAACTGGATTCTTGACCATGACCCTACAGATGAACACCAGGCCATCATCTCCCACTGTTTCCGATCTCATCACCTCTGGTGATCTCCCATCCACAGCCTCCAACCTTATCGTTCTCCAGACCCACATTGCCCACTTCTATCTCCTTCCCAAAATCCACAAACAGGACTGCCCCGGCAGACCCATCGTCTAGGCAAGGGGTGGGGAACCCACGGCCTTAAGGCCGCATGTGGCCTTCTAGGCTATTAAGTGCGGCCTTTTGAATGGATCCAAATTTTGTAGAACAAATCATTTTATTTTTATTAATATTTTCTTCGTCTTTTATTACTTTTAGAGTCTGAAGAAGGGTTTTGACACAAAACGTTGCCTATTTCCTTTGCTCCATAGATGCTGCCTCACCCGATGAGTTTCTCCAGCATTTTTGTCTACCAGTAAATCATGAGAGCTATTTTAACACCTGTTATGCTCATGATTTAGTTCTAGTGCGACTCTAGAATGTACGTTAACTTTGACATGCACGAAAAATGCTTTCTTGCTTTTCTACCACTTATTGCTGCCAATCTATGTTCTCCTACCTAACCCAAATCTAGATGCCCTTATGTTGACAAATGACGGATACCCATCTAGAAGATCAGCTGAAACTGCGTACCTCCATGTTGCAACCAAATATTCAAATGCTTTCCCACAAAAGACAGTCAGAACAAAGTCATTAAAAGGTTAATTAACTTTAGAATTAACAATTTTCTTTCATTTTCTTGAAGTTAGTACATAGTTGTTAGATTTTTACAAAATAATGTACATTTTGAAGTAAATCTAATTGAAGTTTCTTGGATGCGGCCTCATTAGATTACAGCTAACTTAATGCTGCATTCCAACATGAAAAAGTTCCTCACCCCTTGTCTAGGCCTTCTCCTGTCTCGCAGATTAATCTCCAAATACCTTGATTCTAATCTCAAAGTCAAACAAACTTTATTGTCATTTAGAAATACATTGATATATGCAGTTCCAAACAAAATTACGTTGTATTTGGCTCCCTGTGCAACACAATAAATTAACCGAAGGATAGGCATGGATGAAAAGGATAAATAGACAATGGTGGCAGCCCATTACATGGCATTCAGGAGTCTGATGGCTCGTGGGAAGAAGCTGTTGCAGAACCTTGATGTTCTGCTCCTTATGCTGCGATATCTTTTTCCCGAGGGCAGCAGAGTGAACAGTCCGTGATGGAGATGTGTGGGGTCTTTTATAGTACTGCTGGCCTTAGACACGCAGCGTTTGGTCGCAATATCCCCGATTGAGGGGAGAGAAGTCCCGATGATTTTTTCTGCTGTCCTCACCACTCTCTGCACAGACTTCCAGTCGGAGGCTCTACAGTCCCCAAACCAGACAGAGATACAGCTGGTCAGAATACTCTCTATGGTGCCCCTGTAGAAAGTAGTGAGGATGGGATGGGGGAGATGAGCTCTTCTCATCCAGCGCAGAAAGTGCAACCGCTGCTGCGCTCTCTTAACAGTTGATGAGATGTTATTTGACCAGGTCAGACTGTTAGTGATCTGCACCCCCAGGAACTTTGTGCTACTGACCACCTCCACATCGCTGTCATTGATGTGAAGTGGTGTGGGACTGTGCCGGGTTTTTCTGAAGTCGACGATAACCTCCTTTGTTTTTTCGACATCTATCCCCCCCTTTGTCAATCCCTTCTCACTTACTGTGAGTTCAGTCCCCTGCTCTATCCTCTCTATACCCATGACTGTGTAGCCAGACACAGCTCTGACGCCATCTTTATATTTGACAATAACTCCATCGTTGGACAAATAACGGGTAACGATGTGTCAGAGTACATGAGGTAGATCGATAATATGGTTGAGTGGTGCAAGAACATTAGCAAGACCAAGGAACTGATTGCTGACTTCAGGAGAAGGAGAATCGAGAACCAGAGGACATAAGTTTAAGGTAAGGGGGGGAAAGATTTAATAGGAACCCAAAGGGGTGTTCTACCGTTTTTTCACAGGATGGTGGTTATATGGAGCGAGCTGCCGGCGGAGGTAGTTGAGGCAAGAACTACTGAATCATTTAAGAAACATTTAGACAGCTACATGGATAGGACAGGTTTAGAGGGATATGGGTTGAATGCAGGCTGGTGAGACTAGTGTAGATGGGACATGTTCAGGGGGTATGGAGAGAAGGCAGGTACGGGATACTGAGTTGGATGATCAGCCATGATCACATTGAATGGCGGTGCAGGCTCGAAGGGCCGAATGGCCTACTCCTGCACCTATTTTCTATGTTTCTATGTTGGTCGGTGTGGGCAAGTTGGGCCGAAGGGCCTGTTTCCACGCTGTATGACTCTTTAAAGCAAAAGCTGAGGGAACGCGTGACAATGGTTTCAAGTTCTTAGATTTATACATCTCTGTGACCTCTCATAGGTCAACATCTAATGATGAAGGGGTGAGCACATCAGTGATAGGCGAACCGCCCCTATCACCGAACCCCCATTCATCAACACCCCACTCCTAAGTCACCCCAGTCTGTCACAGCTCCACCTCCCCCTTCTACGCTCACTCCCTCACACCCCACTTCTCCACACTGCTCTTCCACCGTTCCCCAACTCCCCACCTCCTCCTCCAACCCCCATCTCCTCCTTCACTCCTCTTCACTCCCTCACCCCCACTTCACTCCTCCAACTCCTCTTCCACTTCCTCCCCTCTCCTCCACTCCCCCTCTCCTCCTCCACATTCTTCACTTGCCCATTTCCCCAACTCTTCCTCCACCTCCACTCATCATCCTCACCCCTCCCCACCTCCACAATGTTGGTTCAGGGCAGGGGGTGCGTATAACACTGCCATGTACACCCGCTGTTAACCTCACAAAGAGGCCACAGTTAAAAGGAGCGTTTGGGCCTTTTCAGCCCTGCTCGCGTTTCCCTCAGGAATCCACTCTGCTCCACCGTGTAACTGACATAAGCTTCCTCACAGAAACAATGTCCAGCTGCTCAAAGCCTTACCCTTGCTAGTTTACAGTGGAACAAACAGAATTAGTCCAAACAATCTGATTCTTTGCTCCTTTAAATGGCTGCACATTGAAAACTGTACAGAACTAAGGCAAATTCAATCATCACAAAGTTCGTCCAGTGGAATCCTGCACATATTAAATATTATATGATTCAAGAGCTGAGCAAAGCTTGAGGGGAAAAGCTTTTACAGACATAAAATGCTGGAGTAATTGAGTGGGACCGGGAGAAACGTTTAAATGCACTTAAAATATCCAGGTGTGGAGTTCATACATATACTTTCAGAAAGAATGCAGATACTGCAGTCCTTGTCAGATAATGGCTGAAATGAGACAAATTAAATTTATTCTGTACAGAATGATAATTGTCCTGTTATTGCTTACAGCAGCACAAACAACCTGACACAGACGTGGACTAACATTATTTTTGCCACTGTGGTTTACTTAGGAACAAAAGCAACAGTGGCAGGCCATTCAGCCTTTATGACATTCCTACTACCCCACCCCCAAACCCCTTGATACCTTTTTAACAAGTACTGATCTCTGCTTCCACAACTAGGAGTATAATTGGTCAGTATTCCATCATTTATTAATTGCAAATATTAATCCTAAATTTCTGCATTATTTATCAGAGCAAAAACATGGTTTTGTAATTATATTCTGTCAGGTTATCAAGCTTCAAGATGTAACCTCTCGCTTCAAAGGAACATTTATTCTCAAACTGACATTCGGTTTCCTAAATGTAAAAGGTTATTAAACTATAATGAGTAAGAAGCCATTTATATTGCAGAGTTCAATACATTTTTTTTCTACTCAACAACCCAAAATAGAAATCATAAATAGTCAAACAAGAGGCAAATGTTGAAAATCAAAAACTGCAGATGCTGGAAATCTAAAATAAAACATAGTCATTCAGTAGGCCAGGTTATATCTGTGGGGACAGAAATCGGGTTTTAATAGACAATAGACAATAGGTGCAGGTGTAGGCCATTCGGCACTTCGAGCCAGCACCGCCATTCACTGCGATCATGGCTGATCATCCACAATCAGTACCCCGTTCCTGCCTTCTTCCCATATCCCTTGACTCTGCGCTCTTTAAGAGCTCTATCTAACTCTTTAAGAGCTCTATCTGGGTCTCTATCTCTGGGTCCCTTCATCGAACTTTCATCTCAGACCTGAAACAATAACTCTATTTTAGTTTAGCGATACAACATAGAACCCGACCTTTAGCCCACAGAATCCGCACCAACCATCGATCGATCATCCATTCACACTAGTTGTATGTTATTCCATTTTCTCATTCACTCCCTACACACTAGGGACCATTGCTAAAGAGGCCAATTAACCTACAAACCCACGCGCCTTTGGGATGTGGGAGGAGACCAGAGCACCCGGAGGAAACCCACGTGGTCACAGGGAGAACATGCAAACTCCACACTGACAGCACCTGAGATCAGAATCGAACCCGGGTCTCTGGTGCTGTGAGGCAGCGGCTCTACCAGCTGTGCCACTGTGCCACCCCACCCTTTCCTCAGGCACTGCCAGACATGCTGAAACCTTCCTGCACCTCCTGTTTTTGTTTCAGTTTTCCAGCAATTTTGGAGGAAGAAAGGTGGAGGTTGTTCCAGATTCATGGTAACTTTTTTGTGATTTAACCCCTGAATCACTATAACCCTGGCACTAACCTCACTGGCTTTCTCCCTGGTTTGGATTCCCAACCAAACCCCACCAGGGAAGTACCTTCTCCCAAACCAAACTTCAATCATCATAGAGATACAGACACAAGGAACTGCAGATGCTTGTTTACTAAAATACATAAAGTACTCAGTTACTCAGCAGGTCAGACAGCATTCCTGGAGAACATGGATAGGTGACGTTTCAGGTCAGAACCCTTCCTTCTCATCATCTTTGAGTTGTGCCGAACATGATGCCACGACCAACTGATCTCATCTGCTAGTGCATGATCCATATCCCTCTATTCCCCACACTTCCATGTCCCTATCTAAAAGCCTCTTAAACGCCACCATCATATATTTAACACTTCAAATCGGGAAGGCCTCTTACACTGAAAGAAACTAAACTTATATCTGTCCCAAATTAGTTTAGGATTAATTTTTCGGCTGCTCCGTGCAACATGAGGGCATGGACACATCATGAAGACAGGGACACATCACTGCTGTCAAAACAAGGAACTGCAGATGCTGGGAGGTTTACAAAAGAAAACCAAGTGCTGGAGTAACTTAAGTGATTGATCAGCAAATCACTGCTGAAACATCACTTAGAGAGACCAGAGGTTGGGCATACCTGTTGTTGGCAGCACATGAAGATGAGTGGTGATCTTATAGAGGTGTACAAAATCATGAGAGGAATAGATCGGGTAAACGCACAGAGTATTTTACCCAGAGTACGGGTATCAAGAACCTGACATAGGTTTAAGATGAGGGGGAAGGAGGAGATTTAATGGGAACCTGAAGGGTTACATTTTTACACAAAGTTCCAGAAATGTCACGATGACTCTATACTGGGGTAATTCTGCGGCTCAGGCGGCATCTTTGGATGAATAAGCTGCGGGAGGAGATAGTTGAGGCAGGTATTATCACAACGTTTACGTAGCATTTAGGCAGGTACTTGAGCTGGGTAGGTTTAGAGGGTTATGGGGCAAACGCTGGTAGGTGGGACTGCTGTAGATGGGGCAAGTTGGGCCTGTTTCTGCTCTGTATGACTCTGAGAAGTGTATAAGCAAGGCCGGCATCTTACCATCGGCGCTCCGCCTGAGATGCGGGGGGCACGCTGAACACTTCAAGGCTGAGACGTCGTAGTAGTGTGAGCTGGGGCAGGACTGGGGCTGGACGAAGGGGAGCGACAGGTCTGCGCTCTGTCCCGCACACAGCGCGGCCAGGGCGAGGATCAGCGCGCCCAGCATCGTGCAGTGAGTGCGGCTCCAGGAGCTCCCTCTGTGTACACGGACGGCGTGGCTAGGATCTTTGGTGGCTATGGTTTCCAAGCTCGGTGTCAGATTACACCTTCCTGCACAATCCCCTCTTCCCCGGCATCGTCCTCTCGAAGAGTCACACAGCAGCTAAACAGAGCAACTCCGAGCTGCACAGTGGAATGAGCAGGCAGACAAAGTGGCAGAAGCTGGTACATTTAAAATCAGCACATTTAAATCACACACTTGCACACGTACACGAATAGGCTCACAACCCAAAACAGGAAGGGTCCGTACCCGAAACTTCACCCATCCTTTTTCTCCAGAGATGATGCCCGACCTGCTGAGTTACTCCAGCACTTTGTGTCTTTTTTTGTGTATTAACCAGCTTCTTTATTTCAACATGAATAGGAAAGACAGTGAGTGATATGGGCTAGGTGCAAGCAAGTGGCACTAGTTGATTTATACAAACTAGTAATGGGAGCTCAGCTGGCATGCATGAGTTGGGCTGAAGGACCAGTTTCTGTGCTGTGTCGATCTTTGTTTTTGTTATTTGCAGAACCAATTATGTTGATCCCAGCGAAAGGCAGAACACCCTTGCTCAATCTTTAGTACTCTCTCCAAAGTTGGGCTGAAGGGCCTGCTTCCACGCGGCATCAATCTATGACTCTAAGCTGGGGTAACTCAGTGGCTCCGGCAGCATGTATGGAGGACATGGATAGGCAAATGTTTCGGGTCGGGACCCTTCTTCAGTCTGATTGGAGTAGGGAGGGAAAGCTGGAAAATAGTTGAAGAATATGCTTCCGTTTTTTAGTTTCGTTTGTTGTCACGTATACCAAGATACAGTGAAAAGCTTCTGTTGCGTGTTCACCAGTCAGCGGAAAGACAATACGTGATTACTGACGAGCCATTCACAATGTACAGATATATGATAAGGGAAGAACTTTCAGTGAAAGGTAAAGCCAATAAAGTATGATCAAAGATAGTCTGACGGTCCACGATGAAATAGATAGTAGTTCAGGACTGCACTCCTGTTGCAGTAAGATGTTTCATTTGCCTGATAACAGCTGGGAAGAAACTGTCCCTGAATCTGGTGCTGTGCGTTTTCACACGTATACCTTTTGCCTGATGGGAGAGGGAGAAAAGGGAGTGTACAGGGTGTGACTCGTCCTTGATTATGCTGTTGGCCTTGTGAGGCAAGTGTGAGGTATACATGGAGTCAATGGAAAGGAGGTTGGTTTGTGTGATGGTCTGGGCTGAGTCCCCAATTTGCTACAATTTCTTGCGGTCTTGGATGGACTTGGCGATCTGCCTTAAAAATATTCAATGTCTGCTTCTTTTGTACCAATGACTCAAAGCCCCTGGGACAAAAAACATCTCCTCAGTCTAAAACAGGCAACTACTTATGTATTTAACAGGCATCCGTCTTTCCAAATGTGTCCTTAAGAGGAAACATCCTGTCCACATCGACCCTCTTAAGACCTTATATATTTGATGGGTTCCAGAAATGTCATTGTTTATCTGCGGTAAAGATTCTTCCATCGTTAGCTTCTTATTTTATCACTTACCATAATATATAAACCATTCCTCAATTTAAGATGTAGAAAGAAGGAACCGGTTTACAAAAAGAGACACCACGTGCTGGAGTAACTCAGCAGGCCAGGGAGCATGTCTGGATAATGTGGATAGGGTCAGAAGGGTCTGGACCTACACTTATCCATGTTCTCCAGGGATGCTGCCTGACTCACTGAGTTACTCCAGCACTTTGTGTCCTCAATTGAAGATACTTTGTTTTTGCTGGGGCTGTTTATCTAGCCGAGGTCCTCATGGTTTGGTGATTGGAATCGTTTCATGGTTTGGTGATAAGGCATGCACACATCTTCTGCAACCAATACACGTGTACTCGTGTGAAGATCACCCACCCATCTTCATTCATCCGTGGAGATCATTGTTCTGAGTGTCGGCAGCATTAAGTAAAACACCTGTTAATGGTGATAAGCCGATGTGCTCCATCAGGTTAGGTCAGCGCGGTAATGCAGCGGTAGAGTTGCTGCCCCACAGCGCACGAGACCCAGGTTCAATCCTGATTACTTGTACTGTGTGTACAGAGTATGTACGTTCACCCTGTGAGCGCATGGATTTTCACCGGGTGCTCCGGTTTGTTCCCACATTCCAAAGACGTACAGGTTTGTAGGTTAACTTGTCTTTGATAATGATTGTAAATTGTTCCTTTTGTGTAGGATAGTGCTAGTGTAACAGGAATCGCTGGTCGGAGTGGACACAGTGTGCTGAAGGGCCTGTTTCTACGCTGTATCTCCAAACTAAAATAAACGAAAGGTTAATTTTTCATGTTTCTAGCATTCGCTTATGCCAAATCTAGAGCTAAGTACTTTTGCTAAAGTACTTTTGCTAAGACATTGGTAATCTCAAATACTTGGGTAACTTACAACCCAACCGTATGATCATTGAAATCTCCAATTTTAGGTAACCTCTCCCCTTTTCTCACCTATATCCCCCTTTCTTCCCTCCCCTTTTTCCCAATGCCCTGGACTTGCACCTATGTATCCCCCTCCCCCTCCTCCGACATTCCATCATCTGGCTTCACAATTTGCAACTATTTAATTATTCTGCCTCACATCTTCTATCTTCATCTCTTGACTTTGTCCAAACATCTGCCGATGAGAACATTTGCCTGGCCTGTGTCTACCCATTACCTGCCATGCTTGGTTCCGCCCCTCCTCTCTTCCAGCTTCCTCTCCCCCACAACAATCAGTTTGAAGGAGAGTCCCGACCCCAAACATCACCCCTCCACATTCTCAGAGATGCTGCATGAACTGCTGAGTCACTCCAGAACTTTGTGTCCCTTTGTTTAAACCAGCATTTGCAGTTCCTTGTTTCTACACTGATTATAGACACAAAATACTGGAGTAACTCAGTGAGTCAGGCACCAACTCTGGAGAAAAGGAAACGTTCTCGACTGGAAACGTCACCTATTCCTTTTCTTCGGAGATGCTGCCTGACCCACTGAGTTATTCGAATATTTTGTGTCTATCTTCAGTGTAATCTAGCATCTGAAGTTCTTTTTGTGTAGGAGGGAACTACAGATGCTGGTTTAAACCAAAGATAGACACAAAATGCTGGAGTAACCCAGAGGGACAGGCAGCATCTCTGAATAGACAGAATGGGTGATGTTTCGGGTCAAGACACTTCTCCAGCCTGAAGAAGGGCCGCGACCAGAAAGGTCACCCATTCCTTCGCTCTAGAGATGATGCTTTCCCGCTGAGTTACTCCAGCATTCTGTATCTATCTGCAGTTCCTACTTATGCATTCTCCACTGATTACTTGGCATGGACACAGAACACCGTGGTCCCTTTAGTTTCAAGTGGTGCTGAATGCTCTCCAATATTCATCTTGAGTCATGCTACTACACTCCCGCCCCCCCCCCCCCCCCCCCGCTGACCTGAAAGCTACACCTTTTTAGATCATATTCAGCATCTGCATTTTAGAGATCACTGATACTCTACTTACTGACCACACAGGATAAAACAGCCAGAGCTGCAATTTTATGTCCAAATAAGCGATTCCTTTAAGTGGGGCTGGTAAACAAATCATCCAGGTCACATAATGGTTGGGTAGCAACTAACACTCTTTAAATTTGTGTGTGTGAGAAAGAGAAAGAGAGAGAGAGAGCACCATGAATGCTGAACACTGTGAAACAACCCTCCAATGCTGAACATGCCTGTTGCAAATCATGTTGCCAGGACACACGCAGAAGATGCGTCATGCATTAACCTAGATTTCCCAAGGAAACTGAGTGCTGTGAATCCCTTAAAGATAAGTCAAAAACATTCCACTTAAGCTGGAAATATGAACGTTGCAAAGAACACTGAGTGAAAAAGTGCACATTTATTGAGCAGAACATGATGCCAAATTGAATATCTCACTAAAGCAAGGGTTCCCAACCTGGGGTAGATTCACCTGCCCAGGGGTACATTTGTTGATTCTGGATGTGTACATATTTTTTCTCATTGACTGAATGTGTTCAGTTCTGGTAGATCCGTATCTGTTCATCATTAGTTGTTCATAAATAAGTGAACTAAAATAACATTGTTTTGTGCTATTAAAGTCGCCAGGGGTAAACGGGACAAAAAAGGCTGGGAACCCGTGCACTAAAGGTTCAATGGTAGGGTAATACGGCAGGGTTACCTAGGAAGGAACTACAGATGCTGGTTTACACCGAAGATAGACACAAAATGCCGGAGTAACTCAGCGGGCAGGCAGCATCTCTGGAGAGAAGTAATAGGTGGCCTTCCGGGTCTCCAGAGATGCTGCCTGTCCCGCTGAGTTACTCCAGCATCTTGTGCCTATCGTTGGTGTACAACATCATTTGCAGTTCCTTCCCGCATGGTTCAATGCTGCTTTATTGTTACATGTGCAATGTCACACTGAAATTATTTTGCAACAAACGGGCCAGAGGAGTATTGCCATGCCCTAAGCACACCCCGATCAGCAAAGTGTAAGGGAATAGTCCACTGATCCCGCATGCAAGAGGCGCCAGGTTTTGGCACCATTTTCAAAGTCTAGTTTTTATGAGTGGTCCCTGATCCAGCCAAGTCCCAGGCTGCCGTGTGGGTTGTCCTGTGGACTGACGTCCCTCTCCTCACCCGTCCATCTTCATGCCCCGGGGACGCCTCCCGCAGCCGACCTGAAGGCACGGTAGGCAAGACGTGAAGGCTTACCTCAGTGCTCCATCAACATCTCTGCGAGGATCCTACATCAAAAATAACATCATTGTTATGGCAGAGAAAGCCATTTCATTCGGCCCATCAAGTATCTGTCAGCTCATGAGAGGGCAATCCCCTTGATCCCATTTTTCCATTCTTTCCTGATGGCCCTGTAAAGTATTCTTTCCCATATGTGGGCAGAACAGTGGTGCAGTAGAATTGCTGCCTTGCAGCGCCAGAGACCCGGGTTAGATCCTGAATACGGGTGCTGTCTGTAGGGAGTTTGTACGTTCTCCCAGTGGCCCCGTGGGTTTACCCCAGGTGCTCCGGTTTATCCCACACTCCAAAGACATGCAGATCTGTAGGTAAATTGGCCTTGGTAAAGATCGTAATTTGTCCCTAGTTAGTGTGTTATATAATTATAGTGTTTGGGGGTCACTGGTCAGTGTGGACTCGGTGCGCCAAAGGACCTGTTACCGCATTGCGTCTCTAAACTAAACTATACTAAACTAATATAAAATAAAATAAAATGCCTTTCCGATTCTCGTTGATGCTCCTGATAAGTTGTTTTTGCTACCCTTGTGTTCCCGAAGATATCTACTCTTTGCAATGTTTTTTTTTCTGTGAAAGTACACCTCAGTATGTAATATTGGAACCTCTAAAGAGTTAAAAACTAGTTTTTCTAATTTTAGATTCATAGTGGATATCATTTTAACAACATGTTTACAATTGAACACGTGTTGACTTTATACTTTTATATAGGAGGGTATATTGATGGGGAAAAATTGTGGATAAATGTAGTTTAATTTTAACTGACATGCATGGATAGGGATGGATAGGAAAAGTTTAGGGATATGGGCCTATCCTGGTCAGGTGGGACTCATGTAGATGGGGTTTCTTGGTTGGCATGGTCAAGTTGGGCCGAAGGGTCTACTTTCGTGCCATATGTCGCATTGACTATGCATACCCACACCTTGTCCACTATAGAATGGACCAAATCTTTGTATAACTATTCCTCACATCCCACTAACATAATTTGTTCAAAGTGTTGAATCTACATCCCCTAGTTCTTGAGCAGTATCCCTCTACCTCCCCATCTGTCAATCTGTGCCTTAAAAATACCCATTGACTTGGACTCCACAGTCATCTGTGGCAATGGATTCCACAGATTCGCCACCCTCTGACTAAAGAAATTCCTCCTCATCTCCTTTCTAAAGGTACGATCCAGCAGGCCCTGGCCGTCAGAGACATCTATATTTGTTTTTCTTTAATAGATTGGGCTCAATCTGCAGCTGGATCTGTGAAAGGTTTGGAATCAAGTTGGACTTGTGCAAGATTGTTAACACAGCTACATGTTTCAAACCACTTTATGTAAGGAGATTGTAACAGAGCCCAAAATAATTTTTATTTGTGTAGTTTTTTTTAAGGTAGTATCGGAGCCCTCCCAAATTGTTTCACAGCGGTAGAGTGATGGATCAGTAAATGGATTCAGAAACAGAGAACTTAATCCCCTCAACAGCTATTCTAGCCCCTGAGCAGCATCCAATTATAGCCTTCTGTTTGGCTGTCTGTACACAAGCGAAGCAGTCACTTAAGCAGAACACTCCATGTTAATGGCCGGACATGTGACATCTGGGGGAATCGGGTTCCAAGGGTCAGGTTAGCGCGAAAGGTTATCGAGGGAAAAATATCTGTGTTGGTTTTAGACATTCTGGCAGGACAGAGTGGGGGTGGGGGTGGGGCGGGGAGGGGAGAGGAGAGAAGGCTCGGCCAAAGGTTGCAATGAATGTACGTACGCTGATCATACAGATTACTGGCCTCTTACGTGTGTGTTTAATAAACATGGCTGGCATTTCATCCCTAGATTCCGACAGTCTTTACATCCATTCCTGAAGGTGAGATGAGTACAAACACTAAGTTTGACAGAGCTACTTTATTTGACACCAAATCTTGAGATGTTCATTCATATGTTGGATAGTTAAAGGAACAGTCTGTTGCACAGGAATTGTGAATGGTTTGTGAGACTGCCAGGACTTTACAGGGTATTTTTTTACCATTTAATAATTTAACCTGTAAGTACTCCTGAAAGTGTATTTACCATCTAACCTGTAAATACCCATTAAATGGTAATTACTGCATAGGGCTTTTAACACAGTAAAGTACTGTATCTCCAAACTCAGCATCTCCAGAGGACCATTTTCTGGTTCAAGGTGAGAGGGCAAAGATTTAATAGGCCAAAGTCTGCATATAGAACGAGCTGCCAGAGGAGGCAGTTGAGGCAGATACTATAACAGCATTTAAAAGACATTTGGATAGGTACACGGATATAAAAGGTTTGGAGAGATATGGGTTAAACACGGGCGGGAGGTATTAGTGTAGATGGAGCAACTTGGTCACATGGACAAGTTGGGCCAAAGGGCCTTCTTCCACGCTCAATGACGCTATGACTTGTTTCACAGGGAGGTTAGCAAAATCTGAAATTGTACCACTATTAGGACAATCAGGATTTTAAATGATTTGAGAGGGATGATTGGAGATACTTAGAAAGGAAAATTCAGAGCTCGGGATCCAAGCAGCTGAATGTAGAGTTAACACTGGTGTGGCAATTAAAATGACCCTCTGTTGTGAACATCATGGATCTTTTCAGTAAGATTGTTATATGAATTGTTATTTGCAAGACATCAGAATTGGAGCAAAGCAAAGCTCTCAGAAACCAGTAGGGCTGATGGAGATGCAGATATATGGAGGAAAGAGACTTTGGAAGGCTTTGAAAAGCAGAATGAGAATTATAAAGAAGATAGACACAACGTGCTGGAGTAATTCGGCGGGTCAGGCAACATCTCTGGAGAAAAAGGATGGGTGACGTTTGGGGTCAGGATTCTTCTTCTACATATGAGAATTATAAAAATGGGTGTTGACTGACCAAGATCTATTGTGGGTCAACTATGGGTGTTGGGTGAACAGAATTCCAGGAAATATCTTTTGTAAAGCCACCAAAATGGATGGGCATTTTTATTTTTTAATTTATCATAAAATGCTGACTTCAAAGATGCTTCAATGTTCCTACCAGGCAACAGCTGGGTCTGAAAAACGGCCTTGACCTGAAACGTCGCCCATTCCTTCTCTCCAGAGATGCTGCCTGTCCCGCTGAGTTCCTCCTGCTTTTTGTGTGTAACAGCTGGTTCAATGGTACATTATTGTTATGTGTGCCTAAGCACTGTGAAATTCTTCTTTTGCATACAGTTTAGCTTTAGTTTTAGAGATACAGTGTGGAAACAGGTACTTCGGCCCACCGAATCCACGGCAAGCAGCGATCCCCATACACCTACGCACGAGGGACAATTTACAATTACCAAAGCCAAATTAACCTATACACCTGCCCGTCTTTTGAGTGTGGGAGGGAAGTGGAGCACCCGAGGAAAACCCACGCGGTCACGGGGAGAACACATAAACTCAGTACAGACAGCACCCGTAGTCAGGATGGAACCTGGGTCTCTGGCGCTGTAAGGCAGCAACTCTACCACTGCGCCACTATGCTGCTCCTTTTGATATGTAATTCAGCAAGATTCTGGGGTAACACCAACCAAAGATGTAGCATGAATCATTGATGGGATAATCTAGAATCTGAATCCAAACGCGAACACTCAAAATGTGAAGATAGTGCCATATGCACAGACAGAACAACTTCCATTTGCTGTAAGACAAGGTTTCGGATGGGGAAACACCATATTTTCAACAAATGAGAAAAAAAAATTGAACAGCAAAAATAACAAAAGTGAAATAGTGGTGTGGGGATAATATTTAACCTTGTATATATACAATAGTACTTGCACATTTCTGCCAACAGAAGGTTAGAAGTTATTGGAGTCTGGAAATGTATTTGCTAGTTGTTGCCTACCTACAATCTTATTAGAACGGTACATCTTACACATTCAGCTATTCTGCAGCTGTGGTGCTCACAGCTTCTTCCTCGAGTCGTAACAAGCACCATGCTGAGACTGCAGCTCTCCACGACAAAATATGTGTAGAAAATTGATTTTTTAAAATCCTGACAAGGAACTGACTACTTCATCCACAACTGCAAATTTCTTTAGTCAGAGGGTGACGAATCTGTGGAATTCATTGCCATAGAAGGCCGTGGAGGCCGACAATTGATATTTTTAAGGCAGAGATTGCCAGATTCTTGGTGTTATTGGGAGTAAACAGGAGAATGGGGTTGAGAATGAAAGATAGGTCAGTCTTGATAATGGGAACTTGTAATGGGAAACAAGGAAATGCAATTAAACAAATACTTTGGTTCTGTCTTCACTAAGGAAGACACAAACAATCTCCCAGAAATACTAGGGGACCGAGGATCTAGTGGGAGAGAGGATCTGAAGGGAATCCACATTAGTCAGAAAATGGTGTTAGGCAAACTGTTGGCACTGAAGGCAGATAAATCCCCAGAGTACTCAAGGAGGTGGCCCAAGAAATTGTGGATGCATTGGTGATCATTTTCCAATGTTTGCTCGACTCTGGATCAGTTCCTGTGGACTGGAGGGTAGCCAATGTAACTCCACTTTTAAAGAAGGAAGGGAGAGAGAAAACGTGGAATTATAGACCAGTTAGCCTTACATTGGTTGTGGGAAAGATGCTGGAGTCAATTAGTAAAGATATAACAGCAGCGCATTTGGAAAGCAGTGACGGGATCGGTCAAAGTCAGCATGGATTTATGAAGGGAAATCATGCTTGACTAATCTTTTGGAATCTTTCGAGGATGCAACAAATAGAATGGATAAGGGAGAGCCAGTGGATGTGGTGTATCTGGACTTTCAAAAAGCCTTTGACAAGGTCCCACAGAAGAGATTAGTGTGCAAAATTAGAGCACCTGATATTGGGGAAGGGGATTGACATGGATAGAGAACTGGTTGGCAGAGGAAGAAAAGAGGAGACATTAATGGGTCCTTTTCAGAATGGCAGGCAGTGACTAGTGGGGTGCCGCAAGACTCGGTGCTGGGACGCTAGTTGTTTACAATATATATTAATGATTTAGACGAGGGAATTAAATGTAACATTTCTAAATTTGCGGATTACACAAAGCTGGGTGGCAGTGTGAGCTGCAAGGAGAATGCTATGAGGCTGCAGGGTGACTTGGAGTGGTTGGGTGAGTGGGCAGAAGCTTGGCAGATGCAGTATAATGTGGATAAATGTGAGGTTATCCACTTTGGTGGCAAGAACAGGAAAGCAGATTATTATCTCAATGGTGTCAGATTAGGAGAAGAGGGAGTGCAACGAGACCTGGGTGTCCTGGTACATCAGTCTCTGAAAGTAAGCATGCAGATGCAGCAGGCAGTGAAGAAAGCTAATGGCATGTCGGCCTTCATTGCGAGAGGATTTAAGTTTACGAGCAACGACATTATTGCTATTGAGTCAGTGCAGCGTAGATGCACCAGGTTGATTTCAGCCATGATCATATTGAATGGTGGTGCTGGCTCGAATGGCCTACTCCTGCACCTATTTTCTATGTTTTTATGATTGAATGGCATCGACTTGATTGGCCAAATGGCCTAATTCTGTGTGTCCTCAACACACAGAAGACGAAGGAAATCATTGTGGACTACCAGAAGACCAGAGGCGACAGACACACCCCCATCCACATAAACGGGACTGAGGTGGAGCGCGTCTCCAACTTCAAATTCCTCGGGGTACACATCTCTGAGGATCTGTCCTGGTCCCTCAACACCGCCAAACTGATTAGAAAGGCGCAGCAGCGCCTCTACTTTCTGAGGAGGCTTAAGAAAGCTCACCTGTCCCCTCGGATCCTGTCCAACTTCTACCGCTGTACCATAGAAAGCATCCTGACCACCTGCTTCACGGTGCAGTACAGCGGCTGCACCACTGCTGACAGGATGGCACTGCAACGGGTGGTGAAAACCGCCCAGCACATCACCGGTGCCCCGCTCCCTGCCATGGCTGTCCTTCACCGCACACGGTCTCTGAGACAGGCTGGCAAAATCATCAAGGACCCCTCACACCCCAACCATGGACTGTTTGCCCTCCTCCCATCAGGAGCCTCAGGTCTCACACCAACAGGCTAAGGAACAGCTTCTTCTCAAACATCATTACCCTGCTGAACTCACAGGCCCGGCGCTAGACCCCCCCCCCCTTCTCATCAGTATTATTTATAGTTTATATAATTTATAGTTAAGCTCTTATTCACCAGAATATAGCACATGTCAATCTTTTGCACCTTACCAGCTATCTGTATATATGTATATGCCTATGTACATACACCAATATATCCTCATTTGTATATATTGTGTTAATCATCACTTTACTACTTTGCATCCTGGTTAGATGCAAAACTGCATTTTGTTGTACTGTACTTGTATTATGTACAATGACAATAAAGTTGAATCTAATCTAATCTAATCTAATCCTGTTCCTAGAATTTATGAATATGCTCCGCCATATTTCCACTGAAGTGCTTCATGTACAGACAATGCCAGGATGCTGACCATTGAATTGTCTCATTTTAAATAATGTACTCACACTTCCCTCCCCCCCATTTTGTCCACCCTAGTCCTTTCGCCTGTTCCACAGTTCACAATGATGTACATTGACACAACACACAAAGCTGGGTGGCAGTGTGAATTGTGAGGAGGATGCTATGAGGATGCAGGGTGACTTGGACAGGTTGGGTGAGTGGGCAGATGCAGTTTAATGTGTATAAATGTACGGTTATCCACCAGGGGCCACAGTTTAAGAATAAGGGGTAGGCCATTTAGAATGGAGATGAGGAAAAACATTTTCACCCAGAGTGTTGTGAATCTGTGGAATTCTCTGCCTCAGAAGGCAGTGGAGGCCAATTATCTGGATGTTTTCAAGAGTTAGATAGAGCTCTTAAAGATACAGAGTCAAGGGATATGGGGAGAAGGGAGGAATGGGGTACTGATTGTGGATTGCCATTCACAGATAAAGATATGGACAGAGAAATGGTAGATGAGGTTTAATCCCAGCAAGTCTGGTGTAATACTTTGGGTGGTCAATTGTAAGGAGAAAGTATACAGTTAATGGTAGGAATCTTAGCAGCATTATTGTACAGAGGGATATTGGGGTTCAAGTCCATAGCCCCCTGAAAATAGCAACACAAGTAATACGTGAGAAAGAGGGCATGTGGCATGGTCAAGGTGTTGCCTATGAAAATTTGGAAGTTACATTGCAGCTTCATAGAACTTTGGTTGGGTCACATGTGGAGTCTTGCTTATACGCTTTCAAAGCAGTGCAGAAGCGATTTATTAAGGTGCTGACTGGATTGGAGGGAATTAGCCATTAGTAAAGGTTTGACAAATTTGGATCACTTTCTCTGAAGCACTGGTGGCTGAGAGAAGACCTGTAAAATAAAATTATGAGAGGCATAGCTAGGTCACATAGTTAGAACCTTTATCCCAGATTGGAATAGTCAAACTCTAGAGGACATATTAAGATGAGAGGAGTAAAGTTTCTAGGAGTTGTGCAGAACAAGAGTTTTTACAGAGATAGGTAGGTGCCTGGAATGTGTGTCAAGGGTGTTGGTGAAAGCAGATACGATAATGGCCCTTAGGAAGCTTTTAGATAGGTACATGAATATGCAGAGAGTGGAAGGAGATGGATCATGTGCAGGCGGAAGGGTGTTTTTAAATTCGGCAGCATGTTCATCATAGACATTGTGGGCCGAAGGGCCAGTTCCTGTTCTGTGCTGTTCTATGCTCCATCAGGCTGCCAGAGTGAAACCTATGCAGCTATACATTAGTCTACAAATATTATAATGTAAAGAGTAGGCAGACATATTTTACAAATGAGAATGTTGGAGAAGTGATGTATCTTTATGTCTCTCACGCTAAATTTCCTCCGCCAGGGGTATTGGTGGAGGCAGATATGATAGTGATAGTGGGATATGAATCATGTGCGGACAGATTAGATCAGTTTGACTTGAAATCATGTTCAGCACAAACATTGTGGGCCAACAGGCCCGTTCCTGTGCTGTACTGTTCCATGTTCTACGTGCTATGTTCTATGTTCTTAACAGATTGACTGTCATTCCTTTAGAATAACGGATGTCTTCACTTTTACTTAAAAGCAATACATAGCATTAAATAAAAAAACCTCACAGTTTCAAGTGCAATACAGAATTTCAATGACATTAAAGTACAAAAATATAAAGCAATATTTTCACAAAGCAAGATTAACAAATAGAAAATACAGTAGTACCATTTTGAATACAGTCAACTTGGCCTAGATTGGTCACTGTGCAGGTTCCATTCTGTAATCAAACAACATTGACCACTACGTAAGATGTCATTGGCAGCCAAGATTTACTGCATTATTAACAAAATATCTGATCACAAACTAAACATTACAAAGGTTAAGACAAAAATCATTCCCTTCAAATTGACACAAGATGACAAAACTTGTTTGCAGCATTTTAAAGTACATTTTGATAACAGTTTTTCACTCCCTAAAATGGAACAACATGCAGACACGTAGACAAACAAACAGCAGTCATTTGAATCAGATGTTGATCAGACATGTACTACATAAACTACATAAACTGAAGAGATCATGTAGAAAGAATGAGAGATCTATATTCCACTAAAATACTTTGGCAGATCTAGTAGAACTGAAAACCAACGGTGTTTAATTTTGCACAGTTCACTATTGCACCAGTGAAAGTCATGATAGAATCTCAACATCTGAAAAAAATCTTAATGTATGTTCGCACTGACAGCCAAATAGCAAATACATGTGAAAAGTATCTTGAATTCATCAAACGCGTGTAAGTTTACAAGCAGTTTCAATGAACTTATTTATAATATTTATAATACTGATGCATTTGAAAAAAAAATAATGTAAATTAGCTCAAGAACAAAGAATAATATGTGCGGGCTGAACTTTGCAGGAAACCTTTGGAAGATAGTCATCTAATAATTCTCCCTGAAGATCCTAATGCAAGTACACCACCGATTTTCTGACAGCTGCTGGTCCGGCCCCATTTTAATCTGGACAAAATCCCCCCGTCCCCAGAAGTTCCCCTAAAATGTGGCGGCTGGGCCGGGTGAGGCGGCCGATCGCAACCTGATCGGGACATCCGCCTTGATCGGCGGGTTGCAGCCGGGGCTCTGGAACTCTGGCCCAGCCAGAGCCGGCAGATCCGTTCCCATAGCCGACTTCCACAGATGACTTTGCGGTCCGGTATTTTGGCCCTCCAAGGCCATGCCCTGTGTTGGTCCTGCAAAATGGATAATCCAGAAAGGTTCTGGACCCAAGGGTGCCGGAAAATCGGTAGTGGACAAAGAATTCGAGTCTGTGCAAAATGACTCACTTGCAATTTCTTGGCACTGACAATTCACCAGGTTTATTTTTGCCAAAACAGCAAACCCTACGTTAATTATAGACATCCCTCCAGAATAAAAGCCTAGATAAGGAATACTAGCTGCACTGAGGGATGCTGATATAGGCAATTTAGTAATATTCATAATAAATCCTAAGGCTCGCTCCGTCAGAATATGATAAAAACCGCCGACTGCCATTATATATTGGGGTAGAAATGTTAAATGATGTCAAAAAAGATTGCCTTTTTCAACTCACGCACATAATCAATGAGAAAGATAAATCTGACAAAAATTGTGCATTCCATATAACATGCTGATATTTAATTTGTAAAAATAGATTCAATTCTTTACGTACATGAAAAAATACAGACATTTACCACAGTAAACCGTTGCATCACAATTTACATTTTAAATTCCCAGTAAATTTCATAAATGGATGGTTAAGATAATGCATATTTTCTAATCTTATTTTAATCTGTTGTCTGTGTTTATTTTAGACAGTCTTCGCTGTCTCTCCATTTACAGACTTCGCAGAGAACTCTGTGGTCGTTACGTACATCCTACTTCACTGGCTCGGAAATATCATTCAGACTAAGAGCTGTCACTCTATTTGCCATCCCTCAGATGCCCTTTCTTATCTTCCTTTCTGCTCCACAACAGCCTGGGAGCAGCTGAAAGTGAGTCAGAGATGACAGGAGAGAAAAGTTTTCTTCCGTGGTATCATACACTAGAGCCATGCACACGAGAATAGCACTCCACCATTGTGTGTGACCAGCACTCCCTTTTCATACATATGCACCATCTGCTGCTGTCCACCACAGGGAATATATTTAAACGAGAAATTTTTAAATTGCTGGGAATTAACATCTCAGATGATCTGACTTGGTCCCAGCACAAAGATGCAATCATGAAAAGACCACACCAGCACCTCTACTTTCTTTTAAGTTGAAAGAGATTTGGTATTTCACTCAACACGTTATCAAACAAGATGCGCACAGACGATGGCTGCACCATCATCCCCTGGTATAGCAATCCCAGTGCACAGAGACACAAGAGGCTGCAGACAGTGGTGGACTCAGCACGGTCCATTATGGGAACAGCCCTCCCCATCACCACAAACATCTACATGAGGCACTGCCTTAAGAAGACAGCATCTATCATCGAGGACCCCCACCATCGGACCATGCCCTCTTCTCGCTGCTATCATCAAGGAGCAGAAGCCTCAAGTCCCACACCGCCAAGTTCAGGAACAGCTACTTTCCTACAACCATCAGGTTCATGAATCGACCTGCACAACCTTAATCTTAGCTCATCAACAATACACTACGGACTACCTCTTGCACTCCCATGGACATCTTTGTCCAATTGTGATTTTGCACTAATGTCATGTTTTGCATGCTTTTTCATTTCGGTTTCTTGCATAATTTATGTATAACTTATGTTTGCTATGTTGTACGTGAAGCAAGATTTTAATTGTTCCTGTATCCCATAGTTTATAAACTCAACATGCCTTTGAAAAGTGAAGGGGATTAAGAGATATAATTTTTACTATTTTCTTCAGGATTTACATGGAACCTTTTCCCGTTATCCAGTTGCTCAAGGACAGGGGACACAGACGTCAAGGAATGGGAATAAGATCAATTGGAATTTAGGAAAAATGTTTATTTGAAGCACTGGAACTGGTCATGATCCAGAACTCACTGCTGTCAGGATGATGGAAAAAGAGGCAGTCAGAGAGCGGGTACGTGAGATTAAATAACCTGCAGGATTGCAGGGAAAGTGGTGGGAAGTTAGACGGGGAAGATGGATCAATCACAAATGACTGATCTAATGATCTCCTCCTGATGTTTTAATTTAATGATTCAATACAACATCTAGGCATCTTTCACAGAATCAAGGGTCCCGACCTGAAATGTCACCTCTCCATGTTCTCCAGAGACGCTACCTGACCCGTTGAGTTACTTCAGCACTTTGTGTCATGCTAGACTTATATTCTTAGGTCGGGCTTGCGATATAACTGAATGAGGTTTGAAGTTCATAAATTGCCTATCATTGTGTTGAAGGATTCAGTTCAATGGTGCACAACCTATTCTGAATAAGTGGCATTCATTATTTAAATCATCTGCAAACAAGTAAAGCTAATACAGTTTGTATAGGTTTGTTAAAGTACTGCATTGAAAGAAAATATGTTTTCTTTTAAATTTTGAATCCAGGTTGGTATTGTTTCTCGAATTTCTCCTCCCCATCAATGTACTGATTAAGGTTGATGTGCACATTCAATGATTTGAAGTATGCGTGCAGTTCTGGTCACCCCATTACAGGAAAGATGTGAAGGCTTTAGAGAGGGTGCTGAGGTTTACCACAATCCTGCATGGATTAGAAGGTTTCAGCTACAGGGAGAGGTTGCATAGATTTGGATTGTATTATCTGGATCGTTGAAGGTTGAGGAGAACTGATAGAAGTATATAAAATGATGAGAGGCATAGATAGGGTAAACAGTCAGTGCCTTTTCCCCAGGGTGGAAACGTCCACACTAGAGGGCATAGCTATAAGGTGGTGGGGAAAAGTTTAATGGAGATGTACGAGGTGAGTTTTTTTTACACAGAGAGTAGTTGGGGGCCTAGAAAGGATTGCCAGGGGTGGTGGTGGAGGCAGATACGATAGAGGCATTTATAAGGCATTTCGATAGGCACATGGAAGTGCAAGGAATAAAGGGACATGGGTCATGTACAGGCAGAAGAGATCAGTTTAGTGGCATCATGTTTGACACAAACATTGTGAGCCGAAGGCTCCGTTCCAGTGCTGTACTGTTCTATGTTCAAATGCAGATAACACTGAACGACAGTACATCGTTAAATGGAGGGCAGAGCAAAGCTAGAAAGTATTCAATCATGAACGGTTTAATTCTCATCCAATATAACTCTCCACCAACATAACTAAACGGTGACCTTCATGCCCATAGCTCAGGTCAATAGATCAGATATGGGATTTTTCAGATCCATGTGGCTTATTCATTCACTACATTAATTAAACAAGGTGTTAAATGGCACAGAAATAATACATAATGATTGTACAACCAAAATAACTGTAGCTTTAAAATGTGGAGTTACAGCATAATACTGTCACAATCACCAATCCTTCGGATTGTGGCTGTGTTAAACAAGCCAGGTTTTTCTACAGTGCCAACTAGTAGTCACCTGTTGTTGATGGGAATGAGTAGCTGGAATGAAATGATAATACACATCGATAACTGAGATTGTTGGACCACATTTCCCCTTAAGCCAGGAAGAAAGTAGAAAGATGGACACAAAGCACTGGAGTAACTCAGCAGGTTAGGCAGCATCTCTGGAGAACATGGGTAGGTGACGTTTGAGTTGGGACCTTGCTTCAGCAAGTAGAAAGACTGGAGGATAGACAACTCAGTAGTTCCAGAAATTAGTAATATTCCCATTCAATCATTGCTATGTAATTAAGACTTGATTGTTACAAAAGTTGAGGTTGGTTAGGATCGGCCTAGGCTCTCACTTAGAGTCATACAGTGTTGAAACAGGCCCTTCGACCCAACTTGCCCACACCAACCAACATGCCCCATTTATATTAGTCCCACCTGACTGCGTTTGGCCCATATCCCTCTAAACCCATCCTATCTATGTACCTGTCTAAATGTTTCTTAAATGATGTGATAGAACCTGCATTTCTGTAAAGAATTCCACAATCAAGGAGATGTGTTGGATGTGGGTCAGTTCAGGTGATTAATAGCCAACAGCTGAAGTAGGGTTGGGCCTTCCCATGTCAGCACTGCTTGGTGCAAGAAGATTGCCTTTGTCAATGCCCTTGATCCTTATTTAGTGTTTTATCCAGAATCAGATCAGTAACATGTTTGAGATTATTATCTTTACAACTATGATTGGGATGGCCTTAACTTTGTGTGAGCAGACCTTTAACTGGGTGGATGGCAGGTTTTAGCTCAGAAGGCCAGAAATCAGTGCATTATCTCAGGATAGAGAGTTTAGAAGAGAGCATGTGGGAAAGCTCCTTCCCAGATGCTCAGGCATTCATGTTTCAGGCTAAGACTGGTGGATTTTTGAACTAAAAGGATTAGGAAATATTACAATGAAGCAGGAGAGCGGACAAATATCAGCCTTACTGAATGAAGAGCAGGGTTGAGGCGTTATGGTGCCCATTCCTGCAATGAGATTAATATTAGCTTCTATGGGCCCTGTTTGCACCCCATTTCTAGTAATGGTATATTCTAAGGTTCATAGAAACCATAGAATATGGCTCATACATTGAATTGTCCTCTTCTTGAAACATTGCAACAGTCGCCAAGATGTTTAATGACTACTTCTGAGTTTTGGCATTTTTATTCCCTTCCACATGAAACTAAAGTTCAAACTAATTGTTACAAAGGCACACGATTAGAAATAAGTCTGCACCAAGATAACACTGCAGAGAAACAACAGCTTAATCTTGACTGCTCTTTCTTACTGGACTCCATCTTGCACTAAAAGTTATTCCCTTTATACTGTATCTGTACACTGTGGACGGCTTAATTGTAATCACGTATAGTCATTTCACAGACTGGATAGAACGCAACCAAAAGCTTTACACTGTACCTCGGTACATGTGACAATAATAAACTATCTACGGTAGAAATAGACACAAAGTGCTGGAGTAACTCAGCGGGTCAGGCGGCATCTCTGGAGAAAAAGGAATGGGTGACGTTTCGGGTTGGGCACCTTCCTCATAGTCTGAAACGTAATCCATCTTTTTCTCCAGAAATTTGCCTGACCCGCTGAGTTACTCCAGCATTTTATGTCCATCTTTGGTATGAACCAGCATGTGCAGTTAGTTGTTTTTACTATCTACAGTAGAGACTGTTCTCAGGAAGGGTGAACAGTGGGGAGGGTAGAATAGTAGGATGAGGAAATTCAAATGTAGTGTGTGGCCCAAGTGTGTGCTCATATATTTGCAGGTTTCTTCATACACCAGTAACAATGTGAAAGAACCAGCAGGTTTCCCCTAACTTTGCTTGCTTTCAAAATTATTTATGGGAATGTTATTTAGTCAGAAAATACCACAAAATTGGCACACCAGTATATTGAGTTGGATGGTTTACTTTGTACAGGCCATTAAAAAAAAGAGAGATCCTTCTAATCTTAAAAACATTTCAAGAATCAAACAGTCTAAAAAAATTATTTCACAATGCAAATAAAGCCACAACAATAATCGTCAAATTAATAATAATCTGTAGCAACACAGCATCTATGTGTCTGCAGATTAATACCAGTGGATGCATGGGGTTAGAAGTATTCCAGTCTATCAAATACATTCCAGATACAATCTGTATATTTCTTCCTCGTTTAATGAAATGAATGTTTGTTTGTTTTTTAGAAAACCACTTTAAAAATAACAGAAACAAAAATAAGTGAAACAACTTTGTGGAATTTAGTCCACTTGTTCTGTGCTGACATAATCCTTGAAATAAATTACTGTAAAAATATTTTTTTACCATCGATTCATAGAAAAGAATGTACAAATCAGGAAGAGGCCATTTGATGCATCCAATCACTGCTGGCTGTGGAGTTTGGCCCAACCCATAATTTATTTCCAAAACGTCTGAAAATGTCCTCATCCAGATCATTTTTTCAAAGTATTATTTCAAAATGATTATCCTTTCAGTGTGGGCCATTCAGATCAAGACAACATGCTGCATGTTAACAGTTCACCTGTCTGTGGAAAAAGCTCCCCCCTCAACACTCTCCTTGGAAACTTATACCTCAAACTCAAATTTCATGGCTGCAAGAAGAAAACTAAGTTTCTGCAGTCTCACCCCAGCTCACACTAATTTGGATGTTATATTGTTCATCCAAAAAAAATCTAAGTCTGTGTTATGTGCACTGTACAAATATTGAGTTTAGTTTAGTTTAGTTTGGTTTAAAGATGCATCCCGGAAACAGACCCTTCGGCAAACCAAGTCCACGCCGACCACCTGTTCACATAAGTTTGATGTTATCCCACTTTCTCATCCACTCCCTGCAGATTAGGGGCAATTTTCAGCAGCCAATTAACCTAGAAACCTGCATTGGCAATGTTCAGTAGCCAATTAACCTGCAAACCTGCATGTCTTCAGGATGTTTGAGGAAACTGAAGCATCCGGAGGAAACTCACATGGTCACAGGGAGGACATGCAAACTCCACAGAGACAGCACTCGAGGTCAGGATTGAACCCGGGTCTCTGGCACTGTAAGGCAGCAGCTCTACCAGCTGCATCACTGTAATTATAACATTCAAAAAATACTTCTACTTATAAGTTCAGCTGAGTACATACTTTATCAATTCATAATGATAGAGGAGTCTCCTGGTGCTTATTGAAAACTTGACATCCCCACCATCCTCCTGATCTACACAGTATATTTCTGTTATATTCTGATCTTTCAGAGCTCATTGAATTTTAGAAACTCTAATCTCCGGGTGGCCAGCTAATGCTTGACCACACCATAAGCATGCTGAGCTTGGCATAATGCATTAGATTCCATGTGATGTGCATGCTGTTCAATAGGTAAACTTAACAAAATCTAGGCAGAAGTACCAAGTAGAATTTTTAATAATAGCTCCACAGAGGTAAAGGCTTTGAGTTATTGCTGCTGCTTATTTTGGTGTGTCTGTCCTGAGTCTATGTTCATGTGATGCTGCAGCTGAGCAATAGTTCCTTGCACCTGACCATACGTGCATTTGACAATAAGCACGAGCTGACTTGATTCCCATCACCCATCCTTTTTCCTCCAGAGATGCTCCCTGACCCGCTGAGTTACTCCAGCACCTTTGTGTCTATCTTTGACTTGCCTTTAGACAAAAAATGGAGTAACTCAGCGGGTCAGGCAGCGTCTCTGGGGGAAAATAAATAGGTGACGTTTCGGGTCGAGACCCTTCTTCAGACTGAGTCAGGGGAGAGGGGAACTAATCTTAAATCAGAGAATGTGGAGTTGTTCTGTTTGTTTAATGCAATGACCATTTAAGATTTATTAGAGCGGCAGCAAATTGTGGTTTATATAGAGGTACACGGATGGAAGGTCAGGTGGCAAAGAGCTTTAAAATGTTGGGTATATTCAATGTTGAGAAGATTCAACGGAATATTAGGAAAAAAACATGAAGCAGATGCAGATGATAGTGATCTGAAACTCACTGCCTGAAATGGTGGTGGAAACAAAATCAATCAGCAACTTCAAGTAGGAAATGAATATTCACTTGTGGGAATAATTTGCAGAGATGTGGGGAAAGGAACTTATTAAAACACTCTGCTAGGAACTAAAATGTTTCTTTTGTGCCATAATTTTAATTCCATAACTTCTGACTTGTCAATAAGAAGGGTAAGATAGACATTAGTCACATTCAATATGGAACGTGCAACAATGCAGCACAGGAACATACCCTTCGGCCCACACTAATCATGGCGATAGTCTACACCAAGCAAATTTCCTTTGTCTCCTGAATGACAACTCAGACAAGAACTGAAGCCAAAACTGGGAGGATGCTTACTAAACCTTGTAGCTCAACCACAGGGAAACTGCTTTCATTTTAAAGGTATATTTCATTCACAAAAATAATAACGTCTATTAAAAGGGGCACACTGTACATTTGTTAAGCAGATACACAGATACAATTTGATCCAACTTCAAATTACATCATGTGGCTCACAACCATGGACGTTTTATCACCAATGTAAAATCTGCAATACGTTATGTTAGTGTTGAAACTAAACAAATCCTGAAGCTAAAGTCTATCTTTGCTTCATGGTTTAAACAAGGGCTTCAAAGTTTACAAGAGCAAATAAATTTAATCTAAATATAGAGATTACTATCTATTGGTCAAAGTGCATAGAGTTCATTTCTCTTGTCCATCACTCAGACATGCTTTCACAATACTCTAAAACTTGTCCATAAAATAATTATCTATGATAATTTTTAAAAATATATTATATTATATCCTTTGCAGAATTTTTTTAATAAAGGGAGCAATGCTTCGTTAGAGCCTTTGGTTGATTTAGAATGATCAGAACCATTAAATTTAGTTTAGAGATACAGCATGGAAACATGCCCTACCACCCACCAACACCGCGTTGACCATCGATCACCCGGTCACACTATTTCTATATTATCCCACTTTCATATCCTACACACTAGGGGCAATTTGCAGAAACCGATTAACCTACAAACCCCCACGTCTTTTGGATATGGGAGGAAACCTGCGCACCTGGAGAAAACCCACATCATCACATGGAGAGCGTGCAAACTCAGCACTGGCAGCACCTGGAGTCAGGATTGAACCCAGGTCTCTGGTGCTGTGAGGAAGCAGCTCTACCAGCTGTGCTACTGTGCTGCCCATTGGAACCCGTAGAACTATTAGAACCATTAAAACCATTGGAGCCATACAGGAAGGAACTGCAGGTGCTGGTTTATACCAAAGATGAGACACAAAATGCTGGAGTAACTCAGTGGGTTAGACAGCATCTTTCGAGAAAAATAATAAGTGATGTTTTTGTGTTGAGTCCCTTCTTCAGACTGATAGTCAGGGGAGAGGGAAACTCGAGGTATGAAAAAGGTTCAGAACAAATCAGAGCCAGCACCAATGACTATGGAAAGGTGGATATATCAACTATATGAACCCATTGGAACCATTAGAAGAATTAGAACTATCAGAAGCATTAGAACCTTTGAGCAAGTGAGTCAGGTTGATGCTTCACTCTGTTTATAAGTTAAACTTAAACTCCCCTCCCTCATAACTTACTCTTTACACTTGTCCAAAAAAACATCACTAGTGTCTCATTCCCTTCCCTCTAATCGCCCAGTGACCATAATATGCAACCTGCCAAGGTTGTCACCACCCTTATCAGCCATGCGAGATTATTCTGGTCACCTCGTGAGGGCTGCCAGATCATGTAACCTTCCTTTGGGAAGGGGGTATGAGTCAAAGGATGCCTGCATTCATTTGTTCCAAGTGGCATGTAGACTTGCAACGTGTTTGCAGAAGTGGTGACAAGGTTATCACGTATCACAGACACTTATTTTCTCTGAAGATGATGCAAGCTTTAGAAATTCGCTAGAAATATCTCTGGTAAATTAGTCACTCAGCCAGTGCCATTTCACAATTCTGCCACACAATTCCACCCTCAGAACTAAAATTCAACTCAACTTATTGCTTGTATTGTCTGTGACCAACTTTCCCTGCCACACAAACACAGACTGGGAGGTGTTAAGGAGAATATCCAGTTTTCACGGTGGTCCCACGGCAGAATTTACCTTCAAACAGAAACCGAAACCTTGTAGCAGACGGGAGGGACTGGGGCGAGACTGTCAAATACTGTACCACCATCCCTGATGCTGTAAATACACATTTTCCCCCCTCCTTGGCTCAAATGAAGTGAATCCAGCCGTTCTCCCAGTCCTTGGGTGGCGAAATTTTGACCTTGTGGCTTAGTACACGATAGTCGTGGCCTCTGTTGTTGTCCCAGAACTCTTGACCTGCTACCGAGTAGCGGATAGCGAACTGGAGAGCGCCGCCCGTGTCCAGAAAAAGTGGGGTGACAAGTTTGAAGGAGAAGGTGTCGGTCTGGCCGTCGGCAGAGTGCGCGTTGTGGCTGGCTCCAATGTCCACGTATGATGTCCACTGGTTGAGGGTGTATCTGACCAACACCTGCTTCTCGTACGAGATGTTGGAGACCCTGATGAGCCCCAGGATACTGAAGTTGTCGGTGGAGATGGTCTCCAAGCACACCTTGTCCGTCCTGACCCTCTCCAGGAAGCCGGGGCAATTGGCCGGGTTGATGAACATGGGCTCCAGGGTGTGTGCCGCGCTGTCCAGCAGGAAGTCCATCATGTTGGCGGGTAGCATTCGCTCGGGTCGTTCTTTCCGCAGCCTGGCCATGACCCGCTGGGGGATCTGGGGCATGTCGGCGTCGCAGAAGTGCCTGATGGTGGTCAGCTCCAGACCCAAGGAGTCTGCGAAGCGGACGCTCTTCCTGCTGGCTCGGCAGGCGCTGGCTTTCTCCAGGGAAGTGCCGCTCCGGTCGGCGGGAGCCGGCAGCGACTTGGCCCTCCTGCGCTGACCCGGGCTGGGAAAACCTTCTCGGCTCCTCTCTTGATGCTGGCACACGGGGTGACAATCGTTCCCTCCTTCCAGACCGGCGCCGGCACATTCCTCGCCCAAACTGCCGTACAGCTCCGCCATGCAACTGAAGTTCCGCGGAATGCACAGACTCGAATGCACCGCCGGCTTCTCCATCAGTGTCAGGCAAGTCGTCTTCTCCGCTCGAACTGGGTTTGCAAGAGATGGCCCCTAATAGCTCAATAGTGGGAACAAAAAACACTCCACTAAAACCACATGATCTTTTCCCCCGTGCGCCTGGACAGCCCCGGCTCCCGCGGTAGCACGGCAGAACCTGCCCCTATATAAAGGGGAGGGAAACACATTAAACAACCGAGGGAACGATTCAGGCTCAAAGTGCAGTGACGCGGATGACAATCAAGCCTTCGCAACAGCCCGGCCGACGAGGACTCCCAGTCGCGTAACAGGAGGGAGGAAGCGAGTGAGAAGGAGGGAGGGCGGGTTCCTGTTCAAAATTTAAAGCGCTAAGCGTGGCAGCACATAAATCAAACGGAGATCCACTTAGAGCCTCGCTAGGATCACAAATGGTCAGCGGCACTGAAGCATCAAAGGAGGGAAGGGATGTCACCCCAGGGGGGACATGAGTGACAAGGGTTCCGGGTATAATTATATTTCTGTGACCACGACAAGACGTCGCTAATTTTTAGCGAACGTCGGAAGAATTTTTTGCGCAGTCCTTGTTTTGTGTACATGCTCCATTCTGAATAAAGTTTATTTTGATTTTGTTTAATTAAAAAAAAAGAACGGGGTCACCACCAAAATGAATGTCTGGAAACATTATATCTCGACATGGACACGGGTCATGGGAAGCGGGAGGGAGATGGTAATGGTAGAGGTTGTCATGGTTGAATTGGGTGGAACACGATCAGATTGGAACTGGGTGGGGATTGTGAGGGGTGCAGGATGAATCTTATTTATTTGAGCTTGGGGTAGTGGAGAGGAACGGAAGTTGTGGGCGTTTATTTACTAATGCCACCTGTGCCGAGGTACAATGATTGAAACGCTTTGCATGCTCTCCAAAGAGATCATAGAGTCTACAGCGTGGAAACCGGCTATTCTGCCCAACTTGCCCACACCGACCAATATGTTCCCAACTACACCAGTCACACCGACACGCACTTGGCCCATAACCTTCTAAACCTATCCTATCCATGTACCTGTCCAATTGTCCCTCAAATGTTATGATGGTACCTACCTCAACTACCTGCTTATTCCATACACCCACCACAGCCGATATACTATACATGAATACAATCGTCAAACCCAAGTACAACAGAAGGAGCAATGGGAAAGTGACAGTGCAGAATATTGTTCTCAGCATTGTAGTTCCAAGGCCAGTTCACACCATGGTGTGGAGGTGAATCGGACAATGCCCTAACCTATGGAAGGGCCGTTCAGAAGCCTAATAACAAGAGGGGATGAAGCTGTTCCTGTTACAAATGGAATAATTCATCTTGGAGGCATATCTTGCTGAAGTTGGCATGCTGAGCTAAACGCAAAGCGCTGGAGGAACTCAGCAGGTCAGGCAACATCTATGGAGGAAACAGACAGATAAATGTTGTCTGGTCTTGGATGTATCTTGGTTGAAAACAAGTAGAAGGATGAAGCAGGTTGGAAAGATAAAGAGTTAACGCTTCAAGTCAATGACCTTTTATCAGAACCAGGACACCCCTCCCCTTGGGGCACAAAGGCTGAAGGTGGCCGGGCGAGGAGACGGACAATGGTTCACTGGCGATCCGGAATTGAGGCTACTGCTGGGACATTGGAAATGATGCCAAAACTGACGACACTTGCATATAGACTCAGGGAGCTCTTTGAATGCATTCTGTACATAATCAGGGATTGTACTTATTTATGTATGGCAATAATCTTACTGATCTGTACTGTATTCACTGTACTTGGTACATGTAAAAAAAATATTGATGTGTTAAATCTGATTCTCCATGCGCAGATGCTGTCTGTCCTGCTGAGCATTTCCAAATTTTAATTCAAAAGTTTATTTTAATCCATTGTAAAGAGAGCGCTAGAAGGCTACGGGGGGGGGGGGGGGGGGGAGGGCATGGATAGAATAAGCGAGTGGGCAAAGATCCAGCAAGTGGAGTGTGATGTGAGTCAGTAGGAATAATTTAAATTAAAAAAAACTAAGCCTGCTATCTAAATGATCATAGAATATGATTTGTGCCATACATGATGCCGTTAAAGTGATCGTATCTGACTGTACATAATCCATATCTCTCCATTCCTTCCTCTTCCATGTGCCTACCTGAAACTTTAAATGCCACTATCATATCTGCCTCCACCACCACCCCTGGCATTGCATTCCAGGCCCCCACCACACTCTATGAAACTTGCCCCGCACAACTCCATTAAACTTTCCCCCTCTTACCTTATAGCTGTGTCCTTTAGTGTTGGATATTTCCACCCTGGTTTAGAATTATTATTGCCACCTATAGCAAGGTAGAGTAAAAAGCTTTGTTTTGCTTGCTATCCATAAATACAATCAAGCCAAAGATGAGAGAACACTGAGCTGCGAGGTGCCTTGATGCAAAGATTAGTGTACAGGCCCAGCGTGGAATTAGGACATCTAATCAATGCTATTATTACTTGGGAACTGACCACAGTGGTTATGGTTTGGTTACATAGGGAGCACCTCATGTTACAAAGGGAACTGGTTGGATGAATTTACCAGTTCCATTGTCAATGTCAAAGCCATTCTAGCCTGGTATCTCCCATTTCCAGTGTTCAGGTTTTATGCTCCGACATTTCAGTTTAAATTCAGCTCCTCTACTTAGCATCCAAACATAGTGTCTGTTGTTCACCAAGTTTTATCATTCAGCCAACACCACCTCCATGTGTCACTCACCCTCTCCTTACCTAAATTTCCATCACATACGTTCCTTTTACTTCTCTCTATTCATGAAGCACCTTTTAAATTGCAGCGGAAGGGATCTTCTCTAACTTTGGTCAGTCCCATTTTTGATCTACCCAAAACATTAACTCTAAAGAGTTAACTTACTCTTCCGAGTTTCTGAATTTACTCTGCCCTCAAATTCACTTGGACTATCTCTGGCATCTCCATCCCCTTCTCCTTCCTATCTTGATCTCTCTGTCTCCCTCACAAAAGACTGACAATGTACTGTCTACTGCAACCCCAATGACTTCCAGTTAACACGATTACAGCTGCCACCCTGCCTTGAGATGTTAATTCTGGCCAAATTGGAGGTGCCATGACACTTAAATTGAGTAAAGGCTCCTGGCTGCTATGCCATTTGGTCAATTTAAATGTGCCTTCTGCAGAAATGGGACAAGCTGCAGGATGGTACCAGCTTGTCTAGAGCCTAGATACGAGTTGCAGGGAAAGAATGGGACATCTGCAGATTCTGACGATTAGGTGTAAATTGCATGAAATGGATTGGGTGAATGCAAGCCAGACATACACATCGTAAATATTGTTGCAAAGCTTTATTTTGCTAGATGTTGATTGGGTTAAGTGTTGAGCCTTGTCTGGGTTTCTTGAACATCTAGGCGCATGTTGCACAATTCATCTCTGTTAACTTACATCTAGAAACTTAGTCAGATACATTGTATTAGTTACTGCATTAGTGTATTAGGAAAATGTCTATCATGTACTGTGTTAATCAATATCTGTTATTGCACTGTATAGAGACCACTCCCATATGGTTCCACCGCTCAAGGTTCGAGGACCTATAAAAGATAGCTCCCACAAGGTCCTGTGTCGATCTTCTGGGAGAACGCTTAGGACTGTGTGATCTTTTGGCGTGTCTCAGCTTGCATGAGGCTAGGAGGGCTTGGCCAGGCAGATACAAGGATCAAACCCGCAGTGATTAGGTACAGTAGTGGGAACTGTTATTGCGTTTTTCCAAAATAAAGTATAGATGCGCAAGTGCTTGACTCAGTGTTTTATTGACTGATACTAGACTGGGGGAAAGCTTAGAATGAGCTGCCATTCCCTATTCTCAATTTTACTGTCTCCACCACATTGGCTTCCAAGATATGGCTTTCCCGTCTAGAACATTTGAGATGTCCTCTTTCTTCTGTAAACCTAGTTTTCTCCCTTTGTTGTGTTTGGATTCCTCACCCATGTCTCCTCTGTGTCTCACAGTTCTGCTCTCACTTCCCCTCCCCCAGATGGAGCACGGTTAGTTTCCTTGATCATTTCTCCTCACTAACCTCGACATCCAACACATTATGCTCCTACATTTCTGCCACATTCAACATAATCACACCAATAACATCTTCTCATCCCCACCCCTTTCTGCATTCCATAGAGACTGCTCTCTTCAACACCGTGGTTCACATCCCTTTCCTTGCAGCCTGCCCCCTCCCCAGGTACCTTCCCCTTCAATGACATGAGATGTAACACATGTCCCAATACCTCTTGTCTCACCTCTAAACAGGGCCCCAAGCAACCTTTCCAGGCGAGACAGAGGTTTGCATGCACCTCTTCAAGTCACATCTATTACATTAAATGTTCCCAATGTGGCTTCCCTTACATCAGCAAGACCAAGCATAGACTAGGCAACCATATTTCCAAACACTTGCACTCGGTCAGCCAAGGTCTGTTGTATCTCGCAGTTACTAACCATTTTAACTTCCTTCCAAACGTGCATACTGTCCACTCTGTCTTTGGCCTCCTCCATTGTCAGAGTGAGGCCACACGTAAACTCTTGGGTAGCTTTCCACCCAATTGTATGAAGATTGAATTTTCCAATTTCAAGTAATATCCCCCACCTCCTCTCTTGCCTATGCTGCACACTCACCCCAAAGCACATTCCTTTCTTCCCCCCCCCCCCTTCCCCCCACCCACCACCCTTACGATCTGGTCTCATCCCTGGGTCCATCACCATTCCCCCCCCTCTTTTCCCTGGCCCAGTCCCCATCCACCTATATCCCTCCCTCGATTTCACATGTCACTCCATTTCTGACACCGTTTGTCCCGTTTCAAATTCTAGCCATGGTGACTTAATCCACCCATCAGCCAATCAAACTCAACTGTATCACTCTCTTGCCCGATTCCACCTCTCTTTTCCAGATTTCTCTCCCCCCCCCCCCCCCCCCGCAATCGGTCTGATGAAGGGCGCATATCGGATCAAGCAACATCTCTGGAGGGAATGGACAGGTGAGGTATCGGTACGGTGTCCTTCTTCAGACCGATCAGAGGGCGGTGTGATGAAGTATACTAGAGGCGGTGTCCAGTTTCTGATCAGTCTGAACAAGGGTCCCGAACCGAAACGTTGTGTCCATTCCCTCCACAAATGCTGCCTGACCCGCTGAGATGTTCTAACACTATGTTTTAAATGGAGATTGTTGTGCTTTTATTTATATTTGACCCAGAGACTCAAATTAATTTGCACGTCTAATATATCAATGTTTAGGATTTAACAATCAACGAGCATTACAACTGATGGGGACAGAGATCTGTAGATTTAGATTTGGCTCATTCGTGGCAAGATATTGATTTCCTCTGTAATTTCCTCTGGTGTGTGAAATCCAGATTAAATCGCGATTTTCATGCGCTGTCCTGCCCTATAAATACGCGGTGTCATCTTCGTGATGGCAGCAAGAGAGATGTTGTTTATTTGATCTTTTACTACCGGGCTCATTTCTGATTAAGTCGTGTCGCAGCCTTTTTGCGTGTGTGTTAGCCCGCGGCAGCGAGTGGGACCGTGCGTCGTCATGTTCGCAGGCAATATGATGCACCGAGGCGAGCGAGAAACTGCTACGTGCGCACACGCACGCACTGATATCTCAATCTTTGCTCTTCTCTTCACATTTCCTGGCGTAGTCAGCTGCAGAAGAACCAATGAGCGGATAAATGCACAACTCTGTACGTGCGCCTGACCCCGCACCACAAAGATGAACCAATACATTCGTATTTCTATACTTTGCCACAGGGATGCCCCCAGACTGCCAATGGCAATCGCTGGCGAGATACATTTTGTTTTGAAGAGCAGTTTGCGTTATATAATGAGGGGGAAACCCTATATAGGTTACGTAAGCAATGTGATCCCCTCCATTCGTCATTTTCAGCAAAGGCTTCAGATCAGCACTTGTCGGGATTCAGATGGTGTCAGTTACAAAATTCTGAAATAACTCAGCGTGTCCGAAACGTCTCTCCAGAGATGCTGCCTGTCCCGCTGAGTTTCTCCAGTCCTTTGTGTCTTTTTCCTTGTATATCAGCATCCACAGTCCTTCCTATACGTTGTCAGTTACAACGCGCATCTATTTTTCACTCCGTAAATAACTTGCAAATAGCTGCAATTGCAACCTGTGAAATTGTGGTTTTAAAATACAATCGCACGTTTGAATTTACGCATCGCTGGGAGGATTGTTATTAAATGCAGAAGCAGCTGACCTCCTGTTAGTTACGTCAGTTTGTGTCTACAAGTGTAAATGCCACTTTTATTGTAAATGGAGGTTTTCAACCATACTCCAAACTCCTCTGCCTGCGGTAGAGCCACATTACAACGGTGCCCATACTCACGTGGACACTTGTGAATGGACATCGTGAGATTTATTGAAGGATGAATAGACACAAAATGCTGGAGTAACTCGGTGGGTTACCGAGACCAGACTATATGTAGCATGCCTTCTTCAAACTAAAATATAGAGAAGATCGGGAAAAAAAAACAGATTACCTCAGAAGGCGTCTAGTCCACAAATATTGTCGAGAACAGCAGGGAAAAGATTTACACATGACAGTTGGACTTTTTATAAAATCAACTGAAAATAGATGGTACACAAAATGCTGGAGAAACTCAGCGGGTGCGGCAGCATCTATGGAGCGAAGGGGATAGGCAACGTCTCGGGCCGAACCCCTTCTTGACAATAGATGGTCCCTTTTAGTTTAACACCTTACCTGAAGGCCAGAACTGACCTTGCAGTACAGTACTGCACTTAATAGGTGTCTCCATCTTTATGTGGATATCTTCGGTGTTGGACTTGAAGCCACAAGCTTCTGATTCCAAGGAAGATACTCACCGAACCGCAGTCATTTTGGGCCGATCACTTGATTCAGCTGGTCAGATCTAGTTCATAGATATGGATTTAAGGCGTGAGAATGTTAGTTGAAGAATAATCAACCATCGTCGCTACAGCAGAAGCAATATTTAATCCGAGCTCATAATTAATCATTCCATTCCGCAAATGCAGAATTTTAAAAATCAACCGAGTTTCCACTTCCGTCTATAAATGCACAAGATAATAAATAATACCAAGAAAATGGCATTCAAGTGGATGACGCTTATTGGAGTTTAATGGTTCCTTTGAATTGACGACTTCTATGGAAGGCAATGAATAATTAAGTAATTGTCCCTTCCAACCCTACTGGGGAATGGAGAAACATTCCTAGCCTCCGGGACATGAAAACTAGACTGGCGAGTTCAATGAAAGGTTTAAAGAAGGAACTGCAGATGCTGGAGAATCGAGGGTTACACAAAAAGCTGGAGAAACTCAGCGGGTGCAGCAGCATCTAAGGAGCGAAGGAGATAGGCGACGTTTCGGGTCGAGACCCTTCTTCAGTCTGAAGAAGGGTCTCGACCCGAAACGTCGCCTATCTCCTTCGCTCCTTAGATGCTGCTGCACCCGCTGAGTTTCTCCAGCTTTTTGTGTAACCCTCAATGAAAGGTTTGATGCTTTTATTCCGACCTCTGCTGGCTATTTGCCAACAACTACTTCCCTTTTCTCTTGATTACAATGGGGGCTTTCTGCGATTGAGTGTTTTACGTTGTGATGCCGTTCACAATCTAGAGACCCTTCTGGAATATATCTGGGATCAGTCAGAGAAATAGTACATTAGTGCAGGAAAGAACTGCAGATGCTGGTTTAAATCGAAGGTAGGCACAAAATGCTGGAGTAACTCAGCGGGACAGGCAGCATCTCTGGAGCGAAGGAATGGATGACGTTTCGGGTCGAGACCCATCCGTCCAGAGATGCTGCCTGTCCCGCTGAGTTACTCCAGCATTTTGTGTCTACCTTCAAATAGCACATTAGGTTAAGTATTTGTGGAAGGAACCTTCCTATTCAGTAATGTGCACCCGAAGACAAAACAGGTGGGAGGGATTTGACAAGCATCCGGATAACTAGTATTTCCTAGGAAAACCTGAATTTGGCACAATGCAACTATTGTGTAATTGATTTCCCGACACGTACATTGTTCAGTTCCCGTCAAGTAACCTACAAAAGAGCTGAAGTATAATACCGCAAAAATTCAAAGTAGCAAACAGGACTAACATTTTCAATACAAACGATAAAATGTTGCAATTAAATATCATATTTTGAGAAGGAAAAGGATTCCAAATCTTTCCACATTCAGGAAATTATACCCTTTATTGAAATTTACAATTTAGTATTAGATTAGATAATGTCGTTGCCCAAGTACAGTGCAGTAAATTGAACAATAAGAAATAGAATAGGAAATTGCAACAGCAATTCATGTCCATAACGTTTGGGACAAAGACCTATCATTTATTTATTTGCCCCTGCACTGCACAATTTGAGATTTTGAATAGAATAAAAAAATCACATGTGGTTAAAGTTCACATTGTCAGATTTTAATAAAGGCCATTTTTATACATTTTGGTTTCACCATGTAGAAATTGCAGCAATGTTTATACAGTGTCGCCTCCACCTCCTATTTCAGGACACCACAATGTTTGGGACACAGCAATGTCATATAAATGAAAGTAGTCATGTTTAGTATTTTGTTGCATATCCTTTGCATGCAATTACTGGTTGAAGTCTGCAATTCATGGACATCACCAGTTGCTGGGTGTCTTCTCTGGTGCTGCCCTGCCAGGCCTGTATTGCAGCCATCTTTAGTGTATGCTTGTTTTGGGGGTTAGTCCCTTTCAGTTTTCTCTTCAGCATATAAAAGGCATGTTCAATTGGGTTCAGATTGTGTGATTGACTTGACCACTCAAGAATTGACCATTTTTTAGTTTTGAAAAACTCATTTGTTGCTTCAGCAGTATGTTTGGGATTATTGTATTGCTTATTATTGTCTGATATAAGTTAATCTTCATCTCATCTGTCCACAAGACATGTTTCTTACACTGTGGTTGCTCTTTTAAGTACTTCTTGGCAAACTGTAACCTGGCCATCCTATTTTTGCAGTTGACCAGTGGTTTGCATCTCGCAGTGTACCCTCTGTATTTCTGTTCATGAAGTCTTCTGCGGTTAGTGGTCATTGACAAATCCACACCTCACTCCCGAAGAGTATTTCTGATCTGTCAGACAGGAGTTTGGGGATTTTTCTTTATTATAGAGAGAATTCTTCTGTCATCAGCTGTGGAGGTCTTCCTTGGCCTGCCAGTCCCTTTGTGATTAGTAAGCTCACCAGTGCTCTCTTTCTTCTTAATGATGTTCCAAGCAGTTGATTTTGGTAAGCCTAAGGTTTGGCTGATGTCTCCAACAATTTTATTCTTGTTTCTCAGTCTCATAATGGCTTCTTTGACTTTCATCGGCAAACTTTGGTCCTCATGTTGATAAACAGCAATAAAAGTTTCCAAAGGTGATGGAAGGCTTGGAGGAAAGACTAGGTGCTGAGAGCTCTCTTATTCCTGCATGAAAGATCAATTAAACACACCTGAGCAATTACAAACACCTGTGAAGCCATGTGTCCCAAACATGATGGTGCCCTGAAATGGAGGGACTATGTATAAACACAGCTGCAATTTCTACATGGCGAAGCCAAAATGTATAAAAATGTAAATAATTTTAATAAAATCTGACAATGCGCACTTTAACCATGTGATTTTTTTCTATTACAAATCTGAAAGTGTGAAGTATAGATGCAAATAAATAAATGATGGGTCTTTGTCCCAAATATTATGGAGGGCATTGTAATTTATGCAGGCTATTTCAACTAAAAACCACCAGTGTTATTTTTATTTTCACCCTCAAACTCTTATATTGTTGTACTATTTACTATAATTTTGTTGCTTGATGCCATCGTTCTATTAACAGCAAAGGTTTGGTCGTGTGTTTTTATATAAAGATATTGTTCAGTTCCATCATGAGTAATCAAATAGGCTAACTCATTTAAAAACTGCAACAGTAATTCATACATCAGACAAACCATTATCATAGAGACAAATTGATAATATAGACATAGAAAATCGGTGCAGGAAGAGGCCAGTTGGCCCTTCGGGCCAGCACCGCCATTCATTGTGATCATGGCTGATCATCCACAATCAGTAACCCGTGCCTGCCTTCTCCCCATATCCCTTGATTCTGCTAGTCCCTGGAACTCTATCTAACTCTCTTTTAGATTCATCCAGTGAATTATTTTTGGCTTCTATTGCCAACAGTGGCAGAGAATTCCACAAATTCGCAACTCTCTGTGTGAAAACATTTTTTCTCATCTCAGTTTTAAATGGCCTGCCCCTTTAACCTTAGGCTGTGGCCCTTGGTTCTTGACTCCCCCAACAATGGGAATATTTTTCCTGCATCTAGCTTGACCAGTCCTTTTATAATTTTATATATTTCTAAGATCCCCTCTCGTCTTTCTAAATTCCAGTGAATATAAGCCCAGTCCTTCCAATCTTTCCTCATATGACAGTCCCACCATCCCGGGAATTAACCTCGTAAACCTATGCTGCACTGCCTCAATATCAAGGATGTCTTTCCTCAAATTAGGAGACCAAAACTGCACACAATACTCCAGATGTGGTTTCACCAGGATCCCTGTACAACTGCAGAAGGACCTGTACTTAAATCCTCTCATTATGAAGGCCACCATAACCTGAAATAATTGCATTGTGCAATATATTATAGACATTAAGACCGTGAACAAGATTCTGAGCTGTATTACTAACAGCCAAGCCAACATAAGTGACCATTTTCCTCTTGGCTTTCTGCACCTATTTCACGCAGATTGGCCAAATATGCTTTATGTGTTACAGTGCTCAATGACTAAAGCCAAATAGCAAGGGGTGAATATCAGGGAGAATGAAAAACAGATCTAATTAAAAGTGGTGACATTTTGAAACCAGCTCCCCACAGAAGTCATGCACACCAATTGCATCAGTACTTTTAAAAGAACCAAGCCATTTCAACAGGATTTTTTTGTGGGTGGGGGCAGGGCAGAGCAAGAAAATCAATTACACAATGAACTGTTTGTTCTGTTTTTCATCGTTTTGGCCATATGCACCAGAAAGACTTGTTCCTATCAATAAACAATCAAAAGACAAATATTTTGCAGATTAAGTCAACATTTCAACTGCATGTCACTGAACAGGGGCAGCAGATATAAACCAGATAACAAAATGAAAAATCTTCTTGCATCATGTAAAAGCACATCATTTTCATGTTAACCTACACAGAAGAATATCATATTATCAACATTGCCTCAGCTTGATAATGCTGTGTGATGCAAGAATCACAAAATTGCAGTTTTGTTTTAAATATGAGCTAGCCCATCCAATTACTTCGCACTGCACCAAATAATATCTTTATTATATACAATAAACTGTCTTCAATTATATAGTCACACAAGCACTCACCTGAAACTTTGCCATGAAACATCCACGCAATGAATACTAGTTAGTGAAAACATCACATTAATTCATAAACTCTTAAACAATAGGTACATACAGGTTGGAGTTGGTCTCAAGAGGACTCATCGTGCTGGTGAAGCGTGACATTTTGGCCATGTCAGTTTGATGCTTCATTACACAAGAGCAAACCATTTTCAATTAGTTTCAAATAACAGAACTTTTAATTTCTACATGTGCTAGTGAGATTAAAGAGTGTATATTAATGTATCAGAAAATTACAATTACAGATTTTGGTATGAGCTATAACTAACATTAACATTTATAGCATGCTTAAGTAATGGAACGTTGCATCCAATTTTCTGATATGCAACAGAGAAATTCTACTTGAACCTCCAGTAAAGTGATCAAATCACAGAATATTCATGGAATTTCATAACCGCTTTGCCAAACCTATGAGCACCACACCATTTACATGTGATGACAATTTTATGTTATTACTCTTTAGTTCTCAACTTCTAGAAGTGTATTTGGTTTTCAGTTCGGGTGGCATGTAAATATTAAAACTCAAGGCATCACAACAGGTCAGCACGGTGGCACAGCGGTAGAGTTGCTGTTTTACAGGGCCAGAGACCCGGGTTCGATCCCGACTATGGGTGCTGTCTGTCGGGAGTTTGTACGTTCTCCCCGTAACCTCGTGGGTTTTCTCTGAGATCTTCGTTTTCTTCCCACACTTCAAAGACATACAGGTTTGTGGGTTAATTGGCTTGGTATGAATATATAATTGTCCCTGGAGTGTGTAGGATAGTGTTAGCATGTGGCGATCACTGGTCGATGCGGACTTGGTGGGTCGAACTGTTTCCATAGTGTATCTCTAAAAACTATGTAGGAAGAGTTAAGTGGATCAGGGGATCACTTACAGTCCTTGTTCATAAGGGAATGAATATCAGAAAATGGAGTTCAACGAATACCCCACATATACAATGAATCTGTTGATCTTAAAAGTGTACAATGACTAATTAAGCAATATTTTATCTTCCAGGTTGGAAATTTTCAGAAAACTTCAGAAACAGGTAACTGAATGCCTCAAAAAGATACTTGTCCCCCTTCACCTTTTTGACTTGTGTATGCTTGCCAAGATAAACTAATGGCTTCTCACTAAGGAAGACACATACTATCTCCTGGAAATACTAGCAGACCAAGGATCTAGTGGGAGGGAGGAACTGACGGGAATCCACATTAGTCAGAAAATGGTGTTAGGTAAACTGTTGGGACTGAAGGCAGATAAATCCCCAGGGCCTGGTGGTCTGCAGCCCATAGTATTCAAGGAGGTGGCCCTAGAAATCGTGGATGCACTGATGATCATTTTTCAATGTTCTCTCGACTCTGAATCAGTTCCTGTGGACGAGAGGGTAACCAATATAACTCCACTTTTTAAGAGGGAGAGAAAACGCGGAATTATATATCAATTAGCCTTACATCGGTAGTGGGGAAGATGCTGGAGTTGATTATTAAAGATGTTATAGGAAAGCAGTGACGAGATCGGTCAAAGTCAGCATGGATTTATGAATGGATTTAAGAATGCTTGACTAATCTTTAGGAATTTTTTGACAATGCAACAAGTAGAATGGATAAGGGACAGCTAGTGGATGTGGTGTATCTGAACTATTAAAAAGCCTTTGACAAGGTCCCACACAAGAGATTAGTGTGCAAAATTAGAGCACATGGTATTGGGGGTAGGGTATTGACATGGATAGAAAAATGGTTGGCAGAGAGGAAGCGAAGAGTAGGATTTAACGGGCCCTTTTCAGAATGGCAGGCAGTGACCAGTGGGATGCCGCAAGGCCCGGTGTTGGGACTCTTTGTTTACAATATATATTAATGATTGAGACGAGGGAATTAAATGTAACATCTCTGTCTGCTGATAACACAAAGCTGGGTGGCAGTGTGTGCTCCGAGGAGGATGCTAACAGGCTGCAGGGTGACTTGGATAGGTTGGATGAGTGGGCAGAAGCATGGCAGGTGCAGTTAACCTGCAATTTCTACCCAGTTTCTGACACTAATCAACAGCACCTGATATATTTTTGTTTGTCGAAAGCAGCAAATTTTGACGCGTTCGCCATTGAGCTCTAAATGCTTCAAACTCTCTCAGCCTCACATAAAATCCGCGTGAAAATATCACTCGATTCCCCCAGGCAAAAATCATTTTTATAACCACCTACATTGCAAGATACAGATGTGCTGAACGTGACATCTCTGGGTGGAATTATTTCAATCTTTTAAACTCAACAAAATTTGAAGGAACAGGGACACCATTATAAATGCAAGAGGGGTTTATGCAGGAACTCTGCACCAGATTTAGAAAAAGGTCCAAGGACAAATGGTTCTATGGATGGGCAAGGAATGAAAGCTGCAGCAGTTTGACATTTGCACCAGCTTCTTTCTCTATTTATCCATTCAAGTGAAAGGTTAGTATTTTAACAATTCGTCAAACAAGTTCCCAGTCTTATCTGTGGAGTAAAGACTGGTTAATTCCCAATAGATCAGGATGGAGATCACAAAGTCACACAGACAGCAAGACCATACTAAACCTTTCTACACTTTTGTGACATGCCTACTACCTCCATTTGAGCTTTTATTGCAGAAGGGTCAAAATACACAAGAACTAATGTGATAAAGGGATCAAATATTTTTCACTGCTTCACCCATTGCTTCTGTACAATGTACACATTTCTGGATGTTCAAATCATAAAGATCTGAAAATAATTGCAATTTAATAATCATGCAGTTAGCGCACAAACATTGATTGGTGTAACTAATTTATTGGTGTGTATAAACAAAGCTGCAGCTTGATGAAGGGTTAGTTAGTTGACAGCTGAAATAAAGCAAAAGGATACTTGCAGACAGAATGAGATGATTCTCGTGTGATGGTAGATGTGTATATTTTTTCTGGTAAAGGGGAGCAATTGATCAAATTCTCATTTACACTCAGTTAAAAGTAAATGCCATTTCATAAGAATGAAGGCTTCTTTAAGGAACTAAAGCTACTTTAGTAAACCAAATAATAATGATGGTTGTAGCTTGAGAGGAACAAATCTGGGCAACAAGGCAAAACTTGTAATGCACTGCCATTGAACTCATTAATTCCATTTATTTGTGCTTGCTGCATTCTAATCATATCCACAAGACAAAAACCAGGACACTAAATTTGATCACTGTCTGGATGCAACCAACCCCAATCATTCAAGTACAAAGGAGATAAATGTCCAATGAACGTCAATGAAAAATATTTGCCACAAGTGGTTCATATCACAATACTCGAGATTGGAGGCCATGTAACATTGCTGAGGGACCAGACGATGTTGTTCTAAATGCAAAGAACACATTTCAATGTCCCAGAAAATCCAGCTCTGTATCCATTCAGTGGAAAGAACATAAAACAACCTATGGGTGTATAGCACTGCAGTAGGCCATTTGACTTAACAAATCTATGCCAATAAACATATGCTATGCAGGATTCACCACATCGCTACAATGCTGCTCATGTTGATTTTTTTCAATGTAGCTGTATAGCATTCACATTCTCAACACTCACTTAAAAATCTTAAACTGCAGGCTAATATGTCCCTCAAAATGAACTAGCCCACAGCATCCGATTTCACATTTTCTTATAATAAAGACCATTCTACTCATCGCATGTATGCTGGATCACAGCAATTGTTTCCCTGTGATCTCTTTCTCTCCCAACCATCTACACTGGAGGCAATTTGGTAGTCAATTAACCCACCGGACATTACATCTGAGAAAGTGGGAGGAAACTACTGCAACCGGGACAAACGCATGTAGACAGCACTGATGGCCAAAATCTGCATTGAGTCAACCACCCACCCTCACCCCCAACAAACATGACAGTTGGAAGCAATCCTCAACATTGTGATCACCCGGGATCTACTCTGACTTCATAAACCATGTTACGCGTAAGAAAAACTGTTTAAGATTCAATCACCTCACTACATTGGAGATGTACGTAAAAACAATATTTCAACTTTAGCAAAATGGTATGCTAATCAAAGGCAGTAAAAATATTTCTCAAGAAAATGTAAAAAACTGCCGATGCTGGAAATTGTAAAGAGAAACAAATGCCATTCGGCAGGATCTATGGAAAGAGAAAGTTAATATTGTAAATCAAGGATTAGCAGAATTGATCAAATATTCCAATGAAACATTAGATGTATACTTATTCCAATGAAGCTTATTAGATGCAGGATATGCGTGCTATCCCATAAGTTGAAAGAGCCTGGGGAACTGCAGGTAATGTGCATGGACACGTGTCACTGCAGGACGAGGGAGAAGAGAATCCGGGAGAACATGAGGGACACAATGTTTAGTGGACATCTTAATGGGTTGTATGGAAAAGTAGGAAGAAGCCTCATGGAACATAAATGTGGGGTGGTTCAGTAGGGCTGAATTACTTTGTTTTGTGCTAGACACAAATTAGTATGTCAAAGTGCTGGTTAAAACGTTTGTCTATAATGAATTTCAGGGACATTTAATGATGAACATAGTTCCGCTGTTTAGTATTAGTTTACTGGAGGATTTATTCACTCAGAATTAAAGCTAGATTTCATTGCAAGGCGTTGCTCCTTCATACTAGCAGAATGAAAGAAATGGTTACGATTCACTCTACTGAAAATTCTGATAACACATGTCCACCAAACCACCATGCAGGCTACGATCCTTTGATACAACTTTATTCCATGCATGTGGATTACAAGGAAGTTCCCATGCCTGAACAAATTTGTTTTCACGGTTACCCCGTATGTTTTGTGGCTTTGTAAAAAATCTTTTGTATAAATAGTAATTAAATTTAAAGAAACTATCACCTGAAGATGGAGGAATTATTTTAATTATCTATTTTAAAATTTGTTTAAAGTTCGCGTTGATGATCAGTGCTCTGTTCAAATAATTTGTGCCGGGATTAAATACACAGATGGAAAATTGAACCACTGTCTGTTCAAGGGAGACAAAAATGCTGGAGAAACTCAGCGGGTGAAGGAAATAGGCAACATTTCGGGTCAAAACCCTTCTTCAGATCTCGACCTGAAACATTGCTTATTTCCTTCGCTCCATAGATGCTGTCTCACCCGCTGAGTTTCTCCAGCATTTTTGACTACCTTCGATTTTCCAGCATCTGCAGTTCCTTCTTAAACACTATCTGTTCAATATTATTTTTGTATCTCCCTTTAATCACTCAACAAGCAACATTTTCTTGAATAGTACAAAATTCAAAATATGTCCAACTCAAGTGTACACATGCCCAAGATATTTTCAAAAATTAAGCCTTGTCACTCACTAAAGATATTAACACAAATTAAGTAGAAGTATAAACTGCAAAAATGAAATTTTCAATTGAGAAGAAGTCATTTAAAAAAAATGTATTATGAAGCTGTTATATAGAAATAATTCCCAAACAACACTGGAGATGGAAGATAGCATTGTACAAAATGCTCAAATCCAAAACCAGCTACCCCGTCCTTGTTTTCGACCATCCGGCATTCAATTAAAATGAGGGTTTAGGTATAGGGTTTCAAAAGGTGCGTCCAATCCTAATTAACAACTCATTGATATGTAAGAAGTGCAGATGCTCATTTAAGCCGAAAATACACAAAAAGCTGGAGTACCTCAGCAGGACAGGCAGCAAATCTGGAGAGGAATGGGTGACGCTTCGGGTCGAGACCCTTCTTCAATCACCAATTCCTTCTCTCGAGAGATGCTGCTTGTCCTGCAGAGTTACTCCAGCTTTTTGTGTCCAAAAACTCATTGATGGTGTATTATAATGATGTGCGCAAAGAAATGAATTTAAACACTAACTACAGGTTCTCCCTTGGAGATGACATGGATCTGTTTCAAAGAAGTTTGCAACCCAATCAATTTGCAAATTGGAAATGTAACCACTTGGCAATATATTTAAAAACATAGGCCCACCAAGGGCACTGTGCAGTTTAACTCAACCCAATTTCTCTATGAAATGCAATTTACGGACTCAGTCTCTAGTCTGCAAAAAGCACACAATATCTAATGTTCCTTACAATTTGATGCAACATTCAAGTCACTACCACAATTGTCAATGTATGTCATTAAACACAAACCAACCTAGGTCTCCAAACCTAAAAAGGAATATTTTAAACATCAACTAACCCCAATCTAATAATTTTCAGAGTTTCATTGCATTGTTTTGCCACCCAACCCCCATCAATCCCGTCCACAAGCACAATGATAGAAATAATGTGAACAGATTGGGTGACAAAATCAACCAATGTACTGTCATAACCACTGAAAATGACAGAGCAATTTCTCTTTGCATAGTATTTTCTACTTGTATATCAAATTATCACCTTACAAACCTGTAAGCACTTGCAGCTGTGCAGTGTCCCAACTCCATTATGTTCTTATTCCTTTCCTTGAATGGAGTAATTAGAACTCCATTATGTTCTAATGTTTTTGCCGCACATATACGACGAAAGATGTTCAGTAATTTTGAATTTACTGCCGATTAACATTCAATTAAAAAAAATGCAAGCAGCTATTCAAAATATCACAAAATTATTTATATATCAACAATATGCCACAAGTGCAATACAAAATGTTTCCCATCTGATTGATGATTCAGGCAGAAGCATTCAGAAGATTATGCCTCAACTCAAAGTACAGTCAAATTTAGACAATGCTCGCTAAAGCTTACTGGCAGCAATTTGACTGTACTTCTTAGTCACTTTGATTGCAAAAAGTCCAGTCAAACTGCTAGCATTAAGCATTAGATTCTATTAGAGTTTAACTATTTCTTGTGTTATAGACCAGAACTTTGGATTTGTTGTTTATTACGTTACTTGTAGGATAAATTGATGGACCGTATACATCCCAGTCTTCTTGCTCCCTGTTGTTTACCTGACTCTTCCATCTGAGACAATGGAAAAGAACTGGGAAAGTATGACAGGAAATGTAAACCTCCATAGGGCGCTTAATACAGGCCAAAGTAATAATTACAATGATTTTTGTTCCAAAGCACAGATCAATCACAGTTTAAAACTACCAAATAGCAAGAACATGCAGAGATCATCATATCCCGCTGATGTTAAGGTTGTACGTTTTGGGAATTTCTTTGTACTCTTCAAAAGGCAGTTGGAACATGATTAGAGTGTGATAAGACAGGAAACATGCAGTGGACATAGGTTTCTTTAATATTACTAAAGGATTCCTGCAATTAAAATATGATGTGCTGTTTGACAAGAATAAGAACAAATTAGAAAGCACTAATGTACAGTAATTTGTTGTTGTAACACTAAAATCTAAGCAATAAAGAAAAACACTTGCAATAATTGTCAGTTAAAAGACAAATATTGTGGCCCTGACATGGTTGGTATGCGAATATATAAATTAAATATACATTCCTTTCTGCTTTAAGCCCTCCTCCTCCCCCAAAACATTGGTTTTAGACAGTGTACATCAGCCAAGGTTTGACAAGACAAAAAAGTCACCTATTTCAATGTTTAGATACAATAAATAAAACATATTGAATCCACCATATTAATTTCCATCAAACATGTTTAACCATAAAAGTCTTTCACAAGCCCAATAAAATATCTAATGGATTTGTAATGTCTGTTGTTTTCAAAAGTTAAATAAGTGTTTGCTTAGGGTGGTACAGTTCCCTAGTTTGACTGTTGTTCTTCATGCAGACCAAACTCATCTGGAAGCTGAGGCAATAGTTGAATTGGGGAAAGGGGAGAATAGGTGAAGTTACTGTTGTCACTACCACCATATAAAGACTTCCATCAAATACATGCCAGATGTACATGTCACTGAGATTAACTATGATGTATTTGCCAAATATTCCAGCAAACGTCATCATCTAAACATATTCAACAATAGCTGGGTAGCTAGACTTCCAATACCAACAGAGTGGTAGTATATCAAAAGGAGGATAAAAACCTCTATAATCTTCCTGCCCACCAACTGTTTACAAACTGAATTAGAGTGTGCCCACCTGTCCATAGTCAATGGTCAAAGGTACCAAAGAGCATTGTTCCTACTGCGCTGGGCTTAAAAATAAAATCAAGCAAAATTTATGGTAACAAGCCATAATTAGAGCCATTTGTTACCAAGAAGCAATTTTCCTTACTCTGTAATAAAATTCTTCCCCACCTTCACTTTGAGTTCCAAATACAAGCCAGGACGTTATTTTATTTCCAGGGTGAAGTAGTTTTCAAAATGAAAGATTAGCTCAAGTTCTTATCTATAATTTCCAGAAAAAAATTTAAAAGCAAAATACTGAAACAAGATGTACACCAACACACCACACCTTTACTGTACACATGCCCCAGGTACACCGTCTCACTGTGAAATCATACACAAAACATTTTTCTTTCTTTAGTTTTTACACACAAAATTAGAAATATGGAATTACAAAAAAATACACATTGAAGCTTTTACCTTGAATCTAAAAAATTTGACAAAAAAGTTTAAAAAATGACCATTTTCAGTGGCTTACAGTAAAAAAATTAGATGACACGCTTTCTAACCTGCCTCGTTAATGCATAGAAGTGGAGGAAACCTGCAAAAAAATTAGTCACTGTCCACTGGCTGGTGATTTTAAAGAGTCATTTGGAGCAGGCACTTTCCTAATCTGCAACGGTTGCACTCTACCAGATAACATCCAAAGAGCTCCCACGTGTTGCAAAGAAAAATCAAACTCGGTGTGGTTAAAAAAATAGGTCTCGTTTAAAAAGTCGATCTGGAAAAAAATGTAATCAATTCTTGTTTTAAAAATAGGCTTAGTCTCTGGAAAGCAGTGAGAATGGGCACCACAGTTAAGTTCTTGACAGCACTGCGGAGGTCAATTTGGCTACCTTACCCATAGGTGGGAGAAAAGGTTGCTCTTTGCCCGGGAGGGAGGGAGGGTGGGGGGTCTGGTGTTGCTTGCAGAAGCTGTTAGCTGAAGTACCTGCCCCTTTTGACGGCGCTGGCTGCCTGCGGGTTGCTGTACTGCAGGTCGATGTCAGAAGCGGAGACCGGCTGCAGGTCAGCCCACGGGTCCTGCAGCATGGAAGCTTTGTAGTACTGCTCCACGGGCGCCGGCGAATTCCTCTCCAGGATGCAGCCGCTCCCGCCGAAAGGTGTCGACGTCCTGGGCGAGCCCTGGTAACGCCGGTAATGCCCCGAACCGGGGGAAGGTTGTCGAGGCGATGCTTGGCCCGGGGAGTGAGGGTGATAAGGCGGCGAGGAGTAGTGGCTTCTGTGCCGGGGTGTGAAGCTTTGCGGCTGCTGGTGGCCGGGGGACGGGCTCTTGTAGCGGTGCTGTTGGTGGAAGGGCGACAGGCCTTGCTGTTGCTGAGGGGACTTGGTGAAGGGCCGCTGCCGGATTCCGTAAGGCGGGGTGCCGGCATTAGTCGGGAGCCCCCAGGGATATGTCCCTCCGCCGCCTGCGGCCTGTACCGCGCCGGGGAACGAGCCCGGACCCGGACCCGGACCCGGGCCCACACCCGGGCCTACAGGCGGCGGGCTGCGGAAGCCCTGCCTCATCGGGCGGAACATTTCTCCCCCACCCCCTCCAACACCCACTTCCTTCCTTCCTTCACTCACTCACTCACAACACCGGCTCGCCCCTCGCTGTAACGGCAGAACCGAGGCTCACACAGGGGAGGCCGCGTCGAAAATTCCCGACGCCCGTCAAGCCGTCGTCCTCCTCCCCGCTCTTCCGGCCGCTCTCCGCTCGTCATTTCCGCTCGTCTCGATGGCGACCGCCCGCTGACGTCGCCCGTTCCCACGTCCGACCGGCGCGTCCCGTTGCCATGGCGCCCGCTGCCTGGTTGCCAAGCCCTTGTTCTGAGCTGTTGAAGGTGTTGTGAGTGAGTGTTCAACGTTTAAAGAAAGCAAAGCCAATATTTATTTTTATGTGATCCAGCAAATGTGTTTCTGGGCAGGCAAGTAACGGAACTTTTTAACTGTGGGGCCAACTTTATTTTTCGTATCAACATTTTTCATAGTGAAAGTGAGGAGGTTAGGGATTTATTAAGTCATTTCAGTTGCCTCTCCTGCAGATCTGTCCAATTGTCCCATCAAATCAAACTTTGCCCGGTCCTAGCTCAAAATCTATCTTTTTTTCCCCTCAGTTTATTTTGGCCATTCATTGTAGGACATCTTTGGTAACACCATCAAGCCATTACTTCCGGCAAATTGATTAAGAGATACAGCATGAAACATGCTGAACATCAATCAGCTGTTCACACCAGTTCTTTGTTATCTAACTTTCTCATTTACTCCATACACACCAGGGACAATTGACCTACAAACCTGAACATCTTTTGGATGTGAGACGATTCCCAGACATTCACAGGGAGAACGTATCGACTCCACTTAGACACTACCCGAGGTCAGGATCGAACCTTGATCTCTGGTGTTGTGAGACAGCGGCTCCCACCAGCTGCGACATTGTGCCACCCCTTAAATCTATTCTTCAATGTCTAACCTAAAGGTGAACTCCAAATTGAGATACAATGGTGTCCTATGTTTATGTGATTTAACCACTCGCCCTTAACCTCTGAACTATTACCAGACCTCCATGTTCCATTTTCTCTTCCAAGTCCTTGAAAATAATACTGAGTTACAAGTGCAAGCCATTTTCCCCGTTTGACCTCAACATTTCTACTCTTCCATGGAGCTTGACTCTGCCACTTTGGTACACCAACATTCTCGTCCTCGTCCAATATCTAACCTGCATTTTGAGTGACTTTCCTTCTTAGCTACTTTAGGTTAACCAGCACATCTCTTCTTGCTCTCAAAATGTCCTTTCTAACTTTGCTTAGGATCATGTTTTGGCTCTTTCTCACATATCTAACACAATTTGAAGAGTGGGGTGGTGAGCTAGATGTCTGCTGCCCTGAATCTATACATTTCCAGGTGATAAATATATTAGTGGAGATTCTGTGATATTAGTTACGATATATCAGCTGATGCACTATTTTTACTTAAACAATATTATTTACTATATATTACAGTAAACCCTCATTATTATGAACTTTTTTATAACATATTTTGGTTATAGTGGACTCTTTCAGAACACAGGGTGCTGATTACATTGTGGAGGTTATTGAAATTGACAAGGCTTAGAAAATGACAAGCCATTGCTTCCATTGACACTTAACTCTATTAAACAATGTAACAAACAGCCTTTAGTATATTTAGCTGGTAGTAACAAAAGTACTTTCTAGCTGTTACAAAGAACATTGTACTCTCAGCAGGTTAGACTGGTTAGTGCCTTTGGAAGGAGTATAGAGTTAACGTTTAAGATTGATGTCCTTTCACCCTGAACATCAGGCGGGCAGTTGATCAGGGGAATCTCACTTAGAGCTGGACAGGGTTTCCACACCGCCACCCAAAATTTCCCATTTTACTCCCAATCTCTGCTTATGGAAATCAGCAGCATGGACAGTGGTTATTACTGTTCCCCAGCTGTGCTGAACAACCTTCTAGGGCCGCTGCGCTCTGTGTGGTGAGAGAGGCCCCACTCGGCTCAATGATGGCGTTCCAGGATTCTGACCCGGGCAGTGATGTTAATGCGGGGGAAACCTTTACTCGGTTATAGTGGACAATCGGCAATAACATACATCATTCCCCCCTCCCCCTCCTATGGTCTATTATAATGAGGGTTTATTGTATTTTGTTGGCACAGTGGTGCAGCCTCACAATGGCAGGGTGCTGTCCATATTGTGTTTTCATGTTTTCTCTGTGACAACATGGGCATTCTCCCACATCCTAAAGACGTGCAGGTGGGTAGATTAATAGTCCACCATAGATTGCCCCTCGTGTATAGGTGAGTACTTGAACCTGGAGAATTAACAAAATGTAGGGAGAATGAGATTAATAGGATACAAATGAGATTAATAGGGTAGAGTATCTCAGCTGATCAAGCAGCATCCATGGAGGACATGGATAGGTGACATTTCGTGAGAAGATCCTTCTTCAGACTGATTGTAGAAGAAAAGGGATGAGGCAGGACCTGCGTGGCAGGTAACGGGCACAAGGGGGTATGGTTTGAAAGGCAACTGGTTGGAACAAAAGCCAAAGATAAGAAATGATGGAAGATATTGGACAGGTTTGAAGGGTTGAGAAAACCCCACTCCCTCCTATATGCTGACCTACTAACAACCCTGAAGGTCCTGACACTGTCTTTTTCCAGCTTTCTTCTCCCCCCTCCCCTTACAATCAGTCTGACCCTAAACAACATCTATCAATTTTCTCCAGGGATGCGGCCTGACCTGACTCCAGCACTTTGTGTCCTTTTGTGTATTAACCAACATCTGCAGTTCCTTATTTTTGCAGAATGAGATTACTGTAGGTTTAGTGTGGTTGATGCAGACTCGGTGGGCTGAGGACATCAGTGATGTATTTCTCCATCATTCTACCATGTAATATATTATTCGGTTAAGACAACATTTAAAAATAGATTCTCTGCATATGTTTGCTTTTGAAAAATTTTGATCCTATGTAATTTGCACCTGGAAGAATGAAGGTGGAATACTGGTGTGATTGAACTATCCTTATTATGTATGACTGCATCAAACACTTGCCACTGTTTCGGATGGCATCTTTCTTTATACATGAAGTAAGTGATCTAATAGTAACTGTATGTGAAGCAATGTCATCAAATATTAACTGTGATGCCTTATTTAATATTTAATGATCTTGCTTTAACTTTAACTTAATGGGGCGTTAACTTCATGCTTCTATTCCTCCGTCAGATAAATAGTTGGAGCTTGCCCTGTTAAAAACCGTAGCTAGAAAATGGACTTCCTGGACGAGGAAGTGGTTGACGATAATAAAACGGTATATTGTGAATCTCCTGGAGATGACAGTAGTGACAATGATGCAGCAATGAGCCCCACCCATTTTCTACATTCGTGGGAATCGGAAAGAAAACTCATTGATGTTCTGATCACACTTAGTGAGGAAGGCTATGAAGATGAAAAGTCGATGGACCCGTTCGTCCCTTGTGGTGGATGGGATGATGCAGTAAGTGGTTTAATCTTCTTACCACAGAGTTTTCTGTTAAGCATGTGATACAATTATCATACTTAATTGATATCAACAAGATCACCAAATTTTCTGTATATTTCTAAATTATAAATTTTGGGGGGAATACATTATATTAAATGGAAGACTGAGTGAAATTACCCTATATTTTAAAAGAATGTTGTCACTGAAACAAATAAAGATACTGGCAGGGTATATGGTGAAAGGTTGTTTAAAAAAAAAAAAATTGGTAACCTTCTCAACTGGCAACCAAAATAATAGACATAGAGGCTATCTGTTGAATAACAGTGACCACTTTTGTCAAACCAGCCACCATCTGGAACTCATGCAGCACTAAATTCACTCTGATAATATTCACTCTAATATTAAAATAGGATCAAGATTTCAAAATACAATTACTATGCAAGTCTCATTCATTTGATATCTAAGGGCCTTTTTTGAAAAAAATTCTTGAAGCTTTATTGTTTATCCAACAAAACTTCAAATTTTGCTCATTCAAGATATTTTGCAAATAACCAAAGGAGGGAAACAGTTTAAAAGAAAATCTAGTACATCTCTGATATAGTATGCTATGGCCAAAAGGGCAGTAGAAACAAATTGAATAAACTTTCAAAAGCGATAGGAAAAATAGAAAAGTTAGTTAAGAACCAAATGGGCCAAATAGTCTCTTTCCAAACTGTATGCTTCCATGCTACCAATAACTACTGTGCATTTGGGAATGAAGATGAGAAACGGTGTATTTTTACATAAGAGGGCAAACTCGCATTTAAAAATATATCTGCAGTTTCCCCCCAACAAGATCCAATTGAATGTATGAACTGTTTATCTTACCTGATTGTAATCATGCTGGATAATGATTGGCTCGATTGTAATCATATAGTCTATTTGCTGATTGGTTAGCACGCAACAAAAGCTTTTCATTGTACTTCTGTACAAGTGACAATAAACTAAATTCAACTGATTGCAGTGTCAGTTGAGGACTGCTTTCTGTGTAGGTCATCGACTGATTCTAAATTCATCAGTCCGTGGAGATAGGGAACTGCGTTGAAAGTAAATGTTTGAAGAATTAAGATCAGGAAGTGATATAGTCCAAAAATTCTGCATGAAATCTTCAGGATAGCCAAACTTAAATATTACCACATCTATTATTAATTTTGAATTTGTTTGTTGACTTTACAGTTGTGAGGCTAAACTCACAGCTAAATCTCATCATTGTGCACATCTGGTAACAGCCAGTAGATTGTTGTCAGAATTCAAAACTCTGCCAGACCTAGCCTAGGAACACATAGAAACATAGAGAAACATAGAAAATAGGTGCAGGAGTAGGCCATTCGGCCCTTCGAGCCTGCACTGCCATTCAATGTGATCATGGCTGATCATCCAACTCAGTATCCCGTACCTGCCTTCTCTCCATACCCCCTGATCCCTTTAGCCACAAGTGCCACATCTAACGCCCTCTTAAATATAGCCAATGAACTGGCCTCAACTACCTTCTGTGGCAGAGAATTCCAGAGACTCACCACTCTCTGTGTAAAGAATGTTTTCCTCATTTCGGTCCTAAAGGAAATCCCCCTTATCCTTAGACTGTGACCCCTTGTTCTGGACTCCCCCAACATCGGGAACAATCTTCCAGCATCCAGCTTGTCCAACCCCTTAAGAATTTTGTAAGTTTCTATAAGATCCCCCCTCAATCTTCTAAATTCCAGCGAGTACAAGCCGAGTCTATCCAATCTTTCCTCATATGAAAGTCCTGACATCCCAGGAATCAGTCTGGTGAATCTTCTCTGTACACTTTAGACTTTTCTTTAGACTTTAGAGATACAGCAGGAAACAGGCCCTTCAGCCCACACCAGTGATCATCCCGCACACTAGTACTATCCTACACACTACGGACAATTTGCAATTTTTTCACCAAAACCAATTAACCAGCATGTTTTTGGAGTATGGGAGGAAACCAGAGCACCTGGTCACAGGGAGAACATGTAAACTCCGTACAAACAGCAGCGGTAGGCAGGATCGAAGTCGGGTCTCTGGTGCTGTAAGCAGCAATGTTACAAAATTTTGAGATTTTAAAAATCAAGTCTGAAATTTATCCCATCAGATAAAGCATAAACAGGTTTAATTTGACACCTAATTCACTTTCATATCTTCAGTATTAAAAAAGATGGCCATTTTCACACTCGAAAATTAGCATCATGTTCCCTATTGCTTTTCCATTGACAACACAAAAGCTGTGATCGAGGATAGTCAAAAGCCCATAACTTTCTTAAAAATTAAGAAAACTGAATGAAATTTTCAGTTATTATAGATTGAAGCGTTCTGAAACAAATATAAAACATCTTACTTGGATGACCTGAAAATAAAGCATATAATTAGTTAATTACAAAATTGACTGTTGCGACGGAAATAGTAATGAACACCCAGACTGCTTTGAAAGTTCAAAAATGTGATATTCTCAAGATCAGAACTTTAATATTATTGTATTATATGTTGCAAGTCCATAACAGATAGATAAATAAATTACAATTCCTAGCAATAGACCAAGTCTTTATGGAGAAGATCAGTTGCTAGCTGGTACATTGGCATATCATAATCAGTAGCATCATCATACTCCCTAGATTGTAACCAATAAGTAACTCTGTACACCTTGTTTTTCCTCGACTTTTCAATTTTGGCGTTGTAAACTACACGTTTTTGCTCTTCAAACAACATGACATGCCTTTCTGCCCACTACTTTCCCATTAACAATGTCCTGTAGATTCCATTTCTTAAGAAAAGGATAATTTTTAAAAATAGTCTAAGTATCCAAATACCAAACTAATCATCTTCACACAAGAATTCACAATATAACATGATTTTTAAATCTCATTGTCATAAATTTATATGCCAGATGGAAGGAATTCAATGTTTAATTCCCATAAATTAACCTAGAAACATCCACTCAATATAATCAAAAGTATTATTTTTTGCACAATACACGTGGCTAAAACTGTTGTGTATATTTAGTATAAAAATCTTGACTATGGATAGACAATAACGCAAAATATAGATGATTTAGATGCTCTTATGACATGATTGTCCAAAAAGAGTATTTTAATCATCTTGCGAGTGGGTGTTTCTGGAACGTGATCGATTGGAACGTTGTATTTGCGGTGAATTTGAAGCCCATATTGGCAGGAAAGACACTGCCAGCTCATATGGGGCCAAATAACATTTTCGCAACGTAAAATTAGATTATAGCCATCCCAAGAAGCAAGATTATATGTAAAATACACAATTTACCCTTTGTTTTGTCCCGTTCTTGCGATCAGTCACATTGTAGGCGTTGTGGACGTTAGAAGTCGCCATTTATTTTAATCCAATTATTAAATTGTCTAGCGATTTAAAAAAAAAACGGGAACGGAATTCCGATCGATTTTTCTTCAGCAGCTAGCAGCCCGAGGAAATCCGCCTCCGACAAGCAGTACAAAACCTGGATTTTAATTCCCCCCCCCCCCCCAAAGGCGCCAAAAGTCACGCACACGGCCAGTGGCAGCCGCTGAAGGTAGGTTTTGTAACATCGCTACTATTAGGCCAATTTGAATTCATTCTCGTAGGAGTTCATTAACTTGACATTCAAATGTCGGATTTGTCTGGTCTAGGAAAATCTTACCTCTTCACCAATGAAGCAGAGTCATTGGGCAAACTCAGCTAAAAGAGTGCCTGCAAGATTAACTCAAGCCAAAGGGATCTATCAATTAATAATTGTGAACAAATAATTGACATTGCAAACAAACACTTGTAATGTTAGATCTTAAAATGAAAAGCATAGATTTCCATGACTTATTAGAAAATAGACATGGTTTGTTTCAAAACAGAGCAGTGCTTAAATTCTGCCATACACCGGTGAAGATGGAGATGTTTCAATACCAGACTACACATTTACCCATCTGACTTACCAAAGGAATAACACACTTTCTACATCAGGGGTTCCCAACCGTTTTCGGCCCCTTTACCTCTGGCAACCTTAATAGCACATGACAATGTTATTTCACTTATTTTTGAACAACTAATGATGAACAGATACCAGAACCAAACACAGTCAGTCAAGAAGAAAAAATATGTACGAATCAAGAATCAACAAATTTACCCCCTGGGTAGGCGAAATTTTCTCCCTGGGGGTAAATTTACCCCAGGTTGGGAACCCTTGTTCTACATTGTAACTTATTAAATTGCTATCACTTATAATTCTTAAAACAGCTAATGTAACTTTAAATGTTTCTTTTCCCAGGTGCATGGCTGGAGAACAGATAACCTCCATTCCTGCTTTCCCATGTTGAAAAAAACAAATAAATCAAGAAATGACAGTCACTGTGCGGTCTGTGCAGAGATGGTACCCATCGTCGCAAGGAAAACAGGCCAAGATATTGAACATTCTAAATCATTTAGTAACACATTTGTGTATAACATCGCAGAGGAGGATTTCAGCTCTATCCCAGCGAAAACTCCAGCGAGCCAGATGCATACATTCAGCTCTGCAGTTTCACAGGTGCAAGCAAGTAAGGCAAGTGAAGAAATTGATACTGAAGAAAAGCCAGAAACTGAGATTAACCCACATAAAGAAAAAGAGTATGAAATGATCCTGGGCACCATTCAACAGATGCCCTTTAGAAAACATTTCTCCCTACTTCCACCTGTAAAAATGGTCAATGACAGTGAAATGTCGGCTCAGAGTGTCAAACCAGGGACAAATTTTAGTTGGGGAACTCAAAATACTAACTCAAATATGAAAATTGTGAGTGAAGCATTGGAGAACAGTGGCAGTATTGCCACCAAATACTGCCTCAGGACCCATCGTTGTAACATGGCTATGCTACAGGTCAGCGACATAGAAAAGACTGCAATATCCCCTCCTATTGGAATTACAAGGATCATGAATCATTGGTGCTGGCGATACCCCTTAATGCAAGACAACCATAATCTGTTCATCAATGGTGTGCCAGCCTCCAAACTAAAGGGATACCACAGAGTGGGCCTACAGCCTATGAAAATAACAAAACATCATACAAAGAACACGAAGCAGGATATCCCTGGGAAATCTGCTTTCAGTCACAGTGGTTCAACTGATAAAAGGGAAAAAGTCACAGGGCAGAATATTCTCCCTATGCTCTCACAACCAGGCCCACCACCTTCCAGACCTAGAATAGCAGTCTCTGTATTGCCCCAGAGACTTTTATAGTCTTAAATGTACATCTCCTAGCTCTTCCATTCTCCTAGGCCCCACACTTGCTGAGACCCATTGTATCACCTATCCTCTTCCCTGGACCCCAATGCATTACATAGACATTAGGGTTTGTTGTGATGTCATAAGAAATCCTTTGGTTCTGGCAAGAAATGAGCAATAATGACACATAATCTGAGAAATGTTTACAGGGGAGTAGCAAGAGTGTATTTGAGTCAGATACAAACTTTCTCTCTCCCTCTCCATTTTACAAATATTCCTGTAAATCATTCTGTATAAATGAATCCAATTATTTTAAAGACCTAGATGATGTTTTACTTCAATTGTTATACTTCACATCAATACTTAAAGTCTTAAATTATGATCTTGATAGTGCATATAGTTTTGTCACAATTTTATTTCAGCTTGATAGAAACAAGAACAGAGGAAAGAATTTTCAGAAGTTCACAATTTTGTGTCCCTGATACGAATTCCTCTCATTAATAATTCAAATTGCCCTTCCACAGATGTTCTGTTCCCCAAAACAGACCAGTCTTCCGTTAAGAGCTGGAAGACAACATGATACGCATAGGGTGGCACAGCAGTAAAGTTGCTGCCTTACTGCGCCAGAGACCCAGGTTCGATCCTGACTTCGGGTACTGGCCTTACGTAGTTTGTACGTTCTCCCTGTGACGCATGGGTTTTCCCCAGGTGTTCCAGTTTCCTCCCACATCCCCACAAAATGTGCACATTTTTAAGGGTTAAATTGTCCCTGATGTGTAGGTTAGAATTAGTGACAGTTGTGGTGATTGTTGATCAGCGTGGATCCGGTGGGCCTGTTTCCACACTCTATATCTCTCTAAACCTGTTAGTTACCCAAAGTCTTGATGCATAGCAGATTCACCACATGGAATTGGGATAAGAGTTAAATTGGGAGGACCGCTTAAAGAAGGCTGGTATTTCTCAAACGCAAGGATTGTGGAATGAAGTAACTCAGATTAATGGAATATTGAGTGTTGATAAAAGGCCTGAGAGGAGTTGAGACGGAAATGTATTCCCGAGAATTTTATCCAATGGGGCAGAATCGCAATAGTTTGCAACCATAAAAGGACTATCAGGAAGCATTTCTTCATACCATCCAAAACTCTCAAAAAGGTTGCTCATGCTAATTCAATTGAGAATTACAATGCTGAGGATCAGACAATAGCTGTTGGATATTAATGCTTCAAGAAGATGGCAGAATTAAGATACATGTCAGCTATAATCTAATTAATACTGGCATAAGCTGTACGGCAGCTGTGCTTCTATATTCCTACATGAGTTATAGCAGAGAGGCTCGAGGTGAAGGGTGGGATGATGGGGATGTCTGGCTAATGAGCAATGAGAGCCCAACGAATATAACGTATGCTCATTCAGGAGCCTGGATTGGTATTGATATTATCTATTTTAGCGGTAAATGAGAAATCCATGACGAACAGCAAATGAAATACGGGAAAAATGCTTGAAATTTGAAATAAAGGAAAATATTGGAAATACTCAGCATGTCATGCAGCATCTGTGGAAAGAGAACCACTAAGAGATGCTAGATATAAGTAACTGTAGATGGTGGTTTACCAAAAAAAGGCACAAAGTGCTGGAATAACTCAGCGGGTCATACAGCACGGATAGGTGATGTTATGGGTCAGGACCCTTCTTCATAATGATTGTTGGGGCAGGAAGGAGGAAGCTGGAAGAGAGAAGGGGCAGGACAAAGCCTGGCAAGTAATAGGTTGATACAGATGGGGGGGGGGGGGGGGCAGATGGTTGGACAAAGGCCAGATGTTTAAAAATAGGTGTGAAACAAAAGGATTAACGAGTTGTGAATTGAAAACCCAGAGGAAGGAATGTAGGTGGAGGGTGAGGGGAGAAATAGTTATGAGTCACGGTGGGGCACAGAGGTAAGGGGTGGGACCTGGTTTGGGGAAAGAAGGGTGCATTTTGTAGTTACCTAAAATTGGGGAATTCAATGTTCATTGTTGTTCCTCAAGTTTGCGTGTGGCCTCACTCTGGCAATTTGGAGAGCAGAGCAACAGGGCACAGAGGAGAATGGGTATGGGAACCATCGATTTTAGCAAGAGGCAAGTGGGAGGTGTAGTAGACCAAGCAATTATGGGAGTCAATAGGTGTGTAGTAGATGTCAGTCAATAGTCTATCTCCTGTGATGGAGACAGAGAGATTAGAAAAGGGGGAGATGTCAGAGAGATTGAGAAGGGGGAGAGAGGCGTCAGAGATAGGTCAAGAAAGGGGAGAGAGGTATCAGAGATAGCATCCTGATAAAGATGCTGCCTGACCTACTGAATGTTTCTAGCATTTTCAGTTTTTATTCCATGATGTATATTGCTTCCTTAAAAAAACACATATAATGCTCTAACCATCTTGGTCGTGGTGGTCTTCCCTTTTTCGGTTCAGCAGCCCAACATCACAGAACTCTCAGATGGGAAGCCAGGAATAAAATAACAAGATTTTACAGACTGAAATAAAGACTAAAATGAGGTAGAAGCTTATCAAATTAATATTTCATAACATTAACAGTTAAAATATTTTGAAATGAATGGGAAGTGCAATCTGAACAGCCACAATTAATGTAGAACCAATGAACTGCAGATGCTGGTTTATACCAAAGATAGACACAAACTGCGGGAGTTACTCAGCGGGCCAGGCAGCGTCTCTGGAGAAAAAGGATTTTGGGATGGGGGGGGGGGGGGGGGGGGGAGCTGTACGTGAGAAAAGACCAGGACAAATCAAGGCTTGCCACAAATTACCTCAGGCAGGGTTATGACTATTAAAATTAATTATTTCTTTTGGACAGAAAATATGGCTAGCATTGCAATTAAAAACTGACTTTGGCCTTAAAAAAAAGTATAACATTTTCAATCTATCCTACAGAGGGACTAGTATACAAGTAACTTAATTTCTCATTAATGGCTGATCTTCCTTTTTTGCAGTGTCTCTGGAGTAGAATTTACAGGTAGCAATGTTTAGATTACCATCCTGAACTGCACATGTGAAGAAACACCAAAGCTGCTGACAATTTCAGTATAAAATCACAATCAATGCTAATAGCTTCGCTCTCACAATACCTGGGCAGCACATTATATTTCCAATATGTCATTTCCGAATATTATGTCCTCCTTAATCGTATGTATTATTATGCAAGCATTGTCTGCAGCTCTACCCTTTTAACACTAGATGGAGCATCATGAGCATTGTTGCTTCCAGTTTACCTATTTGACTTGGTCTCCTTCATTCAATGCCGTGTTAAAGGTACCCACAACCATCATAATATACCATTGTTTTTTGCATTCTATATTTTACCATTCCCAAAAGGAAACAACTCCTTCTAAGCTTTTGGTTATCTATCCTAACATCTTACATGGATAAGTGTCATTTTTTGTGTTTATAACATCTAAGTCTTGAGATGTTTTGTTGTTATGTATACATAAATGAAAATTATTCTTACAAGCTTCTGACTCCCATCTATTGTATCTCTAAGATACTGATAATATACTGATAAGACCCGATCTAAATTCATGTCAAATGTTTACTACAAAAGTAACTTAAATTGCAAATGCAATGAAGGTAATAAAGAGATTTAAATCTAAACGTTCTCCCTCTCAAACCCTCACCAATATTCCTCCAGTGGTTTAAATTTTCTCACAGCGTCTCAGAATGACATAGGTTTTTACAGACTAAGTTGACACAGTGTGATTACCATAAATGGTTTCCAAATAAACAGAAATCAGCTTGGATTTCCACACTTAAAAGTCAGTAAGGCCTATTGAAGTACAGATATCTAAATGTTCAGTACATCGAGGATTGGGTTCATTTGTAAATATCCACTGCTATTGAGCAGCCTAGTAACAAAGGTTTTTGAAACCAACAAAATAGCAGATTAAGTTATTGACCTTACCCTTAACACCTTTTCCTGTCTCCACGGACACTGCTTGACCTGCTGAGTATTTCCAGTTCCCGTTTTTATTTCCACGTCAAGTTTTGTGTGAATATCAGGGTCAGGCAAATATTGCCTGGTGAATCCATAGTCTTGAGGACATTTGTCACCTCAAGACGTTGGCAAGAGGGAGAGAACCACTCATGCAGAAATCCTCTGGCTGACTTTGCATAATGTTTTTCATAGACTTATCCCCAACCTTTTAGTACAAGCGCAAATCTCACTGAGAAGAGCAGGCACACTGAGGACCAAGGTAAAAAAATGTTGTTTAGAATCGAGTTGTGGGATTTTCTATTACTTTATTTCATTAACACATAATCTGTTCCCAAGACCAACCTCAAAAAACAAGTTTTGTTCTAAATAGCCGGATACTTCACAGCAAAATTGTTTTAGGTTCTTCTGATTAATTATTCAGAGTTGAACGGCACAGTAACAGGCCCTTCAGCCCACATTGTTCATGCCAACTTATTTGTCCATCTACACCAAATCTAATTTGTCAGCATTAGGATGCTGTGCCTTACCTAATTAGGTGTCTGCCTAAGCCATGCAGATGTGAGAAAAAGCCAAATCTAGTTACCACCTCTCTGAAAAAAACACTTTCAGAAAGCAAGTCACTGAATTCAATTATATAAAATAGCAATCTTCCCAAAACACTTTAATAGATGGATGCCAACAAACCAAACTACAACACACTGTTCATATTGGAGAAACTGATCTTTATTTTGTGCAACTTTGCAAAATTCTAACCAGCATCGGTGTTTGACACAAAATATCCACTAATATCAGACACCAGCAAATAATTTTAATGTGCAAAATTTCAGCTAACTGGAGTACAACAAATCTTGTGACATTTTAACATTACTCAAGCATCAACTGAAAATAAATTCTCATCCACAATATTGAAAAGAAAAGTCACATTCAGATCTTCATTATTACATGCATTTACACATTGACTATACAGAAGATAACAATTCATTAGATGTCTTCAAAGAAATAAATGTGATATAAATATGCGAGTCAATGCTGTATTCAGTAGCAATTCATCAATGCAACATCTCAGTTACATAAACCCTTTTGTGCAGTATTTTACAAAGGCTAATTCAGGCAGAAGTCATGAACCATGAATTTTATTTTGTCCATATTTTCTTTGTGCCAATGTTGCTCTTTCACTTCCAGGAGGTGCCAGTAGGTTTCCACAACCAAAAACAAGGTGGCTATTCCCATGTGCAAGCCTTAGCATTTGAAGATTCACCACCCATCCTGTTCTTATCTAACATTGCCATTCCATATCAGGGCTGCAAACAACAGCCAAACAATGCCAGAGTTATAATGTTAATTCATTTGAGACCAACTGAATGGTTTGTTTGACTTTGCAATATACCAAAGTTCTCTATTCACCAGAGGTATCTGGAGAACAGTGAAATGGCTCAATGTCCCATCACAAGTGGTATGAGTTTGTGTATGGGACTGATACAGAAGCTATTACAAGTTGTGAGTTTTGAATGGTTTCTTGCCATTAATAAGTTAAAAGCTAAATTTCAAGCAGCATGCTACTTATCAACCTGAAATAAATATCACAGTGACTGTCAATGTCATTCGGATAGCTTACTTTGGTTATGTCCATTTACAAAAAAGGGGCTTTCAAGCAAGCAATCCAACATTCTATCTAATGAAATAGCAGGACACCGAGTGTGCAAGATGTAAAATGAACTGCATCATTAATTCATTAACCATTTAAGAAATGCTGTTACTATTTACTCATCCAGCATGAAATGTCTCTTTACCAAGAGGACATGTACATACCAGAAAATAATAAACAAGCCATAATCTCTCACTTTCTTCATTAATTAAACAAAACACATGAATGATCTATTTAATAAAGGGTGAACGTTAGTGAGGTCAGCAGTCAAGGCTACAATGTTAAGTTACAGTCCATGGTTTGCTCCTCAAATCAAATAACGCAGAGGTCCTATTCAGTGAAACGGTAAAATTAATCCAAGTACTTTGTGTTGAAATGCCTGCTAGTCATGCCAAGATTTCTATGGCATAAAGACCAATCATTTAATCAAAGTGCCAAACTCTACTCATAAACTTCAGGCCGCACCAGCCATTTACTGGATTGGGGGAAAATGGGCAGTTGATCTGGCAACATCATTTTAAGCTACATTGTAAACAAAAAATAATACTGGCGGTTATAGTTTTAACACTGGCAATGAGTGAATAAAATAGGTTAAGACAATTAATCATTTATGTCATAGTAACAATGTACTACACATTAGAGGCATATGAACAAACTAATCTTTTACAATCAGAGTGAAATAGGTCCAATAATTACAGCATAATCCTATACCAAAGAGTAGATGCAAAAAGAGGTCCTGTAATTTGACCTGGGTATTAGAACAACCTATGTCAATTAAAATTTTAAAAATATACCAAATGCAGGGTGATCCTTGAAACACAAATACACTTAGGACAACCTAGCCGATGTGTACACTTAAGCTGGGCAAAATAACCAACTTTGGGCTGGAAGAATAGATGGTCATTTTGGGTGCAACATGGTTTTGGGCCTAAATGTGCACACTGTGCTCATGAAACAACTAGCACACGTACCAACCATATGCACTTTCAGGAAGCTAATGAAATGTAATATTCAGAAGAGAAAAACAACAGGATATGTGAAAGATAGAAAGCCACCGTTGAAAAGGCTAAATGCTGTTAAAAATATAAAATACATTATGGATTCCTGGGCTAGGTTACAACTCATATTTCACCTCAAAGCAGCTTTTCTCCAGTAGATTGATACAGAAAGGCAAGCCCAGACTTGCCCGAGGTTGCTATGTATTGAGACAATGACCGATTAATTTGAAATGCATCTACCAATTGATGAGAGAGAGAAGCCCAGACTAGTCCCAGTGAGGGGTATTGAGACAATGTCCAATGCCTTTGAGGTGTGCAGAGACTGATGACTTTGATATGCAACTGCCTTGTACCAAATGACCGATGCCTTTGATGTAACAGCCTCGTACCAACTGACAGGATGCCTTTGATGCGATTGATGATTGACTACAGAAACTCAAACGCATCTTATGGTAACGTGTATTGACTGTACCTCTGACCATGACTAACATCTTTGGAATGTGCTTAGGTGACAAAAAAAACAGTATAAAATACCATATAATTCTTTGTTCATGGAAGTGGAGAGAGGAGAGTCAAGTGTCTATGTTGCTTACTTGGCTGGTGTATTCTCGCTACTTCCATCGGCCGATAATTATTAAACTTTCAATTGGTCTACCTAACCGTTTTGTGAGTTGTCCGTTTAATAAGACGTAACCTTTTTCACCGTATCATTTGTCATCAACGAAACCAAGTTGAAGCCTCCAAATTTCAAGTGACATTTCAACTTGAAATATGCATTATGACAGCAATCCACTGACCTGGCCACTGCTTACCGATTCTTCTACCTGGGAAGAAAAGTGCCTGATTCTATCACAGCATTATGAAAGGGCTATTCACACAATGCCTAGTCCCTGTGCCTCTACCCCAGCACAACGGAACAGCATCCTATTCCTGCCATAAATATAGCTTCAAAATGCCCCTTTGAAAAGTTTCCAATGCCTCATGGCTTTTAACTATCTTCAAAGTCCAAGCTGCAAGTTATTTAAATAGTGTTTACACTAGTTAAGGCATGACAACCAAATACAGACAACCATAGATCTGAGAAACATGTCTTAGAGCAATTTACATTTACAAATGCATCCCTGACTTCATGATCTTTATTGATTCTTTGTTAACTCTGTTCAACTGGTGGAACCAAGGGAATACAAGCTTTTTTTTTAAATGGCAATTCTTTTCACGGATTCACCAATTCTGATAAAATATTGTAGTGATTTTATGGTGTAGCCACCAATTCAAGCCGAGGCTGGTTTCCAGAAGTGCTTCTGGTTGCACTCAAGCTCCCCCCGCACTTTCAGTTTATTGGTAGCACCAGAAAATAAACTACCAAGTTTATTGGTAGCACTAGAAAATATCAATTTTCAAAGGATTGTAAATGGAAACGGAGTATCCACCTGAGAGCGCAGAATACAGAAATGGGAGTTTAACCATTTTTCCTGGGAATCCAGCAAAAAAGATTCAGTCATGAGATATAGAAAGCAAAAAGGTTTCCAATAAAATTAGTTTAACTGTATGTTCCAAAAGAGGCATCAGAAATATCCAGTGGCACAATAATATATATTATTCAGTCCAGGTTTGAATGAGGTACCATACATGATATACACTGCAAGCCTTTATTTTGAAGCCTAAGATCTCCCTAGAACCTGACATCTATTTGCCCCACCAATGCCCGGGTATTTGGGAAGCATTAACTTGCAAGTATCAGCCCTGGACCTGCACCAGAAAGTAAGTAATTCTTTAAGAAATGCTGATTAGATATACCAAATATAATCATGTATTCTGAGTTATGCTTTACACAGAGATTGCAGATAAAGAAAATGAACTATATTTTGATTAATTAGAACTTAATTATGTCAGGAAGAATGGTCACACATAGTTCAATAATATTCCCGATTGCCTCATGTACGTCAGCTACATTTTCATGATATGCAAGAAAATCTTGTTCATTTTATCCTGCTAAAAATAGAAGCACACATAACTGAGCAGAGAATAACTTCGTATTTTCATGTGAACTGGTGAAGTAAATTGTGAATATTCAGGATATGACACTAAAGAGTTTAAAAACAGCTGAAGCTGCTGTGTGCAGATTTAGTAATTAATGACAGGAAAGCAAAGAGTGACTACACTGGAGATTCTACATTGCAGGAATAGGACAAGGTTCGCTAGTAAACATCCCGAGGACAGGTATTCCTTTTTATTTAAAGCAATGATCTAGACTTTAATGTAATTGCGCACAACAACTATAATCTGACTGCATGAAGTGCATTAGTTCTATTGCAATGATGCATATTCAATGAAAATTTAAAAAATGTAAATACTGGAAATCTGAAATAAAAATACAAAATGCTAGAAACACTGAGCATGGCAGGCAACGTGATGAAAAGTGCTGTCTGACTGGACAAAAGGCTTAAAATATGATGTGTAGAAAGGACCTGCAGATGCTGGTTTATACCAAAAATAGACACAAGTGCTGGAGCAAATCAGCGAGACAGGCAGCATCTCTGGAGGAAAGGAAGAGGTGACATTTCTGGACGGAGCCCTTCTTCAGACTAAAGGTAGGTGGAGGGGGGGGGGGGGGGGGGGGGGGGGGTGTGGAAAGAAACTGGAGGCAAGAAAAGGTAACCCAATAGTATAAACGTTGATTTCTCTAATTTCAAGTGACCCTCTCTTCCATCCTACTAGTTCCACTGTTCGCATCCCTGTATCCCTTCGTCATCGCCTCTTCCAAGGCTAACAATGGGCCACTGTGGCCTCCACCCTTCCCTAATCTTACCAGCCCTGATTTGTTATGGCCTTTTCCTACCTCGTTCACACCCCCCCCCCCCCCCCCCCCCCCCCCCCCGCACTTTCAGTCTGAAGAAGGATTCCAAACCGAAACGCCACCCGTTTCTTTTCTCCAGTGATGTTGCCTGACCTGCTGAGTTGCTGCAGCATTTTGCATCTATCTTAAGCTCAAAACATAACTTGTGCTGCCAAATGGAATGCTGTGCTTTAGTTTAGTTTAGTGATACATCTCGGAAACAAACCATTTGGCCCATCGAGTCTGCACCGACCAGCGATCCCCGCACATTAACACTATCCTACACACACTAGGGACAATTTACATTTATACCAAGTCAATTAACCTACAAACCTTTACGTGTTTGGAGTGTAGGAGGAAACCCAAGATCTAGGAGAAAACGTACAAACTCCGTACAGATAGCACCCGTAGTCGGGATCGAACCCGAGTCCCTGGCACTGTAATCGCTGTAAGGCAGCAACTCTACCATGCGTTAACGCGCTGCTTTCTTACTCAAAAGCCTGTTCTTGTGGGCTGGGAAGATTCACATATGTAAGTTACCCCTTAGACAAAAATGCCAGGCATTCATGAAACTCTAAACCAGAAAGTAGTCTGGTACAAAGAGAATAAAGAAGTGTCACGCAATGTACCAAGTTGATATATACAAGAGTAGGAACAGGGGAAATTATGTTTTTCATCTGATTCTGTAATTGCCCTGTGGGATATGCACGTCTTGTGGTGTGTCCAATAAAGGCACTGAGAGGGAAGCTAAACAGGTAAATTGGATGAGAGATGGAAGTAATGTTTGCATAATGAATGGAGAATCACAGTTATGTTTCATCAGAAGCGTAAAACATTAGGAGACAGTAGATGTGTCATTGAAGAGGAAATATGTAGAGGCCCCAAGAGGAAGAAAGATCCCAATACCCACATTAATTTAATGATGTGTTGTTTTTGATTTCCAGTCCCATTTAAATTGATATCCCCAAAAGATTGCTTCAAAACAAGACACACAGTTAAATTGTATTTCAACTTAACAGCAAACTTTGGTACTTCAAAGCCCCAAAGCTAAAATCCATGCCCCGTCATCTTTTTACCTCAATTGGTGCTTTTAGCAGCATTTTCAAAGAAGGAAACCAGTTCATCACAAGTTTGTGTCTCAACTGAACTGAAATGGCACTCCATCGGGTTCCACGCCATGTCAGCCAAGAGAAAGTCATCCATTACCGTCTGTGTTTCATTGCTAGTGAAAAAAAGACTGCCAAGGTTTTCAGAGGAACTACTAGCTGTCTGTGTTTCAACACAGTTTAATTGAACCTGGCTTTCAGTGGTACTACTGAAATCATTTCTACTGTACAAATCGTCTGTTTGGGTTTCTGTTCCAGACGATTCTGAATTTAGGGAGAAACTGGGCTGTTTCAAAATGCTATCCAGAGGTAGATGTGGACTGCTGTCCAATAAGAATGTGAAGTCTGTTTGAGTCTGTGTGTCAAACATTTCCTGTCCTAAGTAGCTGGACTGTCCCCTGCTGTTGTATACCTGGGTAGGATGGTCTGAAAACAAAAAGTCAGTCTGAGTTTCAATATCCAAAGATTCCAATGCAGACTCTGTCTGTAAATTGCCAAACTCATTTTCTTCCGTCTGCGTCTGTATGTTGCTTGCAGATAAAAATTCTTCAATGTCAAAGTCAATACCCGCATTCTGCGACTGGCTGCCTGTCATACACTCTGCAGAAACATTGCTGGCATCAGATAAAAGACCCCGGTGTTCTAACGAATGGTCCGCTATGCTTTCAGATAGGATATTTTCTAAGTCATTAAAAAGGTTAATCGTCTGAGTTTGATTGTCTGTCATTGAGTTCTGTTGAAGTAAAGTGGATTGAATGGGAAAATCAACAGGTGACTTAGAGTTCTGTAAAAGAGCATCATTGTTATAGGATAGTCTTTGGTCCGTTCCCATTGCTTCCCGGGCAAAAGTAGTTTGAGTTTGCCTGCAGACACTGCAAGACGTAACTAAAGAATGATCAAAAATCGTTTTGTGATTATTTGCGTTAATTAGTGTTTGAACCGTAGGGTCTTTCTCTTGACCAGACTTGACCAAAGTCTGAGTTTTCCTGGAAACATTACATAATGGGAAACAGGACTGACCAAAAGGATCTGTCTGAGCACTTATCGAAGTGGTGATTTTGGTGTCTGGTTCAAACGTTTGTGTTTGGACACTTACAGGGAGCAACACTTGAGCACCAAAACTCAAAACAGTTTGTGCACAGGCTGACACAGTGCTCTCAGGAGCACAGTACATGTTTAGAGATTCCGGTGCTGTGCTCTGTGCAAGGTACGATATGTCTGTCTGAACGTTCATGGAAATGTATTTGTTCTTTTGACCCAGGTCTCCGAGTGTTTGTAATCCATGATCACTGGCAAAAGGTGAATCCATGTTAACTTGCACTGCAGTGCTGACAGGTTTGACCATCATGATGTTGGGCATCTTGGAGGTGGGCAAGCAACCTTTAAAATTCAATGCTTTTGTCTCCATGGTTGGTATCAGAGTTCCCACCGATTTAGGCAAAACATGCATTGTATTCACAACAGATCCTTGATTGTCAACAGCAACAACAATGGACTTGACAGAATTATCCATGGACATGCCTGAAGATAAAAGAACTGGTAAAGGTGTTAAATGCATAATGGGAAGCTTGACAAGTGCAGCTTTGGGCTTTGGCAACAACAATTTCTGAAGTTGTTTTACAGGAGCCGGAAGCTGTATATTGCTGATATCTCCACGGGAGTGTTCAGTGTAGGTTCCCTTGTTTATCTCCACCGTCTCTTGAACTGACTGGATTTCCTGCTTTTTTGCAATGTTGTTCAAGTGATTCTGATTTAACCATTCACTTTTCCTCTTCTTGCGTGGTGGTTCCCTAGACAGTAGACAGACAAGTTAGCTCATTAAAACCCATAGGTGAAAACACGAGAGCTCTTTTGCAAAAACTCCTGTAATCTTTTATTTTTGGATGAGGTCAATTTTATATCAAGTAGCAACGTTACAAAATTTGGAGATTTTAAAAATCAAGTCTGCAATTTATCCCATCAGATAAAGCATAAACAAAGTGTAATTTGACACCTAATTCACTTTCATATCTTCAGTATTAAAAAAGTTATGGCCATTTTCATTCTCGGAAATTAGCATCTTGTTCCCTATTGCTTTTCCATTGATTTAACACAAAAGTTGTAATCGAGGACAGTCAAAAGCCCAAAACTTTCTTAAAAATTAAGAGAACTGAAATAAAATTTCAGTTATTATAGATTGAAGCATTCTGAAACAAATATGAAACAATCTTACTTGGATGACCTGAAATTAAAGCATATAATTAGTTAGTTACCCAATTGTAGCTAATTACAAAATTCAATTACTAGATCTAAACATCTATCCATTTCTTAAGAAAATATTAACAGTTTAAAAAAAGCCTGTGTCTAAATAATATTCACACAATAATTCACAATGTAACATTTAGCATTTTAACCCCCCCCCCCCCCCCAAAGGCTCCAAAGTCACGCACACAGCCAGTGACAGAACTGCAGCGCCGCTGAATATAAGTTTTGTAACATACCTATATCAAGGAATCCATTTACAATGATTTGCCCGAAAGTATAATTTCCACCCTCAGTGTGCCAATCACCCATCCGGCAGTGAAAATAAATGGAACACAGGCTTCCACACAAGGTTTCTTTTAAACACTGGCACATTCACACAAGTACTCTGCCAACTGTGAAGCATTCAGGGAACAACCATAGTTGGCTATTTGTAATCATGGACACCAAGGTCAATTACGGTGTCCACAGAATTTTGGGAAAGAAAAATTACTTGCTGCTCATCTCTTTCCCTTCACTTATCTTTAGCCATCCATTCATCTTCATCATTGTATCTTTTTGTAACAACTGGGCATCTAGTATCAATGCCAAAAAGATAAAAGCAGGCTGGCTAAGATTCTTTTCATTCATTTGTCATAAATGGAAAGGAGAAACATTACAACTGATAATAGATTTAAAACAATAAAACAAGTTAATAAAAGCAGAAGAATTGAATTAGAATAAATTCTGACAAGGAACCAGCGTACTCACAGATACGCACAGTCGTTTAAGCACAACTTTAATGCAATTTGCCCAAGTTAAATTTCCTGCAATTCTTTATTCATTTTTTAAAACACAATCATTGCTTACTACCTTTACTAACTCAGTGGAAAATGTAATGCCATTTAAATGTAGATTATAGACTCATTGTTACAAGGGAACAGATTCAAGGGTCTGACTAGTTGAACAGAAAAAGGCTCACTTGTCTGTTTAGTTGCAAATCAGTTTTATTGGCAAGAGAGGACAAAAACAATACTTGTCTCGGTATGCGAGGGGTCCAGTTTTGCAGCAGCACACTTCTCTTTCTCTGCCTCCGTCCGTGGCGTTGATCGGGTCTCAGCCCATCGGTGAACCCCTCTCGTACATAAACTTGAACTAACTTCTGGCTTAATGTTAAGAAATCAGGTATTGAAGTAACCGCTGGTAAGTCCTGGCCAATAGCGCTGCTCCCAAATTCAAACTATAACCAATGGCAGGGTACTGCATCCCTGCAAGCACCCGTCAATCAATCACAGCACTGCACACTTGCCGCATAAAGGAAATACATACAGCACTGCTGGTTTGGCGTGCTTAGCGCATGGGAATTTAAACAAAGAGTTGTCGGCTGCAGCGCTATGGGTTCAAAATATAGCTCTACCGGCCACAGCACTAAGGGCTTTAAACATAGCGCTATGTGTCACTTTCGGGAAAATGCAAGGTATAACTACTCTTGTACAACATCTCTTCACACAGCTATTCACTGGGAACTAGAACAAACAGTAACTGGGACAGGGAATCAGCCAGTTTAAATTATTGACTGGGAAGGAACAACAGGCAATACTTGATGTCAATAGAAAAAAATCATAAAAACTAGCATAAATGATAGGCAGGAAGATTAACTGGTGAATAAAAGAGGAATATTTCCCAAGGCTCAAAGTTGATTTGTTTCAGGGACAGTAGACAGTACATGAAGACTGTAGGCTTTCCTCTTTAATTGAAGATACCTTTTTTTGCCAATAACGATTCTCAAATAGCAATGAACATACTAAATCCATGGCCACATAGATTACAAATGAATACTTAAAGAATATGTTGATCAGGGAAGGTATTGCTTGGCAAAATTGGCAGTCCGTTCTCCGATATTGTTTTTCACAACAGTGCTGCAACTCCATGCAAAATTAATTTTGAGCGACCATACACTAAAGTTAAAAGGAATAAAAATCACTTAAAAAAAAAACTAAAATACAGAATTGGTAACCTGAAAAAATAATAGAAAATGGTGGAAATATTTTCAAAAAAATATAGAAAATGGTGGAAATATTTTCCAAAATAAACAAGTGTCTGTGGGAATGAGAGAATGTTAATGTTTCAGGTCAATGACCTGAGAGCAGCTCAGGGATCGGGGTGTGGGGTGGTGGGAGAAGGTGATGGATGACTGAACTTATCTTAAATTGTCAATCTCAAAACAAATTAAAAAATGAGCAATTGTAAGTGGCGAGTACCATCACTTAAACTTGCATTTAAACATATCTAGATCACTAGACCCTTGTAAAGCGCTTCCACATTCAAAGACACTCTCAATTACACCAAAAAAATGTCAAGTCAAATACCAAAATACTTTTCACAGAGTTGCCAGAGGCCAGTTGATCCCCGGTTACTGTTTCTTCTAGTTCCCTCTGAATAACGTGTTGTCCACAGCTATTTGACTGTATGTTGCATGAGAGTCTATAACCTATGTCTCGATGTGATAAATTGCAGAAAACGTTGGAAGGCTTAGGAGGTTCGGCATGTCTCCAACAACTCTCACCAACATTTACAGATGCGTATTTTAATCAGGATGCACAACAGTATGGTTTGGGAACAGCTCCATCCAAGACCGCAAGAAATTGCAGAGAATTGTGGAGACAACCCAGACCATCACACAAACCAACCTCCCTTCCAACGAATGCATTTACACTTCACGCTGCCTGGGCAAGGCCAGCAGCATAATCAAGGATGAGTTTCACTCTGGTCATTCCCTGTAATCCCCTCTCCCATCAGGCAAGAGGTACAGAACTTTGAAAATGCATACCTCCAGATTCTGGGACAGTTTCTTCCTAGCTGTCATCAGACAACTGACAGTCTAGCTGTCATTAGACATCCTATCGACAACTAGAGAGCGGTCCTGACCTACCATCTACCTCATTGGAGACCCTCGGCCTATCTTTAATCAGACGTTATCTGGGCTTTATATTTTATTCCCTTTATCCTGTATCTGTACACTGTAGACGACTCGATAGTAATCATGTGGTGTTTCTGCTGACTGGATAGAACATAACAAAAAGCTTTTCACTGTACCTCGGTATACATGACAATAAACAATGAATGAAATCCCATTCCGAATTAAAAACACAAACTGAATAAAAAGTAATATCTATTGACATATCCCCATCTCATTGCATCATTGGTAATCCTATCTGTATGAACACTGACAACATCATCTAGAAATTGGTCCTGAGGTCGAAGTGCCACAGTCAATATTTGCAACAGATGAAAGGATTCAACGCAAGACAGGTGCCACAGGACATCAAACTAACAACCATTATCAGACAAGTGGTTTACTGACTGGAAGCTAAAACCACCCCCACGGCTAGGTGATTCTAAACGTAGCACACTCCACCAGGATACATGCAGTTTTAGCAACTACTGTGTGTCAGGTATTGTTAGGAATGGATATCTTTCAGGAGTTATAGAATACGGCTAGCAGTCAGATGGTACAAATGGGAACCAGTTTTCAAAACAAAACAATAATATAACACATTCATTGATACATCCGTGGATTGTCACCTTGTCGTGGTGGAGAAGCTTGTGTGGACCTGAGATCCTGAGAGCGATGCCGTCCGGAGCTATGCTCCTGGTAGGGACACCCATGGCGGTAAGGTCGAGGGGGAGGTCTCTGACAAGGAGCAATCCAACCAAGATAGTGGAACAGGCGGAAGGCGATGGCTGACCTTAGTGGAGCGTCACAACGGCTGGGAAGGCGGATGAAGGCTGCAGCAGAAAAGGGTCTCCGGTCACCTTGGACTCCATGCCACTGGATCCTGACCCAGATCTGTCAAGGACCGTGGGGTGGCTGTCTGTGCACCGGTCCCCCCCACGTTAAATACAGACGTCCTCCATACAGGGAATAGCACCCTGGAGACACCCATGGTCAGCCATGACCGAAGTTAAAGTCATTAAAACCGCCCATTGGGCAAGGGGCATTCTGATTCTGCACCATGTAACAAGGTAGGGGAAGAAAACAACTTAATGTTTATGTTAACCAGCCCCTAGTGAAACCCCCAGGATGAGATCACCAGGGGGTGTGATTGATTGGATAGTAAGGAATTATGGAAATTGTGTTCAGCCAGGATTTCAAGAGGGTCGAGAATCAGCTCCTGTCTGTGTCCAGTCTTTGTGCTGAGACCAGCAAGAACATAGGATGTTTAGCATCTAATCTCCTCTCAAGGGCGGTACTGAGGCGCAGTGTTGCCTTACAGTGCCAGGGACCTAGTTTCAATCCTGACTGCAGGTGCTGTCTGTTAAGGGTTTGTATGTTTCCCCCTATGACCACAAGGGCTTTCTCCCGCTTCCTCCCACACCTCAAAGACGTACAGGTTTGTAAGTTAATTCTGGCTTTAATAAGTTGTAGAACTGTCCCTAGTATGTAGGATAGTGCTAATATATGGGGTGATTGCTGGTCGACGCTGACTCAGCGGGTTGAAGGGCATGCTTTCACACTGCATCTCTAATGTAAAGTCTAGAGTGTTCCTGACTTCAGTGTTGCAACATGCAGAAACTAAAGTCAGGAATGAGCTGCCTACTTATAGCCAACTGCAGTTCAATTTAATTTGGGCCTGGACTACGCTACATAACACGGAAGACCAGAGTGATCCAAGAGAATTTTATTTTCCTTACAGTTTTTAATTGGAAACAATCAACTTCTAATATTTTCATGATCAAGTTTTTTGATTTGTGCAACCTGCTTCTTCGTGACACAATCTATATTACAATTTCACATCAACCAAAGGAAAGAAGTTGCAGTGGGAAAAGATCTGCATTTGTTTGGCTCTTTCTGCAATGATTCTCAGTCATGTGTGAATTATACAGCTCTTCAATAAGTCCAAAGTGATTAAACGGGTTTTCACAAATGTCATTGTTTTCACCGAGAGCAACTTGAAATCTGCTACTTGACAACCAGATCAACACAGCTCTATTTTAAGAACATAAGAAATAGTAGCAGCAAGCTACATAGCCTTAAGTTTACATTGCCAGAAATAAGACAGCAGCTATTGCTCTATCCTGTTCACAATCCAAAATTCCCCAAATCCCTTAAGCCCCAAAAAAAAACCCAATCACAACCTTGAATTTATTCAATAACTGAGCATTCATAAATTTCATGAATGTGACTGAAGAATCTTAACGGTGTAAATAAATTTCAGCTCATCATTATACCAGATTTTATTTTTATCTCCACAGACTATCAAGGCATAGAAACTACATAATGAACACTGCAAAATCTGCTGCCATTTTCCCTTCCACAAGACACAAATTTTAAATTCATGAACTGTTTCTCAAAAGAATAAATGTATTTTAATAAAGGAATTCATTCCTTAATCAAGAGTGCCAAACACATGCCCTTAAATAAGGAAAATAGAATGAAATTGATTCAGAAGAACTTGTGCTACAGATGGTCCACAAATGCCTTTAATCCACACTGCACTTTTTAATCCAGCGACAAAGCCAATCTGCGTTGTGGTTCGCTCCTCAGACTTCATCAGACCCAAATGCTTGGAAATAATTGAAGCACGAGTGATGACAGTTTTAGTAAGGAAGAGAGAAATAGATTTAATATGGGTGAGTGTGAGGTGCTGCACTTTGGGTGGTCAAATGTAATGGGAAAATATTCAGTTAATGAATGACAGGACCCTTGAGAGCATTGACAGAGGGATCACAGGTCCAAGTCCATAGCAAAAGTAGCAACACAAGTAGATAAAAGTGGTAAAGAAAGTGTATACTTGCCATCATTGGTTAGAGAATTGAATTCCAGATTCAGGAAGACAAATTACTCCTTTATAAAACTTTAGGTTAGACTACATTTGGAGTATTGTGTGCAGGTCTACTTGCCCCATCACATAAAGTATCTGGAGGCTTTGCAGAGGTGCAAAAGAGGTTTATCGGAATGCTGCCTGGAGTATAAGGTGTTAGTTATAGGGCGAGGTTGGACAAATCTGGATTTTATTCTCTGGAGATTGACGGGAGACTGAATAGTAGTATATACAAAAAAAAGGTATACATGGTAGACAGTCAATTATTAGAGGGCATAGCTTTGATGTAACAAATTGAAGGGGAACATTTTAATGGAGATGTGCAGGGCACGTTATTTTTAAACACCGAGATTGGTATTGGCATATTATTGTCAAGTATACAGAGACAGAGTGAAAAGCTTTGTCTGCATGTTATCCAGTCAGATCATATTATGAATTAGTACAATCATACACAAGTCCAACAGGCAAAACAAGAATACCAGAGGATAAAAGAAAAATGTTCCACATTTCTTAGAAGAATAACATAAGCAGAAATCTTCTCAAAACTTTGCGAGACCGGAGGAGGCAACATCAACAATATTTTCTTAGGTAATTTTTGGTAATACAGCGTTGTGAAAATAGATCAGTCGCCTACACCTAGAGTCAGCATATCCAGCACAACAGGCTTACTGCTTTGCCTCCAGCTGTTTATCAGAAAATCATCTTATTACCAGCTTCATGCTGCCTTCAAAAGATGGTACAATAATTGCCTGCATTTTCCGGTCAACAGCAAAATAATGGAACACCCTTTGGTAGCCATTTGGCTTAACTTAGTATGTTATAAATGATGGCATTTACCTTTAAATTTTGTCTGCCTCTAATTATGTGGGTGGGATTTATTACGTAGTCGGAGGTGGTTTGCTGCTGGGATTCTTGTGAAGAAGCTTGTAGTTTAGTTCAGAAGAAGCATGGATGAATGGCATAGATTTCGACCATGTCAGGGCTTTCTACCATTTCGGAGCCACATGCCGGAGTTTGACTACGAGTAAGATTAAAATGTACTTAAACAAGAAGAAGTTTGGATGAATATTTCACTGTTTTACTTTGACAATAAAGAAACTATTAATCAAGAGACTGTGTTTTGAAGATATATCTTTGGACGGCTTTGAATGGCTCTGGAGAGCACCCATGCGTATCTCCTTACCCCCCCTTGTCTTCAACATAGTGGCTAGAGGGAAATATTCCTTGAACGATATAACAATCTACTACTATACACCCCACAATGATTAATTTGGATGGCTGGCATATATTTCTTGCTTTCTTTCTAATGTTATTCCTAATCTGGCGCTTCCTGAAGAGAATCCGTGAGATCCAATATGAGGCCCATCTAGTGCTTCTTTTCAGCAAGAATTTTAACAAATTGTCGGAGGGATTGAAGTAATTTCACAGTAGCTGAACAAGAAATTTTCTGATTTCTAATTTTTAATAAATAAAATCAGTCTATGACATGAGATTAGACACGAGATTAAGAAAGAAACTGGAGATGAGGGAATAGCACTTCAGATCTATATATACAATTCACATTTCACAATTCAAGAATATACTCTAGTTCAGGGGTTGGCAACCTTTTTTGCATAGGGGCCAGGACCCATGTTTGTGAGCGGATGGCGGGCCACATCTATCGTCACAGTTAATAAATGGAAGTAACAATAATACATACTAACTAAATTAGTAATAATACATACTAATAATACATAAATTAGTAATAATACATACTAATAATATAGTTTTCTGCAGTTTCCAGGTCGCCCGTGAGCCCCGGGTCTAGCTGCAGTTCCCAGGTCGCCTGCGAGCCTCACAACTGGCTATCGATCCCAGGTCGCTAAAACAAATTTAAAAAGAAATACGCCTGCAGGCCGGATGGTTACGGGTTACGGGCCGGATCTGGCCCGTGGGCCATAGGTTGCCGACCCCTGCTCTAGTTGGTGAGGGGACGATTCAGTTGCCTGATAACAGCTGGGAAAATCTGTCTCCGAATCTGGAGGTGTGCGTTTTCAAACAGATGTAACTCTTGCTTACTGGGGAAAGGGAGGGACTCTTGCGAATGAAACATAAACCAAAGGACTAGTTAGATCTCAAGCCGGGTGTTGAGCAGCCAGGTTGTTGTCTCTGTGTCAATGTCTGCCAGGCCCTAAGCTCCATTTTGTGGGTGGCAGAGCGGGCACCCAGAGATGACATGGTTGGCTGTCTGTTGTTCTGCTCCACATTCACAGGCTGGATTCTGGCAGAGTCCCCATCTCCACATGCTGGCATTGAAACGCCCAACTCCAGTACGAAGTCTGTTGAGCTTCACCCATGCTCCTCTGGGGAGGTCAGGCCCTGAACAGCTTTTATCTTGTGAAGAGATGTAGCTGTGTAATGGAGATGAGGTTGCCTTCCACTCCTGTGACCACTTGGTGACTATCCAGTGTGTTTTTGTCCTGGGGTGAGACTGGTCCTTGATTCTGCTGATGGCCTTGCCGAGGCAGCGTGAGGTACAGTTGGAGTCAATAGAAGGGAGGTTGGTTTGTGTAATGGTCTGGGCTATGTCCACAATTCTCTGCAATTTCTTGCGGTCTTGGATGTAGCTGTTCCCAAATCTGGTAGAAGTTGGTAAGGGTTGCTGGGGATATGCCGAACCACATAGCTTTCTAAGGAAGTAGAGGCATTGGTGTGCTTTCTTGGCCATTGCTTCGACGTGGCTAGCCCAGGACAAATTGCTGCCGATATTTATTCGGGACAGAAGTTGCTGTCAGTGTTGGACTAATGGCCCGATTGCTAACTACTTGGCCATCAATAAAACTATTGAATCTCAGCCAATATAAACAAGTTACAGAACTGAGTTTGTTTATCAGCAATGAGAATATGCATCATTAGATCGGTATGTGCAGGGAAGAACTGCAGATCCTGATTTAAATCGAAGGTAGACACAAAATGCTGGAGTAACTCAGCGAGACAGGCAGGATCTCTGGAGAGAAGGAATGGGTGACATTTCGGGTCGAGACCCTTCTTCAGTTTAGATCCTTATGGTTCTAATGTGATGCTTAAACATATTAAAGAAGAAAAACAAACAGCTGTTTGAATTATCAGTTTTAATGTATGATACTGTACAGTAGAAGAGATGACTTGCCACGCAGAAAGCTATACAAAGAATGCTGCGTGAACATTTTGATCTGCCTGGGAAGTGTTCATAATATCATTCACTTACCGATGTTCTGCTGGGATTTCATGTCCAGTTCTGTAAATATGGGACAAGAGTGCTGGTCTGCTGGCATAAGGACAGCCACAAGTGCACTGGAAAATACGACCACAGTCGTCAGCATGTCGCTTTAAGTCCCATTCTGTCCCGTACGAATGATTACATTTGTCACACTTGTGCTTCTTTTCAGCATGAATTTTCATAAAGTGCTGGAGAAAAATGACAAAGAGGAACTTAAACTGCAGCAGATAAAATGGATAAACAGCCTTTACTGACGAACCCCTTCATTCTCGTCTCTGGACATAACTATTCTCATTCTCTTCTTATCAGTCTCCCATCTTTCATTCTCCAAAGGCCACATGCATCTTCTTCACACTGAAGGCTGACCGCTTCACAAGGTTCTCCTCAAGTGATAAAACCTTCCCTAAAATCAGATCCAAATTGCAGCTGTCAGAAACCAAACACGGGTAAATTGAAATATATTTTGGAAGCAAAGCTGCTGTTACAAAGAGTCACGTGGCAGACAATTTCCATGCAGTGCTTCCCCCCCCCCCATAAAAAATGGTAATGACTAGAAAATGGTAATTGGTCAGAGTAGGGAAATCGAGAACGAGAGGACATATGTATTCAGTTTATTGTAATTTCACTGAGTACTTGCATACACAGAAGAAACAAAAAATTGTTTCTCATCAGTGCAATTAATTAAAACAGAAATACATACTTACAAGTTAAAAATTATCATCTCTAAAATAGAACTAAAACAGACATTCAGACAGAACAATCGATCCCTAATATAGGAACAATTTAGTGCTGTTCAGTGGCTTCACCTTGACAGGTGACTAGCTGTCAAGGTGTTGGGGGGGGGGGGGGGGTTGCTAGGTAGGGGTGTGTGTGTGTATATGGGGAGGGGACTCAGTCCGTTAACCATTTTTATTGCTTGTGGAAAGAAGCTGTTTAGCATCCTCCTGGTTCTACAGCTGATACTGTCCTGGTTTTAAGACTCAAATTTGGAGAAGGTGACACAGAGAATTCTTCAAGAAGACGAAAGCCTTTATTTGCAAATATCGGCTGCAACATTCAGAGATGACACCACCTGTCCGTTCTCTAATTGCTCTCTGAATCCCAGAAACAAGCAGCTTTTTATTACAGTTTTTATCCCTATCTCTGCTGCATTATCTTGCATTCTGTACTCCTTTCGCATCAATCTTTCTTCAATTCTGTAGCATCCTGCTGGTTCTACAGCTGATACTCCTGTACCTCTTCCCAGATGGCAGGCGGGAGAAGATGTAGTGGGAGGGGTGGTAAGGGTCCTTAATGATGGAGATGGCTCTGCGGATGCAGCACTTCTGGTAGATTTCCAACAGAAAAGGGAGGGGGGCACCAATGATCCTACTGGCTGTCTTCACTATCCTGTTTAGCTGTGTTTGTTCGTAGGCCTTGCAGCTCCCAAACCAGGAAGTGATGCCATAGGTCAGTATGCTTTCAATGGTACCCCTGTAGAAGGTGGTATGGTGAACAGTGGGGAGACCTACTTTTTTTGAGTCTCCAGAGGGGAAGAGCTGCTATGCTCTTTTGAAGACTGCTGTTTAAGGTGAGGGGTGGGGAATATTTAATAGGAACCCGAGTAACTTTTTCACACACAGCGTGATTGGTGTAAGGAACGGAGGAGATAATTGATGCAACATTTAAGAAACATTTGGACAGGTACATGGATAGGACAGGTTTAGAGATATGGGCCAAACGGAACCAGGTTGGACTATCATAGATGGGACATGGTGGCTGATGTGGGCAAGTTGGGCCAAAGGGCCTGTTCCTACACTGTTTGACTCTATGACTATATTTTGAAAATTGGTTAAGAAATATACATTGCCGCAAAATTGCTAATCTGCACCTTCAACCCAGAAAGTGTAGCTTATTATTGGATAACTGATTTGAATTTCTTCAAGGTTCAACCAGTAACATAAACAAGCTCAATCAATGTAAACACAGAGTTACAGAATACCACTGCTCACCTGCTTAACAAGGGCAAATTGAGAAAATGGCCTGTTTGGTCCTCTTGGACAACCTTCAATGGGGCAGCAGTATAATTTCTGAACAGAAGATTTCAAATCCTTCCTAACGGTTGGATTAATGCTGCAATCCTGCAATTAGAAAAAAAAAGCGCAAATAAATAAATAACATAGAACTACAAAAGCTATTCGGGCTCTTAAACACCACAATCATATATGTTTCTACCACCACCCCGGCAGTGCCAAATTTGTGGTGAGAGGAGAGGAGGGATGTGTGGCGAGGGGGTGTGGGGGAGATTTGGATCGAGGGGACGGCTGGTAAAGGGGAAAGGGGGCAAGGGTTGGGAAAGGGGGCGAGTGCTTGACGGGTGTTGGAGCCGGATGGGATTGATGGGGGGGGGGGGGGGGTTGGTGGAAACGGATGAGATTGATGGGCGGGCGGGGGGGTTGGTGGAAACGGATGGGATTTGCCACATGCCTCCCCGCACCTACCTGCACCCGGTGGGATTTGACGAGGTGCATGCCGAGGGCCGGCGGGTTGGGCAGCACCTTGCCGCAGCCCGTCACCGTGCACAAGATGTTGGTCCGCACCTCCCGGCTCAGCTCGCTGACCGACGGGCGGATGAGCTGAGAGACCGGCTGCTGCTGCAGCTGCTGTTGTTGTTGTTGGGGCGGCGGCGGCGGGGGCCGGGACGGGGGCGACGAGCCGTTAGCCCGCTCGTGGCCTCCTCGCGCACACGCTGCCGCCATCTTGCCGCACCGCCCACCCGCTGCTCATTGGCCCAGGCCCGCCGAAGGTCCCGCCCCCGTGCTCTCCCATTGCCTGAAGGGTCCGTCCATCACACCACGACCCCCACCCCACCCCGTCAGGTTACCTGACCTCAAATAATGTACAACAAATATTACTCTGAGATTGTGCTCAATGAACAATTTATTGTATCAGTAAAGTTTGCTTAATTGTTTTCTATTTCAAACAAAAAGAAAAGCAATGTTTTCCCTTTTTTATCGTTAACAATTGTTTATTTATTAAAATTATTGTTTGTTTATTGTTTCATCTATTGAATATTGTGTTTACAAACCTGTTGTGCTGCTGCAGGTAAAAATGGCATTGTTCCATTTCGATAATATGACAATAAACTCTCTTGTCTCTATGCTATTTTGTTGTGTTCAATAAGCGAGTTCAGTATTTCAACAGCGCATGCCCAGGTCCTAGGTCACTTGAGATAAACATTCTCGGCAGCTGAGCTGCTGGGTGTATACATACTTGCGTTTTATCCGTTGTCAGGATCGAACCCGGGCCTTCAGCGCTGCAAGCTCTGTTAAATTGCTACTGGAGTTTGATAATGTAGAACAAGTGGAAGAACAAGGGTGATCGGCGTGGACTTGGTGTGCCGAAGGCCCTGTTTCCATGCTGTGTCCCGAAACCAAATTAATCTACCTAGGTAAAGGTAAGTCATCGGAGAATGCAGGGAGGGTGACACGGGAACAGGTGGGGTTGAAGAGAGGAAGGAAAGTTCTCTGGGACCAAATACCATGATCAAAAAGAACTTGGTGGCTTAGGCGAGAGGGGAAACCCAAGGTTCAACTTTTTTCACAGTGGTTGGTGGGGAAGGTATGAAGGCAGATTTGTTAGCGTAGTCTCACTACCATCCCCGTTCCCTCCCGAGTGTCCCATCCCTGTCCGGGAGCGGCCGGAGATGTCTGGGGTGACAGGACACCGGCCCGGAGCAGTGGCGGCTTCAGACTTGCAGCCAGTCCGGAGAAGAAGCGTTAACTCCAGCTCAACTCTGCTCCAACTCCCGAGGAACCCGATCCCCGAAGGGGCCGAGGACCGTCAGCTGCACCTCCTGCCTTATCCAGTGGCTGTTGGCTATTATACAGAGACGAATCACGCACCCCTCTCCTACATAATCCCAGGAGGCAGATTTGTGAGCAGAGTATGACTACCGTCCCGTCCAGAGTGTCCTATCCCTGTCCGGGGGCGGCATTGATGTCCAGGGTGACGGGACACCGGCCCGAAGCAGTGGTAGCCCCACCCTTACGGCTCCCTACAGTGGTAGCCCCATACAGCTAGCGCTAACTCCACCTGAACTCTGCTCCAACTCAATAGACAATAGGTGCAGGAGTAGGCCTTTCAAGCCAGCACTGCCATTCAATGTGATCATGGCTGATCATCCCCAATCAGTACCCCGTTTCTGCCTTCTCCCCATTACCCCTGATTCCGCTATCTTTAAGAACCCGATCTAGCTCTTTCTTGAAAGTATCCAGAAAACCGGCCTCCACCGCCCTCTGAGGCAGAGAATTCCACAGACTCACAACTCTGTGTGAAAAAAGTATTTCCTCCGTTCTAAATGGCTTACCCCTTATTCTTAAACTGTGGCCCCTGGTTCTGGACTCCCCCAACATCAGTAGCATGTTTCTTGCCTCTAGCATGTCCAAAACCTTAATAATCTTATGTTTCAATAAACCTACGCTGCACTCCCTCAATAGGAAGAATGTCCTTCCTCAAATTAGAGGACCAAAACTGCACACAATACACCAGCTATGGTCTCACTAGGGCCCTGTACAACTGCAGAAGGACCTCTTTGCTCCTATACTCAACTCCTCTTGTTATGAAGGCCAACATGCCATTCGCTTTCTTCACTGCCTGCTGTACCTGCATGCTTACTTTCATTGACTGATGAACAAGGACCCCCCAGATCTTGTTGTACTTCCCCGTTTCCCAACTTGACACCATGTACATAATAATGAGCCTTCCTGTTTTTGCTACCAAAGAGGATAACCTCACATTTATCCGGGACAGTCAGATGCACCTCTCGCCTTATCCAGTGGCTGTGGGTTGACGAAAAAGGGAAAAAGGGAAAAAGGGAAAAAGGGAAAAAGGGAAAAAGGGAAAAAGGGAAAAAGGGAAAAAGGGAAAAAGGGAAAGGTTCAACCTGGAGAAGTTCTGCGGAATTCCAAAGGGTGGGTTTATGAAGTGAGATAGAAATAAGATTGAATTAATGTTCATAAAAGAACGACACCTGTCCGCTGTTGAGTTGACAGAATTATAGATTAATTAATTGGCAGAATTCTTAACAATTTATACACAGTTTATAAAGCCAGCGCTTCCTTTGCTTTTTCTTAATTCACGAATGACCTTTGACAAATTCCATGATTCCTTGCATTTTTCGGAATACTGAACTCGCTAATTCATGGTGGACTGCAAGCTGTCCCATAGCAACCCAAACAGTTTAGGACATAAAACATTGACAGCCGCTGGTAAGGTCAATGGCAGTAGTCAGGGATCGAATGCAATCACAACAATCTATAGATAAGAAACGACTGTTCATGACAGTGTCCACACCAGGCAAAAACATGCACCTTGGGTTAATTCCACGTCAGGCTCTTGCAGCATAGAAACATAGAAAAATAGGTGCAGGAGTAGGCCCTTCAAACCAGCACCGCCATTCAATACGATCATGGCTGATCATCTAAAATGAGTACCCCAGTATAATACTGTAGGTTGCTACTCTTCCACTATCCACCTGCCTCCACAACCTTTCCCAATGAGGTCTACACCCGCCCTCCATGCAATTTGAGGGCAATGTTGCGCCGCAGGTAGAGCAACTTCCTCACAGCACCAGAGACCCAGGTTTGATCCTGTTCTCTGGTGCTGTCTGTGTGGAGTATGCAGGCAGACAAAGGAGGGCATTGAGAACCTACAATACTGCTTTGACTGCACAGATTGGAATGTGTTCAGGGAAGCAACCACAAGCCTCGAAGAGTATACAGACACTGTATCATAATATGTCAGCTTCTGTGACGACAGTTGCATTCCAACCAGAACCCGGACCTGGTTCAACAACGACAAGCCCTGGTTAACTGCAGAACTCAGACAGCTCTGACAGTCTAAAGAGGAAGCCTACAGGAGCAGGGATGCAGACCTCTACAAGCAGGCAAAGTGCAAGTTAAGAAGAGGAATCAGAGCTGCCAAGGAAAGGTACTCTGAGAAGTTCAGGAGCAAGTTCTCAGCTAGTGGCTCTTCTTCAGTTTGGAAGGGCTTGCAATAAATCACCAGCTACAATAGGAAAGCTACCCGGTCTTTGGACAATTGTTAGCTGACCAATAAATGAGTTCTAGTCCAGGTTTGATAAGCATAAATGTAACCTTGATACCCCCTTTCCCCCCCCTCCCCAATCAACACAGCCATACCCGTTTGCAAAGACTGGACCCTCTACACCCACTCCTCCCCAATCACCACTACACACCAACTTAAAGCAGGACTCCAGTGTGAAAAGACTGGACTATTTCCCACACTAACCAACACTTCACACACACGCATAGCCTTCTACACCCACTCCAATCACCACTTAACACCCAATTACCCACCCCTTCCATGCTGCACAACATCACTTCTCCATCACCAACAATAAAAGTAGGTGGTGGAGAGGCTGTTCAGAAGACAGAAATCTCCAGGACCGGACAATGTTTTCCTGGGCCTGCACTTCATCCTCCAGCACTTAGACCGCCAGGGGATCTATGCGAGGATTTTGTTTGTTGATTTTAGCTCTGCATTCAACACCATTGTGCTATTACACTCAAAGGCTGCGTACTCTCCCTTCTCCTCTACACCAATGACTGCACCTCCACTGACTCCTCTGTCAAGCTTCTCAAGTTTGCGGATGACACAACCCTGATTGGACTGATCCAGGATGGGGAGGAATCTGCCTACAGACAGGAAGTGACACAGCGGGCATCCTGGTGCCATCGCAACAACCTGGTGCTCAATGCTCTTAAGACAGTGGAATTGATGGTAGATTTTAGGAGAGGTCCCCATCCACTCACGATCAACAACACCACAGTCACCTGTGGAGCATTTAAGTTTCTGGGAACCATCATCTCCAAGGACCTTAAACGGGGTGGGGGGCACCATCGACTCCACAGTCAAAAAGGCCCAACAGAGGATGTACTCCCTGTGGCAGCCGAGGAAGCACAATCTGCCACAGGCAATGATGGTCCAATTCTATACAGCCATCGTAGAGTAGTCCTCACCTGCTCCATCATGGTCTGGTTTGGCTCAGCCACCAAGCACGACATCCGGAGGCTGCAGCGAATCGTCCGATCAGCTGATATGGTTATTGGCTGCAACCTTCCCTGCATTGACAAACTGTACACTGCAATGGCCAGGAAGCGAGCGGGTAAGACGATTTCTGACCCCTCTCACCCTGGCCACAAACTCTTTGAATCACTTTCCTCTGGAAGGTGACTCCGGCCTGTCAAAGCTGCCACATCCAGACATAAAAACAACTTTTTTTCCCCCCACGTTTGGTAGCTCTACTCGAATACCAAAAATCTGTAGCCTCCTTTTGCTCTGGTATTTTATTTAATTTGCAACTTTAATCAATAATGTTTTATTATTGTGTAATGATTTATGTGTAATTCCTGACTGTAACTGTATGTTATGTTGTCACTTGCGGGCGGAGCACCAAGGCAAATTCTTTGTATGTGAATACTTGGCCAATACATTTATTCATTCAGATCTTGCCTCAGCCTTTGTCCACTCACATACCTCTCTGATTCCACATACCCACCTAGCGATGTTCCCCTTCCTCTTGGACTCCCCAGACGACCTTCTACCCTGTCTAGACTTTATTTATAAGTCCTGGCATGACATCAACTTTCTCAACTTTTCCACTCCCCTCACCGCCTCTGAACGCACACCCTCCGCTCACTCTGCAGCAACCCTGACATTATAATCAAACCTGCTGACAAGGGAGACACCATGGTAGTCTTGTGCGCTGAGCTCTACCCGGCTAAGGCCAGACAACAACTCTCATACACCTCCTCCTACTTATCCTTGAACCATGATACCACAGATGAGCACCAGGCCTTAATCTCAAACACCATTACTGATTTCATCACATCTGACTGTCTGCCTTCCACAGCCTCCAACCTTATCGTTTTCCAGCCCCACACAGCCCGTTTTTACCTTCTCCCCAAAATCCACAAACACAACTGCCCTGGCAGGCCCATTGTTTCTGCCTGCTCCTGTCCCACGGATATGATTTCCACGTACCTTGACTCCATCCTATCCTCCACGGTCCAATCTCTCCCGACCTATGTCTAAGATACCTCGCATGCCCTTCATCTCTTTAAAGACTTCCGCTTTTCAAGCCCCCACTCCCTCATCTTTACTATGGACGTTCAGAGACAGTACACCTCCACCTCCCACCAGGAAGCCCTCATTTTTTCTTCTCGACCGCAGAACCATCCAATTTCCCTCGACTAACATTACTCTGCCTAGCGGAGCTGGTCCTCACCATCAACAGCTTCTCCTTTGACTCCTCCCACTTCCTCCAAGTCCAAGGCCTAGCTATGGGCACCAGCTGTGCCTGCCTCTTTGTAGGGCATGTTGAACAATCTCTGTTCCAGGCGTGCACTGGCCCTATCCGCGAACTCAATCTCCATTACATTGACGACTGCATCGGTGCTACCTCATGCACAACTCATGGACTTCATCACCAATTTTCATCTTGCACTCAAATTTACTTGGACCATCTCTGACATATCCCTCCCCTTTCTTGATCTCAGTCTCCATCACAAGAAATAGATTATTGACTGATGTCTATTACAAATCCACTGACTCCCACAACTATCTCAACTACACTTCTTCCTGCAAACTCTTTTCCCTACTCCCGATTCCTCCGTCTACGCCGCATCTGTGCCCAAGATGATGTGTTCCATACTAGAACATCCGAGATGTCCTCATTCTTTAGGGAGCGGTGCTTCCCCTCTCCCATCGTAGAAGAGGCCCTCACTTGTGTCTCCTTGGTATACTGCAGCTCTGCCCTTGCTCCCCTTCCCCCTAGTCGCAAAAGAGACAGTGTCCCCTTTAGTCCTTACCTTCCACCCCCATCAGCCGTTGCATACAACACATAAACCTGCAAAATTTCCACCACCTCCAATGGGATCCCACCACTAGCCACATTTTCCCATCTCCACCCATTTCCCCCCTCCGTAACTCCCTGGTTAACTCATCCCTTCCCACACAAGCCACCCTCTCCCCAGGTACCTTCCCCTTCAACCATCGCTATACCTCCTCCCTCGACTCTGTCCAGGGACCTTGACAGTCCTTGCAGGTTCGGCAGAGGTTCACTTCAACCTCCTCCAACCTCATCTACTGTATCCGTTGTTGAAGATGTGGACTCTTATACATCGGCGAGACCGAACGCAGACTGGGCGATCATTTTGCGGAATACCTTCGCTCAGCCCGTGTGAACCAACCTGATCTCCTGTTTGCTGGATACTTTAATTCGCCTTCCCTTTCTGTCCTCGGTCTCTTCCATTGTCAGAGTGAGGCTAAACTCATATTGGAGGAACATTTCATATTTAGTTTTGGCAGCTTACTGCCCAGTGGTATGAATATTGATCTCTCACTTCAGGTAGCACTATCTTCTCATTTTCACCCTACAAACAGCTAACAATGGCCTGTTTTCTTTATCATCGTTACTTTTTTGCATATCTTTCATTCATTGTTCCTAATCTCTCTCCATCATCACTGTCTATATCTCGTTTCCCTTATCCCTAACCAGTCAGAAGAAGGGTCTCGACTGGAAACGCCACCCATTCCTTTTCTCCAGAGATGCTGCCTGTCCCGCTGAGTTACTCCAGCTTTTTGTGTCTATCTTCTGTTTAAACCAGCACCTGCAGTTCCTTCTTACACACAGTGCTCCCCTATAGATCTATTACAAATTATTGCAGCTGCCGCCAAGTAACTATGACCGTGGCAACAATAGATATATACTGTGGTACAAGCTTTTAGCTACTGGACTGTGCTTGGAGTTTATCAATGAAAACTGCAATGGTGGGAAGAAGGTGGGGGAGTTTTCCAAGTGGTTGAGGGTAGACACGGTTGCCCAAAAAGGGTAAATGAAGCAGTCCCTGCAGGTTCTTTGTGCAAGGAGGTCACAGATAGGTCAGTGCTAGGACGGTCTGAGTTAGGAGTTCATGATTCATTATACAAATGCCTGTACTTTGGGAAGTATGCAATGAACGCAAACCCCAAAAGACCATGGTTTAATATGCCATCCTACACATTACTGCCATAACCTTCTCTCCTACTATAACCTGCATCTCTCTTTTCTGTTCCGATGAAGGATCATGGGCTTAAAATGTTTAAGGTTTCTTTTGCCTCAGATGCTATCTGATCCACTCGTCTTTTTTCATCCTTTTCTGGTTTTGGTTCAAATCCCAATACACCAATTGTTGGCACCTATGGGCTGAAGATACAATAGATTAAATATTTTCTCCTTGTGAAGAGTTTGTGACCACCCTGATGCAGTAGTGAGCTGTAAATTGTGTTACGGGGCTACCAGTTGCAAAAATCTGCAAATGTTTTTAACTTCTGGATGTGTACATCCAGCATTATTGGCAAAGGCACTATTTATTACATATTTTTTAAGTCTTGAGATGGGGGTAATGGGACTTAATGGCCTTCTTAATTCACAGCATATCTTCCACTGAAGGTACTGAGCGCTCGAGTAGTTGCATGATCTATACCCAGTGACAATTAAGAAATATGTTTTGATGTCAATGTTTTGCTTGCTTGGCAACCTGCTACCCTCATCGTTCAAGATGGAAGAATCATGGCATTAGAAAGTACAGATGACTTGACAATAACTTTACTTCATAGATCGTCCAAATTTATACAGCACTATCCATGCTTTCAGTATGCCCCAAAATATTTCTGAAATATATAATGACAAGAGGTTGGAACATGGGGAAGGCAAACTACAAGAAATGAACAAGTCTGAAGAAGGGTTTCGGCCCAAAACGTTGCCCATTTCCTTCGCTCCATAGATGCTGCTGCACCCGCTGAATTTCTCCAGCATTTTTGAGTACCTACAAGAAATGAACACGTGATTATCGCTCATCTAACAAAGCTAAACCAGAAACATTGCATCAGGGTAACCCCAATTATTCTTCAAAATAGTGTCATAAAGTCAAACCAGAATGTGGCATCACTTCTACTTTGAGAGAGGAGACATTAAACTGGAGTTGTGCACTGCTCACATCAATACTACAACAAAGTGGTCTAGACGTTTGTTCAAATCTCTAGTGGCCAAGGATATATTAATTTAGGCACAGAGGACTATCTTATTTAGTTTATTGTCACATGTACTTACTTAGACTTAGTTCCTCCCACAATGTTGAGTGCATTGGGCAGCAAGCTTTCGCCATTCTGTTCAGTCATGTGCGACGTCTTCCACCCTCGATAGGTTGCAGGAGGTCCCGGGCTTCCAAATCTTTTTGGAATGTTCGCCTCCATGTGAGTTTTGGTCGGCCTCTTTTCCTTCTTCTGTCAGGTTGCCATGTCATTGCTATCTTAGGTGCACGTTCTCGTGACATTCTTAGTACATGTCCTGCAAATTTCATCCTGCGTACCTCTGTCCTGACTGAGAGGACATGTACAGAAGTACAGAAAAAGCTTCTGTTGCGTGCTAATGAGTCAGCGGAGAGACAATACATGATTACAATCGAGCCGCCGACAGTGTGCAGATACCTGATAAATCAGGAGGAATCAGATATTTTCTGCAGTGTAGATGAATGAGATGACTTCATTGAAATACAAAACCCTGAAAGGGATTGAAAGAGTAGACATGGAGGTCATTTTCATTGGTGATGAAGTTTAGAACTAGGGGAGTAAAATCCATAGATAGGTGATTGCTGGTCGGTGTGGACTCGATGGCTGAAGGGGCCTGTTTTCATGCCGCATCTCTAAAAGTAAAAACTAAATGTCAAAATATCAATTGGCTAAAATTCTCAATTATCCAGTTTTCCTGCTCAGAGACATGGCCATTAAATGTAAAGCAGTATGGAATGAAGTACACAGAGTAGAGATAATTCATTGTTGCCATGTTGAGCCATCTCAAGTAAATAAAAAGCCTCCCCCAATCTATAGTTCAACCTATTTCCTCTGCTAGGTTTGCTGTATTTCAAAAGCACATGGACAATGTATCATAACTGGCTCAAGTCTTTCCTCAGTACAGTTTGAACATTTCTCTTAAGGAGCCCTAACATTTTCTGCCCATGATAAAGAAACCAGAGATCCAAGCAAGCACAACAATTTATTATCGAAAGGCTTATCACGCAAATAATTTCAATAATTTTAACAATACTATAAAGTATCGTCAGAACAGACGAGCCAAACTGGATTTCAGTTCAACCTCAAAAGTAGAAGGAAAATTAAACATCACTTCTGCTCCAATTAATGTTTCAGACTATATAAAAAAAGCTTTATAAAGGTGGTCCAGTTAGATTTTAATCAATAGAGACTGTATGACCAATATCATAACTGATGCACAAAGTAATCCAAGCAGCGAACAAGGGAGGACCAGGGTCATTTCTTCGGCTTGTACAGTTAGTATTTTTTGCAAATTGCCTTCAAACCAAGAATTAAAAAGACAAATTGTAGGGTTTCCATTTTGGGTTGCTATCAGCACATTGAATGAACTCTGCTGAACTCAGCTGTTATTCTTATGACAACTGAATAGCATCATATTCAGTGCCAAGACTAGAAACCATAGATGCCACAGGACAAAAGGATGATCAGCATTTGCATGGCTTCCACCAAAAACTAAACACAAGAATCCTATTCAACATGGTTAAAAAAAGGTTAATCACGCCGAGCGTACCTTGCATGACAAGTTTGGTAATAGTAGATTCAAGTACTGATTACTTTTTGTTGAGATCCATTAACTAGTCAATGAATTATTCTATGTACGGGATATCAGCTATTTCACATTAAGCTAAAAAAGAAAGGCTTTTTTATTTGAGGTGGGATGGGGGTGGGCGGAGGGAATGTTTCCTAAAATACATTATTCTCTTAAACTGTCAGCTTTCTATCTAATCACAAATTTGAACAGTAGACAATTACATTCCAACCCACAAATTCAGAGTTTGACAGCAGGCAGAATTGAAATGGCATGCAACGATTTATTCTCCCAAATCTACTGACTTAAGAGTTTCTGTAAGCTGAAAATTCCATGGCAGTAAAGCTTTGATTGAATGTCACAATTCTCCCGTGATTGTTCAATATTTAAATATAAATTGTCCTAAGGCTCTGATGCCAGTATGTTGAATTTCACAAGAGTCTAGCTTAAAAATACTGTCAGAAAATTACGGGTAGACAGGGGAAGAGAAAAAAAAAAATTGGTATATTAGTGGGAAAAAAAATCATGAAACATCATCTTTTGGTGATCTTAAAATCAACAGTGAAGTACAATCCGACACCATTGCAAAAGTAAGCTGAAGCCAGGGAAAATATTTTAAAATTACGAGGAGAATTGATTTTCTTAATTCAGCTAAAATTATAGATTAACTAAATTAGTTTAAAATCAATGATACTGAAAATGTGACTGGCCTGGAGACCAATGAGGTATTCATTTAAAATAAAGCAGCTGTAAAATATCACCATTCAACAATAGGTCAGGGCATCATGCATGACTGAAGTACTACTACAATGCTCCTTACTTGAATCTGATTGTTAAGATTACGAGGGCAGAGGATGTTTCATTATTTTTAAGGGAGGAAGATGCAAGAATAGGATAGAGTGGTGGATAGACGGGTTGGTGGAAGAACATTTGCAAATACAGGTACATTCTCAGAAAAATAACAATTTCATAGTGACAGCAAGGTCACTATGTTGCAGAGTGCTTTGAACTAATGAGGAACACACAAATACACAACCTTTGCAATAGGGACCAAAAACCAAGTTTGTATCCAGCAAGCTCCCATGAATGCCCAAGTCAAAATGATTAGGTTTTTGTTTAAAAAAAGTGATGCTGATAAGTGAGGGGTTAGCTCGTCCACTGGGAATTATTCCCCAATATTTCTCAAAAGAGCAGCCACGGGATCTTTTCCATTTGCTGAGCACAGATTCTGTTTATAGTTCATAAGAAGGCACCCCAAACAATACACAACTGGCTTAGCATTGCACTGACATGTCAGCCCAGATTTTTGTCCTCAAGTCTCTGGAATGATTAGTGCGCTATGAATTACAAGGCAATCATTTAATTGAAGTTATATCAGTAACAAATGTTACTCATTTGGGGTGGGAATGATTTATGACGACAGGTCCTCGAACCTGGAACAAGCACTATTACACACCCACAGTCTGAACAGTTATTTCAATGGGCCATTTACTCCTAACCTCAATTACCACACTATCTTGCTTGTGCCAAGGGGAACCCAAGAGTAGGGAAAAAACCTTGCCTTCATATGAATAAACTGTTCCCACAAGAAACATTACGCCAATAAAAAGGAATTAATGAGCTGCTTTCCCCAGGTTATTAATTTCAAAATATTCACTATGCCACAATTCATGATGCGCAAAATTCTGGTTAACACACAGGGGCTATCAAAAGGCATATTACAACAAAGGAGAACTGATTTTTCCATTGGAAACATACAAGTATTTACAGAATACCCTTGGACTTTAACTACAGAGTTAAGGGGCTGATGAATTATGCCCAGCAGTCCTTTTGTCTGTTATCTTGAAATAGTTTTTCCCCTTTTCTGGTATACTGCTGAACATGGTTGAAATGGGAACATCAGCAATCCCTTGAAAAAAAAACATACAAAATTGCCATGCTTACTAACAGAATTATCACATGTTTTATTATCAAACAAAAATATCAAATATTCTTCTTTTTTTTAATCTATTGCTTTCAAACTGAACAGGCAAAAATACATTTACAAATGAAGCTTGAAATATTTAAAAATGAGTCTCAGCAACATGAAACTCAGTATGCACAGGGATTATGTATTAACTACAGTTGTGAAAAATGATTTTTGCGGTATTGGAAATCGGTACTAAAGGAGATTCCGCATTAGGTTTTATTATAAATGAGGGGTAAAAGAAAATAACCATACACGAGGTGATGAACGTAAGAATGTGATACACCTACCCAATTCTGGTAGTGCTCTCAATGACTCAAGAACATTTGGACTAGAAAATTTTGCCACACATCGGAATGGTTTATTTCTGTCTGATAAAATCTCTGTGTTGCGTTCATCCCTAAAGGCAGTTTGCAACTGAGAGAAGAATACACAACATATTAGAAGTAGGTAACAAAACAGCTGGAAAATCAAAGCAGTGTTACATCTTTTACTTTTATGAAATATTTTCTCGATACTACACTGGGAGAAGAAAACTGTCCGATTCCTGCTGCTGGGCACCCATTAGCACCTTCCTGCTGATATTATTCTTGGTCAACAATGGTTTCAGCTGATCAAAGGCTTTTGAACAAAACATACACTAAAACAAAAGCGTGTACTGTACTAAAAGTATATCAATATCAAACTGTCATTCAGTACATACCCTGTAGTGAACCACCTCCAGTGTTGGTAGTGATCCCTCTCCAAATGCTGCTGTCGTCAATCTTTTGGCCTCTTCTTTCTCTCTGAGATGTTCTACAGATATCCTCTCATCTTGTGCTAATTGGGGAAAGATTGGGGACAAAAATAAAAGAGCAAGTTTACGATTTCCAATAGTCCGCCTTTTTCCAAGAGAAACAAGGACCATAGCCAAAACAGTTAACTCAACTTTTGTTGAAGAGATCCTTTAGAGTTAATGAAGGATCATAATGTACAAATCATTGGCTCCTTCAAACAAAAGGCCACTATCCTTTTAGCACATAACTGGCGTGGAAAGATCTCCTAACATTCCACAGTTACTTTCCTCTAATCTATGTAATAATGTATACTAATACATAAATGGCCCAAAGGCCAAGATCACCACGGTGAATATTTGTGATTTTACAGCAAGATTAAAAGTTCCTCTTACCTGTTGAAAAATGAACTTAAAGATTAAGTATAACTCGCATGCATTACTGACTCAACTATGTAGATGGCATCGACTAATATGTCCTTCACTCCCAACTACAAGATATGTCTCCACAACCAAAATTAAAAAAAAAAAAAAATCCCAATCTGGAATACCAGCACAAGAACCTACAAATACTGGAGCACAGTCGTCCATCTCAGAATGTCAAAATACAATATTAAGCAATTAAGAGGTTTTATTTTTGCTTCTTGGATAGGGTAATTCTCAGGAATTCAGCACGGCAATGTTCCACTTTCAACACTTTAACTGCTGTTACAATGAGAATAATGTGCACAGAAACAATAAATAAAACAATACCAGAGTCCTGGCTGGAGTTTAGCTGTTGTAGAGGTTTCCTGTGATGTACAGATAGCGCCTGAAATTAAATTAAAGAGAATATAAAATACCTATAACAAGTAATTTTAACAAATTAAAGCTTAAAGGTGCTTGAGAGGATATCGTTTGGAAGAGTTATTTAAAGAGTCAAATGTCAAAATGACCAGACTGAAGGGCCTGTCCCACTAGGGCGTCACGCAGATGGCGCGCAAAGATTTGGTACATCCCAAAATCCTGGGGCGCCGCGCGTGACTGCCTACGTCACCACGCACGCATCACGTGCGCTTCATGACGTGTAAATGATGTCGCGTAAATTATGCGCAAATGATGCCCAAGTGGGACAGCCCCTTTAGGAATTTAATGGAGTTAGGTTTCTTATATTATAAGTATGTTGAACAGATATTGTAGGGAACAGTAGCTTTAAAACAAGATTGTGTTAAACAGGGTAAATGATCCTGTTTAACACTATCCCTGAATGACACTATTACTGCTGCTACTGATCAGAATCAGTATCATCTGAGAACAGATGCAATGTTTGACTCATTGTAACTGGGTCTTTTCTTTGGAGGAGTTGGGAAGGCAAAGAGGGGAGACGAGTAGATCTTTAAAAAAAATGTCAAGGCAAAGTAAATCAATCCAGCTATAAATTATGGAACTTGCCATGTAAGGCTATAAATTATGGAACTTGCCATGTGAGGAAAATAATGCTTTGCATTACCGGGTTAAATCTTTTAAAAGCGATGTCTCGGAGGGAATACAAGCAATGACCTCGAAGATCCAACTCCTTGAGCATGTCGTGTTCAGTTGCAACAACCAGAGCCTATAAATACAATTAAGCCAATTTAAGAAAGGGCAATAATCTTCTGAATATGCTCTATTTTTTAATAATTATTTGCAATGATGGCCAAAAACCTACCATTTTTAGACATTCATATGGCTCAATTATGACCTTCAGACAATTCCTTCCTCAGGGAAAAGGTGCCATCTGCATCTCGTTTACTCAACAAGTGACTTCAATTCAATAATGCAAAATACTTAAAACGGTTCAGCAAGCTGCTCAGTTTATGGACAATTAGAGATTGGTAATGAATAAATTGCCAAGACACGAGGGCCTGAGCTATAGGGAGAGTGTGGGCAAGCTAGGACTTTACTTCTTGGCACGCAGGATTAGGGGTGATCTTATAGAGTTGTACAAAACCATGAGTGGAATAGATAGGGTGAATGCACAGTCTTTTGCCAGAGTTGAGGAATCAAAAACCAGATTACATTGTTTTAAGTTGATATGGGAAAGTTCTAATAAGAACCCGAGTGGCTCCTTTTTCCACACACACGAAGGCGGTGGGTATATGGATCGAACTGCAGGAGGAGGTAGTTGAGGCAGGTGCTGTAACATCATTTTTAAGAAATATTTGGACAGGTACATAGATAGCAAAGGTTTAGAGGGATATCGGCCAAATGCTGGCAGGTAGGTCTAGTATAGATGGGCGTTTTGATCAACGTCGGCAAGTTATGCACAAGGGCCAATTTTCATGCTATCTGACTGCGACTCCAAATACTGATCTTACCAGTAAGGACCAGAAAATGAATCTTGGAGAAAGTTGTATAATTTGTAATCTACCATAAAGGCGTAAATTCTTTCAGAATACAATGCAGAGTTTGAACTTGGAATAACTGCTCTTCATGTCCCTACCTTTATTTGTTAGTATATTGAGCGGCATGAATGCGAAATTATACTGAAACAAAAATGGGAGTCAAAGCAGCAGATTCCAATGTAATCCAGTTTATAGGCAAAATACTTCTTACCTGAGAAACATACATTCTGAACTGTGCAGCAAGATTAGCCATGAAAACATAAGGAGTCTGTGGGTAGTAGACCGCAAATGAAGCTCTTTGCTGGTTAGGTGGGGAATGTCGTTTACCCCAAGCAATTCTGATCCAGACAGCGTCCCCATGTTCTACGATGTTAACCATGATCTAAAGAAGCCACAAAACAAAATTAATAAAACATATGATAAAACTAATACTTCACAAATATTATGTAAACTAGCCAGCACACTTAATGAAAATGGACATGCAGTTTGCTAGATTGTAACAAAAAAGGTTGCTTTTTTAAAGCTCCATGCTTCGTACAAGGAAAATAACCCAATATCAAACATTAAAGCTTAGTTGATTCTCAATTCAATTGCAAAATCTCTTTTGAAAATCACATTTGGAAAAACCAGTAACATTGGATATTGATTAGGCAATCACCTTTTGCTACTTGGTATTATTACTAAATGCCAAATATTCTGTCAACGGGCACTGCAGTGCAAACTGAAATGTGAAGTGTTTCGAGGAAACAAACTGGCATTATCACATTGTTATTTCACGAAAACATTCCAACCAATCTACACAGAGCCAATTTGCGCATAGAGTGACGTGATAAATATTGTTTTATTAGGAGTTTTGCCATGTTGTTTGAAGGAGAAACATTGGCTTGGATACCAAGAACAATTCCTCCATTCTTCTGAGAAACAACAGTGGGATCTTTCCTGTCAAGCCAATGAAACAGATGGCACCTCCAATAGCAAAACACTCCTTCCCTTCCAGCCTTGATTGGACTTGTTGCTGGAGCAGAACTAACTTTCTGACTGAAATACTAATATAAATCCATGTCACAATTTTCATTGTTTCTTCGTGTAAATGGCAATGATAAACCAATATCAATAAATTCATCACCAAATTGCCAACAATCTGCCATCTCCCAATGCCATCCCTGTGATAAATAGTGTCTGGAGCTCCTCCACAAACATGTACATCTCAAAGTTGATGGCCGAGCTCTGCAATGCAGCCAGGAAATTGCAAGTATTGATCGGAAGGCAGTGGAAATTCTGCTATTCTCCAGGAATTATGTGGGGGGGAAAAATCAGCCCAATGAAATTAAGACAGATCAGTCCTGTTACTGGTGCAGTGAATGTAGAGGAACAGCTTCAATGCAGAAAGGCAAGGATAGGTGTCCTTTTCAATTTACTTAAACAAGCTTGCTTTATATTTTTAAATGCTTAACAAAGTTAATTTAAAAACTATTTTTAAAAATAATTCCAGCAATTTATTGGATTTTCATTTAAAAACATTCAGTTGATAATACAATCGATTTTGTTTCTCAACGTGGTGGACATTCTGTTAGAAGCATTTGAAGGTACACAAAAGGCTGGAGAAACTCAGCGGGTGCAGCAGCATCTAAGGAGCGAAGGAGAAAGGCAACGCTTCGGGCCGAAACCCTTCTTCAGACACATTATTCAGAAGCATTTGAAGTCCTTGACAATCTCACTGCCAATAGAATCCTGGGGATATGACATAGACAGCTGTCAAGTTTTGTTTTCAGCTATTTTGGGGAGCATGCCAATGATCTCTCTTCTGTAGTCTGAAGAAGGGTCTCGACCTGAAACATCACCCATTCCTTCTCTCCAGAGATGCTGCCTATCCTGCTGAGTTACTACAGTATTCTTCACCAAACCAGCAAATGCAGTTCTTTCCCACACATCTCTCTTCTGAAACCTGCCAGATCTTAACCTGCTAGAATCTTAAAAGCACATCCCTGCTCTGATGGCTTGGCATCACACAATGCTGTCAGGTTTGGAACAGCTTTGGAGAACAAGGTACCACAAACAGACCTAATTAAGCCCAGAACCATAAAGCTCACAACTGACACAACACCTGATTTCCAATTTGTTAAGCTTTGCAACTTACATTTCTTATGAGCATTTTGAGATTTTTTTTAAACTTCTTTCTGAAGACTTCAAAGTCAAATAATGTTGCTTCTTCTACACCTGAAAAGGAAACAAGGAGTTCTGACTCAGCAACAGATCAGGAGCAGCTAAATGTAGTGAAAACACAAAGCCATGGCCGAGTAAAAGATAATTTTCTCACCGTTTGAATTAAACATTTGATAGGTACCCCATCTTCTTTTTTGAGGATACCTACAATTATCTAAAAAGATAAACCAATCAAAAAAGAATACAAAACATTGTGAAGAGAAAACATGGAAATTTTAAACTTATTTTCTCTTTAATGAGTAACTTGCCATTTAAACAAGATTTCATTACACTCTCAGCCACAAGGGAATTTATTCCACTGTTTCTCATCAAGTTTTACAAATGGATGCACAGCATTGAGTTTTAATGGTAGTCAATCAGTATGGTAAAATACACCAGTCATTGGCAGAAAAAAAACCCCATAGAACTTGCACACCGAAGAACACCCCCGACTATTCTATCTTCTCCCCAGTCCCGTCAGGCAGAACAGAGAAGCTTGGAAGTGCAACCACCACACTCAGGAACAGCTTCTTTCCCTCGGTTATCAGGCTTCTGAACAGTCCTTCCATAAGCGAAGGTGCAGTCCAATTCTTCTCTACCTCATTGCAAACATTGGACTTTTGTCACAGCTTTCGACCATGCACAAACATGACCACGATTGAATTGAAATGTACTTATACAAGGAGAAGACTGGATGAATATCTTACTGTTTTTAGTACTACAATAAATAAACCATTAATCAAGAGACTGTGTTTGGAAGATTTGTCTTTCGACGACATTGAATGTCTCGTGGAGAGCTCGTGGGTACGTATTGATTATCTTCTGATCCCGTCTTCATTTAAAGTGACTGAAGGACTAAAACCTTGAAACGATATAAAAATCTGCCATTACAGTACTTGAGTTTGGCCTGATTGTATTGATGCATAGATCTATCTGATTTGATCAGATAGCATGCAAAACAAAGCTTTTCACTGTCATTCAGTATCTTAATAATAATAAATCCAACCCTAAACAAAAGCTGCCAAACTCTGGTGCCCCTAAAAGCAATACACCATGTTTTAAGTCATTTTTAACAAAACTCCCTTTCACCATTATACAAACTGTAATAACTTTTACTGTTTGCTCACATCTATATACATAAAACTCTGATCTTGTATGTGGATGCGTGTGTGTGTTTGTTTGTGTATAATCACATCTTCTCCAAAAATCTACGCAGTAACATTTTTATATATTCCTGGGTTGGGCAGGGTCTCCGACGCCAGGGAGAGGGTCTCCGACGCCGGGGAGAGGGGGGCAGGGGGAAGAGGGCAGTGAGGGGGGGGGGGGACGTCGTTTTTTTGAGAGGATGCGATCACACACACACACACACACACATCCAAGATCAGAGTTTTCTAATTAGAGAGTTGATGATAATCAAATTATAATTCACAAGATTTATTATTTATATTTTAATACCTTCAGACTTAAACATTAACATTAGGATGCTTCCCAACATGCTTTAAACCACAACTGAATGTTGTGAATCTTTCCATCTTTTAAACATTAATAATTTTAGCATTTGATAACACTTCAAGCAGAACACAAAGCTGAATAACTGTCTCTGGCACGAGGGCAAACCGGAAAAAATACTAATTACAATGACATAGATTTAATTAGGCAATGATAAGGAAAGTAATACTTACAAATAATTTCTAAATCGACTACTTGTGTGAGAGTTACTCCATTTTTCTAGAATAAAAGTTGAGACATGCATTAAAAAATTAAGTTCCATAAAATCTTTCACTGTTCTAGAAACAAATGAGCATACACCACACATCACCAGAAAAGGCAGCACGGTGGTACCACTGGTAGAGCTGCTTCCACACACCACCAGCAGACCACCAGATTCAATCTTGATCTCGGGCGATGCACATGTTCTTTGACTATGTGGAGCTCCAGTTGTCTCACACATCCCAAAGATGTGTTGGTTGTAGGTTAATTGGCCTCTAAAAATTGACCTAATGTGTAGAGGGAGGGTGAAAAAGTAGGATAATACGGAACTATTTTGAACGGGTGATCGATGGTTGGCGTGGACTCGGTGTGCTGAAGGGCCTGTTTCCACAATGTTTCACTAAACACACACTAAGGAGTGTCTAAAAAAACACTCAAAATGTACAGTTGGATGATTGCAAACAGCAGTTCTAAATTATTTCAAATGCATTATTTACCATAACAACAATCACAGATCATTGACTGGTTTAATTCAGTGAAGAAAGATCAATTCATGACATGGGGTAGGAGATTGCAACCTTCACGTCGTCCGCCCTGTTTCCACAAATGCAATCAACCCGGCGTGCACGCCATACGCAAGAAGAAGAATTCATGACATAAATTCCTGGAAATTATGATACGGTTTACAGGCATGCATATTCATTAACTCTTATTTCTGAATGTGTTCCTGCACCACTCCATCACGAGAAAATGAAAGAGAGGAAAATTAGAATGGTTGAACGGGTAAAGATTTTCCGCTCTTGCACAAATGGCTCCTTTCTGCTTAATTTCTTTGCACATTGCCCTGACTGAGAAACCATTGAATCCAGAATTAAGGAGGAAATTGAACAATAATGTACCATACAGTAAACAGCTTGGTCCTGGTTAAGAATTAGTAAATCTAAAAATGCCTTTCAACTTTAACCTTACCATTAGCTTTAGGGTACATAAAAATATTATTGTTTTCTTCTTTGTTTCTCCAAAGATGATGTTTCATAGTGAAGCATAAATTCATGGCAAACACAAGCAACAGCAAGCGCTGGAGTCTGGAGCAACAGAAAATTTGCAGAAAGAACTCAGCGGGTCAAGCAGCATCCGTGGGAGGGGTGGGAAAGAATTGTTAACATTTCAGGTTGAAACCTTACACCAGGACCGTGCTTGATAAGGGTTCTTTCTATCACAGGTTCTGATGCAAGAATTTCAACAAATCCTTTATCCCCACAGATGCTGCATAACCTGCAAAGTAGATAATTTGTAGTAAATAATTTTATGGCAGTTAGCTCAATTATCATGTAACCAATGGCATCCCCAATGTTTGGTTATTTTATCATGAAAATTATACAATATTACATATAATATTGTCATGAAAATTATTATATATAATTATATAATCAATGTTGCTCATTTAAAGCTATACCAGGAATCTTAATTTTTCAGCTCCTAGAAAAGGCAACTAAGTTTAACAACACTCTGCCGTTACCTCACTATTTGTCTGCTATTTACTTCTTATAGATTAGAGATCATCTCTGGCATTCACCTTTGAGAAGTAGATTAGCAACCCACAATATTACACATTTGCAATGTTCTATTGAAGTCTGCTATGACTATTAAGTGGTATGTTATAATAACATACCACTTAATAGTCATAGCAGACTTCAAAACACAGTACCTCCATTCTGACATTGTCCAGACCCTGCAAGTCAGTCATTCTCAGTCACTTGAATAGATTCTAAAGATTCCCAAGTGCTGTTGAAATGTTTTAGATGAAAGCGTGAAGAATGAGAATGACAATAACCTGTCGTTGTTTGTCAGCTGTAGAAATCCAACTCATCTGTCTAGCAACAGAATATCATTCATTGTCCACCATCAAGCCACTTTGTACAATACCTTGCAAAGTGCAGCTAACTGCAAAATTAGGTCTTTTCTCGTGTTTTTCGTGAAGTCCACGCTTTGAAGTTGTCTTTCAGACAAAATATCCCAGGATTTCAACAAGTTGGGGAAATCAACCATTCGAAACCTCGAAAGCACCTTAACCATGTATTCCGACCCATCCATATCCCGAACCTTTATGACAAAACATTTACAAAAGAAAATCAATTAAGATGTAAGAAAGCAAACAGACTTACATTGTGTGCTAAGTGTTACTCTATCGTAGAGGCAATCTCTCCACATTATCAGGCAGTTATGCTTAGGTTTATTAGATTAGTTTATTATTATTGTCACATGTACCAAGCTACAATAAAAAACTTTTTATGTTCCGTGCTATCAAGTCAACTAGACAATTATACATGATTACAATCAAGCCACCCAGTGTACATATACAGGATAAAGGGTATATTATTTAGCGCAAGAACAAGTCCAATTAAAGATAGCTCAAACACCACTAGTGAGGTAGTTGGTAGGTCGGGACCGCACTCTAACTGGTGGGAGAATGGTTATAGATACATGGAAAATAGGTGCAGGAGTAGGCCATTCCACCCTTTGAGCCAGCATCGCCATTCAATGTGATCATGGCTGGTCATCCACAATCAGTACCCCGTTCCTGTCTCCCCATATCCCTTGATTCCGCTAGCCCTAAGAACTCTACCTCACTTTCTTTTGAATGCATCCAGTGAATTCTGAGGCAGAGACTTTCACAAATTCAAAAGAACAATACGTTTTCCTCATCTCAGTTCTAAATGGCCTACCCATTATTCTTAAACTGTGGTCTCTGGCTCTGGACTCCCCCAACACCGGGAACATGTTTCCTGCATCTAGCGTGTCTAATTCCTTAATAATTTTTTCATGTTTCTATAAGATTCCCTCTTATCCTTCTAAATTCCAACGAATACAAGCCCAATCGCTCCATTCTTTCATCATATGGTAGTCCCGCCATCCCAGGAATTAACCTGGTCACCCTTAGTGAAGACAGAACCAATAAGTACCTTTTCAACCCGTCTGCCATTTCCTTGTTCCCCATAATAAATCCACCTGTTTCTGTCTTCAAGGGAAGCACATTTGTCTTACCGAATTTTTTCATCTTCACAAACCTAAAGAAGCTTTTACTATCCTCCTTTATATTCTTGGCTAGCTTACCTTTGTACTTTATTTTTTCTCCCCATATTGCCATTTTAGTTACCTTCTGTTCATCTTTAAAAGTTTCCCAATCCTCTGGCTTCCCGCTCATCTTTGCCATGTTATACGTCTTCCCTTTTATTTTTATACTGTCCTTAACTTCCCTTGTCAGCCACGGTCGCTCTTACTCCCCTTAGAATCTTTCTTCCTCTTTGGAATGAAATGATCCTGCATCTTCTGGATTATTCCCAGAAATACATGCCATTGCTGTTCCACCGTCATCCCTGCTAGGGTCCCTTTCCAGTCAAATTTGGCCAGCTCCTCCCTCGCGCCTCCATAGTCCCCTTTGTTCAACTGCAATACTGACACTTCCGATTTTACCTTCTCCCTCTCAAATTGCAGACTAAAACTTACATTATGGACACTACCTCCCAATGGTTCCTTTACCTTAAGTTCCCTTATCAAATCCGGATCACTACACAACACTAAATCCAGAATTGACTTCTCCCTGGTAGGCTCTAGTACAAGCTGCTCTAAGAATCCATCTCAGAGGCACTCTACAAACTCCCTTTTGGGGTCCAGTGCTAACCTGATTTTCCCAGGCTACCTGCATGTTGAAATCTCCCATGATAACCACTGTAGCATTACCTTTGTTACATGCCAATTTTAACTCCTGATGCAACTTGCACCCTATCTCCAGACTACTGTTTGGGGGCCTGTAGATAACTCCCATTCAGGTATTTTTACCCTTACAATTCCTCAGTTCTATCCACAATGACTCAACATCATCTGATTCTATGTCACCCCTCGCAAGAGACTGAATTTAATTCCTTACCAACAGAGCCACCCCACCCCCTCTGCCCAACTGTCCGTCTTTTCGATAGGACATATACCTCTGAATATTCATTCCCAGGTCTGATCCTCTCGCAGCCATGTCTCCGTCATCCCCACATCATACTTACTAAGAACTTATTATAGCCCACCAAGGTACTGTGAAAAGCTTTGTTTTGCATGCTATCTAATCTAGTCAGAACTGTTAACAATCAGTTTGAAGAAAGGTCCCAACCCGAAATGTCACCTATCATGTTCACCAGAAATGCTGCCTGGCCCATTCAGTTACTCCAGCATTTTCTGCACTCTACTTAAGATACTTTATTCTTGATGGGGCAGTTTATCTAGCCTTTGGGTCCTTTTAGTTAAAAAGGTGCATCCGGCACGGCTGCCATAGTGCAAAAGCAAAAATAAGATTAGTTATGCACAAAAAAACCTATATCACACAAAGGGCGGGATATATGTAAAGCTTTTTCCCCATGAAACTATTGAGTGGTTAAAATGATTAACAAATTTTTTTAAATTTTTTTTTTAAAAAGGCATGCCATCAACTAAAGACTGAGCACGAATTTAAAAATCTGCCTAGTGCAGAAAGATCAGATCAACTGCAAAATGCGTGCAGCGATGGTTTATTTACCGGAGGAAGAGTCAGGGCCACAGATGATAGAGATCCGCTCGCAGATCTTTGGTCTGGGCAGTGGATCCGCAACCCGGGGAGGAGGAGGAGGAGGAGGAGTATGTCCGTTAACCGGGAGAAGGGGGTTGTCCGGAACCCGGGGGTCCGGCGCCCGCTAACACGCTCTTGTCCGTGTACAATTAACCAACAGATGCGGGCACCGACTTACATTTACTTGCCGGGCTCCGGCGGCCTGGACGGAGTCAGACGCCGCGCTTCTCCCCTCCACACCCGGCGAGAGCAGACGCCGCCGCCGCCACAAACCGCCCGCGCTTGCTTTCAAACGCGCCGCGGCCAACGGCCGTCGGGTAAGGTGTCGCTCCCAGACCCAGCTCCCGCTCCTCCCAGCGCAGCGCCGCCTACACTGGCGAGCACGCAACAACCACCTCCTCCAACGCTTGCCTCTCCTCTGTATTGAAGGCACACATGAGATAATAAATTATTTAAAAATACAGACGAAGAAGACACAGGGAGTTACAGATGCTGGAATCTTAGAAACACAAAGTGGCACGAAATGCTTTGAGTGTTTTGCCCAGAGTATCGGGGAATCGAGGACCAGAGGCCAAAAGGTTTAAGGTGGAACTCTGAACATTAATACCCCTCCATCTGTTATTTGCACTTTATCAATTTATTAATTAATGTGTGTATTTACGTATATAATTGTAGTCAATGCCTACTATGTTCTGTTGTGCTATGCAAAGAAATAATTTCATTGTCCTGTCAGGGACACATGACAATAAACTCTTTTGACTTTGAAGGGGAAAAGATTTAACTGGAATCTGAGAGGTAACTTTTTCACACAAAGAGTGGTGGGTGTATGGAGTAATCTGCCTGAGCAGTTAGTTGAGGCTGGGACTATCCCAACGTTTAAGAAACAGTTCGACAGGCATGAATGAATTAAAGATACTGGTACATGAATAGGACAGGGTTGGAGGGATATGGACCAAATGCAGGCAGGTGGGACTTATGTAGCTTGGACATGTTGGCCAGTGTGGACGAGTTGGGCCTGTTTCCACGCTGTATAACTCTATGAGAGACGCTGCTTGACCCACTAAGTTACTGCAGCACTTGGTATTTTATTGAAAAAAATATGATGTCTTTAGAAACTTTCTTACATTCTGGCTTGCAGTACAAGAGTGTTAATTAGAATCCAGATGACTAGGGTGTGTGTAGGAAGGAACCATGTTGATACACCAAAGATTGAAAAAAATGCTGGGGCAACCCTTGACTATTGGCATTAAACCCATAAAATCAGTTGTAATCTGAAGTGTACAAGCTGAAGGTAAACTGTTCTGCCATTCTCAGCGGCTATACATACTTTCATTAGTGTTATGTGTAGATAGGAACTGCAGATGATGGTTTAAACCGAAGATAAACACAACAAGCTGGAGTAACTCAGCGGGACAGGCAGCATCTCTGGAGAGAAGCAATGGGTGATGTTTTGGGTCAAGACCCTTCTTCAGACTAGTTAGGGAAAAGGGAAACTGGAAAAGGGACAGATATAGACAATGCTGTAGAGAGATAAAGAACAATGAATGAAATATGCAAAAAAATGATGATAAAGGAAACAAGCCATTGTTAGCTGTTTGTTGGGTGAAAACGAGCTGGTGCGTTCATTAGTGTTATATTTGGTAGCATTCACAAAACTATAATTAAACCAGGTCCACTGTCAATCTTGCCACCCCCACCTCTTGACATGTCCCTTTAAAACCTCTGTTAAGAAGGAACTGCAGATGTTGGAAAATCGAAGGTAGACAAAAAAAAATGCCGTGGATACTCAGCGTGTGAGGCAGCATCTATGGAGCAAAGGAAATAGGCAACATTTCGGGTCGAAACCCTTCTTCCGGCCAAAGATCCTATAGCTATATGATCCAAAGATACTAGAGCTCCTCTAGGATCTTTGATATGACCTTTGCTTCAAACTGATATGGTCTGGGGAGAGGGGGGGGGGCAGTAAGGAAGAAAGGAAGAGGGGGAGGGAGGTAGTCCCTACTTTCTCCTCCCCTTCTCAGCTCCCCCTCAGCCCCCTGGCTCCACCTCTTCCTTTCTTCCCGTTCACTTCAGGCTCCGCGGCGGCACCGCGTGTCGTTTCAGACGTCAAGGCCCCAGGCTCCGCCCACGCGTTCTCTGATTGGTTCATTTCGGAGAGCCCGCCCCATATCCTATTGCCTATTGGCGGTTGGGTCTGTCAGACCGCCTCTGGTTGGCCACATCCCTCGTCAATCACCAGCAACGGCAAAGATACTTCCTGCCATGCAGAGAATTGTTACAAGGTTCCAAGAGGAGCGAATGACAGAGGTGAGTGGTGAAGGATAATTTCATCAAAGATTGAGGGTTATAAGGCAATCACACAGAAGGAATCATATACATGCCAATCAAATACTGCAGCAATACAGCGCCTGGAATTATAGATGTGGAGATTTATATCTCCTCTTGTCCTCCACTGTGACCCTGAGTTCCAGAAACCGAGGTTATGCCGTGTCTTATTCCATTGATATTAAGTTTTTGTTGCTACTTCACCAAACCTGCAAATTGCTTGGATGTAAAAGCAGAAAATGGTGAAAATACTCAGTAGATCACATGGACCAATGTTTTAGCCCTGATTTAGTTAGGGGAGTTCCTTGCTTCATGAGTTAGATGAGGATGTTTTCCACGGATCTCTCTTCCACAGACGTTGCTTGCTTACAACATTTATGTTTTGTTCCCCACTCTTGGAACTTGAGTGCAAAGTCTGAGGCTGATATGCCAGGGTAGTACAGAATGAAGGCTCCACAGTCTGGTATGAGATAGTGTGCTACTTCATAACAAGAGGAGTTGAGTATAGGAGCAAAGAGGTCCTTCTGCAGTTGTATAGGGGCCTAGTGAAACCACACCTGGAGTATTGTGTGCAGTTTTGGTCCCCTAATTTGAGGAAGGACATTCTTGCTATTGAGGGTAGGTTTACAAGGTTAATTCCCGGGATGACTGGGCTGTCGTATGCTGAGAGAATGGAGCGGCTGGGCTGGTGTTTAGAAGAATGAGAGGGGATCTTATTGAAACATATAAGATTATTAAGGGTTTGGACATGCTAGAGGCAGGAAACGTGTTCCCCGGTGATAGGGGGGTCTGGGACCAAGGGCCACAATTTAAGAATAAGGGGTAAGCCACTTTTTCACACAGATAGTTGTGAGTTTGAGGAGTTCTCTGCCTGCGGTGGAGGCCACTTTTCTGGATACTTTCAATGAGAGAGCTAGATAGGGCTCTTAAAGATAGTGGAGTCAGGGGATATGTGGAGGAGGCAGGAACGGGGTATTGATTCGGGATGATCAGCCATGATCACATTGAATGGCAGTGCTAGCTCAAAGGGCTGAATGGCCTACTCCTGCACCTATTGTCTATTGACTCCCTTAAGTGGATGTGAAAGATTACCTACCATTATTTTGATGAAGAGAAGACAATATTAATCCCTTTCTCAACATTATAATATTTCTCCCATCCTCCCAGTCACTGCTCCTCCTATGCACACTTATGTCCCATCGCCAAGTCTATAATTTCCTTTTTATCCCCCTTCTTTCACCTCTCCCCTGTCCACTGCCACCTAACGGAGAGCACCTGAGGTCAGAATTGAACCAGGGTCCCTTGCACCGTGAGGCAACAGTTCTAGTATCACAATGTTAATATGAACATTTTCTATTTTTATGTGGTCATGTTTCCGTTCAATGTCACGTTTCCGATTGAAAGGTACAGCTGAAAGAAAACAGGCTCTTTCGAGTCCATGCCGACCATCAATCCCCTCTTCACACTAGTTCTATGTTATCCCACTTTCGCAACAACTCCCTACACACCAGAGAACATTTACAGAAGACAATTCTGCCCATCTTTGGGATGCATAATCACAAATCCAAAAATGTTCATGAATTGATGCAATCAGTCAGTGTAATAGAGCTGCATATATTTAGAAAAGTAGAAATCTGATGCAACTTTAATTATGTAGCAGATGCAATGCAACGCAGATGCTGATGCAACTTTAATTAAAAATTGGTTCATCATAAAAATAAACATTTTAATATGTTTGCTCCATCCATCTTGCAAGAGACCTGTTCATCGCTTAAAGAATGAACCATTATTTTATTAGAATAAAACGTCATGCTCAACACAGTTGCAAAGAGTATGTTCCTGTGCTGGACAATACGCAAAGCATCCGTAAACCTCGGGCAGTTTCAGGTTTATTGTCAGGTAGTGGTACAATTAAAACATCATGTTTGCCTATGTGGAAGGAACTGTCCAAGACAAGGTTGATCTAATCAGTCCTCATCCTGCACATTGCAACACTATAAGGGCTGCACAGCAGTAGAGTTGCTGCCTTACAGCGCCAGAGACCCGGGTTCAATCCTGACTACAGGTGCTGCCTGTACGGAGTTTGTATGGTTTTTTTTAGTTTTGGAGAGAAAGCGCGGAAACAGGCCCTTCAGACCAAACAGAACCATGCCAATTAATCTACAAACCTGTACATCTTTGGAGTGTGGGAGGAAACCGAAGATCTCGGAGAAAACCCACGCAGGTCAGGGGGAGAACGTACAAACTCCATACAGACAGAACCCGTAGTCGGGGTCGATCCCAGGTCTCCGGCGCTGCATTTGTAGTAAGGCAGCAACTCTACCGCTGTGCCTCCATGCCCACGTGGGTTTTCTCCGGATGCTCCTTTTCCCCACACACTCCAAAGACGTACAGGTTTGATTGGCTTCGGTAAAATTGTAAACTGTCCCTAGTGTGTAGGATAGTGCAAGTGTATGGGGTGATCGCTGGTCGGCACGGACTCGATGGGCTGATGGGCCGGTGTTCGCGCTATATCTCCAAAGTCTAAAGTATAGACTAAATGTCATGATCTGTCTTGAGAGCAAGTGACAAAGGACAACAGTTCTATGTAACAATCAATTACCTAGTAATTTAACTATTTTTCCAATGTAAAAATATATTTTAAACATAAATCACAAGGTCCAGGTTCAGGAACAGCTTCTTTTGAACAACATCAGCTTATTGAACACTGATAACTCCAAGTAAACTCTGAACAGCCTGGGTTGCACTAGGGACTTTAGGCTTTGATTTGTTCTTGCACTATATTGATTTTTTAAATTATTTATTGAACTTTATTTTGTTTGTTTATTATATTGTCTGTGGAGTACAGTGTTTACAAACCTGTTGCACTGCTACTACAAGTAAGAATTTCATTTGGGACATGGCACTAAAACACTCTTGACCCTTGAAGATTAGGAAAGAACATTAAAAGTGAATAACATAATTGTTCTGCCAATGTACTTCCAAAAGAGAAATATTCTTGTCATTCTCCCATCAGATTGATCAGTCTCAGGTGCAAATGGAACTTGTCCGTTGTGATGTAAATGAGAAAATGTTCCTAATAATGGTTTTTAGTCATGTTCTGGGTTAATTTTTTCTTACAGGGCCAAATTTGTAAGTTTTTACTCCTGGCAGAGGATCCTATAAAGGATCGACTCACTGGCATACAGAACACAGTGGACAAGTATGCACCCTGACCTGTCACCTCACCTGCATACAGAGGAGTGTAATATTCTCATTGACCGTCTCAAACAGTGCCACAATGATGTGAGTATAAATAATGTGTGCTGTGATTTAATGAATTTCTAGGCACCTTTGCTGCTCCTCTCTAGACAAGTTATTTTCTTGCAACGTTGAATTATCTCATTTTAAGTAACTTCTACGAACACTCCCCTCCCCTCCCCCTTGCCCCCATCCTCCATGCTGGTTGTTTAACCAATTATACAATTCACCACATTGTATCCCTCTTGAGATCGCACCACTCTCCCTGAGGCCATTTGTAGCTGGCCCTGATTGATCATGGTCACTTCTTGCCTCCAGGTCTTCACCTCTCTCCCCCACCCTGACCCCCTATTTTCAGTCAGAAAAAGGGCCCCAACCCGAAATGTCACCCGTCCTTTTTCTCCAGAGATGCTGCCTGACCAGCTGTTACTCCAGCAATTTGTGTCTCAAAAAAATCTATTTAAGATGCTGGATTAATGACAAAGTGATAATTATTGGCACAAATCACCTACCCCACAGCCACCAGTGGACCATTGTGGGCTCCACCTTTCCTTGAACATCATTAATTTTTGCATATCTTTCATTCATTTGTTCTCTATCTCTCATATCACTGTCTATATATCTTGTTTCCCTTTCCCCCTGACTCTCAGTCTAAAGAAGTGTGTCGGCTCGAAACATCACCTATGCCTTTTCTCCAGAGATGCTGCCTGACCTGATGAGTTACTCCAGCTGTTTGTGCCTATCTTCAAAATAATTACATCCTTGATACACTTCATCTTAACGACAAATGCAGGAGTCAGTTTGAGGAGAACGCTTTGGCAGTGACAGAAACATAGAACATAGAAAAATATGTCCATTCGGTCCTTCGAGCCAGCCCCCCCATTCAATATGATCATGGTTGATCATCTAAAATCAGTACCCCGTTCCTGATTTTCCCCATATCCCTCGATTCCTTTAGCACTAAGAGCTAAATCTAACTATCTCTTGAAAATATTCAGTGAATTGGCCTCCACTGCTTTCTGTGGCTGAGAATTCCACAGATTCACATCACTCTGGGTGAAAAAGTTTTTCCTCATCTCAGTCCTAAATGGCCTACCCCTTATTCTTAAACTGTGACCCCTGGTTCTGGACTACCTCAGCATCGGGAACATTTTTCCTGCATCTAGTCTATCTAATCCTTTAAGAATTTTATATGTTTCTATAAGATCCCCTCTCATCCTAAATTCCAGTGAATACAAGCCCAGTCGACCCATTCTTTCATCATACCATCCCGGGAATTAATCTGGTCAACCAACGCTGCACTCCCTCAATAGCAATAATATCCTTCTTTAAATTAGGAGACCCAAATTGCACACAATACTCCAGTGCAGTCTCACCAGGGCCCTGTACAACTGCAGTAGGACCTCCTTGCTCCTAAACTCAAATCCTCTCGTATTGAAGGTAAACATGCGGTTAGCTTTCTTCACTGCCTGCTGCACCTGCATTCTTACTTTCAGTGACTGATGTACAAGCACACCCAGGTCTCGTTGCACCTCCCCTTTTCCTAATCTGACACCATTGAGATAATAATCTGCCTTCTTGTTCTTGGCACCGAAGTGGATAACCTCGCATTTATCCACATTATACTGCATCTGCCATGCATCTGCCCACTCACCAACCTATCCAAGTCACCCTGCAGCCTCATAGCGCACTCCTCGCAGCTCACACTGCCACCCAGCTTTGTGTCATCCGCAAACGTGGAGATGTTACACTGTGGTACACTGCTGTTTCTCAGCAGGGAGAGCGTCAGAGACCCATGTTCGATTCTGACCTCGGTTGCTGCCTGTGTGGAGTTTACACGTTCACCCTGGTGCCATGTGGGTTTCCTCCAGATGCTGCGGTTTTCTCCCACCACCCAAAGAAGTGCAGGTTTGTAGGTTAATTGGCCTCTGTAAATTGCCCATAGTGTGTGGGAGTGGATGAGAAAGTGGGATAATGTAGAACTAGTGTGATCGGGTGATTGATGGTCAGTGTGGACTTGGTGGGTCAAAGGGCTCGTTTCCAAGCTTAGGCTGTGGGCCGAGCATCAAAAATATGTCTAGAAATGGATTTTCGTGACCCACACCACGGAACTACATGAAGTTTTCCACAGATTTAGATGAAATATAATTGAGAAGGATGTCATAACTCGTCAGTGCCGAAGGTTGCACATTAATTAATTAAACTAATTAGATAATGAGATCAGGAAAGTAAGCGGCATCTAGTGGCCAATGCCGATATTACACCATGGGCAGCCTATTTCCGTGTTGCAGTCCATTTAAACGATATATTATTATAACAATATATATGACTTGTAAATATGACTGTAATCATATATAATTAAGTATAATTATATTATATAAAAATAATATGATGAGTGAGTATATAATGAAATAATATAATTGTGAGTGTTTTTTTAATGACGTTGTCGCAGAGGTCCTACTCCTGAACCAGCCTAATTAATGGGTGAGGGCAGTTCCTGTGGGTTCCTCCCTTTACTGAACCCCACTGACTGCCAGTGTGCAGAGTGGGGGCCATGGCCATAGTGGGACTGGGGCAGTTCCAGGCTGTGGGACAGTCCTGCAAGGCATCTCCCAGTCGCTTTAATAGGAAATGTAATGAGACTGCAGCAGAGGTCCCAGGTTTTCAGGGTTCATGAACCTGCCTAATTAAAGGGCCAGGACAGATCCTCTGGGTTCCCCCGTTTACTGAACCCCACTGACTGCCATAATGGGGAGAGTGGGGGTCACGGCCATAGTGGGACTGGGGCAGTGCCAGGCTGGGCGACAGACCTGTAAGAGACCTGTCTTATTTCTGATATAAATGTCACATCCTGACCAAGAATGCTCTGATGTTTACTCGATGAGTATTCATTTTAAGCTACAATGAGCTTATATTTATGTTAGAGACCCCCCAATGGTGCCTTTGCAAATGAGTGCTAATACCTTTAACCTAAAATAACCCTAAAGTGTTGTATTGTTTGATTATCTGTAGTTTGTGTGTGGATGTGTGTATGTATGTGTGGATGGATGTATGTGTGAATGGATGTATGTGTGTGCATGGATGTGTACATGTATGTCTGCGTGCGTATGGATGTGTGTGTGCATGTATGTGTGTGTGCATGCACGGAAGTGTGTGTACGGATGGATGTGTGTATGTATGTGTGGATGTGTGGGTGGACTGTCGCTCTGTCATTCACCAGCACGCCATTATCATAAGTAATTCACTCATTGTTTAAATAATTTGACCAAATAAACAGTGAAACGATCGACATTAAAATAAAGCTTTATGTAATCACTTATTTCCCCAATTTATTTGTTTACATTACATCTGATCTTCGTCTGAATATTCTTCATCAGATTCCAAGTCTTTTGATAAGTTTTGATAAGTCCATTGATAAGTTAGTTCAAGTTCAAGTGGAGGGTCAGGCAGAGGCTACAAAATAACCATCTCATGGTCAAGTCTGCATGGACTACAATTCATAAAATGTCAACCTCTTCTTAATGTTATTGAGAATAACACTGTTACTACCATAGATAAATTAGTTCATGTTCAAGTTCACATACACCAATTCATTTCTACATAAACATCAGCCATTTCTGACCATTTCTCACTCCAATGGAAGCCTATAAAGTACAGTGAATATTCCTCCATTTTTCTACCGTGGTCGGGCCCTGGAAACGGCCGCTACGGACGGCACTATGTACAGCCTTCCCCCCCGCGGAGATGATCCAAACACACTCAGCGGCTCCGCGTTCGCGAATCGGCCGCTTCGTAATTGAGACCGCGGCTTCACTATGTTAAGTACATAGGCCCCGCGGTCGGAGCACTTTATCCCAGTAAGCTATCGCAGGCAGCGCCGAGAAAAGATGTTAAAGAAAACTTATTAGACTTCAACAAGTTGTCATTAGTGAAAATGTTTAATTTACTTTGTTATGGACACACATAGTTTAAGCCCTCAACTTCAAGAATGAATGAGTGAATGAATGAGTGAAAGAATGAATGAGTGAATAAATGAATGAGTGAATGAATGAGTGAATTAATGAATGAATGAATGAATGAATGAGTGAATGTACAGCCTCCAAATCTCATTTTAAATTAATTAAAGTCCATACAGATTAATTTTCATAAATTCAGACTTTAGATCTTACCTTTCAGTTCCAGTTGATTCACAATGTTTCACTGGTTTCACGACTTGGCTGTCCTCTTTGTGTTGCAGCACCTCAGCAGGGACTTTGCTTTCAAGGCTTTGTTCCACTTTTATCCACTTAGCTGCACATTCTTCAGACTTCTTAATGCTTTTCTCACTAAATTCAATTACCCTGCTGCAAGTTTCCACGACATGTATTCCACAGAACAACAAAGGACCTTCATCGGAATCTCCAGTAAAACAGGCATCAGTAGAAGCACTTTCAGCCATGATGTGTGCTCCCTGCCTAGCTAGCCTAAAACAAAGGGCGTGATTGGCCAACTGGCGTCCAACTCAATGTCAAACGTGCTTTGATTGGACTAAAAATACTCATACATTTTCCGTTTTTTCTCTAATTTAATAAAAAATGTGCAAGTTTTGTTCTTGACAAGTTTCAGGGATGATTTATATAATATTTTTACACAATATGTGAACATTTCATGTAGTTCCGTGAGTTGGGTCACGAAACTGCACAAAAAAGCTCCTCGGCCCACAGCCTAGGTGACTCTCTAAAATAAACTTTGACAGAGGTATCCTGTAGCAGTCTGCTTTGCACCTGAACTTCCTGAACACTGTGTACCATGGGATATGGAATGCATAGTGGTTGTGAATGATTATTACAATATAGCTTGTTTTTCCTTTTATATTTATCAAGGTTTAATTTAAATTGGTTCGCTTTTTTACATTTGTTAGTGTAACAGCATTACATTTCTCTGAGGAAAATGTACTGAATACATCAAAAGCTGGGTATCCTGTTGTGACTGATTTCCCAAAGTTATCTGTCACCTCCAATGTTTAATTCAGGGGCATGGTAGAATACTATCTATTTCTTGGACACATGCAGCTCCAACAATAAGCCTGTAAATGTGATACATATATAATAATCAATAATACAATAAATTAATAGGATGGCACAGTAGAGCAGTATTAGAGTTGCCGCCTTACAGCGCCAGAGACCCAGGTTCGATCCTGACTGGGTGCTCTCTGCATGGAGTTTGTACGTTCTCCCTGTGACCGCGTGGGTATGTCCCGGGTGCTCACGTTTCCTCCCACATCCCCAAGACGTACAGGTTTGTAGGTTGATTGGTTTTGGTAACATTGTAAAGTGTCCCTAGTGTGTATGATAGTGTTAGTATATGGGGTGATTGCTGGACGGCTCAGACTGAGTGGACCGAAGGGCCTGTTTTCCCGCTGTATGTTTAAAGTCTAAAATAACCGCGGTACAAGGTAAAACGTGACAATAGCCAGCTCATGCACCATTCAATATAGCTTTTGCAGTTATAATAAGCATCTAATTAGATCAACCAGATTGACATGACAGCCAAGAAGATACACCAATGTTCCTACTACCTGAGGAGACTGAGGAAATTTGACATGTTTCCAATGACACTCACAACGTTCCACAGATGCACCATAGAATGCAAGCTGTGGTTATGCATCACAGCTTGGTATGGGAACAGCTCTGTCCAGGACTGCAAGAAATTGCAGATTAAGCAACAAGTTTCATGTGTGACTCTTACTTCAGGAATATCAAAGTGTTAGTGTTAGTAACAGTGGAATTAGCCCCAGTGCTGTATCAGGCGAAGAGAATGGAGTTTGCCTCTAGTTCTGGCATGACATTGACTGAAGAAGGAAAGAAAAATGCAATATATTTTTAACTCCTAATCAGCAATACTAAACATTGTTTCTGATATTAGTCATTCTTCTATTTTGTGTGCGAGTTGGGACCAGGGAATTGGATATTGCCAAAATCATGGAGGCATTGGAAGTGTGACGGACATTCAGTGCCCTGCATAATGTTTGGGACAGACTCACCATTTATTTATTTGCCTCTGTACTCCACAATTTGAGATTTGTATTAGAAAAAAATCACATGTGGTTACAGTGAACATTGCCAGATTTTAAGAAAGGCCATTTTAAACATTTTGGTTTCACCATGTAGAAATTACAGCTGTGTTTATACATAGTCCTCCCATTTCAGGGCACCATAATGTTTGAGACACAACAATGTCATGTAAATGAAAGTAGTCATGTTTAGTAATTTGTTACATATCCTTTGCATGCAATGACTGCTTGAAGTCTGCGATTCATGGACATCACCAGTTGCTGGGTGTCTTCTCTGGTGATGCTCTGCCAGGCCTGCATTGCAGCCATCTTTAGCTTATGCTTGTTTTGGGGGATAGTCCCCTTCAGTTTCCTCTTCAGCATATAAAAGGCATGCTCAATTGGGTTCAGATCAGGTGATTTACTTGGCCACTCAAGAATTTACCATATTTTAGCTTTGAAAAACTCCTTTGTTGCTTTAGCAGTATGTTTGGGATCATTTTCTTGCTGTAGAATGAACCGCCGGCCAATGAGTTTTGAGACATTTGTTTGAACTTGAGCAGATAGGATGTGTCTATACACTTCAGAATTCATTATGCTACTATCATCAGCAGTTGTATCATTAATGAAGCCAAGTGAGCCAGTACCTTCAGCAGCCATACATGCCCAGGCCATAACACCCCCACCACCGTGTTTCACAGATGAGGTGGAATGCTTTGGATCTTGGGCAGTTCCTTCTCTCCTCCATACTTTGCTCTTGCCATCACTCTAATATAAGTTAATCTTTGTCTCATCTGTCCACAAGACCTTTTTCCAGAACTGTGGTTGCTCTTTTATCTACTTCTTGGCAAACTGTAACCTGGCCATCCTATTTTTGCAGCTAACCAGTGGTTTGTACCTTGCAGTGTAGCCTCTGAATTTATTTTCATGAGGACAGTGGTCATTGACAAATCCACACCTGACTCCTGAAGAGTGTTTCTGATCTGTCGGACAGGTGTTTGGGGATTTTTTTAATTATAGAGAGAATTCTTCTGTCATCAGCTGTGGAGGTCTTCCTTGGCCTGCCAGTCCCTTTGCGATTAGTAAGCTCACCAGTGCTCTCTTTCTTCTTAATGATGTTCCAAACAGTTGATTTTGGTAAGCCTAAAGTTTGGCTGATGTCTCTAACAGTTGTATTCTTGTTTATCAGTCTCATAATGGCTTATTTGACTTTCATTGGCACAACTTTGGTCCTCATGTTGATAAACAGCAATAAAAGGAAAATAAATGATATAAATGAAATAAATAAATGATGGGTCTTTGTTCCAAACATTATGGAGGGCACTGTAAGTGTGGGGTCTGGATCAAGGATGACAAGAGTTCTGGAGTAACTCAGCGAGTCAGGCAGCATCACTAGAGAACATGGATAGCAGACATTTCAGAAGAAGTTTGAAAAAGGGTCCCGACCTGAAATGTCCCCAGAGATACTGCCTGACCTGCTGAGTTCTGTGTCACTGGTTGCTGTTAAACCTCACCTGCCACAGACCTTCCACAACAATACCGTTTAATAAAATCTGACAAATTGCACTTTAACCACATGTGATTTTTTTTTAAATTACAAATCTCAAATTGAGGAGTACAGATGCAAATAAATAAATGATGGGTCTTTGTCCCAAACATTATGGAGGGCATTGTATATGTATACACATGCACACACATAAAACAAACAAACAATAATAGTGCAAAAAGATGCAATGCCATCAGCTCACTGCAATAACTTTGGGGGCAAAGTAAGTTTACTAAGCGAGTACCAACCTTGTTCTCCTTCTCTCCAACAGCATGGCTTCATGAAGTTTCTTGGAAAATGCAACGATATTGACCAAGAGATGAGACGTTGCTTAAGTGAAGAGGTAAGATGATCTTAAAAGTTCTAAACAAATCATGAGAGGAATAGATCGGGTTAATGCGCAGTCTTTTGTCTAGAGTAGGGGAATCGAGAACCAGAGGACATAGGTTTAAGGTGAAGGGAGAACCTGAGGGGTAACTCAAAGGGCCTGTTTCCACGCTGTATGACTATCACCCTATGACTTTGCACTTTATTGGTAGAATATATTTTCTTTCTATTTTCCCTCCTTGTTTTATCTCTTCCACATCTTCCTGATTAAAACAATAGTAATTTTTAGTCTTGAACGTTGATGTCTTGTGGTCTAATTGCAGATTGCGAATCCCTGTAAGCCACACCTACCATGTTATATACAGGTCCACCTCCGATTTTACGGCTCCCTTGGTTCCAAGGCCTTTCTGGATTGTCCATTTTGCCTGACCAGCAGAGGTCAGGACCTCTGAGCGCATTCCAACATCACCAGAATGGCCCCCCCTAGGCCTCCTGGGCGTTCGAGTTACTGAGGCAGGCCACGATGCAATCAGTCAATGTGCTCTCCACCGTACACTTGTGGAGGTTTGATAAGAGTATTTGGTGACCAGCTGAATCATCGCACACTTTACTGATTATACTTTACTGACACTAAAATCTCTTGTTTTCTTTCAACCTTCAGCGGAAATCCAAAAGAGCCAAAAGCAGAGAACACGCAGCTAAGATGCAAAGGCGGCTAAATGAGGCTTCCAAGTGACTTTCACCCCTTCCAAAGGTGTTGGATTGTGAACTGTTGTCAAAATGCACTGGGACACTGTGGTGATTCATAGAAACTGCAGCCATATACAGTTCTTGTCTGTTAGCTCATAATATGATTGCAATTTTTATTATTTATACCCAGATTCATCGGGTTATCTTTTGTTAATCTTTCAAAATTAAAGTGATACATGTTTTGAGAGCTAAAAATTATTAAACTCTGTAAATGTTATACTCGGTGAAATAGGAGTACTCTGTGAGAACAAGCGCACACTGGGCGACCGTTTCGCTGAGCACTTCAGTTTAAGCTTAATCCACCTTGGCCTACGTGATCTCCCAGTTGCCAAACTTGTTAACTCCCCTACCCATTCCCATACTGACCTTTCTGTCCTGGGCCTCCTCCACTGTCAGAGTGGGGCCACACACAAATTGGAGGAACAGCAACTTAACCCAGCTGTATGAATATTAAGATAGACACAAAAAGCTGGAGTAACTCAGCAGGTCAAGCATCATCTCTGGAGAGAAGGAATTGGTGACGTTTCGGATTGAGACCCTTCTTCAGAATATTAATTTTTCTAACTTTAAGTAACCCTTGCATTCCCTCTCTCTGTGTTCCTACACCACCCTAACATTCTGCTAGTTTCACTGTTCCTGTCCCTTCGTTATCGCCTCTTCCACAGCCAACAATGGACCATTGTGGGCTCCACCAATCCTGGGTCATCAGTGCCGGCTCTGATTCGTTCTCTACCTTTTCTTACCTTTAGTTTTCCCCAGCCGACACTCAGTCTGAAGAAGGCACTCAACCCGAAACGTCAACTATTCCTTTTCTCCAATGATGCTGCCTGACCCCTGCTGAGTTACGCCAGAATTTTGTGTCTATCTTCGAAATATAAGATCACGTGTTTTACGTCAGGAATACCTAGTAAGCAGAGATCCACTCACAGTAGTCCAACCCTGACATCTGCTGGACATTGAGTTTATTACAGGAGAAATGTTCTGCATCTAATTCCTGGATTGGAAACTGCTCAACATTGCATCACATTTGTTCAATTTTCAGATGATTCTAACAGGTGACAATTTTTGGATATCTCTACCAATAATAATGACATTTTACTATTAACATCTAATTTCTCCAGAAATACAAATATTTGATTTAAATGCCGAAAGAAGGAACTGCAGGACGGTTCTGGCCTGAAACTATCGCCTATACCCACTGAGTTACTCCAGTATTTTGTGTCTATCTGTGGTAGAAACCAGCATCTGAAGTTCATTTTTATCACAAGGAACTGCTGGTTTACATTTAATTCACACTATTGCCGTTGTTAACCAGTTTTATTAATCTTGTGTGTGAAATTTTCACCATCTCAAAATCGTTTACAAGGGAAAAATAAATCCTGCAATGCAGTGAGAATTAAGTCCTTAAGCTGAGTTTTAATTATTCAGGATCTTGTTCTGAACACACATCAGTAAAATTAGTTACGGTTTTCTACCTTCAGGGTATGCGTCTAAACTTGATGGACTTTGAATTAATCCTATAGAATCCACTGCAGCACACTCTGCAGGCTCTACACTATCAGATAAGTCATCTACACTATCAAATATTTTACTTAATGCCTCATTAAGATAGTCCCTTTAATTTTCTTTGCTTAAGGAAATACAATTCGAATTAACACACCCTTCCTGTAATGTGGCCCAGTGGTAGAACATAGAACAGTACCGCACAGATCATTAGGCCCACAATGTCTATGCCAAACATGATGCCAAGACTCTTATCTGCCTGCACAATCCATATCCCCCCTATTTCCTGCATATCCATGTGCCGATCTATGATAAAAAGGTGCAAAGATACTAGAGCGGTCAGGTAGTCTGAGATGCTGGCTCCAGTCTCCGTCAAGGCCATGGTTCAAATTCCACGGACGTTTGTGGGTCCTATGCTGTACTGTTCCACGTTTCTTATAATTTAACCCTCTTATGAATTGCAGCTGAAATAGTGCTTGAAGATTATGGATAGTGTTTCTCTTGAGTGTGTCCCCACTATGTGGTGCAGGGTAACCACTCTCCTTACCAGGATTGAGGTCCACCTGGGATCATGGCGTGTGCTTTCTTTCCGCCTCCTCCATCCGTGGAAGAACCTGATGATGTTCCCATCTTGGCCTCATCGGAGAACCCACAAAACATGCTGTGGAGGGTGGTGGTGGAGGCAGATACATTAGTGGCACTTAAGAGAATTGTAGATGGACAAAGATGGCCACAAAATGCTGCATTAACTCAACAGGTCAGGCAGCATGTCTGGAAAAAATGTTTCGGGTCGGGAACATTCTTCAGAAATGTCACCTATCCACGTTCTCAAGAGATGCTGCTTGACCTGCTGTGTTACACCAGCATTTTGTGTCAATCTTTGGTATAAACCAGCATCTGTAGTTCCTTTTTATCATAGATCGGCACATGGATATGCAGGAAATAGGGGGGATATGGACTGTGTGCAGGCAGATAAGAGTCTTGGCATCATGTTTGGCATAGACATTGTGGGCCTAATGATCTGTGCGGTACTGTTCTATGTTCTAAAGGGAGTAAGTCATCCTCAAACCCAAAGAATTACTGAAGAAAAGGGGGAAAAAAAGAATATTATTGTTTTTTATGTCAGTTGTAATGTTAGGTGATGCGATTCGGGTGTAGCTCTCATTCTTGTACAGTTGTAGAAGAGCCATACTAGGCAGGAGTTTAACTCCCTGCTCCAGTGCACCAATTGCACTTGCCTTCTGCTGCCCTTTGTTCTGGAGACCAGGATTAGTGGGCTTGAATTATAAGGATAATACTAGTGGGCCAAGCTCTTAGGTGAGAGGGGCAAAGTTTAAAGGAGATGTGCAGGGCAACTTCACAGGGTGGTGAGTGCCTGGAAAGCACTGCTGGGGTGTTAGATGAAGCAGATATGTTAGTGGCATTTAAAAGACCATTGAATAGGCATATGGGTATGAAGGGATATGGGTTGTGGAGGGTTATGGGGAGAAGGCAGGAGAATGGGGTTGAGAGGGAAAGCTAGATCAGTCATGATTGAATGGTGGAGTAGACTTGATGGGCCGAATGGCCTAATTCTGCTCCTATAACTTATGAACTTATGACTGTGCCCATAGATGAGTGATGGTCTTGGCATCATGTTCGGCACAGACGTTGTGTTGTATTGTACTGTTCTATGAAACATTGGATAATCTGGGACTTGTTTCCCTGGAAAGTAGGATGCTGAGGGGTGACCTTATGGATGTATATAAAATCACGAGGGGCTTGGATGAGGTCCCAGTCTTCTACCCAGAGTGGTGGAGTGTAAAATTAGATGGCATAGGTTGAGGTGAGAGGGGAAAGAGGGACTTAAGGGACAAACATTTTCATATGGAATAAGCTACCAGAGTAAGCTGCAAAGCTGAGTTGAATTACAACATTTATAAAAACATTTGGACCGGCATATGCATAGGAAAGATTTGGAGGAATATGGGTCAAATGCAAGCAAATGGGACTAGCTTGGTTGGACGTCTTGGCCAGCCTCGACAGGTCGGGACGAAGGGCCTGCTTCCGTGCTGTAGAACTTGTTTGTAAATTTGTTTGGGCTACGGATGCAATATTAAACATGGCCACTTTCCAATCCTTGTTTCATGCGGGTACACAAAATGCTGGAGAAACTCAGCGGGTGCAGCAGAATCTATGGAGCGAAGGAGGCAGGCAATGTTTCGGGCTGAAACCCTTCTTCAGACCCTTCTTTCATGTGGCTGCATTCCCCATTCCACCGATTTCCCAATACTTGGCTTGACTTCTGCATACAAAATAGCCCAGGACAATATCCACATTGCTGCATACTCCTGAATGAACTCAACACTGTTTGCCCAACCTGTTTTTTTTTTTCTCGCTGTGCAAACAAGGATACTAGAATGTGTTGCCATAATCTTAAGATTCCTTTCTTATTTTAGAAAGCTTTTTTTGGCGTCTGCGGTCATGAATTTGGACCTGGTTTCTATTCTGCTTACCTTTAACACTTTGTGAACAGGTTGATGAAGTTGCTTCAGCATTTTCCAAATGGTCAAAACACAAATTACTGCAGGCACTCTGCGGGTCAGGCAGCATCTGTGAAGGAAATGGACAGATGATGTTTAAGTTTTGGTTTAGGCTTATTATTGTCACTGGTACTGAGGTACAATGAAAAGCTTTGTTTTGCAAGCAATCCAATCAGATCAGATTATACTATACATTAACACAGGCAAGCTCAAGTACAATAGGTAGAGCAAAGGGGAAGATACAGAGTGCAGAATATAGTTCTCAGCATGTTAGTGCACCAAGTGTCAATAGTGTTTTCATGTTATATGTCCCAGACAGAACAATGACATTCTTACTTGCAGCAGCATAACAGAATATGTGAACATATTACACTGTAAACAATATTATAAACAGAAAACGTTATCTATAAATATATATATGTATATACACACAGATATGTGTGTATACATACACACATATCTGTGTGTATATATATACATATATGTACATAGGGTATATCTGCAACACCCTCTTGAAGAAGGGTCCAGTAAAAGCACCACATTTTCCCTTTTTAATTTATTTTCCTCCACTTTGTTCTTTTGATACTACAACTCACGGTTGCCCGACAACAATACAGAATCTACTCCAGTAACCGTGTAACACCTGATTAGGAACCACATTGTTCATGATCATCCTGTGTAATATCCTGCCGACTACGACAATTGTACGAGGAAATGTTGTGCTATTTAATGCTCTACCCATAGCCTGTATCTGGCTCTACTCAGATAGACACAGGCACACAATAAAACAGCTGGTTGATCAATGGTTAGTCTATCGAACAAGATGATTTATTAAAGGCCTTAACTTTGGGTTCTCTCAGAGTGTTTTCTAGAGCGTACAATTAAAGCCTTCAATAAACCAATTTGTTTGATAGACTCACCACTGATCTACGAGCTGTTTTAATTTGTGTCTGTGTCTATCTGAGTAAAGCCAGATACGGGGTACAGGTATAGCACAAAATAGTACAAAATTCCCTCCTACATGCACTTTTTAGTTTGCTGAAGTCTTTTATCTTGTGGATCCCCCCTGAAGCATGTTGGATAGACGTGTATAGTAAAGGAATAAATGTCACCAGATATTCAGTACAGTAATGAGGGAGGAGACTTGGCAAGGACTTTTGAGAGAATGACCTGCTCTTCAGTTGGAGTTTTAAAGCAAAGAAGCAGGTGGGGCCTGATTTATGATCCTATGAGGCGGCAATCTCAAGCACACGGCAATGCAAAGCAGAACAATTCAAGATAGACACAAGATACTCGAGTAACGAGCATGTTTTCCCCTCCCTGACTCTCAGTTTGCTGAATGGTCTCAACCCAAAAGCCACCTATTCCTTTTCTCCAGATATGCTGCCCGAACTGCTGAGTTACCAGCATTTTGTGTCTATCTTCAGAACAATTCAAGGTCAGGGTAAAGGCAAGGCGAAGGAAAAATGCAGGGAGGTCTGTTCAGTGAGCAGCTTGAGTCTTTGCAGAGATGAAGTCCCAACATTGGTGGATGGCACAGCGGCAGAGTTGCTGCTTTACAGCATCAATTACCCTGGTTCGATCCTGATTATCAGTACTATCTGTACAGAGCATGTACATTCTCCCTGTGATTGCGTAGGTTTTCTCCAGATGCCCCAATTTCATCCCACACTCCAAAAAAGTACAGATGCTGCTTGACCGGCTGAGTCACTCCAGCACTTAACATCTATCTTTAGTATAAACCAGTATCTACAGTTCTTTGTTTCTATGTTTGTAGGCTTATTGGCTTCTGTAAATTGTGAATCATCTCTAGTGTGTAGCATAGAGCCAGTGTATGGGGGGAATCTCTGGTTGGCGCGGACTGGGTGGGCTGAAGGACTTGTTTCCACATTGTATCTCTAAAGTTTGTATTAATTTAATATGTAGAACTAATGAATGATTCGGCACCACTGGCTGGAGTTAGAAGGGTAAGGGGGAACCTCATTAAAACTTACCGAATAGTGAAAGGCTTGGATAGAGTGGATGTGGAGAGAATGTTTCCACTAGTGGAAGAGTCTAGGAACAGAGGAACAGAGGAACAGAGGCCATAGCCTCAGAATAGAATTTGTGGAATTCATTGCCACAGAAGGCTGTGGAGCACAAGTCAATGGATATTTTTAAGGTGGAGATTGATAGATTCTTGATTAGTTCGGGTGTCAGGGGTTATGGGGACAAGGCAGGAATGTGGGGTTGAGAGGGAAAGATAGATCAGTCATGGTTGAATGGCGGAGTAGACTTGATGGGCCGAATGCTCCTATAACTTATGAACGTTAACTTAACTAGCGTTCCAATGGCTTCTGGTAAATCCAAATAACTTTGAATCGGGTAAGCTGCTGAATGGTGATGAATTGTCTCAAGTTCTACAAACAGCTTGAAGATATTCGGGTCTGAAGAAGTGTTCCGACCTGAAACGCCACCCATCCTTTTTCTCTGGAGGTGCTGCCTGTTATTTCAGCACTTTGTGTCTATCTTTGGTATAAACCAGCATCTGCAGTTACTTCCTACATAAATATAACTTCATGCTGCAATGGAACTGCGAGGGGCAGAGTCGGATTCATTAGTACCCGAGGCAAACAGAAAATTGGAACACAAAAACATGGCATAAATAAAACCTGATGTGTCTAAAAGCATTAACTAAATAGATCTGTTACTCCTTCACGCAATGCATCAATAATAAAGCACACCATGCTGCGGCGACTAACTCGTTAGTTTTGCCACACAGAACTGAATGAAACAAATGCCTCAGGAAAAAGACCCTGATGCATGACTTTTTTAAGCCACACATTTTACAATGTAACCTCTACCATGACAAGACACCACAAGAAAATACAGACCATTCTGCTAGCCTCATACTTGAGGCCAGGAATAATATTGGTGATTCCTGCTGTTCAGGTAAGGCAGTAGGGTTATGCATTTTCAAGTCATTCCTTAAAGATCATAGATGCGAAAGAGATGTATTACGAATATCATTCTTTTTGCAGACTCATCACGCCCATGTTTTAATGCTACCAACACATCAGTATGTAATCAAAGGGTTACACAAAAAGCTGGAGAAACTCAGCGGGTGCAGCAGCATCTAAGGGGCGAAGGAGATAGCGTTTCGGGTCGAGACCCTTCTTCAGACGTAATCAAATGTAGGCAGAGCCTTACTCAGTGCATGAAAATGTCAAAGACTAGAGAGCATCGGTTTAAGGTGAGAGGGGAAATGTTTATAACTAGAGCCAGGATGTTTAGGCACTAAACAACTCTGAAATAGGCATAATAAAATTACAAAAAAGGCACGAAAAAGGCATTTATTGACAAAAAAGGCATAAAAAGGCATTTATTTCCACCACCAAAATATGGTTAAAAATAATAATATAAAGATATAGTACATTACTACACCAAAGTTGTCTGGTTGCACATAATTACTAGCATTTTTTCCTAATAATCTGGTGTTAAACTATGCTGCCTGTCAAACAGAATATGCTTCAATTGTGAAAAACTTATTTCTGCCTCAGCTGAGGTCACTGGTGCATACCCAAAAAAGCTAAAAACTCTATATTCATGTCAATATATTGTGCATTACAACTACCTTTGAGAACTTTAGCTATGTTTTGTATTTCTTCAAGATCTTTGTTAGCTAAAATAACTATCTCACATTTTCCTTGTATGTCTTTACCTACATCACCAAGAACTTTACGAATATTGTCAATTACTTTGTTGAAAACCTGCAAGTTATTCACTAATGTTTCACCACGTTTTTCAAGGGAAGTGATAGCTTGTGGGAAGTTTGAAAAATTGGAAGCAATAAACACAAGATTGCGGTGGAGGGACTTTGTCTGCATTATTTCACAGACGATCCTGACTGCAGCAGATTCTTCTTCTTCAAAACAGTTGACGATTTATTTTATCTGTTCAAAATTTGCAGCGTTGTAGAGTACAGCAGAGAGCCATGTACCCCACCTAGCCCAAACGGGCTGAGGAGGTAGCGGAATCTCGGGTGCCATTTCCTTGAACAACTGCACACGTGAAGGTGCTTTGAGGAAGATTTTCTTGACATTGGAAACTAGGCGAAGTATCCTTGAGCTAAGCATATCAAATGCAACATTTTACTTCGGAGTCACGTGAGTGACTACAGCCGTTGGTGCGTCATGACATCAGACGCATTGGTGCAGTCGGCCGGTTGGAGCAGCAGCGGTAACTCGAAGCGGCAAGTTTAAAAACTCAAGGTAAGTTTTAAACATTTATTTCAGAGTTCATTTTCTGTGACAGTTGGAGAGGTCCTTTTGGAAATGTTGCAGAAAGTGAAAAAGGTGGCGGCGAGGCGCTCCGGAGGGAGGAAGGTTGACGACCAGGAGAGTGTTGTTGGTGGAGGCCCGTCTTGTACACCTGGTCCGGTGCTGGCTATACAGCCAGTGGTTGCGGACCCACTGCCTGTGAGCAGTGGAGGCTTGCCAGTAGGGCGGAAGGCCACTGGCAAGTCAGATAGGCCCGTTGACCCAGAGTCGGGCCTGGAGGTTGTACCCTCTACAGGAGAGTCCATTTTCTCACGGCTCTCCCAGGTCGAGATTCTATTACAAAGAATGCTCGACAGGGACCAGCTCCGGGAGGAGGAGTGGTGCCCAAGCCAGGCTGTTGGAGAGCCTGAGCTAGCAGCACCTTTTACAGGGTTGCAGGAATATCCTGCCTGTGAGGAGGATGTTCCAATGGTGCAGTTCGCTGACACTGAATCTATGGTGGGGGAGAGCAGTAAGGGAGTTCAGTTGGAGGTAATTCCTAATATTGCTGGAAAATTTGCTATGCCTAGAGAGGCAGGAGAGCCGATTGGGGAAGAATAGGCTGCAGCAATTCAGTATATGCTCTCCCACCAGTTACAGGAGTTGGCCATGGATGAGGCCGCAAAGAAGTATGAAGCTCCTATTAATTGTGATCTTCTGAAAGTACCTGTGGATAATCATCAGATTTGGACACAGTTGGGGGTGTCAGCTAGGGCTCAAGAAATGAAATTTCAAAAAGTGCTCAGATTGTTCTCGGCAGGGCTTACGGCTTTGGTGAAAATAATTGATACAGGGAATATGTCTGAAGCCCATCAGGATGCACTGGGACTGTTTTGTAGTGCATTCTTTGAAATCAATAACATCAGAAGAGCTGCTATAAGGCCGGTGATTATTCCTAATCCGGCGGCTTTGTGCAAACCGCCCAGTGTACCGCCATGAAATCTGTTGTATGGAGGCGATCTTGTTAAAAGAGTTAAAGAATGTCATAGTAAAAACTATGGGCCTCATTAAGACAGCTGGCAAACAAGGGAAAAGGTTTTATCCTTATCAAAGAGGCACCAGTTCGGTTGCAGGGGAAGGAACCAGCCATACAGGTCTACAATACCGGAATTGGCAGGCTGCCACCGGTGTGAAGGGCAGGGTGCGTTTCTCTACAAGGGGCCGCGGACAACAAGGTCTACAAGGACATATGCAGGTAAGGAATATGCCTTTGAGAGAGAATGAACTAAGTAATGTTGCTGTTGAATTTGGGGGAAGGTTAAAATTGTTTCTCAAACAATGGCAGGAGTTAATGTCAGATTCATTTATACTTAACAGTATTGAAGGGGTGAAAATTGAATTTTACTCGAATGAAAGTCCACCTAATCAACATGTTCCAAGTCGGAAACTTATATTTTCAGATGAAGAAAATGTGCTCATACAAGGAGAAATTAATTCATTACACAAGAAAGGGGTAATCCGTCATCACCTCAGTCTATCAAAGTTGTCAATTTGTGTCAAGTATTTTTCAAAGGTCTAAAAAGACTGGGGGATGTAGAATTATCCTGGATTTAACGAGTTTGAACAAATTTGTTTGTTATAGGCATTTCAAAATGGAACCTTTTTCCACGGCCAAACATCTAGTTTCCAAAGGGTGTTATATGGCAAGCATTGATTTAAAAGATGCATATTACTCAGTGTCTATTCATGGTGATGATAGAAGATATTTGAAATTTATTTGGATGACTCAGTTATGGTAATTTAAGGCACTGCCTAATGGATTAACTTCAGCTCCTAGACTCTTTACTAAATTGGTAAAACCTGTGTTAGCATTACTCAGAGCTCAGGGGCATGTAGTAATGGCTTATTTAGATGATATTCTGATTGTTGGAAAGACTCATGCTGAAGCTCAGTTGTCAGTTTCAGTTGTTAAATCCACTTTTGAACAATTAGGGTTCGTCATTCATCCAGATAAATCCAAATTATCACCAGTTCAAATCATTGATTATTTGGGATTTACCATTAATTCAAATCACATGTTGGGTAACTTTGCCTAGGGACAAATTGCAACAGTTAATTGAGGACTGTGTTAATCTCCTTGGAGAATAACGGCCTTCAATTAGACAAGTAGCTAGGTTGATTGGTAAATTGGTGGCTGCTTTTCCAGCTGTGCAGTATGGTCCTCTGCATTATCAACAATTACAACGATCAAACGAACAGGCACTGAGAATACAAATGGGCCATTTTCACAGGCCTATGCAGTTGTCAGTTGGGGAAAGTTCGGACATACAATGGTGGATAGTAAATGCTTCAAAAAGGTTTTGGTGGAACCACCTTCAATGATATTACAGACTGATGTATGTGCACTAGGTTGGGGTGCAACAGATATGTCTTCCAGCGGTGGAGGCAGATGGAATGCTGATGAGACATCCCTTCTTCAATTAAGAGGGATCAATTATTTAGAGTTGTTGGGAACCTGGTATGGGCTTAAGGCTTATTGTTCTACCAGTAGGGACTTGCATGTGCAGGTTCAGATTGACAACACCACAGCATTGGCATATGTAAACCACATGGGTGGAGTCAAGTCACAGTCTTGTGATAGACTGGCTAACCAGATTTGGAGCTGGTGCATTGACAAAAATATCTGGAATTTAGCAATTTATTTGCCAGGTAGATTTAACACTGCAGCTGACACTAGGTCATGTCAGTTCAATGATAACATAGAATGGATGTTAAATCAGGATGTATTTAATCAAGTGATTGTTCAGTGTGGAATGCCAGATATTGACTTGTTTGCATCTAGATTAAATCATCAGTTGCCCAGATATGTTTCATGGGAACCAGATCCTGGTGCAGCAGCGGTAGATGCTTTCTCGCTGCATTGGGTAGGAATGTTTGTGTATGCATTTCCTCCATTCTGTCTCATCAGCAGATGCTTGCAAAAGATCAAGCAGAACTCTGCTTCAGGGGTATTGGTAGTGCCAGATTGGCCTACACAAGCATGGTTTCCTCTGGTATTCCAAATGGCTAGGGAGCCTCACATGATTATCCCCAAGAATGAAAATCTACTGGTAAATCCAGTAACTGGGGATCAATATCCTTTACATGATCGTATTGATCTGTTAATTTGCAGATTTTAAGGAGGCCATACCTGTGGAGAGGACTGCCTGATCGTACTGTGGATATTCTCACGTCGGCCTGCAGGGATAGTACACAGAAGCAGTATATCACTTCGATAAGGAAGTGGGAGCAATTCTGTCTACACCAGAACATTTCATATCAAACTGCAGGGTATCACAGACGGATTGGAGTTTTGTCCACTCTTTATTTTGATCAAAAATTAAGCTATAGTGCGATCAATACAGCCAGAAGTGCTATGTCTTCTTATTTACCCATGAATTCAGAATTGCATTCAGTAGGGACACATCCGTTAGTTTCACGATTTATGAAGGGAGTTTTCAATTCTAATCCTCCTAAACCCAGGTATGCCGGTCTTTGGAATGCGAGTGAAGTTCTTATGCTTCTTTGCCAGTGGGCTCCTGTTGCAAGTTTATCTATAGCCAAATTAACCATGAGGTGGTCATGCTAATGGCGTTGGTTTCAGCCGAACATGTACAAACATTGCAAAAGCTTCGGCTAGACAGAATGCATGTGTCGGCAGATGCTATTATATTATATTTTATGTCTATGATTTGCTTAAACATAGTAAAATAGACATGACAGGATGTAAGGTTGTGTTTTCAGCATGCCCCACAGATGATCGCTTGTGTGTAGTTTCACATTTATCTTGTTACCTTGAGGTCACTAAAGCCCTACGAGGAACAGAGTCTGCATTTATTAGCCACAAAACAAAAACACAGTAAGGTGTAGGTGCAAACAATTTCAAGGTGGCTAAAGCAGGTTCTGGGAAGTGCTGGAATTGATACTGATAAATTCAAATCTCATTCCACCAGGGCGGCATCAACTTCCGTGGCAAGGGCGATGGACGTGCCTATAGACCATATCCTCGCGGCCGCAGGATGGTCCAGTGAGCTGACCTTTCAAAGGTTTTATCACAAGCCGATTTCAAGGCTGGGGGTGTTTGCTGATTCTGTTTTGAGTTCTGTTATAGTTTCCCCCTGAGTTAGAGGGGTTTGTTATGGTTTCGTTTGTAAATAAACTGTTATTCGTTTAACAAATGTTTTTTTTTTTTTTAAAGTTAAATTTTATTAGAGGCATGTACAGATCATAGTCCGAACCAATACAAACTTTGTTAAATGGCTACATATTAAATATCCAGGATTCCAGGGACTCCGCTACCAATGTAGCTGGGGTCTTCGTTTATCGGTTACAAATTAACATTGACTCTAATAATAATAATTATAATCGATAGAAAAAATAAAGGAAAAGAAAATTAGAAAAATAGAATAAACTATCCATAATACAACTTAGGCGATAGGTCCGTAGGTAAGAAAACATAACTACTCATCTAGTCCCGGGTTCAGGCTTCCGTCAGGTATCAGTGCCGGCCCATTCTACCCCTTCAAATAATCTATGAACGGAGACCATATTCTAGTAACTAATTCTGGTTTGTCAATTAAGACAAATCTAATTTTTTCCAGATTTAAGGTCTCCGACATCTCCATAATCCACATTTTGATTGTGAGGGAAGCAGGGTTTTTCCAAAATTTTAATATTCATTTTTTTCCAGTTATTATACTATAATCAAGGAAATGTCTTTGGTTTATTGTAAGTTTTAGGTATTGTTCAGATATGCCCAATATTATTAATTTAGGATCGGGCTCCAGTTGAGTATTAACCACTACGGAAATAATTTAAAAAATATCCTCGCAAAATGTTTTAATTTTTATGCAACTTACAAAGGTATGGGTTAAATTAGCCACAGAATATTGACATTTATCGCAGATAGGAGAAATGTTAGGAAAAATTCTATTTGATTTTGTTTTAGAATAATGCAATCTATGTAATATTTTAAATTGTATTAAAGAATGTCTGGCGTTTAATGGACATTGATGTATATGTTGTAGACTTTCATCCCAAATATCTTTCGTTATGGGTTGAACTAATTCATTTTCCCATGCTTGTCTATGTAATTCCGTCGACAGATTCTCACTATCTAAAAGAATATTATAAATGTAAGATATTAATTTGACTGTGGGGTGTTTATTCAAACATTCATCTAGAATCTCTGGCTCTCTAGTTCTGTATTCTTGTGTATGTGATTTAACATAATCTTTCAGTTGTAAATATCTAAAAAAATTATTTGAATATAATCCATGTTGTACCTCCTGAAACGAAAGGAACATACCTTTCCTATAAAGATGTCCCATCTTTTTAATTCCATAATTTTTCCATTGTGCAAAACCTTTATCCAATACTGAAGTGTTATTTGCAATAGGGAGCGAAAGTGATAAATTATCGAATTTTAATGTCTTTTTTTATTTGTTTCCAAATTCGAATACCACTATGTAGTATTGGATTTTCACTATAGATTTTTTTAAATTCAATTTTGTAGGAGTTAACAGAATCGGGCCAATTTCAAATGGCAGACATTCCTCCTTTTCCATCTTTAACCAGTCTGGTTGTTGATCCATATCTTCCAACCAGAAATTTAAGTGTTTGACATTGACTGCCCAGAAATAAAATAAGAAATTTGGTAAGGCTAATCCTCCATTCGTCTTGGATTTACATAAGTGTTTTTTACTTATTATGTGATTCATATAATCCCAAGTAAAACTTGTTACAATAGAGTCTACTTTTTTAAAGACATTTTTAGGGTGATATATCAGAATTGATTGAAAGAGGTATAGAAGTTGTGGAAGGAAAATCATTTTAATAGCATTAATTTTACTGAGCATTGAAATGGGAAGTGTTTTCCAATATTGAATATTCTTATGCAATTTATTAAGTAAAGGTAGGAAATTTGATTTAAATAAAGAAGTATATTTCTTGGTAACATAAATTCCTATGTATTTAAATTTTTCATTCACTATTTTAAAAGGTGATTGTTGCAATATATATAAATTAGGTTCCATTATTGGCATAATCTCACTCGTATTCCAATTGATTCTGTGTCCCGAGAATAAATCAAATTGAGTTATAAGATTTAACAGGTTAGGGATGCTAATTTCTGGATTTGTAATATATAGTAATGCATCATCTGCATATAGAGAAATTTTATTAACTGTAGTTTTAGTGTTATAACCATATATTTCTGGATGTGCTCAAACTCTTTCTGCTAGTGGTTCAATAGCAAGGGCGAATAGTAATGGGGATAGCGGGCATCCATGTCTACAACCTTTAGATAAATCAATTTTTTTTTATAACATTTGATTTGTCATTATTCTGGCTGTTGGGTTGGTATATAGAAGCTTAACCAAAGTACAAAACTTCTCACCTTATTGAAATGTTTACATCACCGAAAATAAATAGGGCCATTCAACTTGATCGAATGCTTTCTCAGCATCTAGCGAAATGACTACTAAATCTACATTAGCTATTCGATTTGAGTATATAATGTTAACTAATCGTCTCAAATTATAATATGAATAATGTTTTGGAATAAAGCCAGTTTGATCGGGGTGTATTAATTTATGAATCACTAAGCTTAATCTATGTGCTCAAATTTTGGTTAACATTTTCTGATCGGTGTTTAAGAAAGCAATTGCTCTATATGAACCTGGGTCTTCAAGGTCCTTATCCATTTTTGGTATAAGTATTATTGTTGATTCATTTAAAGTTTCTGGAAGTTTCTGTTGCATGAATGCTTGAGTATATAATGTCTGTAGGCGTGGCGAGATCAAATCATGAAATTTTTAATAATAATCACTATTTAAACCATCTGGGCCAGTGGCCTTTCGATGCAGTGTGAACGCCGGATTTGGGTCTGCGGCGTGAAATCACAGTGCTTTGAAGTCTTCACGTAGTCACTCACGTGACTCCGAAGTAAATTAGTAAGATTAAATGAGAACTTACCATTTTGAAGTTTGATCTTTATTTTATAAGGAGTCAAGTTGAGGGACTAAGTGCCCTCTGCTCCCAACCCTCATAGATTTCATCTGGTAGTTCTAGTCTTTGTTATCTTACCATTGTACTTCAGTCATTGTTATCTGTGAGTTCACTCCGCTGCTTTGAAGATTGACGCACCAACGGCTGTACGGGGTTCTTCACGTAGTCCCTCATAAAATAAAGATCAAACTTAAAACTGGTAAGTTCTCATTTAATCTTACTATTTTGGGGAATAAAACTAAGTCACAAACAGAAAAGTATTCTCGTGTTTTATATGGGGTGGAGATTGCAACCTTCACGTGGTCCGTCCCGTTTCGGTGCAACTAATGCAATCAACTCGACATGCACAAACAGAAGATCAAATAGAACTTTAAACTACAACTTTAGGATCAACTACAACTGTGGTCAAACTACAACCTTAGGCTGTGCATGCCACACGAAAGAAGAAGAAGTGTTTTATAGCTCAGCTGTTTGACTTCTCCAATACTTTCGATGTCAACAAATATTCCTCTGATGGTTGGCCTGCCTCCAGTATACCGATGACCACTTTGGTAACATAACTCCCCACAGCACCGTTGTCTCGTCTATTGAGATCCATATTTTGTTGCATGCAACTTAATCTCAAATTTTCTGCACAACAATGTTGAAGTTGCTGTCAACATAATTTTTCCGTAATGATGATTTGCTTGATCTATGTATATTTCTCTAAAAAACCTCAGACATTTGCTTTCCAATTTCCACAATGGAATTCCAGCATCAATGAATGCCTTGCACATATCACTCGAATACTCAGATTTGCGACTGGAGCCAGCAGTAAATGTAGTGAGGAGACAAGCTTGAGTATTTTGCTTGAGTAGTCTACATCCCAGCGGTATCAACAATGACTTATCTAATTTTAGATAGACCTTGTCTTCTCTATCCTCCCCCTCCCCCTTCCCAACTCCCCTCTTAGTCCTACTGTCTCCGTCTCTTCCTTTTTTCCCCCGCCCCCCCACATCAGTCTGAATAACGGTCTCGACCAGAAAGTGTCGCCTATTCCTTCTCTCCATAGATGCTGCCTCACCCGCTGAGTTTCTCCAGCGTTTTTTGTCTACCTTTGATTTTTCCAGAATATGCAGTTCGTTCTTACATTTTTCATACAGAGAGTGGTGAATCTGTGGAATTCTCTGCCACAGAAGGTAGTTGAGGCCAGTTCATTGGCTATATTTAAGAGTTAGATGTGGCCCTTGTGGCTAAAGGGATCAGGGGGTATGGAGAGAAGGTACAGGATACTGAGTTGGATGATCAGCCATGATCATATTGAATGGCCTACTCCTGCACCTATTTTCTATGTTTCTATGTTCCTATATTTCTAAATAGTTCTGGAGAAGACTGAACCAGCGGGCAGCGGCACAAACGAATGAATGACCGATGGTGGCGCCCCCGATTTCGCCCCAGTGGACAAAGTTTTTTTGTAATAACATTAATATTAATGTGTTAACATAGAAAACGGTACAACTAGAGAAAATAGCACGACCTTTTAGCAAAACGGCAAAAAAAAGGCTGATTTAGGCGCTTTTATGAAAAAGGCATTATACTGGTGAAATCATCGAAAAAAGGCACCAAAAGGCATTTATGGCAAAATCCTCGCTCTATTTATAACCAATGTGCAGGGTAAGTTTTTTTACAGAGTGTAGTGGGTGCCTGGAAATCGCTGCCAGGGATGGTGATGGCGGCAGTTATGTTGGTGGCGTTTAAGAGGCTTTTTTATGTGGGGAGTGGAGCAATATGGATAATATGCAACAGTTCAATGGTTTCCTCCGTTGTCAGAGTGAGGCCAACCGTAAATTGGAGGATCAGCACCTCATATTTCTCTTGGGCAGTTTACACCTCAAAAGTGTGAATATGATTTCTCTAACTTCAAGTACGTAACTCTTGCATCCCCTCTCTCTCTGTTCCTCTCCCACCAGCCATTGTACTAGTTTCACTGTTGTCCTGATGAGTTTCATTGTCTGTAACTTGTTCTCAGCTAGCCCGCAGCTAACAATGGCCGGTTACCTTTATCATCGTTACTATTTTGCATATCTTCCATTCAATTGTTCTATATCACCATCGATATCTCTTGTTTCCCTCTGCCCTGAATCTCAGTCTGAAGAAGGGTCTCGACCCGATAAGTTACTTATTCCTTTTCTCCAGAGATGCTGTCTGACCCGTTGAGTTGCTCCAGCTTTTTGTATCTCTCTTCTGTTCAATAGCCTCCAGGCATCTGGTTGCCAATAAAGACCAGGGAATAACTGTTCAATTTCAACATAGAAAATTTGATCAACCGACCGACTGACCGACTATGGATATTCCAGGTCCACCGAGTCCATGCCAATGGTAGATCATCCATTCACACTAGTTCTATGTTATCCCACTTTGGCATCCACTCCCTGCAAGCTAGGGTCAATTTGTGGAGGCCAATTAACCTACAGACCTGCACGTCTTTGGGATGTTGGGAGAAAACCGGAGCACCCAAAGGAACCCGACGCAGTCACAGGGAGAATGTGCAAACGCCACGCACAGACAGCACCCGAGGTCAGTGAGGTAGTCAGTTTTGAGTGCTGTGAGGCAGCAGCTCCACCCGCTGCACCACTGCGCTGCTGTTGTTACTCACCTTGAGCCGCTGCTCCCGCCTGACAGGTAGGAAGCCTCCACCAACCTCTGAAGCTCCTCTGGTAGAACTGTGTAGGGAGGAACTGCAGGTGCTGGTTTACATCAAAGATAGGCCCAAAATGCTGGAGCAACTCAGCGGGACAGGCAGCATCTCTGGAGGGAAGGAATGGGTGACGCTTTGGGTCATGTCCCTTCTTCGGACTCAATCTACAGACCGAAGAATGGTCTTGACCTGAATTGTCACCCATGCCTTCTCTCCAGAGATGCTGCATGTCCCATTGAGTTACTCCAGAATTTTGTGTCTATCTTTCTGGTCGAACTGTTGCTCTCCTTCACCCCAGCAAGACCTGCATACTGTGGAAAAGTGCAGAGGCTTGTGGCAGAGGGCTTTGGCAAGACAGTTCCCATTGTGTCTGGGGATGCTTAAATCAAGTGCCTTTGGCATGTTGTGGCACTCAAAGATATAAACAATGTCATTCTGATTCAAAGGCTTCATTGCACAAAATGTTTGAACACAAATTTAATGGACTTATGTTAAGACGGATACACTTTATTAAAAATTCCAGCTTCCTTTTGCCTGGCAATGTCTGTGTGACTATTATTAATAGAAATATATATTTCTCAGTGCCTCTCACAGCTGTACAAACAAGGATGTTCCCAGGATTGAACTCCAGCCTGTGCTATGTGAAGTGTTTGTTGTTCTTGGTAGTGGCATTGGCTTATTATTGTCACGTGTACTGAGGTCCAGTGAACGACCTTGTTTGAGTACTAACCACTCAAATCATACTCCAGATTTGCACAATCAAACTGTACACACATACAGCAGGTAGTGCTGAGATGAAACACAGCAGTGTGCATAGTAGGCTTTAGACTTTGGAGACACAGTGTGGATACACCAAGTCCGCATCGACCAGCATTCACCCCTGTGCACTAGCATTATCCAACACAATAGGGACAATTTACAATATTTACAGAAGCCAATTAACTTACAAACCTGTACATATTTGGAGTGTGGGAGGAAACCGGAGCCGCCGGAGAAAACCCACACAGTCACAGGGAGAACGTACAAACTCTGTGCAGGCAGCACCCATAGCCAGGATCAAACCTGAGTCTCTGGCGCTGCGAGGCAGCAACTCTATTGCTGCACTACTGTGCCACACTTTGTTATATCCATGTTCTCTGTTATAGTCCTATGCTATAATGCTACAATAGTGTTAGAATTACAGAGAAAAGATTCAGATAAAGAGGAAGAAAACAAATGAGCAAGTGTGTTTCCCCTTGATCAGTGAGTTGATTTAGGAAAAGTTTGGCTCATCTGAGCTCCTCCCAATGACTTCCTCGACAGCGGTTGGAGATGGGCAATTAATTTTGGTTTTGCCAGCAATTCCAACATCTAAAAGTATAATTTGAAAGAAGTCATGCAAAAAGAGGATAGAATATAATCTAGTGACTGGGTCCAGGGTCCGATGGACTGCTGAAATTAGAGAATACAGTTACTGCAGATGCTGGAAATCTGAAGTAAAATATCCCTGCTCGCCTGCAATCTAGTTTTGCACAGATATTTCCTTCCAAAAATCCTGCCAGCTTTATTCTCTCCACCATCGCAAAGTCAGTGCTACTTGGTTTTGCTCTCCAGTCATCTTGGAATAAAATAATATTCTACACCGTGCAAATTAGAAAAGTACTTTTTCCACCTCTCAGAGAATTAAAAACCATTTGAAGAGCAAACTGGGTCACATAATACCATGGATCATGAATCTATTGTAAATTTTCCTCATCAAACTATAATTTGGCTAATTCCCAAATCATATTAAAGAAATAAAAACTCAACCATTAAAGCCAATGGAGCACAGAGGAGTCTGGTCAACTGGCTCTCTCTTGGCCACAGTTAGGGCAACAGACTGGGATGATTTTTCAGTCTGGGTGGAGTTTGCACATTCTCTCTGTGACTGGCTGGGTTTCCTCAGGGTGCTTTAGTATTCTGCCACATCCTGAGGATGTGTTAGTTGATGGGTTGAATTGTGTCTAGTGTGGGTGAGTGGGTGAATCTGACGAGACTGAAGGGAGAAAATAAATGGGGTTAATGTAGATGGAGTATTCCGTGCTGTATCGCTAAAACAAAATGGGGTTAATGGTGTCATGGTAATCGTTGTTCCTGCTTGCCGTGGACTCAGTGTTGTCTTTTTATGTAAACCAGCATCTGCAGTTTTTGAGTCTGAAGAAGGGTCTCGACCCAAAACGTTACCTAATCCTTTCCTCCAGAAATGCTGCCTTATCCGCTGAGTTACTCCAACATTCTATGTCTATCTTCGATGTAAACCAGCTTCCTACACATTTTGTCTGCTGTTCATTGTTTTTTGTTGCACAGATGCAATCTGTGGAATATTAATGTTTTTTTAATGGTTTTATCTGGGATAGCCCATGTTAATCTTTTTATTCTTGCTTTAAAAAATCTGCTAGTTATTCACATTCTTATAGTTAATTTTTCCCATTGGAAATTGATGATTTTGTTCTATATTAGATTTACTAAACACATGGGAAGACCAAAAATAATTTTTTTGTGCACTATTGTAACACTTCATGTTCTGATGTAAACCGTTTTCCCAAATATCATTCCAACACTATTTGAATTACCAATGGTTACACGATAAAGCAATTTTAGCATCATGAATAAAGGTTATGAATAAAATCCTAATTTCAAAGCTTCATCGACAACTTGTACAATATAAGACTGTTGACAGCGTGACAGGTATTGATGAAGGCGTACATTTTCCTGTTGAATGTTTAATCTTTTGCTACCCTGCGTACTATAACATAGCTCCAATCATACTACTCAGTAATTTAGATCCACCAGTACTATGCAATAATACAAGGTTATCAGTTCAAAAATTACTACAATGTATAATTGAGGCGAGAATAATGACTGGTAATAGGTTAATTGGTTTCAGTAAAAATTGTAAAATTGTCCCTAGTGTGTAGGATAATGTTAGTGCATGGGGTGATCACTGGTCAGCACAGACCCAGTGGGCCGAAGGGCCTGTTTCCATGCTGTAACTCGAAAGTTGAAAGTCCAACAGTTTTGGACAGCAAGGACCAATTATTCAGAGCAGAGAATAACTAAGGTACATAGTTTCATAGCAAGTTGCAGAAGGATAAGAGGAGGGTTGAGTCAAAGTACCTCACCCAGAGACTGGTGGGAATCTGAAGATCGGAGTCAGAAATGGTGGAGGATGAACCTATTATCACAGTTAACAAGTAGCTGGAAGTGCTTGTCAAGAACTAGAGCCAGTCTGAGAGACGGGCATGAACAATAACCTCTTACTTGTGCTTTTAAACCCTCAGCAAGTAAGACTTTTTTTTCCCCATTGTATATGACAAAGAAACACTCCTTGAGGATTAACAGTTTCCAAAGCAGAGCTTGGGGAAGGAGTGAGGTGCATGACAAAAATAAAACTACTTGGAGCTTGGTTTGTACGTTGGCCTCTGTAAAGTTGCCTCTAATGTATAGGGAATGGATGAGAAATTGGGAGAATGTAGAACTACATGGTAGGCCCTGACCCACCATCTACCGAATTGGAGACCCTCTGACTTTACAGGACTTTATCTTGCACTAAACATGATTCCCTTTATCCTGTATCTGTATACTGTGGACGGCTTGATTGTACTCATGTGTAGTCTTTCCATTAACTGGATAGCAGAAAAAGGTATCACGGTAACTTGGTACACTTGACAATAAACTAAACTAAACTCAACTAGCTCAACTCAGCATGGACTTGCTGTGCTGAAGGGCCTGTTTCTGTGCTGTATCGCTAAAACTTGAACAGAGGATTGTTTCAGGAAGTCTTTATTGGCTTGAAGATATACACACAATGCTGGAGTAACTCAGCGGGACAGGCAACATTTCTGGACAGAAGGAATGGGCGATGTTTTGGGTTGAGATGCTTCTCAACCTGAAACATCACCCATTCCTTCCGTCCAGAGCTACTGCCTGTTCCGCTGAGTTACTCCAGCATTTTGTGTCTATCTTCAGTGGAAAGCAGCATCTGCAGTTCCTACCTACTGGGACAAATAACAATAAAACATTGTTAACGTTTTCTTCTTCTTGACTACTCTTTATTGGCTGATCTGACTGCGATGGTTGAATGGATTCCATCTGGATTGTAAGCTTTCTATGATTTGGCATTCAAAGGATGACTTGGCTTTAAGCTGCCCACAATGTAAAAGAGGGAATGATATCCTGCTTAAAGCTGAGTGAATGGACTATTGCAGAACTATCCTGTGGTGATCTTAACTGAGGTAACTCTAATCCTGACATTGGTGATGAAGTGTTGACACAAAGCCAGCTGGACAACATGGGCATAAAACAAAGGTCAAACCTACCAATGTTAAAATATATCACTCAGCACACAGTGTGACCAAGAAATGAATGTTATCAGAAGAACCCATTTATTAGCACATTGCTCGGTCAACTGGAAACCAGATCAGACTCTGCTAAAACCATTGCATCGGGACAATGAATGGCCAAAACAGGAAGGTGAAAGATATCACTACAGTCTCATCCCTTTGCAAAGCAGAAGGTGCTGGAGGAACTCAGCAGGTCAGGTAGCATCTGTGGAGGGAATGGACAGACAATGTTTTGGGTCGGGTTCCTTCTTCAGACGGTATCAGATGCTGCCCAACCTGCTGAGTTACTCCAACACTTTGTGTTTTGCTCAAGATTCCAGCATTGGCACAGGAACAGGCCCTTCGGCCCACAATATCTGTGCCGAACTAATGTCCTCTGTCAGCATGTGATCCATGTCCATTCATTGCGTGAAAAGCGTGAATATCCTTTTAATGAATTAACCAGCAATGCAGCACACATATTTTTAGATTTTGCATTTCAACAATAGCTATATTCTCAGCAAGGTCAACATGGACATGGTGGACCGAAGGGCCCGTTCTCGTGCTGCATATCTCTGTGATTCTCTATACTTTGACACTGATTTGCGCATAGAGCATGTAAAATGCCATTTTGGGAAAAAAACAACTCACTACCCTCTGTCTCTGGAAACTTGTTTATGGAAACTCTGTTTATGGAAACTTGTTTACAGAGAGAACAGAACTTGCTACCCCTGGGGTGGTTGCGACACGTGGGCTGTCTCTCTTATGGAAAACTAGTTAAACAGATGAGAGGGAAAGGAATGGCAGGTTGCACTGATAAAGGAGATTGGGTGGAGCATTTGTAGCAGCATTGCTGTTGTGCAGAAGGCTCCTTATCTGTCCAGTACATTCCATATAGGACCAGTGTTATGGAGTAGATTGAAGTGACAGAAACATTGCAAGTGTGATGGGTGCATTCTCAAATGAAGATACTGTCAACTTTGTTTGAAAGCTGAATTGACGATGGTTTTTATTGGCAGGCTGCTTTTAGTTGACACCTCTATGTACATGATTGCCTGAGATGTTTAAATGTACTAAGAGCTCACCAGCCCCGACGTATTCTTCGGAAGCATAGTTGTAGATGTAGCCCAGTCCGTTACACAGACCGAACTTCTCACTATTGAATCCATCTACACTCCGCTGTTTCAGAAATGCAGTCAACACAATCAAAGACGTCAGGTCTCTGTCATTTCATCTTCTCCCTGCTCGTATTCGACAGGAGATACAGATGTTTCAAAGCGCACACCAGCAGACTCAGGAACAGCTTCTTCTTCTCTGTTAGCAGGCTTCTGAGCAGGCTTCTATAAACCTGGGTACTGTTCGCTTCATGTGAGGAGAGAACTACAGATGCCGGTTTAAATCGAAGGTAGACACAAAATGCTGGAGTAACTCCGCAGGGCAGGCAGCATCTCTGGAGAGAAGGAATGGGTGACGTTTCGGGTCGAGACCCTTCGTCAGACTGCTCGATTCACGTCTACCCCATTGAGGACATTGGACTTTGTCTGTGGAAATTATACGCTACAATGCTGAGATCTATATTCTGCACACTGTATCTTCTGGTACCCGGACGTGGCGTCGACGGACGACAAGCCGAAGCAAAGAAGTCGAAGCCAAAGAACCAAATGGAAACGAGGCCGAAACGCCAAAAAAACGAAAGAGTATGAAGACGAAACGCCAACTAACCGAGAGGGCGGGACGCCTAAAAGCCAACTAACTGAAAAGCTGCGTTGCCTAAAAGCAAACTCACTGAAATGGCCGCTCTGTCAAAACGCCACCTACCCGAAAGGCGGCGTCGCCTACAAGCCAACGAATCGAATGCCGCTCAACAGAAAAGTCCAATGGCGTTACCGGGGGGCGGGACTTGTCAACGATTGGTCTAGCCCCCCGCATCCATCACATCACTGTGGAGGGATGAACATTGTCCCAAACCTCCGCTCCAACCAACCCAGAGCTCGCGGAGGGTGGCTGCGGGAGAGTGGGGGCTGTCCCGAGGGATGCGCACCTTCGGCCGCTTTCAACTTGGTGTTTGGATTCAGATTGCCCAGTCACCTGTGGCTTGTGTGGAAAAATGACTCCCACCCTCCCATCTCCCTCTTCTCTCTCTCCCCCTTCTCTTTCTCTCGCTCTCTCCTCCGCTCTCTCCCCTTCTCTGTCCCCTCCCCTCTCTCCCCCCTCCTCTCCCCCCTCCTCTCCCTCCCCCCCCCTCCCCCCCCTCTCCCCCCCTTCTCTTTCTCTCGCTCTCTCCTCCGCTCTCTCCCCTTCTCTGTCCCCTCCCATTCTCTGTCCCCTCCTCTCCCTCCTCCTCTCCCTCCCCCCTCCCTCCCCCCTCCCTCCCCCCTCCCTCCCCCTCTCCCCCCCTCTCCCCCCCTCTCCCCCCCCTCTCCCCCCCCCTCTCCCCCCCCCTCTCCCCCCCCTCCCCCCCCTCTCCCCCCCCCTCTCCCCCCCTCTCCCCCCCCCTCTCCCCCCCCCTCCCCCCCTCCCCCCCCCCCTCCCGCCCCCCCTCTCCTCCCCCCCTCTCCCCCCCCTCCCCCCCCTCCCCCCCCCTCCCCCCCCTCTCCCCCCCTTCTCTTTCTCTCGCTCTCTCCTCCGCTCTCTCCCCTTCTCTGTCTCCTCCCCTTCTCTGTCCCCTCCTCTCCCTCCCCCCTCTCCCCCCCCTCTCCCCCCTCCCCCCCCCTCTCCCCCCCCTCTCCCCCCCCTCTCCCCCCCCTCTCCCCCCCCTCTCCCCCCCCCTCTCCCCCCCCCTCTCCCCCCCCCTCTCCCCCCCCCTCTCCCCCCCCCTCTCCCCCCCCTCTCCCCCCCCTCTCCCCCCCTCTCCCCCCCCTCTCCCCCCCCCTCTCCCCCTTCTCTTTCTCTCGCTCTCTCCTCCGCTCTCTCCCCTTCTCTGTCTCCTCCCCTTCTCTGTCCCCTCCTCTCTCTCCCCCCTCCTCTCCCCCCTCCTCTCCCCCCTCCTCTCCCCCCCCCTCCCCCCCCCTCCCCCCCCCCTCTCCCCCCCCTCCCCCCCCCCTCCCCCCCCCTCCCCCCCCCCTCCCCCCCCCTCCCCCCCCCTCCCCCCCCCCTCTCCCCCCCCTCTCCCCCCCCTCTCCCCCCCTCTCCCCCCCTCTCCCCCCCCTCTCCCCCCCCTCTCCCCCCCCTCTCTCCCCCCCTCTCCCCCCCCCTCCCCCCCTTCTCTCTCTCTCCCCCCCTTCTCTCTCTCTCCCCCCCTTCTCTCTCTCTCCCCCCTTCTCTCTCTCTCCCCCCCTTCTCTCTCTCTCCCCCCCTTCTCTCTCTCTCCCCCTCCCCTAACCCTAACCCTAACGCTTTTTGCAGGTAATGAAAATGACGTCGAAAAGCCTCTGTGGCAATCGCAGCACGGACGAGTCATAGCCAAAGATCATAGAGCGGATACACTCATGCAGAGTGGCGATGGAAGTTGAGAAAACTGGCAGCGGTCTGTCTGAAAATACAGCACCTACCAACAATGAAGGCACTATGAAACCAGCTGCCGCAAGCCCTCCCCACTGGACAGGGTTTGAACTTGGAATCAAAACAGAGCTACATTGATTTAAAAACAAAAATGTTACATGTATAAATCATTCTTACATTCGGGAACCTGGTTAATTAACTGGTGGCATTATTTCCCTGTCCAAACTGCCTTTGCTTTAGCCGGTGGTCACATCCATTCTTTTCCTCCCTCGCAAAGATGTGAGATTTCAATTTGAGCGCACTTGGTTGAATAGATGTCAGTGGCATGTAAAGCGTCTCTTCAAGGTGCACAATACATGAAGCCGATGAAATGAGACAACTGTCACACCAAAGATAGACACAAAATGCTGGGGTAACTCAGCTGAACAGGCAGCATCTCTGGAGAGAAGGAATGGGTGACGTTTCGTGTCGAGACCATTCATCACACCTGAAGACTGAGTCTGAAGAGTCTCGATCCAAAATGCCACCCATTCCTTCTCTCCAGAGATGCTGCCTGTTCAGCTGAGTCACCCCAGCATTTTGTGTCTATCTTTGGTGTGACAGTTGTCTCATTTCATCGAGGGTTGGGGTATATGGAATGAGCTGCCAGAAAAGGTAGTTGAGGTTAATAGAATAACATTTAAAAGACATAGAAACATAGAAACATAGAAATGAGGTGCAGGAGTAGGCCATTCGGCCTTTCGAGCCTGCACCGCCATTCAATATGATCATGGCTGATCATCCAACTCAGTTTCCCGTACCTGCCTTCTCTCCATACCCTCTGAGCCCCTTAGCCACAAGGGCCACATCTAACTCCCTCTTAAATATAGCCAATGAACTGGCCTCAACTACCCTCTGTGGCAGAGAGTTCCAGAGACGCACCACTCTCTGTGTGAAAAAAGTATTTCTCATCTCGGTCTTAAAGGATTTCCCCCTTATCCTTAAGCTGTGACCCCTTGCCCTGGACTTCCCAAACATCGGGAACAATCTTCCTGCATCTAGCCTGTCCAGCCCCTTCAGTAAAAGACATTCAGACAGGTAGATGCATAAGAAAGGTTTAGCGGAATATAGGCCAAACATGGGCAGGTGGGACTAGTGTGGATGGGACATACTGGTCGACATGGCAAGTTGGGCCAAAGGCCATGCTGTATGATTTTATGACTCTATAAGCTGCGAATTCCGGAGATGCAATATGAATAACGGGCAATATCGCAAAATTCTCAATTGGCCAGACTGATTTGAAAGAGAAACCTTGGCTCATGCATCAACCAAGGAGTCGTTCAAATGACCTTTCCATTTACGTCTCTCAGGTTTTTAAAATTGCTTTCAGAGGATGTGATTGCAATATTATTGTTATTGTTATATTAATATAACCCTCTTGAGAACAGTATGCATTTCCCCTATAAGAACATAATGTACAGTTTGGAGCATGAGCAGAGGGTAACACAGGCCAATAAAGCAAATATCTTCATTTACTGAACAACAACATGTGGGTTTAATAATGAATGCAGGTGCAAAATCTTAAGATGCCATTAGCAAGATGAACATTTTTTGTCCATTCTTAATTGTTCATGAAATTAGTAGCATGTTTGGCTTTTTTGGAGGACAGTCAAAAGTCAACTCACTTATTGGATTTGAGGTCACATGGAGGTCAGTCCGGATAAGGATGCGGACAGAAGAATTATGCAGATGTTAGAATCTGGGGCAAAAATCAAACTACTGGATCTGGAATGCTCTGACGGGGTCTGATCCGAAAAGTCAACTGTCCACTTCAGTAGCTATCGGCATGTGTACCTAAGTAGAAAAAAATTCTTTATTTTGCACAGTTTAGTGATAATTGTACAATATGTTAGGCACATTCATACTCAGTACAAGAATGTAAGACAGTAAACCACACTGAGTCAATAAATAAGGGTCGCCACGTTTTAGGCAGACGTAACAACATTTAAAAGACATTTTGAAGTGTTCTGCCTCCACATATGATGCCTGATCCACTTTGTTCCTCCAGCGGTTGATTTTTTTGCTCCTGATTCCAGCATCTGCAATCTTTTATATCCCCACTTTACTGCTCCACTATGAAGTATTTTATAGTTTAGTTTAGTTTACAGATACAGTGCGGAAACAGGCCCTCCGGCCCACCAAGTCCGCGCTGACCAGCAATCCCCATACACCAGCACTATCCGATACACTAGGCCAGGGACTATTTATTATTCTTATCAAAGCCAATTAACCTACGAACTTGTACGTCTTTGGAATTTGGGAGGAAACATGGGCACCGCGAGAAAACCTACATCACAGAGGAAACGTACAAACTCAGTATAGAAAGCACCCGTAGTCAGGATCGAACCCAGGTCTCTGACGCTGTAAGGCAGTAACTACACCGCTGCACCAAGATGCAGCCATGTCTCTTCAAGGTATGCCCCCTTTGAAGAAGTGTTCCTCCTCTTGCCAACAGTTCTGCGAGACCCTATCTCACAGCTTCCCCTTCATAATTCCTACCATTATCCCGCTCTGTGACTACATTCTCACCCTGACTCACTCACACAGCCTCCAGCCCCTCCCTGTCCAGAGGAACGTTCCATTTCCCCCCACAGATGCTGCCTGACCTGCTGAGTTTCTTTCCCGCAGGTTGTTCTTTTACGACGGGCAGCAGTAATCCAGTCAGTTTTTGATTATTAATGTCTGTTAAGTTTAAACCAGCCCATTTCCATACAAAAATATTCTGAAATGAATTCTAGATTTATGTGAAAGCTTTTCATAATTGTCTCCCTGTGCACTTTCCCAGTGTTTTAATTCTGAACCTGACTCTTACGGGAATTTGTTTTTTAAATTTGACTTGGCATTGTCAGCTAGATGTTTCATTTTAATACGGATGTCGTGTGTTGCAGCACTTTTAGATAATTTTATTTTAGCTGTAATTTATTAAAGATACGATTTCCGCGAAGGGTAATCATTTTGCCCTTCTTAATGTTCTGTAGTTGATCCATCTGATTGTACTCACGCAATGTGGAGGGAGTTGTAACAATGAGGGTTTAAAATGAGCATGAGAATCAATATCTCCGTAAGTTTAAACAAGCCTGGCAAGTAACTGTGGAATTCTACAAGGTCCTTCAGGGAAAGTAAAATAGCAATTAATTTAATACTTATGGTATTTTTAATTAACTGAATTGATTGATTGAAAGATACAACATGGAAAAAGGCCCCGTGGCCCACCGAGTCCATGATGACCATCGATCACCCTGGTTCTGTTTTATCCCATTTCCGCATCCACTCCCCACACACCAGAGGCAATTTAAAGAGGTAATTTTCTCTACAAAGCACGTCTTGGGGATATGGGAGGAAACTGGAGCACCTGGAGGAAACCCTTACGGTCACAGGGGAGAACGTGCAAATTCCACGCACACAGCACCTGAGGTCAGGATCGAACCTGGGTATCTGCTGCTGTGAGGCAGCAGCTTTAGCAGCTGCACCACTAAGCCACCACATTTATGGAATAAATCTATTCTAATCATTGGTCTGAAGCAGGGTCCTGACCCATAATGACACCTATCCATGTTCTCCAGAGATACTGCATGACCCACTGAATTACTCCAACACTTTGTGCATTTTCTTGTAACTCGGCAACTGCAGTTCCTTGTTGCTAATGTATTCATTCTGATGGTTGAGTTAAACCAACAAATAATGCTGGACAGAGCGTGCCCTGTGCCGTGGGAAGTCGAGGATGTTCTATTCTGGGAAAGAACAATTGGATGAAGATGAAAAAAAACTGCAAGTGCTAGAAATCTGAAATAAAAACAGAAGTTACTGGAAATACTCAGCAGGTTCACAATTTGCAACTCTTCGTTCCTTTTATAGCACACATTCTGTCTTTTAATTTCAGGGCTTTGTCAACCCTCATCATCTGTGTTCACATATTGCCTGCCACACCCATCTTCCCCCCCCCCCCCCAACTCAGCCACCAACAATCAGTCTGTTAAAGGGTCCCGACCCAAAACGTCACCTCTCCATGGTCTCCATGCTGAAGTGAGCTGAATGGCTGCACAGACTCGATGGGCCAAATGTACTCCTTCCACATTGTAACTATCCTGTGCATCTGTGTGATGCAGAGACTGATTCAGATGAATGGAAATTTAGTTCTAATTTCATGCAATTTGAGGTCTTGTTCTAGTTACAGAGGAAGCTCATGCAATGAGAAATCATTTCAAGGCAATTACATTGATTTTTTACTCATTTTAAATCAGTAAGATAATTAAAGCTGCAAAAATATGGCATTTGAATAATTAAAATGGAGGAGCAAGGATCTCCTTAAACTTGTGCAGTCATCTCATTGATCTCTCGTGAATTGAGCGGGGAACATTAGCACAGAATAGCATCTGTGCAAAACTATCATTGTAGAGCGTACATGGAATATGACATCTCACACTACATGCTGTGCAGGAAATTACTGTATCATTGCCTTGCAGATGTCATGGTGCGCTAGCTCAAGTTTCAAGGACACAGCTCAGTCTGGTGTCAGCCAGGGCTCAGTGGGTGGTAGAGTGCAGAGGGAGTACTACAGTCTTAAAGCTGATCGCTCACTGATAACGTTAAACCCATCTGCTATGTTAGTTGCATTTGGAAGGTCCAAGATTGGTATTTCAGTTACCTCTGGTGCCATAGCTCGATTCAATGTCAGCAATGGTTTCAATTGTTTACTTTAGTTTAGTTTAGAGATACAATGTGGAAACAGGCCCTTCGGCTCAGCCAGTCCGCGCCGACCAGCCATCCCCGCACACTAGCACTGTCTTACACACACTAGGGACCAATTTGCAATTATACCAAGCCATTTAACCTACAAACCTGTACGACTTTATGGGAGGAAACCAGAGATACCGGAGAAAACTCATCCGGCCATGGGGAGAAGATACAAACTCCATACAGACTAGCACCGATGGTCCGGATCGAGATTGGGTCGCCGGCACTGTAAGACAGCAACCATCGTGCTGACCAACTGTTCTTTTATTATCACACGTACCAAGGTGCAGTGGAATTATTTTTTTGCATACAGATTAGAAGTCTACTGCCATAAATAAGTACAATAAGTACGTCATACAGAGAAACAGGCCACCGAGTCTACATGCAAAATTTGCCCCTCTTTGGCTCCATTTTACAGTCCCAGCTGCAGCCGGTCATAAAGGCCTGCTCCAGTCTGAAATCCTGCACCCCCACCACTCTCTTTTCCAGATTTCCCCCTCCCTATAATCTGAAGTAAGGTCCCGACCTGAAATATCGCCTATCAACATCCTCTGGAGATTATGCCTGACCCGCTGAGTTACTCCAACACTTTGTGTTTTTGCTCAAGATTCCAGCATCTGCAGTGTCAGGAAATTGCAGGAAGGAGTCCGCAGAATCATGCATAGTAGATGATCATTAAATCTTGGCCGGCTCTTTGTAAGGACTGTGCAATTTGTCCAAAAAACACACAAAAACTGCAGACGCTGCAAATATGAGATAAAAATGGAAAATGGTGGAAAAACTCAGCAGGTCAGGCAACATCTATGGAAAGAGAAACAGTTAATGTTTCGTATCAGTAGATGCTTCACCAGTACTTGGGGCTCTGATAAAGAGTATCAGATCTGAAATGTTAAGTTTTCCAGCTTTTGTATTTAACTGGTCCCTCTGATCTTTCTCTCTTGCTTTAGAAACGCTTACTTCCCAAGGGTATATTTAAGTCCCAGGCTGTGTAAAGTTGAAGAGAGTGGGAGTGGCAAGAATCGAAAGCAGGGAGTTTAGTTTAGTTTATTTTAGGTTAGTTTAGTTTAGAGATACAGCAGGGAAATAGACCCATCAGCCCAGAGTCCATGATTTTCCGTTCATATTAGTGCAATGTTATCCCACTTTCTCAACCACTCCCTACACACTAGGGGCAATTTACAGAGGACCAATTAACCTACAAACCCACACGTCTTTGGGATGTGGGGGGATAGTAGTACCAGGATCGGTCTGAGCATGGATTTACGAAGGGGAAATCATGCTTGGCTAATCTTCTGGAGTTTTTGAGGATGTAACTAGGAAAATGGATAAGGGTGAGCCAGTGGATGTAGTGTACCTGGACTTTCCGAAACATTTGATAAGGTCCCACGTAGGAGATTAGTGGGCAAAATTAGAGCACATGGTATTGGGGATAGGGTGCTGACATGGATAGAAAATTGGTTGGCAGACAGGAAACAAAGAGTAGGGATTAACGGATCCCTTTCAGAATGGCAGGCAGTGACCAGTGGGGTACCGCAAGGCTCGGTGCTGGGACCGCAGCTTTTTACAATATACATTATTGATTTAGATGAAGGGATTAAAAGTAACATTAGCAAATTTGCAGATGGCACAAAGCTGGGTGGCAGTGTGAACTGTGAAGAGGATGCTATGAGGATGCAGGGTTTCTTGGACAGGTTGGGTGAGTGGGCAGATGCATGGCAGATGCAGTTTAATGTGGATAAATGTGAGTTTATCCACTTTGGTGGCAAAAACAGGAAGGCAGATTATTATCTAAATGGAGACAAGTTGGGAAAAGGGAAAGAAAAAACAGGATCTGGGGGTCCTTGTTCATCAGCCACTGAAAGTAAGCATGCAGGTACAGCAGGAAGTGAAGAAAGTGAATGGCATGTTGGCCATAACGAGAGGATTTGAATATAGGAGCAAAGAGGTCCTTCTGCAGTTGTACAGGGCCCTAGTGAGACCACACGTGGAATATTGTGTGCAGGTTTGGTCTCCCAATTTGAGGAAGGACATTCTTGCTATAGAGGGAGTGCAGCGTAGGTTCACCAGCAGGGCTGGATTTACGTATAAGCTTGACAAGCTTAAGTTTAGGGCCTCAAGATCTAGGGGGGCCTCACAGAGCCGGATTTACCACTAGGCTTCATAGGCTGAAGCCCAGGGCCTCGAAATCTAGGCAGCCTCTGGCCAAGGCAGGACAACTCTGGGCGTGGCCCCCTCTCTATCTCTCTGTCTGTCAATCTCCGTCTCCGCCCGCCATCCGTATCCGTGTCCGTGTCCGGGCCGCCGGGCTCCACTCTCCACTCGCTCCTCATCCGCCGGCACGGCAGGCCGCCTTGCACATACGCACTGCTACAGCCAGCACATCCTCCACCCCTGCACATGCGCACATGGCCAGCACATCATCGTCCATCCTGCGCATGCACATTGCCACGGCAACTGGTCAGCGCTTGGCATTTTCTTCCTCGTTTCGAATTAGGGGAGATCTGGCCTCCATTGCTCCATTGCTCCATTGCAAAACCAACGCAGAATCACTCCCTGACCCTGGATCTGGAGTAACTCCCAGGAGTAACTCTTGCTTCTGGTTTCCTGGTCCCCCATAAATATTCTAAATGGAATTTAAACTGGAGGTGGTGGAGGGCTGAACAATAACAGCCTATTGCATTTTATCTGTTTATTTATTGTGTATATATATGGTCTATGGTATATAAACACACTGAACTTTTATCTCCTGTTCTGTATTATGTTTACATATTCTGTTGTGCTGCAGCAAGCAAGAATGTCATTGTCCAATCTGGGACACATGACAATTAAACTCTCTTGACTCTTGACTTGGACTTAAGCAGAAAAGGGTTCTTGGGGAAAAAAAGAGCTACCTTAAATTTAGTTGCGTCTGGTTGGATAACTATGGTAGGATGAAGACTATACCTTGCTTTAATTGTGCGGGGGAACTCCATGGAGCAGCCAGCAACTCTGGATAGAAGAAATTGGGTGATGTTTCGGGCGGAGACCCTTCTTTAGACTCCCTCTGGTTGTAGTGTTTTTAGTTTAATTTAAAGATACAGCGTGGAAACAGGCCCTTCGGCCCATCGAGTCCACACCGACCACTGATCACCCCTACACTAGTTCTATCCCACACGTTAGCGGAGTAAATCATGAGTGTTTTATTTTGTCACGTCCCAGTTTGAACAATGAAATCCTTACTTGCAGCAGCACAACAGAATATGTAAACATAGTACTCTGTAAACAATGTTATAAACAAGAAAACTAAATGGTGTATATTTATATATGAATATATAACTATATAGATATATGTGTGTGTGTGTGTATAATATATATACACACACACACAATTGCCCTCCTGGGATTAATAAAGTTCTATCGTATAGTATCGTGTGTGTAGGAAGGAACTGCAGATGCTGGTTTAAACTGAAGATAGACACAAAAAAGCTGGATTAACTCAACAGGTCAGACAGAATCTCTGGACAAAAGGAAAATATTACGTTTTGGGTTGGGTCTGAAATAGGTTCCTGCACACCTTTGGAATGTGGAAGGAAACAAGAGCACCCGGAGAAAACCCGTGCGATCAAAGGGAAAAGGAGCAAACTCTATACAGTCAGCACCCATATTCAGGATCAATTCCGGGTCTCTGGCACTTTTAGGCAGCAACTTTATGGCCAATGTACTGCCCCATAGTCTTGAACTTAATTAAAACATACAGTAGCTGTAAAGGGGGACATAGCGTCACTTAGAGATTTAAAACTGAAAATTGATATTTTCTTTTTTTTTGTAACCAAAGTTATCAATGTATAATGTATTGTGTGTTGGAAAACAAAATATAGTGGCACAGCTGGTGGACTTGTTGCCTCACATGCCAGAGATCTGTGTTCGATCCTTTCCTCGGGCACTGCCTGTGTTGAATTTGCACATTCTCCCTGCAAGTGTGTGGGTTTCCTCCCACATCCCAAAGACGCATTGGCTTTGTAGGTTAACTTGTCTCTGTAAAAGTGCCCCTACTGTGTAGGGAGTGGGTGAGGAAAGTGGGATAACAGAACTTGTGTGAATGGGTGGACAAAAATGATGGAGGGTGAGGTAGCATCTATGAAGCGAAGGAAATAGGTACCGTTTCGGGTTGAGACCCTTCTTCAGACTCATGTGAGAGAGGGGAGGACGGGAGGAAGAAAGGAAGAGGTGGAGACAGTGGGCTGAGGGAGAGCTGGGAAGGGGAGGAGAAAGCAGGGATTACCTGAAATTGAAGAAGTCAATGTTCATACCGCTGGGGTGTAAACTGCCCAAGCGACATATGAGGTGCTGCTCCTCCAATTTATGGTGGGCCTCACTCTGGCCATGGAAGAGGTCCAGGACAGAAAGGTCAGATTCGGAATGGGAGGGGGAGATGAAGTGCTGAGCCACTGGGAGACCAGTTGGTTATTGCGAACCGAGGTGTTGGGCGAAGCAATCGCCAAGCCTACGCTTGGTCTCACCGATGTAGAGCAGCTGACACCTAGAGCAGCGGATGCAATAGATGAGGTTGGAGGAGGTGCAGGTGAACCTCTGCCACACCTGAAATTACTGCTTGGGTCCTTGAATGGAGTCAAGGGGGGAGGTAAAGCGACAAAGTGTAGCATTTCCTGCGGTTGCAAGTAAAAGTGCCAGGAGAAGGGGTGGTTTGTGTGGGAGGGGACAAATTGACCAGGGAGTTATGGAGGGAGCAGTCTCTGCGGAAAGCCAACAGGGGAGGAGATGGGAAGATGTGGCCAGTGGTGGGATCCCATTGGTAGACAAAAAAGCTGGAGAAAATCAGCGGGTAAGGCAGCATCTATGGAGCGAAGGAATAGACGAAGTGTTGGGTCGAGACCCTTCTTCAGATTGATGTCCGGGGACACACATGAAAAACAAGGAAGAGGCGGAGACAGTAGGCTGTGGAAGAGCTGGGAATGGGAGGGGAAGGTGGGAGAAAACAAGGACTACCTGAAATTAGAGAAGCCAATGTTCATACCGCCGAGGTGTAAACTACCCAAGCAAATATGAGGTGCTGCTCCTCCAATATGCGGTGGGCTTCACTCTGGCCATGGAGGAGGCCCAGGACAGAAAGGTCGGATTCGGAATGGGAAGGGGAGTTGAAGTGTTGAGCCACTGGGAGATCAGGTTGGTTATTGCGAGTTGAGTGGAGGTGTTGTGCGAAGTGATCGTCAAGTCTGCGCTTGGTCTCACAGAGGTTGATCATACGCTGAATAGTCCAACCACATTTTTGTTTGGAAGTGGAAAGAAATAATAGAAATTGCATTCATTGCAATGTGTAAAAAGAGTTGAGATACTGTATTATAATTTTGCCGCATGTCATTGTGGTATATATCATGTCTTGGTTGGTGAATATGTTTAGTTTGTGACTTTATTTGAAGCAGAAATAATATGTGAATGCTTCATTGAGCATAATTCCAACTGGTAACTATGCACATCGTCCGAGTACATTATCGCAGGCGTCATGCAAGCCGTCTTAAATGACCACCTGAACTGTAATTTGGCAACTTAAAAAGCTGCCAAGGTTGCCCCGCTGACAACAGAGAAAAAAAAATTAGTGAGCGTCCTGCAAGATGTATACTATTTTTGACACTGTCATAGGCCTTTCTTACATATGCTGTCACAATGCACTGTGGTCTCTAAACAACCCTTCAGTAATTTTCCTTGCCCTCCATTTCAGAATAATAGTGTTTTAAGCCAATAACTCGACACTAGCACTGGCAATAAATAAATAAACAAACAAACAAACAAACAAATAAATAAATAAACGCAGCTTTCCAGCTCATTGGCCACCCTCGGCTGCAAATCGGTGTCAATCTGATGGACCATCTTCCTCTAGTCGTGGGGGTGGGGGATTGGGAAGGGCCTCACAAGTGGGACAGCTTAGGGCCTCTCTTCATCTAAATCCGGCCCAGTTCACCAGGTTAATTTCCTGGATGGCGGGGCTGACATATGTTGATAGAATGGAACGGCTGGGCTTGTATACTCTGGAATTTATTAGGATGAGAGGGGATTTTATTGAAACATATAAGATTATTAAGGGTTTGGACACGCTAGAAGCAGGAAACGTTCCCGATGTTGAGGGAGTCCAGAACCAGGGACCACAGATTAAGAATACGGGGTAAGCCATTTAGAACAGGGATGAGGAATTTTTTTTCACCCAGAGAGTTGTGAGTCTGTGGAATTCTCTGCCTCAGAGGGTGGTAGAGGCTGGATCTCTGGATGCTTTCAAGGGAGAGCTAGACAGACCTCTTAAAGATAGCGTAGTCAAGGGACATGGGGAGAAGGCAGGAACGGGGTACTGATTGTGGATGATCAGCCATGATCACATTGAATGGCGGTGCTGGCTCGAGGGGCCGAATGGCCTACCCCTGCATCTATTGTCTATTGTCGGAGCACCCGGAGGAAACCCACGCAGTCACAGGGAGAAGTTGCAAACTGCACATCTGCAGCAGCCGAGGCCAGGATTAAACCCTGGTCTCTGGCACTGTGAGGCAGCGGCTCTACAGCTGCGCCACTGTGATGCCCACAGGGAATATTATCCCCGTGACAGCGTATGGTCAGTCGGCTGCTCGCGGTAATCTGCCTCCGAGCTGTTTGTTCAGAATCTGTTCAGCTGCAAGAGGGTTCTGTCGTGGGAGCAGATTGGAGCTGTAGAAAATCAGAGTAACTTGGCTGCACTGCACAAAGAAATGAAAAGCTGATTCCAGAATGACTACCACTTGTATGCACCGTAAAGGTTCCAACGTCACAAATAACCAATTAGACATTTTCAACAACACTCCATCTTTTCCCTTGATGACAAGGCCCTGCGGAGTTGAACTTCCCTACAGCTCAGTAACAGAGAGAATGAAACGCCTCCAGATGGCACTGACTTCATCGACCACGGATGGGAGTTGTTTCCTGCTTTGTCTGAGCTTCCATCTCCAGTCCGGTCAGTTACTGATTCCCTATTCCCCCTCCAGCGCAATGACTGCCTTAGCGACTGCCTTTAAGCGGAGATGGATCCACTGCTAAATCGTTCAGGGACCAATTACCCTCAATCTCCCCTCCTCTTCTGTCTGAAACAGATCACAATCAATACTTCAGTTGCACTTTCACCTGTACACAGGTCCCATGAAGTATGAATCTGAGCTCCAGTGCCTCAATGATAACTCGGGAAGTTCTCTCCAGCCATCCCTCCTCTCTTCTGACGTCACGTTCACCAAGTAAATGACCCGGAAGGTCACCTCCACTCCACTGGTGCTGAGTAACTGCTGGCTCCCTCCGAGACAACCAGTTTCCCAATTATTTTGACCCTACCTTGTATAATTAATTATCTTTGCCAGTCTTCCCACCTTTGGCGCTCAGTTGATGCAACTTGACCCGCTGAGTTATTTCAGGACTTTGTGACTTTTTGAACAAGGGTCTTGACTTGAAACATCACCTATTCATGTTCTCCAGAGATGCTGCCTGACCCACTGAGTTAATCCAGCACTTTGCGCCTTTTTTTTGGTGTAAAACAGCACTTGCAGTTCCTTGTTTCTCCTTCTTGCTACCTGTTTTCACAGAGAGTCATAGCGTCTTACAGTGTGGAAACAGGCCCTCCGGCCCAACATGCCCACACCGACCAACATGTCCCATCTACACTAGTTCCACCTGCCTGTCAATGGGCCAATCCATGTAACTGTCCAAATGTCTCTTAAATGTTGCGATAGAACATGCCTCAACTACCTTCTCCGGCAGTTTGTTCCATACACCCTTCACCCTTTGTATAAAAGCGTTACCCCTCAGGTTCCTATTAAATCTTTCCCCCTTCACCTGAAACCTATCTCCTCTGGTTCTTGATTCTCCTACTATGGGCAAGGAACTCTCTACCCGATCTATTCCTCTCATGATTTTGTACACCTCTATTAAATCACCCCTCATCTTCCTTCCATGATTTTTAAGGATCGTTGTGCTGTTGGTCTTTCCAACCAAAGCTCTCATTTTGTTTTTTGGCATCCATTTTCTCTCGTGGTAGAGCAGCTGGATATATTGTTGTACATTTGGAGTGTTTTTAAAAGTAGCTGTTGTTTCCTTTGTAATTTCCCAGAGGAGTTACAATGCATCGCAATTCAGGCATCGTCTTAACTAAAGGTAGAAGTGTCAGTGAATCACCGATACTCTCACCTAATTAAAATGCTCTGCTGTTACAGTATCAATGTCTCCCACAAATTTACTCCATTTATTCATCATGTTTTCCAAGAATTTTCTATGATTAGTCAATAAATCAATTTGATTTTGGAAACTGCAATGGCAATGCAGAGAAAAAAAGTGTAACCATTTGCAAAGTATTGAAGTTGTCCAAGTTTGAATTAAGTTGATAGTTACTCCAGAGATTTTGCATCTTTTTGTAAACCAGCATCTGCAGTTCCACGTGTCTACACTTTAAGAGTTAAATATTGATCCCACTGCTATCAATGGGATCATAGAAACATAGAAAATAGGTGCAGGAGGAGACCATTTGGCCCTTCGAGCCAGCACCACCATTCATTGTGATCATGGCTGATCGTCCCCTATCAATAACCCATGCCTGCCTTCTCCCCATATCCCTTGACTCCACTAGCCCCTAGAGCTCTATCTAACTCTCTCTTAAATCCATCCAGTGACTTGGCCTCCACTGCCCTCTGTGGCAGGGAATTCCATAAATTCCCAACTCTCTGGGTGAAAAAGTTTTTTCTCACCTCAGTCTTAAATGACGTCCCCTTTATTCTAAGACTGTGGTCCCTGGTTCTGGTCTCGCCCAACATTGGGAACATTTTTCCTGCATCAATATTGGACTTTAGAGTGCAGACACAAGGAACTGCAGATGTTGGGTTACAAAAAAAGAAGCAAAAACGCTGGAGTAATTCAGCAGGTTAGGCAGCATCACTGATGAGCATGGACAGGAGATGTTTCGGGTCAGGCCCCTTCTTCAGGCTTAGCTTTAGAATCCTGACCCGAAACGTCACCTATCCATGTTCTCCATAGATGCTGCCTGACCCGCTGAGTTACTCCAGCACTTTGTGTCAGTATTTAAAATTTTCTTGTGTTGCAAGGAACTACAGATGCTGCTTTACACTGAAAATAAACACAAAGTGCTGGAACAACTCAGCGGGTCAGGCAGCACCTCTAGAGCAAAGGAACAGGTAACGTTTCGGGTCGGAACCCTTCTTCAGACCCTTTCTTCTCAGCTTTCATCTCTTCAGGACCCCAAGTAACTAACACCTGAGTTGGAGATTTTAATTCAGTCATGAGTGTTAAATGAAAAGGTAATTGCATCAGCATTTTGTAGTCAGCTTCAGTAATTTGATTCCAGCAAGGCCAGTGGAGCTTCATTTCTGAATTGACCTCTGAGTATTTGTGCTACTGTGTTCATTTGCTGAAAGCAACCAAGTGTGAATTTCTACTATATACATTTATTACTTGGAGTCAGGTGACTACCGTGTTGTACCTGGAAATTGTGCGCATGTGAGCCTTGATTTATAGTGCCATGAGTCAAGTACTCAGCTTCCAGTCTCTTGCCTCTCACGAGGTGTGAGAATTTGATCCAAGTTGATAATGCAATGCATTGCTGAGAGTACATCACACTGGTGTGAATGAGACCTTGAATTGAAGCCATACTCACTCTAGCAGAGCTCTGGTAAGATGAATTATATATTAAAAAAAACTTTTCCAGGAGCCCTTGTCAATGTTTATCCATCAACGAGAGCCACTAAAGCAGTTTATCGTTTATTATTAGTCAAGAGTGTTTTATTGTCATATGCCCAGGACAGAACAATGACATTCTTACTTGCAGCACCACAACAGCATGTGAACAAGGAACTCAGTAAACATTATAATAAATGAAAAAAACCTTGAGCATACACATCCACACACACATATATACACACACACACATAGAAACAAATAAACAATAAAGCAAAAAGGCAAAACCAATGCCCCCAAGCCCATGAACTTTGGAGCTAATATGGAAGTTATAGTGTTTAATAGCCTGCTGGCTGTAAGGAAGAGGCTGTTCCTGAACCTGGACGTTAAGGGCCTGTCCCACCAGCACGCAATTATATGCGTTGAACGCGATCAAACCGGCAGCGGGGGCCGCGCGGAGGTCGGGTGATCCCCTGTACAGGGCCGGTCCCACCAGCATGCGCCTGCATGCGGCAAGCGCAACTAAACCGGCAGCAGGGGCCGCGCGGAGGTTGGGTGAGTGGCGCAACGCGGCGCAAAGCGAGGCGAACTTGAAGCAAGTCCAAGGTAAGTTCGCCAGGACTTAGAGGGGCACACAGAGAGGGGCACCGAGACACACACACATACAGGGCCACAGAACCCCGCGCGGCGTCGGGAGCCGACAAGCCGTTGCCGCGCGGGATTTTTGGACATAGTCGGTTTTTCGGAGCCCCGCGCGGCGTCGGGACGAACTCGGGACGAACTCCGCACAATTCCGCACGGCTCCGGCGATCGAAGTGGGACCGGCCCCGCGACGCCGGACGGCTCAAGCGACCACGTTAGGTCGCGCTAATCACATCGAGTTGCATGCTGGTGGGACAGGCCCTTTACACTTTTCAGGCTCCTATATTCCTGTATCTTTTGCCCAATGGCAGGAATGAAATGAGAGCATGGCCAGGTTGGTGTGGGTCTCTGATGATGCCGGCTGCCCTTTTCAGGTAGCGATTCCTTTGAGATCCCTTCGGTGGTGGGAGGTCAGAACCCAGTGATTAACTAGGCAGTGTTCACCATCTTTTGCAGTCTTCTTCGCTCCTGGACGTTCAAGTGGACGAAGCAGACAATTTAGCTGCCGCATCTCAAGATTGCAATAACGCCATTTAAATGGAAGATGAGTCAGAGTATAGAAGTGAGAACGACTGATTGATCAAATGGTGCCAGCACAACAACCTGAATCCAACACCAGTAAAACCAAGGAACTGATTGTGGACTTTGGAAGGAGAAGGATAGGGACCCACAATTATATCAACGGGACGATGGTGGAAAGGGTGAAAAACTCCTGGGCATGCATATTACCGAAGATCTTTCCTGGACCCTGCACACTGATGCAATTATAAAGAAGGCACATCAGCACGTCTACTTCCTGAGAAGATTACGGAGAGTCAGTATGTCAAGGAGGATTCTCTCGAACTTCTACAGGTGCAGAGTAGAGAGCATGCTGACTGGCTGCATCGTGCCTGGTTCCGCAACTTGAATGTCCAGGAGCGGAAAAGGCTGCACAAAGTTGTGACCCCTGCCCAGTTCATCACCGGCTCTGACCTCCCCACCATCGAAGGGATCTATCGCAGTCGCTGCCTCAAAATCAAAAAGGCTGCCAGCATCATCAAAGACCCACACCATCCTGGTCACACACTCATTTCACCGTTGCCATCAGGAAGAAGGTACAGGAGCCTGAAATCTGTAACATCCAGTTTCAGGAACATCCAGCTTCTACCCCACAGCCATCAGGCTATTAAACTCAACATCAAATAAGCTCTGAACAATAACAGTTTATTATTTTTATTGCCTTATATCTGTTTATTTATTGTGTATATATGGTCTATAGACACACTGAACTTTTATCTTCCGTTTTGTATTATGTTTACATGTTCTGTTGTGCTACAGCAAGCAAGAATTTCATTGTCCTATCTGGGACACATGACAATAAAACCTCTTGACTCTTGAGATGAATTATTTTCAGTAACAATGGTTGGAAGCCATCTTTTGGAGAACATATGAACAAGCATATCTGCTCTCTCAAGTGGACTTAAAAAATACCCATCAAATTACAAAGGGGAGATTCAAGAGATTCAAGATAGTTTATTGTCATGTGTCCCAGATAGGACAATGAAATTCTTGCTTTGCTTCAGCACAACAGATTATAGTAGGCATAAATAAATACAGAACATATCAGTGAGACCATATACCAAGTAAATTCTCAGCGAGAATACATTTGTCACCCACTCTCACTAAAAGGGACCACATAAACAATATCGCTTGCAGTCGTGAGGGCTTGCTTTGTGCAAATAGGCCACCACTATTTCGAATTGTACACTGTGAAAACATTTCAAATGCGCTTATTGGCTGTTAAGCATTCTTGAACATCTAAAATGGTAAGATTAAACGAGAACTTACCAGTTTGAAGTTTGATCTTTATTTTATGAGGAGTTGCGATGAGGGATTTCGTGAAGAACCCGCCAGGCACGCATGCGCGACATTTCTTCAAAGCAGCGGTGTGGAATCACAGAACCAACAACAGAGAAATGACTTGTTATAGTAAGATTGAAGAGACTCTATATACCAGTTGATCTTATGGTAGAGGGTTGGGAGCGGAGGGCACGAAATCCCTCATCGCAACTCCTCATAAAATAAAGATCAAACTTCAAACTGGTAAGTTCTCGTTTAATCTTACTATTTCATTTCGGAGTGACGTGAGTGACTTCGTGAAGACTTCAAAGCTCTGTGATTACACGCCCTGGACCACGTCCATGCTCACACACTGCCGTAATACTGATGGAGGAAGTATGTTAACGTATTTCAGACTTGAACAAGCTGAAAAATAATAACATTATAGTTAGTACAACAATAAACCCCTGAACTCGGGGACAAACGTTTAGGGACAGCACTTAACGTGCGTAACGTTGCGGGAAAAAACGGCCACAGGTTTGTTATGAAACCATTGAAATGTAGTTTCATTGGCCCAGCCCGCTATCGTGAGGACATGCTCCATGAACACCTCCATGGTCCTCGTTCCTGATGTGGATGCGGCCTTGGTAGAATGACATTTCATATGTTTAGTGTCTTACCTGCTGCATCGAATACCACCTTAAGCCATCTGGAGATAGTCTGCACCGTTACCCTGTGACGTGGGTTTCCATGGCTGACAACAGATCCGCCTCCATATTCCTGATGGCCATTTCCAGACCTGTAGTCGCAGGTCTGTATAGTTTAAGTAACTCTTTCATAAAGAAGTTACTTTTTTATGGGTTGATCATTCTATCCAGGTTTAATTCCTGTAGAGTCTGGACCCGTTGTGCTGTATTCAGTGCTATTGCCATCACCACTTTTAAAGGTGAGTAAGTCCAGTGGTACCTCCGTCATAAGCGACCACCTCCTGAGTAGGGTCAACACCCCCTAATCTCTCAGATATTATATCGTGGTCGGGAAGGGATGGATAGAACATATCCCTCGTAGTTTGGATACCAGCTGGTGAGATCCCACTCCAATGTTGAGCTAGGATGACAGTGCACTATAGGCACTGTAAGCAGCACTGTAACTGAGGCTCATCATAATGAAGACCAGTGAGCATGCCAGCACATTGGAAATCGTAGCAGATATGTAGGTCGTCTTGGTCCGACTACAACAACCTCTCATATCCTGTATAGGTGAGGTAGTGCTTCCCAGTGGACTTTCTCTGCACGATCTATATGACGTCCATGGTCCTGTATGTTCCAGACCTGGGTATGTTTTCTGCAACACCTGTCCGATGAGGCAGAATGGGGAAAGCATCGAAATCCATTTCCCCCAATGTAGCGAGAACTCGTCCATCGCCACACTTGGAGACCACATTCTGCAGTTTCTCCTGGGTTCCTCAGGTACTACAAGTTCCTCCAGAACTGGAGGACATCTGGTCCAGCTGCAGAGACTGTGCTCTAGGATACGCTCCATCATGCGCTCCATCCGAGCCATGCGACCACTGCCGCATATGCGGACAATAAGTCGACTTCCTCAGGTTCTGGAGAATCTCTGAGGCTTCTGTCATTGCCCCACACCTCGTCGAGGTGATGACAAGGGTGCAAGACAGGATGTCGCTGCCTGCCGCTCCTGCGTGGCTAAGCGACTCCCGCGCGGACCTGCCGCTTACTCCGCCGTCTTCCGGACGGAGGCGGCCCGCTGGTCTAAAAAGACATGATAGCGGTGATGAGTCGGTCCCGGCTGCTGAAGCGTGGTACCCCGACGTCCGCGCGGGCTTGCCGCCTATCCTCCAAAGGCGACGTTCGGTCACGTCCTCCACTACAAGGGGGTGTGGTGACCGAGATGAGACTACACCGACCTGCAACCAGGCAGGCTCCCTCGGTGCTGAGTCTGTGTCCTTCCCTTGGGACAAAGCGTCGTTCGGTCACGTCCTGCCGCTAAAGGGGGTGCGTGACCGCGATGAGACTACACCGACCTGCAACCAGGCAGGCTCCCTCGGTGCTGAGTCGGTGTCCTCCTTTGGGACAAAGCGTCGTTCGGTCACGTCCTGCCGCTAAAGGGGGTGCGGTGACCGAGATGAGACTACTCCGACCTGCAACCAGGTAGGCTCCCTCGGTGCTGAGTCTGTGCCGGCCGCACATGTGGTCCTCCAGACCCAGGCCTCAATCCTTCACCGGTCCACGATCTGGTGGCCTGCTCCAGTGGAAGTCGACCCCGGCTCTATGGCGGGTTTACCGACCGCTGTGCGATACTTCCCCTGGTCCTCTCTCTGGTGACCTGCATATTTGGGGAGAGAGAACGTGCCAAGAATATAACACGTTACGCACCTTTGCTCCACTGTCGCTATGGTTAAGTGACAGAGGTAGGGAGTCAGGGTCTTACCTACCCTGCTCCTGTGCGGTTACCACTTATGGCACCATGATCAGTCATAGTGGAGAATCGGGTCCTGACTGCGCAGGGCTCCCCTGATTTCCGCGTTTTTATCCCGACCCGCAGAGCGGGTGCTGCCGACGTGACGGGCAGCTCCAGGAATGGTGGGCGTTGACTCACATCTGGAGGCGCCGGTATGTAGGTCCTTGCTGGCCTTCCGGTTTGACCCCGTGGCCTGGAATATGGAATTTTCCTGGCCGTTTGTCTGGTCAAGGCGTGCGACCTCATAATACCCACTGTCTTGGCATGGTTGTCTAAATCCTTGACCTGCTTCAGAAGGTCTTCCCTGAATAGTTGTCTGGGTGGTGGTGTTGGAGATGCTCTGCATAGCCCCGCAAATTTGGGATTTAGCGTGAGCTTGATGGCACTTTTTTCGAAGTGCATTATTTCGTATAGCGTGTTACATAATAATTCAAGAGCATCCTCCTGTACGGTGTTTCAAGTCCATCCCGTCCACCGACCTCGCAAAAGCGGTAAATCCCAGATGTGAGCAGTTTTAGGATTTTCTGTAATTTTTACTTCCTGTGCTCTTATGCCCGGACTTATATTGCTCCAAATAGGCATGTTTACAATAGGTACATTGAGTGAGTTCCAATTACTCGATGCCTTGTATCCATTCATGGCCTCCGCAAGGACCTGATCCTGTATGGTGGTTGGTGAGGAAATCAATGGTAGTGGCCAGTTTAGTTTTGAGAGGTTGTCCCGATGATTCGGGTAACGCAAACTTGGCTGCCATGTCCAAAAGTTTTTCCCTGAGGAACCTCAGGTGCCACTGGTTCGTGTACCAAGATATCCTCTTCTCCTGGCTGCCTCATGCTACCAATTGATGATGGGGATATATGCAAAAGTCCCCGGAACTGGACATTTCCTGCCGTTGATTTTGCTGCAGGATCCGTTCCATCATCCTCTCCATCCGTTCAATGCGCCCTTTATGGTGCGTAAATGGGAGGTCAGAGCCCTCATGCCCGAAGGAACTCCTGAGGCTCCTATCATCGGCCCGTACCTCATCGAGGTAATCTCGGTGCCGTGACGAAAAGTCGCTGCCAGCCGCCTCAGCGAAGCTGTACGACTCCCGCGCAGATCTGCTCATTCGCCTCCTTGGATGAGCTAGGCCCGACTGCCTCAAAGGGCATATGCGGTGTGAAGTCGGCACCTGACGCCTGCGGCGTGGTGACCCGACATCCGCGCGGGCTTGCCACCTGTCCTACTCCTGGACTCAGGCGGCGTACGGTCCCGTCCTGACGCATTTGGGGGATGCAGTGACCGTGGCGAGACTCCACCTGTATGACTCCACCTGGTCCAACTAGGTGGTGAGTATACACTGGCCCTCCCTGGTCTGCCAGTGGACTCGGGTCTCGGTAAACCACCAGTCCGCAATCTAGCGGTCTCTGGTGAAATTCCTGCCCTGAAAGGGCTTTGTTATTGAGCTCTATCCCTGGCTCTTTCACGAGGGCACGGGGAGAAGGGTTGTGCAACAGCATGTGAAACCCGTTTGCTCATATCAGCCAACGATTCTCTCCCTGTTGGAGATAGTGAAAAATGGAGTCAGAGTCTACCTGCTCCGGCGCCGTACCGACTTCCTGTTCTGCGGGTACCCCGCTTGTACACAGCTGTGTCGGTAGGTCGGGTAATCACAGGGCTCCCCGACTTTTGCGCCTTTTTCCCGGCCCGTCTAGCGGGTGCTGTCGTTGTAGAGAGCTCCGGGAATAATGGCCGACGACTCCTTTCGGAAGTCCTGTGGCCTGTACTCCTTATTATCCATGTCCCTGTTGGAGAAAACACATTCAAAACAGCAGGGACAACCAGCTCAAGGTTGCCTGTACTTACCTGAGTGGCCCTAATGAAGGGCTGGCGGTGAGCTGTCGTTCTGCCATTGCTGCGCAATGGTGAGCGTTGAGCCCGGACCCCGCAGGGTCAACGAGCTGCCCCATTGTAAAAATAAGTTGGGCTAAGAACAACATGATAATGGCTGCAACTCCATTACCTCTTAATTACAGTACTGGGATAATACAGGCTATGTAGAGTTGAGTTGGGGCTAACCCCTTACTCTGAGTAAATGCCGACAGCCCACAGTATCGTGTGGGCTGCGGTGTAAGTTGGGCTGCATTTCTGCCATCCTGCAAGCCCCTAGTTCAATATACATGCCGACAGCCCGCAGTATCCTTGCGGGCTGCGGTGTAAAATCGGGCTGTGCTCTGCCGTTGCTTGCTGCATACGGCGAGTCTGCAAGCCCATATTACAATATAAATGCCGACAGCCCGCAGTATCCTTGCGGGCTGTGGTGTAAAATCGGGCTTATGCTCTGCCGTTGCTTATTGCACACGGCGAGTCTGCAAGCCCATACTTACTTGTAAATGCCGCCAGCCCGCGGTCTGCGGGCTGCGGCGTAGAGTCGGCTGCCTCTGCCGTCCTCCGCCGGCGAGTGTGAACCCGGACCCACCTGGGTCAACGGGCTCTCCCGACTCCATGAGTTAGAGCCGCCACTGACTGCCCGCATTCCGCGGTCCGCAGTTGGCATTGAAGCGGCCTGGAGCACTCTGGAAACAGAGTCTCTGTAAGAAACAATGGACTGCGGGTTAGTTTTCCACTTACCTGTAGGTCCCAGCAGTGGAGGAGCAGCGCTCCTCCCTGCCCGTCGCTCGCACGCGCGTCGACGATATGTCGCGCATGCGTGCCTGGCGGGTTCTTCACGAAGTCACTCACGTGACTCGGAAATGAAATACATGTGATAAAAATGAAAAACATTTTAACTATTACCGTCCCATCGGGACTGAAAATGTTAAGATTGGAAGTTGTATGTGGTGACTGAACATGTAAACTGTTTAACCGACTAGGGTGAACCAGTTCCACGGTTCCCTACGTTTGTGACCTTCTTGAGATCACACCTTCCCGAGCCAACAATGGGCCTTGCCTGAGCTCATTTGTCACTGGCCCTGATTGGTCCTGGTCTTTTCTCGCCTCCAGCTCTTCTACTTACCCCAACTCCCTCCCTCCCCACCCCCGGCTTTCAGTCTGAAGAAGGGTCCATTGTCAAAACATCACCCATCCTTTTCCTCTAGAGATGCTGCCTGACCCGCTAAGTTACCCCAGCACTTTATGTCTATCTTTGGTACAAACCAGCAGCTGCAGTTCTTTCTTTCTCCAAGGATGGGAACCATGAGGGTAGATGACCTGTCCAAGTGCATTGACAGGGGGTTTGGCCAGAGGAGGAGAGGTTTGAGGAGGATGTTGCAGAGTGTTGGGTCTGACAGAAGTTGAAGGCACCAATGATAAAAATCAGGGATGTCTGCAAGGCCAGAATTCAAGGAATTTTTCTAAGTTCTTTGAGGATGTTTTCTAAATGCTAGAAAAGATGACAGAAATAAGAAGGATGAGACTATGAATGAATTTGGAAACAAGGATAAGAATTAAGGTCATAAGTGATAGAAGTAGAATGAGGCCATTCAGCCCATCAAGTCCACTGTCATTCAACCATAGCTGATCCATCTCTCCCTCCTAACCCAATTTTACTGCCTTCTCCCCATAACCCCTGACATCCATACTAACCAAGAATGGTTAACAATTGTTAAAAGAATATAGTTTGGTGCACATACCTCAACTCATTCATACTCCAACTGTGCACACAGATCATGCCAATCAAACCTAGACCAGCCAGTAATCTATAATGGGCTGAAACTTTGTATTATCTGAACGTTGATGTAATAGCTATTTACAAAGTTTATTTGTGGCAGCCAATGGAAGGACAATACTGCCCTGAAGTTTACTGAAATTCCATTGCAACCTGCATCCATTACAACCCCTTCGATTTTGGATGTCAACTAGTAAGACCAGGGAGGGACTGTTGACATTGGAGGGGAAAGCCGAGGAACCATGAATCTGTCTTCATCGGTGGAGAGTCAACGACTCGAATGGCCAGGAATGAAGGAGATTACACATAGTGGTCACCAGGTTTATCAGAGGTACTGACTTCCTCACCATTGTAGGGATCTACAGGAGGCCAATATCAACATAGATCCACACCTTCCCTACGGGCAGGTGGCCCCCCATGCCGCCAGAAGGCTTCCCGTCGAGCCGTGGCTGTGGACTGGGAATGCGGCCGGAGGCCTTTATCGAGGCGTCGCAGTCTCAATGCCTCTCGGATCACCACGTAGAAGCGCGGGTCGGGGGCCCAGCCTGGACCATCGTGGGTAGAATCCAGGGTCGGGCAAAGCGGCCAATGGAACCCGCGACTGGGGCCCGGTTCGGCACCATGGAGGCGTGAAGTGGGGCCTCGACTGCAATGAAACCTCGGCGGTGGCAGCGGTGAAGCCTCGCGGCGTGAGGGGGAAGGGGAAGAACAATGGAGGACTCGGCGTGGGGGAACTGTTGGGGGGGGGGGACAAAAAGAGTAGTCGCCGTGCTCTGTAACGTTGTCAGCACCGTAGGTGGTTGCTATTTGTATACATTGTGTATGTAAGCAAAGAATCTCACTGTGCCTAGTCACATGTGACAATAAAGTATTCCTATTCCACCCTGGCCAGGCTTTTATTTTAGTCCTATCATTGGGAAGAAGATATAGGAGTCTGAAAACCATGATCACCTGTTTCAAGAACAGCTTTTTTCCAACAATCACCAGGTTCTAAAGCTATGCAACACTAACCTCAACTATGGACTTCTATGGACTATCTTTGGTCACACTAAGGAATTTGAGTTTGTTTGCACTAATACTGGGGTTATTAATATATTGTATTTCTGTACATTATATAGCATATGTGTGTATTGTGTTTCCAGGCCTGTTATGCTGCTGGAAGTAAGAATTTCATTGTTTCATTTTCAGTACATATGACAATTAAACACTCTTGACTTTTAAGTGAGTTCCAAAGAGACACAAAATGCTGGAGTAAATCAGCGGGCCAGGCAGCATCTCCCGCGAAAAGGAATAGGTGATGTTTCGGGTCGAGACCCTTCTTCAGACTTCTCGACCTGAAACATTACCTATTCCTTTTCTTCAGAGAAGCTGCCTGACCCGCTGAGTTACTCGAGCATTTTGTGTCTATCTTTGGTGTAATTCAGCATCTGCAGTTGTTTCCTACACTCTAAAAGTGAACACTTTGGCTGTTATGCACTGTGATGTGACATGCAGAGATCCAGAACAAGAGACAACTAATGCAAGCTATGAATTTCGTATTATTTTATTGGGAGCAGCTTTTCCACAATATATAAATATATTAACACACATGAAAAATACAACTTCTAAGGCACCCAGAAAAGTGTCTGTACACCAATTACAAAAGCAGTAGACAGACTGTGTAGGTTTCTGTCTTACACAAGTTAGTTATCACATAGATCAGAATTACCTGGTAGTTTATCGAACATATAGATAATATATCTCCAGTAAGAAAAAGGGTGCCCACATCAAAAACAGATCGCTAAGAATTCTTAAATAAACACAGCCCCCGTTTACAAAAAAACTGTTAAAACCCATTGTGTTCTGTTGTAGGATAAATACATTTAACAAGTTTCCGACACATATACAATTCAGCCCTGACAGGTTGCTGTGGTATGACTGATCCGTCTGGATGATGAAGTACACTTTCATCCTGTTTTCTTTCACCATTGACACCGATTATCCGAAAGGCAAACTTCAACGTTCCTTGTGCCTTGGGAGCGATAAAGTTCTCCCATGAAATTCCTTGTGTCTTGAACAGAACAGAACTTAAGCAAAAAAATAAATAAATCCAAAATATGAACGGTTTCATTTTCATCTCGGCTCTTTAATCTTCCAATACAGGGCAGTTTTTTTTAAATTTTTTTAATGGGATTGGGGCAAACAGTGTTTGATAAACATAAAAAAAACAATATATATTGGCACAAAGCGTTGAGGTTACATAGGCAGCCGATGAAAAAATCCCATCAACTTCAGGACAAAAGACTCTAAAGAAGCAAAGCAAGAGGTCGAGGGTAATAATACACAGTATAAAAGAAAGTTTATCATTTGAAAAAATATATATTGTCTTGCAATGTTGCCATTTTTCGGTGATATGGTGTGTCAAACTCATCAATACAGTTACAGAAGCAACTTCAGATGAAAATCAAGTGTACACTTCCTTTGAACCAGCAGACAGTTTATTCCATATCCACCAGGTGTAGATACCAGTGACTATTTAGAAAAAAAACTTAAACACAGCAGTTTACAATGAACACACCTTCGAGTGTTCAGTCTCTTCAATGTGGCTTCCCATGTTATGTTTCTAAATACTGTATTTGTGCCAGTACCCAAGTATGGACTGTTCTTGAATCAAGAAACACCCATCTATTTTTGCACAACTAAAATGAAACGAACAAATATTTATTGAACCTTTTTCAATTTAGTGACATAAAACCCTTATCTTCTTTGTAACATACTCCTCTGAGTCACTTAACAACAGCACATACACTGTGTCTGATTAGTGCATATAATTTCTTTAAATAAATAAGAAACAAAAACTCACTACCATTTCAGGACAGAGCATGGAACATGACTGATTTGGACCTTAAGCTGGTCACATGACAGCAGTCAATATCAGAAAGATATTGGTGAATTTTAAGAATCGGGGAGAAAAAAAGTACTTCACCATCAGAAAATTCATTCTGATTTGTAGAAATATTATATTTGGTATTCAAACCCTGCTCGTATATTTAGCTATCCAAGACAGAGCTGTCTTCAACAGCATCAAGACTGCAGACACAATGATATCTTGCATGGGTGATTTAGGTAGTTTGGGATCATTTAAAAAATAAAACATAAAAATATTACGTTTAGTAAAATTCACACCTTGGTTTGTAAAGATCCAAAAGATAAAGAAATATGTTCCATTAAACCTTATTGTGAAAGCTGGAAGAAATAATAAATACATAAAATTCGCTATTGTTTACCTAGAGTTTGAAGCTTTTGTGAAATAATTATCTACCAGGTTACTAAATAAAAATGTCACAAATTAATAATTCCCCTGATTGCTTAGTAATCAGGTAAAACTTATACTGAAAATCTACACCACCGAAATGCTTTTATCACTTGAGGTTACTTACAATCCTAATGATGGGATTATCTATTAACCAGTGTCAACCCTTTGCTAACTAAATTGGTAGCAAAAAAAAAAGTCCAAATATACAACCTTGACATATTACATAACTTCTCTTCCTTGTGCTGTGGGTTCAGATGCAAAGGAATTAATTATGACAGATTAATTAAAGTGTTATTCATAAACGCAACATTCGTTATAAATTGGGTGAGCAGATCTGGTCGGTTTGATGGAACAATACTGAGACTTTTAAGGCCAGCTTTTAAGAAAATAAATCACATGGCATTATTTGACAATGAGCATCAAAACAGCTGAAAATGCATGCAGAGGTGCATCTAATATATACCCACTTGGCATATCTGATGGATCGCTTCAGTATTTATCATGTTATCAAAGACATTTGCTGGCCAATTTGTAACATTGCGTCCATCTGTCAACCATCTGGTTAACATCACTTATTAAACCCATCCACTCCCTTCACGGACTCTGGAATAATGGACAGTAGATTCAAGTGTAACAATGGCTTCAGACCTCGTAGATCTTTTCCTGCAGGTAGCTAAACAATGAATCCAATCCTTTCGAGGAACTCCACAGCTGTTTCAGCATCTGACATTCCCTTTCATTCACCTGCTCCAGCGTAGTCTTCAGGAAACTGCGCACCAGACATTTTGATTCTTCCAGCACCTGGAGGTGGCACAAAACCCCGTCAGTCAGCAATGGACAAAGCTCCAAACCTGGTGGATTCCCCACAACGTTTAAAAGCAAATTTCTGCAGATGCTGCCAGTCTGAAATAAAACAATATTCGGCAAAACAGGTGGGGACAGAGAAATAATTATCTAAGAAGGTTACTAAATAAAAATGTCAAATTCAAAACTCCCTTGATTGCTTTAGCGCGGCACAGTGGCGCAGCGGTAGAGCTGCTGCCTTACAGTGCAAGAGACCCAGGTTCCGTCTTGAGTACAGGTGCAGTCTGTACGGAGTTTGTACATTCTCCCTGTGACCACGTCGGTTTCCTCCCACACTCCAAAGATGTGCAGGTTTGCAGGTTAATTGGCTTCTGTGAATTGTAAAATCAGGCAAAAACAGTACTTAATGCATTTCATTTGTGTAGATTTTAAACTGAGGTTATTTACAATATTAATGAACTAACCAGTGCAAGACCTTTCATCAGATGACCACTGGGTCGATGATCCTTCATCAGAACACGATTTGAAAGAAGGACATAAACCTCTGTTTCACTCTCCACAGATGCTCCCTGACTTGCTGAGCCAGTCCAGCATTCTCTGTTTTACTTGAGATTATCAATACCGTGCTCAGGTATAAAAGGGCGGCATGGTGGTGCAGCTGGTGGAGCTGCTGCCTCAGGGAGCCAGGGACCCAAGATCGATCCTGACCTTGGGTGCTGTCTGTGTGGAGTTTGAGCACTCACCCTGTGGCCACGTGGGCTTTCTCCGAGTGCTCTGGTTTCCTCCCACATTCCAAAGATGTGCGCGTTTGTAGGTTAAATTGGCCTCTGTAAATTGCCCTGAGTGCAAGGGGAGGCACAGTAGCACAGTGGTAGAGTCACTGCCTGACAGCACCAGAGGCCTTGGTTCCATGCTGACTACAGGTGTTGTCTGTACGGAGTTTGTACGTTCTCCCTGTGACCAGGGAGCTTCGATTTACTCCCACACTGCAAAGATATACAGGTTTGTAAGTTAATTGGCTTTGGTAAAGGTTGTAAATTGTCCCTGGTGTGTTAGATAGTGTTAGTGTATGGGGATGACTGGTCGGTGCGGATTACTGGGCCAAAGGGCCTGTTTCCGCGCCGTATCTCTAAACTAAACTAAACGTATACTCCATTGCCCACTTCTTGACCATTTCACTTAACGTTTCCACATCTCTTTGGAGGCTCTTTATGTCCTCTTCACCACTTGCCAATCCATCTATCTTTGCATTGTCAGCAAACTTAGCTAGAGTATACTCGATTCCTTCATTTTAGTCATTAATATAGATTGTAAATAGTTCACTTCTCCATCACTGCTCCCTATGGCATCAAACTCCAGCACTTGCATCATTACCCTTTTACTTACTGACTGCCAATTGTAAAACGATTAGTTATTCCAATTCTCTATTTTCAGTCAGTTAATCACGTCTCATTGCCCCAAATCTCTGGGCTCTTAACTTGCACATTAACCTTTTTAATCTTATGTTCTCTTGTAATCCAAAGGCATTCAATCTACTTGTTCCTTTCTTTTTCTATCCATCCTGTTACATCTTCAAAAAAGCCCAAGCAAATGTATCAGACACAAATTCTCTGTTATAAATGATGTTAACTCTGTTTGATTGTCATGGTGTTTTTTGCTAAAAGTCCTGATATGAATTCCTTAATAATGAATTCCAGCATTTTTTGTTCTGTTAACTGGCTGTTAGTTTTCTTGCGTTCTGAATTAATCCTTTCTTGAAGGATAGCATTAACCAGGATGCAAAGTTACTGGCAGATTGAGATCAACACATCTACTAGCTCCGCATCGACTTTAGTTCAGAGCCCAGTATTGGGGCCAGAGGACTTTAGTCCCATTAGTGTGCCTCATTGGTTTAAACCCACTAATTGGTTTAAATTACCGTAGGTTTTTCCTTATTTAATGTTATTCTCAATGGGATGTTATATTGTCTTCTGCCATTTCTCTATCCCCATTTATTTATTCCCAGTCTCATCCTCTGATGGGCAAACATTTACTTAATATAATAAAAAGCAATTGCAGGTGCTGGTTTATACTAAAGATAGACTCAAAATGCTGGAGTAACTCAGCAGGTCAGGCAGCATCTCTGAAGAAAATGGATAGGTGACGTTTTGGACACACACACACACACCCTTCTTCAGGCTCAACATTTACATAATCTATTTTCCATTTTATGTAACTGCCTTGCTATTCTTACCGTCTTTTAATATGATTTGCTAATTAACTCTCATAATTCCTCTTCTTTCTTTTCATAATTTTTCATTCTTCTAAAATATTCTCCATCTTGCTCCTTTCTCCTCCTTCACACACTCAATTCCCATCTCCCATTCCCAAGTCCCTCAATTCTCTCTTACCCCCTATCTCTCTTCTCCACTCTCTTCCCTTCCGCCTATATCCCGCCCTCTGGCTTTACATTTCACTTTTCTTCTCTCCTTATACGACACCCTCACAGGTCTTCTTTTCACGTCTCGCCTCAGTCAATTACTCCACCTATCTGCGAATCAAAATCCCCCTCACCTGTATCCACTTATCACTTAAGATAGACTCAAAATGCTGGAGTAACTCAGTGGGACAAGCAACATCTCTGGAGAGAAGGAATGGGTGATGTTTCGGGTTCACTTTCCAAGCTTTGTCCTACCCCCATCTCTCTTTTCCAACTTTCTCCCCACTTTACTCTTCTCCATCTGAAGCAGACGTTTGTCTTTTCATTTCCTCCCCCAGATGCTGCCTGACTTGATGAGTTTCTCGAACACTTTCTGTTTTGCTCAAGATACCAACATCTACACTTCCTTGTGTCCCTGTCCTAAAACAGTTGCTTCGCTTTAGGACACCTGTTTACATCACACGTTTCTACCTCAAACTTTGGACTTTAAATATCCAGCACGGAAACAGGACGTGGGTCCACTGAGTCCGCGCCGATCAGCAAATGCCCTGTACAATAACATTGTGCTGTATGCGAGAGACAATTTCACCTAAGCCAATTAACTTGTACGTTTTGGAGTGTGGCAGGACACACCCGGAGAAAACCCACACGTTCACAGGAAGAACGTACAAACTCTGTGCTGACAGCATCCGTAGTCAGGATCGAACCAGGGTCTCTGGTTCGCCACAAACTGGATTTAAAATTCCACCATTCTATGCTCATTCGTTCCTCAGGGAGATTTGACTTTGAGATCATTAATCTCTTACTGAATAAAACAAGATCTAAAATAACCTGCTCCCTGGTTGGTTTCCCTGAGAACCGTCACAAATGCACTGTGAACATATACTTAGGACTACCTTGTCAATTTGATTTGTCTAATGTTAATTAAAATCCCCCATGGAAACCGCAGCAGCTTTGTTCCTGTAATTTTTTTTTGCATTTTGTTTGACACAGATATCCGGAACACACCGCAAGAGGAGGTGATAGAATCAGACACAGTTATTGCGTTTATGAGGCATTTAGGCAGATAGTTAAATAGGCAATACACAAGGATGCTGTCCTAATGCAGGCAAATAGGATTAGTATACATAGATGGAAAAATAGTCAGGGGCCCAAGAGTCTGTTTCTTTGCTGTAGGACTCTTATGATTCTATTTACTGACCTATACATTGTCACGTTTATTGTGAGTTAAGTGGCCTATAATACTCCCACCTTTATGCTCTTTTACCCCAGCAAAACTGATATGAGGATTAATTCATCCACAACTGGCAACTCTAATTTATGTCGGTGTGTTGTTTGAGTCGACATGTCTGTGATGCTGCTTTAGTTTAGAGATGCAGCGTGGAAACAGGCCCTTCAGCCCACTGACTCCATGCCGACCAGCAATCACCCTCTACACGAGCACTATCCTACACATTAGGGACAATTTACAATCTTTACCAAAGCCAATTAACCTACAAACCTGTACGTCTTTGGAGTGTGGGTCAAAAACAGAGCATCCGGGGAAAACTCACACAGTGGGGAAAACCAAGCAAGATTTTCATTGTATCTGAGAGGCAACTCTTTCATTTAGAGGGTGGTGGGTGTATGGAACGAGGTGCCAAAGGCAGTAGTTGAAGACAACATTTAAAAGACACTTGGACAGGTACTCTTGGATAGGGAAGGTTTAGAGGGCCAATCTTGGTCGGAATGGACGAGTTGGGCCAAAGAGCTTGTTTCCAGGATGTGTGAGTCGAACTTTAACAGCTAACTCTGAAGTTCCCAGAAGGCCGCGGCCTTTGCTCGGTCGAACGGAAGATCCGGTGTATCGAGGTTCTCAGGAGGAAGTCGCCGAGCCAGTCTGCTGCTCGAACTGCTGGTCTGGAAGGGGGAGACTTACAGGAGGGGACATGCTGGCTGGTGACTGGGAGGATGGAGCCAGTGATGACGGGCGAGGAGTGAGGCCGGTTGGAGAAGAGAGGGAACTTGGGGTCTGGCTCACTGTGCCCTCGTGGTCTGCTGCAGGAGGCACATCCGGGAACAAAGTTGGACAGGCGACGAGAGGGACGTGGCGTCCAAGGAAGGAGATGGCTGGAGGCCTACAACAGAATGGGACTTGCCTGGAACGGGTACCGCTTATATGAACTAGAGCGTGGAAATAGAAAATGGTACCAAAACATGGCACCTCTTTCTGTAAACTTGCTCTGCTGGACTGGTTGTAAGATAAAGAATTTCACTGTGTCATCACCTCGCACATGCGACAATAAAAACACCATTGAACCTTTGAAATATGTCCTGTGGAACAAAGTCTGATCGATGGCTGGAGGATCTCCACGCCAATCTAGCGCTCTGGTGTGTGACACATTCACCGGATGACGATGTAGATGTATGGATTAATTTATCCAAAGCTGGAAGTCAGCATTAGTTTGGCCTTTTGAAGATGAGAGGAAAAAAGTGACACTGCACAAAACAGCATCCCCACACTAACTGTAGCACAATGCTCTGACAATCCTTCCCATTGAAACCTTTCTTCCCGCTGAGCTGCATATTGTTCACTGACTGGCAACGATCGAGGAACATATGGCTTGGCCTTGGTGGTGCCTGGGAGAATAAGTCGCTGTGACTAAGGCTTGTAATTTTCAGGTTCCAGTGATGTTCTTGCATAATCGTCTTTTACTGTAGTTTCCAAAGCTGCACACTTGGCTGAAGAGCTTTGAATTCTGAATCCATTGTAACTTGCCTGAGGTGGCATATCATGGTACTGGCAAATAACAAAATACTTCATGGATATATCGCTGAGAGGCACAAAGACACATCTGTTTTAACACATAAACACACATGCACGCATTTACTAGACGGTTAAGGGATGTGGCACGGTGGCACAGCAGTAGAGTTGCTGCCTTACAGAGCCAGAGACCCGAGTTCGATCCTGACTATGGGTGCTGTCTGTACGGAGTTTTACGCTCTCCCTGTGACCGCAAGGGTTTTCTCCGGGTCATCTCCCACACTCCAAAGATGTACTTGTTTGTCGGCTTTGGTGAAATTGTAAATGGTCCCTAGTGTGATGGATAGTGATAATGTACGGGGTGAACGCTGGTTGGCGCGGACTCGGTGAGACGAAGGGCCTGTTTCCGCGCAGTATCTCTAAACTAAGAAAGACACAGAGTGCAGAGTATCTCGGAGTGTCAGGCAGCAACTCTAGAGAACATGAATAGGTGACATGTTGGGTCGGGACTGAAGAAGGGTCCCTACCCAAAACGTCACCTGATGCTGCCTGACTCACTGAGTTCCTCCAGCCCTTTGTGTATTTCCTTTTGTAAGCCAGCATCTGCAGTTCCTTGTTCCTACATTTTCATAGGTGACGCTTCGGCTCGGAACACTTCTTCAGACTGAAAGAGAGCGGAAGGAATGGGGGGAAACTAGAGGCGAGAAAAGACCTGTGAGGAGAAAAGCGGGTGTGTGCAGAGAATAATAATGATCTAGAACTCAATGCATTTGTTGATGAGGAAGGAGACAGCCAGGGGCTGTTAAGATGGAAATGAACAGGCACTTGAGGGGAAATAATTTGTAGGGGTATTGGGGGAGGTGCAGGGGATGGGGCTGATGCGGTAACTCTACTCGGGGTCAGCCTACATTCGATGGGCTAAACTACCTCCTTCAATGCCACATAATTCAGTAGGTCCACATGAATGTAGGGGACAGTGGACGTTGGTTCATTGACAAACTCCATAAGTGTCATTAAACTAGAAAGAGTGCAGAGAAGACTTACTAGGATGTTGCCAGGGCTCAAGGCTGTTGGGCAGGCTAGGACTTACTTCCTTGGAGCACAGGAGGCAGAGGGGTGATCTTGTAGAGGTGTATAATATCATGAGGGGAATTGATAGGGTGAATTCTCAAGAATCCTTTACCAAGGGTAGGGGTTATCAAAAACAAGAGGACATGCGTTTAAGGTGAGAGGGACACGATTCAATAGGAACCTGATGGGCAACTTTTTCACCCAGTGGGTGGTAGGTATATGGAACGAGCTGCCAGAGGAAGTAGATGGGGCAGGTACTTTAACAGCATTTAAAAGACACTTTGGCCAGACACATGGATAGGAAAGGTTTAGAGGGATATGGGCCAAATGTGGGCAAAAAGGACCAGCTTAGATGGGGCATCTTGTTTGGCATGGACAGGTTGGGCTGACGGGCCTGTTTCCATGTTGTATAACTCCATAAACGTGAATGGAATCCATATCCTGCACTCAAATATTTCTCAGTAATGTCACATTCTTGCCCTTTATTTAGCGATCAGAGTAGGCTGCAGAGTGGCATTATCTTTTTTGTTTTGCTCCATTGCTCAGTTTCGGCTTTTCTTAAATGTCATCTTAATTCTTGAATCAAGTACATCGCCATTTTCATATTTCCCAAGAGATCCCAATCCTGAAATTCTTTCCAGCAGTGAATTGTCTGGTGAGTTCACGCAAATTGGCTTCACAAGTACTGGCAGACTATTCCGACAGGTCTAAAGATGTGAAGATATCGGGAAACATTTCATATAACCTCAAACAATAAACAATCTTATCATAAGTATTACATTGGTAGATAGGCTGTAATATGCACAGATTGATTATGAAGGGATATTCCCCCAGGACGTGCTATACCAACCATTTTGGGCCATGCGGAGGCTTACCCTTCTGTCTCTCAGTACATTATCTATCAGTGGAAACAAAATTCAAAATTAGTCTCCTCGTTATTTTCTACCCTAGGCACTGATACTAGTTCCACCTCGCCAAATAAATGGATACACAAATGGATGAGGTGACAGCCTGGTAATCCTGTTAAAAATACAGGTCTATCATCGATTCTCCGGCAACTGGTGGTCCGGCACCTCCTTTAATCCGGACAAAATTGGGAGAGCGCACTTGAAATCCCCCCAAAAATGTGGCATGTAGGCCGGGTGAGGGGGCCGATCTCGACCTCATCGGGACTGTGTGAAGCATGTGTGGAGGGAAGGGCGACGTTTCGGGGCGGGACTCTTCCTCAGACTGATTGTAGTGGGGGGAGAAAGTTCAAAAAGACAGGTGGTGTCGGGACAAAGCCTGGCAAACGATTAGGTGGAGAGGTAGAAACAAGGAACTGCAGATGCTGGTTTACAAACAAAAAGGCACAAATGTGCTGAAGTAACTCAGCGGGTCAGGCGGCATCTGTGGAGTGAATAGACACACGACGCTTCAGGATAGGATCCTCCTTCAGAACCGCAATGTTGTCTGTCCATCCCTCCACAGATGCTGCCATCCCCCTGAGTTCCTCCAGCACTTTCTTTTTTACACCTGTCACCCTTGTTATACGTACATCATAGAGACAAAAGAAGGTCATAAGTGATAGGAGAAGAATTAGGCCATTCGTCCCATCTACTTCGCCATCCAATCATGGCTGATTTATCTCTCCCTCCTAAATCCATTTTCGTGCCTTCTCCCCATAACCCCTGACACCCATACTAATCAAGAATCTATCTATCTCTGCTTTAAAAATATCCATTGACTTGGCCTCCACAGCAAAGACTTGGCAAAGAATTCCACAGATTCATCACCCTCTGACTAAAGAAAATTCCGTCTCATCCTAAAGGAACATCCTTTAATTTTGAGGCTTTGACCTCTAGTCCTAGACTTTCCTACGAGTGGAAACATCCTCTCCATATCCACTCTATCCAAGCCTTTCACCACTCAAAGTAGCTTGAAACAACTAGAGTTACGCATCAGTAACTCTCAGTTCTCATTGGGGATATAATACACGGATTTTCCAATTGAATAATCGCAATCTAAAACAGGGCCCCGAGTGTAAAGTAAGCCATCGTCAAGCCTGGGGTTATAAATATGATCTAGACTGCTAGAGTATTGAAAGAACTGGAATGACAAGAACTTCCGAATATTTTCTGAAAGTCGGTACAGTTTGACTGATGTGTTTCTTGAAGTCAGATGTGGGGATGGATCGCATTTATTCACATTTAGTTTGTCGGTTATCATCGCTATTTCCACATTTCGAGCAGAGATGTGACAACTCATTCACTGCTCATTACATTAAAGCCTGTCATGCTTAGCAAGATAATTGGAGTTTTCCACAGATGTTGACATGAGTCCAGTATAATTCTGTTTTGTCAAGAGCATGTGGCAGCTGATTTCTGCACTGAATGTCAGGCACCGTGCATCCATCAAGAAGCAGGCACAGGGAACTGCAGATGCCGCTTTACAAGAAAAGCCACAAAGTGCCGGAGTAACGCAGCAGGTCAGGCAGCATCTCTGGTGGGAGGACAGGGATAGGTGACGTTTCGGGTCAGGACCCTTCTTCATAGCAGAACTCCATGGAAGAGAATCAATTACAAGTTACATAAAGGGAAGAATTATGAAGAAGGGTTTCGGCCCAAAACGTTGCCTATCTCCTTCGCTCCTTAGATGCTGCTGCACCCGCTGAGTTTCTCCAGCTTTTTGTGTACCGTAAAGGGAAGAATTAGTCTGGTTGTTGATACAAAAGTCTGCAGATGCGGGATCCTTGTGCAAAGCACAAAGTGCTGGAGGAACTCAGCAGGTCAGGCAGCATCTGTGGGGGAAGCGGAGATGATGTTTCAAGCAGGGCCCTCCTCTTACCAAGGAAGTCTCTCTTTCATTATGGATTATTCTACAATTACTGCCTAAATGTACACTGGTTTACCAGGTAATTTAGCTTGTCTATATCATTCACCTCAATGCTCATTCGAACCATTATATTGTGTTGTGTTGTATTTTATTGCATTGTGTTTATTGTGTTGGCTGTCTGCCAATTGGGTCATTACTCTTGCATCCCGTCTTTCTTCCCACCCCCTCACTCCCTCTGGCTTTACATTTCACTTCTCTTCTCTCCTTATCTGACAAGCTTTTGCCTCCTTTTCATCTCTAGCCTTTGTCACTTAGTCCACCCACCTGCCAATCAGAACTCATCCTTAACCTGTATCCATCTGGAGAAATAGGTTTTCTCCGGGCGCTCCGCTTTCATCCCGCACTCCAAAGACGTACATGTTTGTAGGTTCATTGGCTTTAGTAAAATTGTAAATTGTCCCTAGTGTGTAGGATAGTGATAGTATACGGGGGTGATGGCTGGTCGGCGTGGAATAAGTGGGCTGAAGCAACTGTTTCGGGGCTGTATCTCTGAAGTCTAATGTGTCCCGACTTGAAACATCATCTATCCATGTCCTCCAGTGATGTCGCCTGATGTGCTGAATTACTCCAGCACTTTGTGCTTTTAAAAAAATAAACAGGCATTGCAATTCCAGTTGTTACGCTTTGTCCCACCACCACCTCTTTTCCAGCTTTGTCCCACACATTACAATTGTTCTGAAGATGAAGGTAGTGACCCAAAAGGTCACCTATCCATTCCCTCCACAAATGCTGCCTGACCCCCTGTGTTACTCCAGCACTTTGTGCTTTGCTCAAGATTCCAACATCTGCAGATCCTTGTGTCTCTTAGGGCTAATGGAATCAAGGGATATGGGGAAAAAGCCGGAACGGGGTACTGATTTTGGATGATTTCAGCCATGATCATATTGGATGGCGGTGCTGGCTCGAAGGGCCGAATGGCCTACTCCTGCATCTATTTTCTAATTGTTGGTTCTGTAACAGCAGTGGAGAATTTGTTGCTGCTTTTACCCTTCTGTCTATGCCAGAGGTTTGCTATCGCAGTCTAATCCCTCTACTAGCCCTGGGTTTGCATTTTGGGTTCATATTGCCACCCCAAAGTTTTTTACTTCAGTACGCTCTACCTCAACGTCAGTTTGAAGCACACTATGGCAAATTAAAATTGAAACACTGCAGATGATACTGATCTATCTTTCACTCTCAACCTCATTCTCCATCTTTCTCCCCATAACCCCTGACATTGCTTAGTAAGGCAGTAACTTCACAAAAACAGAATATGGTGGAAACACATGGCAGATTAGGCAGCATCTGTGGAATTACAAATAGTTTATTTCAATTCCAACTGGCAATCCTACCAGAGATTTTTCCAATCAGACCAGGTGGTCATTGCCCGATCCATCACAGGTACTGATCACCCCACCATCAAAGGGATCCACACGAACAGCTGCCTCAAAAAGACAGCTAATATCATCAAAGACCTACACCACTCTCTTATCTCGTTGCTACCGAGGGTACAGGAGCTTCAGAACCATGGCTTTCAGATTCAAAAACAGCTTCTTCCCATCAATCATCATATTCTTGAATAATACTGCAGAAACATAATCTGAGCAACGAGCTACTCTGGACTTTCTTTTAAGTTGCACTACTTGCATCAGTTTGCATTGTTTTGGTCTGATTACCTCATATTATTGATAATTCATTGCACTATTTATGTTCATAAATCATAGGAGCTGAATTAGGCCATTCGGCCCATCGAGTCTACTCCGCCATTCAATCATGGCTGATCTATCTTTGCCTCAATCCCATTCTCCTGCCTTCTCCCCATAACCCCTCACGCCCTTACTAATCAAGAACCTGCCAATCTCTACCTTACAAATCCCCAATGTCTGCTCGTTGATACCAATGAAGGCTTAAATTTGTATTATAGATTTAACATTGCGGTTGGAATGAGGTGTAATGTTGGAAAGGCAGCAATGCGCTCATATTAAGCTCCCTCAAGCGACTATGTAATAAAGACCAGATAATCTGTTCTAAGAAAAAATAATCAAAGGTTAAATATTGGCCAGGATAATTCCCTTGCACTTCAAAATAGTCATGAGTCATTTATATCCACCTTAGAGAGCAGATGGCAGTTCAGCTTGATGCTTCATCCAAAAACTGACACTGAGTGAGCTGCCTGAATATTCTGACCCAAGCTTTGTCTGCTCTGAATTCAATTCAATTCCTTTCAATTCAATTCCAGGTTGTGGCTTCACTGAGTGTTCTAGCTGGTTTTTACACCCTTTAGAAATTCTGCACCTAGATGTTTTGTTAATCACCTTCCAATGCCTGGTAGAAGCCAACACAGGTTGCGGCCAGGATGTCACTCTTTGTCATCACCATTAAACTGCAGCTTCAGCTCTGGTTTGGCATTTCAAACATATTTAATTTGCCGGGCGGCACAGTGGCACAGAGTTGCACCCTTACAGTGCCAGAGACCCGGGTTCGATCTTGACTATACGTGCTGTCTGAGTGGAGTTTGCATGTTCTCCCTGTGACCACGTGGGTTTTCTCTGGGTGCACTGATTTCCTCCCAGATTCCAAAGACATGCAGGTTTGTCGGTTAATGGGCTTCTGTAAATTGTCCCTCGAGTGCGGGGATAATTGCTGGTCGGCGGGCCGAAGGGCATGTTTCCACGCTGTGTCTCTAAACTAAACTTTACTGAAAATAAAAATAACCTGGAAATACAAAAATAATCGCAAAAATCTGAAACAAAAAAGAAAATGCTCAACGAAACTCAGCAGGTCAGGCAGCACCTGTGGAAACAGAGACAGTTGCCGACCTGAAATGATGACTCTTTCCGCAGATGCTGGTTGACCTGCTGAGTATTCCATCAATTTCTGCTTTTGTTATTGTCTCCCAAAGCAATGTTACACAGTCAGCAAAGCATAAAGTATGTTGGATGAATTCAACGGGTCAGGCAGCATCTGTGGAGGGAATGGGTAGATGACATTTCAGGTTGTAGTGTTAGAGTTAAACTAACAATTTCAGCTGAAATGTGAAATGGCGTTATCAGCATAATTAGCCGCCATACATTCCACGGTCTACGAAAACAAATTTATCTCCTCGCACCTGTGATCAGTGTATGGGAAAGGCTGCGTTGACGAACAAAACACAGCCATGTTTGAATAGATGTTCTCAAACAACGTCTGGGTGAGCAACAGCAATAGTTGGGTCGACCACCCGTGCCCCCTGCTGCTAGTGGTGCAGAAACGTTGCAGTCAAGGGGGGCTTATGATTGGCTCGAGGAGGGGGCAGTGGCGCGGTCTGCTCTGATAAGATATGCCATAAAGGATGGTGTTGGGCGCCCTTTCGGTGAGAGAACCTCAGCCTTGGACCGTGTCGCGAACGGTGCCAGGTGATCAAGACCGAAACAACTTGTGGCGTGCTCTGGTGAGTTTGCGAGTGCGTACGGATTTACGTGAGTGTATGTAGAAACACCCTGCGGCATGCTCTGCTGTGTACTCAGGGTTTGTGAGTGCGTTCAGGGATATTCGAGGATATGTGAGTGTATGTGCCTGATTTAGCAGTGTAATAAATTATAGTGAATCAAAACTGTTATCTGAATCCAGTGATTTATCGAACACAACACAGGTCATACCCTTCTTCATACTGGACAAAGAGTTTGAAGAAGGGTCCCGAAACGAAACGTCGTCTGTACATTTCCTCCACAGATGCTACCTGACCGGCTGAGTTCCTCCAGCATTTTGCTTTTTGCGCAAGATTTTAACACCTGTAGTTCCTTATATCCCAATTAAATTGTCAGCAAATACCCTCTTCTCTCCTTACACGCAATATAGTTGAAGGCCAACAACCAAAATGGTTCCCTTTGAGAATCAAGACCATATTTAATTTATCATCAAATCACCTCAGAGCGCCAGAGTCCCGGGTTTAATCCTGACCTCAGATGTCGTCTGTGTGGAGTTTGCACATTTTTCCTGTGACCGGGTGGGTTTTCTCTGGTGCTACGGTTTTTTCCCACATGCCAGAGACATACAAGACATAAACTGTCCCAAGTGTGTAGGATAGTTGCCGTGGACTCGGTGGGCTGAAGGGCCTGTTTCCGTGCTGTATCTCTAAAGTCTAAATGAAACTCCATCCAGCTAATTCAGATTTCACATCGTTAGGTGGATTGTTCTTGTGACCGAATTCCTGCACCTTCCTTCACAAGTTCTTTTTAGGAAACATGACATTTTTGACTAATTAAGCTGTTGAGAAGAATGTTTTACAATCTGGAACCAATGAAACCTGAAACGATGGTAAAATTACAAATCTTTGACTTATTTACAAAGTGCTTCAATGTTTACACAAAGAGCCATGGCCTGCAGTTAAGGGGCTGTCCCACTTGGGCGGCCTAATAGGTGAGTTTAGAAGAGTTTGAAAAAATGACATGTTGAAGACCTCCTTCGACTATGTAGAAGACCTCCTTCGACCATGTTGAAGACTAGCTTCGACTAGCTACAACTAACTTCGGGAAAATTGGACACCAAACAGTGGAGAGTGAAGACGACCTCCTTCGATCTCCGATGACCTCCTTCGATCTCCTTCGACCTCCCTGCGACTAAGATGAAGACTATCTACGACCACCTTTGACTATCCTCAATTACCTACGACTAACATGCCAACCTACTAGAACCTATCATGACTAAACCTACGAGTAAAAAAAGTATTGATTTTTTCCATGGCGCCCATTTTTTACTCGTGGACATTGACTTAACACATTGAAAAAAACACCGCAACCTAGCTGAGGCCTCGAGTACGCGAAGACAACTCTTGAGCACGAAGGAGAGTTACGAAGACCTCCTACGACCATGCTGCGAGTACGAGTCGAGAGCAAACTCGCCCGAACTCGTGGATTAGGTCACCCAAGTGGGACAGCCCCTTTAGGAAGCTGTTTGTTAACCAGAGATATAATGGGTCAATGCCTATTCTGTGTCATTAATGGACAGAGTTTGCTTGCCTAGGCTAGTCAATGCCAGCCCCCACACCTGCATCCTTCGTCATCCAACAGAGACAAGAGCAGTAGGTGCATGGGAGCACCACCACCTACAGGTTCCCCTCCGAGATGCACACCAGCCTGGCTTGGAAACACAGCGCCGACCTTTCATCACCGCTGGATTGAAGTCCCAGAACTCGCTACTCACAGAGTATCTAGAACACCTGTCGAATGGTGAAACGCCTGGGTAGAGTGGATGTGGAGAGGATGTTTCCACTAGTGGAAGGGTCAAGGACCAGAGGCCTTGAATAAAAGGGTTTACCTTTAGAAAGGAGATGAGGAGGAATTTCTTTAGTCAGAGGGTGGTGAATCTGTGGATTTCATTGCCACAGACGGCTATGGAGGCCAAGTCAATGGATATTTTTAAGGTGGAGATTGAGCGAGGGTCGTGAGCGAAAGATAGATTAGCCATGATTGAATGGTGGAGTAGACTTGATGGGCTGAATGGCCCAATTCTGCTCCTATACCTTATGAGCTTATGAACCATTGTACGATGTATGACTGTGAATGGAGCCATCAACGTTCCAACGTTACATGCAGCTCTTGTTCTCATTAGTTAGCAGTATTCTGATTAAATAAATGGTACATATCTTTGATCGTAGCCCTTTTAATTGCCTAGAAAAGCCTGGCCAGCAAACTGGGATTTGTAAGTTAAATTCAGTTAAATGAGAAAATAACGATGGGCTTCTCACTCACCTGCCTACTCCATCTTCCCATCATATCGTGGCTGATGCTGCCTGATATCCATATCACTTGATTCTCCCAGTGTCCAAACCCATTACAGGAAGGATATGGAGGCATTGGAGATGGTGCAGGAGGTTTACTAGGATGCACCTGGTTTACAGGGTACAGATTCACCACTGATGTTCCAGCACCCTTAGAGATTGGTTTAGCTTAGCATCATGTTCGACACATCCATTGATCAAAGGGCCTATTCCTCTGCTGTACTGTTCTATGATCTATGTTCTAATATCTTGACATATCAAGTCTAGCAAAGGGTGGAGGTTTAAGAAATCTTGGATAAAACGCAAAGTGTTGGAATAACTCAGTAGGCCAGACAGCAACTGATTCAGCCTGAAGAAGGGTCCTGACCCGAAACATTGCCTGTCCATTCCCTCCACAGATTCTGCCTGACCTGTTAAGTTGCTCCGGCACTTTGTGTTTTGCAAAGGGATGTGGCTGTCATGTTATCATAATGTGTAATTGCGAGCTGAAGGACCTGTTCCTGTGCTGTACTATTTGATGTTCCAAATCTATCTAGGTCTTGATTTTTTCTTGGTGACTGAGCATCTACAGTCCCCTTGGATAGAGAATTCCAAACATTTACAAGCATCTGAGTAAAATAACGTTTCTTCTCATCTCAGTCTTAAATGGCCGACCAACTATTCCTGATCCCATCCCGCGGACTTTACACTTGCCGGATGAGGAAACATCGTCCACCAGGCAATCCTTCTCACAATCCTGTTTTAATGAGATGATTTCTCATTCTGGCACAGTCTGGTGAACGCTGGCCTGTTTTACTCAATCTCATCCCATGATCAATCATCACCCTGAAATCAAAATTGGGAAAATACCCTGATCCACCTTTGATAGGCATGAAATGGCAGCACAATGGCCCTGCAGTAGAGTTGCTTCCTGACAGAGACCCGGGTTCGATCCTGAATACGGGTGCTGTCTGTGTAGAGTTTGCACATTCTCTCTGTGACCACGTGGGTTTTCTCTGGGTGCTCCGGTTTTCTCCCGCATTCCAAAGACGTACAGGTTTGTAGGTTAATTGGCTTCTGTAAATTGTTCCTAGTGTGTAGGATAGAACGTGTACGGGGTTACTGTTGGTCGGCGTGGACTCAGTGGGCTGAAGGGCCTGTTTCCACGCTGTATCTCTAAACTAAACTGGTGTGAATGGGTGATCATTAGTCAGTGTGGACTCGATGGGCTGAAGGTCCTGTTTCCACGCAGTAACTCTAAACTAAATTAAACTAACTTCTAACCTACTCAGTGGTCTCACCAAAAACCCTGCACCATTTTAGCAAAACTTCCATATTTTATGCTCTATCCCTTTACATTGAAGGCCAGCATATCATTTGTCTCCCAGATTGCTTGCTTTACCTGCTGCTAACATTCTGTGTTTCATTACCCAGTGCAGCAAGATACAGCTGTCCACCAACCTTTACTGGTTCCTATCATTTAAAATATATTCTGACGCATCACTCCCATAAAGATCAAGACCCCGAGACGCATCTTAAGACTTAAAGTTATTTGTAAGTGACGAATGAACTTGCCACGGAACTGCACGATGCCATTTCTTTCACCCGCAACATAACTTCTTGACTGAATGTGGTCGGCCAGAAGACTTGAGACACCAGTCCCCTACTGCAGGCTTCCTGCGCTGTTAGTTTTCTCCCACAAAACAGCATCTCGTTCGCCTGCAGGAAGAAACACAGTTTTGCAATGTTAGGTTTTGCAATGTTATTTCTGGCAGAAAAGTGGTTTAAGGGAAGGGTCACTCCCGACAGGACTGAGGGCAAATGGGGAATTAAATTAATTTAAGCAGCACTGATCTTGAGTCATAGATTCTCCCACCAGAGAAAACATCCTAAACATATCCATCATAGCCTCTTCCATCCAGTTCCCCTAATGCATCACAGTATAATGACAATGTCAACCTAAACCTGTCAAGACTCCTCAGGGTCTTGCTTGTTTTAATCAAGTCCCCTCTCTCACTTCTAAAGTCCAGCAGATACAAGCCTTGCCCGTCCAATCTGCCCCCACAATTATTCCAGTTATTAGTCACGTAATCCTGCACTGAGCCTACTCCCAATATATTCCAATGGTCCTGGTCTTTTCCTGCCTCCAGCTCTTCATCCCCTCCCACACCCATCCTGACTTTCTCTCTGAAAAAGAGTCGCGATCCAAAACGTCACCCATCCCTTTTCTTCGGAGCTGCTGCCTGACCCGTTGAGTTACTCCAAAACTTTGTGTCTATTCCATTCGTTCCATGGTTTCAAAACATTTCATGGAGTGGTGATACTCAAGGCCATTATTTTGTTTGCTCAATTGGCGAATCAGAATCAGATTTTATTCGCCAAGTATGTTTTGGAACATAGGAGGAATTTAAGTGGTAAGTAAGCCACTCATCATCTTGTCTAAAAAAAACAGAATTTTATTCCCCCGGGCGGCACTATGGTGTTGCGGTAGAGTGGCTGCCTCACAGCGCCAGAGACCTAGGTTCAATCCTGACAATAGATGCTGTCTCTGTGGAGTTTGCACGTTCTCCCTGTGACCGCGTGGGTTTTCTCCGGGAGCTCTGGTTTCATCCCACATTCCAAAGACGTGCAGGTACGTAGAAAGGATAGGATTAGAGGGATGTGGGCCAAACTCAGGCAAATGGGACTGGTGTATGTTGGGCATGTTGGTCGGTGTGGGCATGTTGGAACAAAGGGCCTGTTTCCACACTATGACTCTATGAGTTTATTCCGAGTACATTGTTGCTGACCAATATTACCCCATCATTGTTATAGTAATTTCCGTTGACTCTATGAAGCTTGTAGACTCATTTGCTTCTGTAAATTGCTCCTCGTGTGTAGGATGCGTAAGTGAGATAACCTAATGAATGGGTGATTGATTGTGCGCGTTGACTTGGTGGGTCGCAGTGTCTGTTACCACGCTGTATCTGCAAACTAAACTAAATAACCTTCACCATGCTACTGAGCAAAGCATGGGCAAAGGTTGCTTGTTATGCTCTGGTTGTAGCTCAAAAACAAGCCATTTGGCTCAACAAATCCAACCTAATGTTAATACTCCAGATGTATTTTCTTCCACCTTCTCCTTAGGTGCACAGCGCAAGTAGATTTACAACAGGAAAGGAAAACCATGTCTCTGATGGCAAGTCTAAGCGTGTGTGAGCGAATGGTGGCCTCGGGCTGTATTCACCACCTAATGTCTGATTCCATTAACTTTAAGGAAAGTGAATGGTTTGGACGCAAGTATAACCACACGTGTTTAGTGCTTCAGATTCATAATGATTCACAAATTCACTGAAAGCTCCCTTAAGAATTTTGAAATAGCTCCTTAAGGGATTTGGAACAGTTCCGCCTTTTCTGAGCTAGTTTTATTGGACTCAACATTGAATTGAGCCATTTCAGCTAAGCACCAATTCCACACTTGCTCTTCACTTTTACAGCATTTTAGTTTAGTTTGGAGAAAAGGCACGGAATCTGGCCCTGAGGCAGATCGATCGAATCCATGCCGATCATCGATCAATTTTATCTCACCTTCTCATTCACTCCATATCTACAAGGGGCAATTAACAGAGGCCAATTAACCTATAAGCCCACACGACTTTGGGAAGGGATGTAAACCGAAGCATTCGGAGAAAACCCATGCGGTCACACGGAGAACATGCAAACTCCACACAGACAGCATCTGAGATCAGGATCGAACCCAGGTTTCTGGCGCTGCGACGCAGCTCTACCAGCTGTGCCGCCCTCGTTCGTCTTCGATTTACACTCCTTTTATTACTCATGAGTCTTTAAGAGCTTCTCTTAGCTGAAAACATCATTGCCTCCTGTTCTTGCCTCTTGATCATAGAACCACCCTTTTCCCCCCAATTCTGACAAAATGTCATCAATCTGAAACGTTAATATTGATGAGATGGAAATCGTTAATGGTGATTTCCACCACTTTCCATTTTATTTCTGATTTCCAGCATGTGCAGTGTTTTATATTGGAAACCAACTCCTTTCCTGAATGGTTTGTGACCTGTTTCATTAAAGGCAAGAGCAAGATGGGGCTAGCCAAGATGGGGCACATTGGTTGCAATGGAAAAGTTGGGCCAAAGGGCTTGTTTCGGTGCTGTATCAATCTGTGAATTCTACGACTAAAGATAATAATTTTAATTAGAGAAAATCAAATCAACATATACTGTAAACACTCAGTGGTCAAGGGAGCATCTGTGTACAGAAATGAATTTGTGTTGACCCTTAATCTAGTGACAGGGGATGGAGACTAAATTGACAAAGGTAACTTTATATTCAATGGAAGACGAGTGGCATGGTAGGGCTTCAGAGCCAGAGACCTGGCTTTGATCCTGATCTTTGAGGCTGTCTGTGTGGAGTCTGCATGTTCTCCATGTGATTACATAGGCTTCCTCCAGGTTCTTCTGTTTCCTCACACATCTCAAGCACATGCATGTTTGTAGGTTGCTGGCTCTGTAAATTGCTCCAGGTGTACAGGGAATGGAAGTGGGAGAACATAGAACTAGTGAGAATGGGTTAACGATGGTTGACATGGACTTGGCGGACACCGAGATACAGCATGGAAATAGGGCCTGTTTCCTCGCTCTATTTATCAATCAGTCAATCTTATCTGTCAAGAGGAACTCACTAGAGCGACTCCCATGATCTGTGGAAAGGTATATGAAGAACATCCAGCTGGCGTCAATCGAATGGTGGCGTACGGGGTCTGAAACCAGGCCTTTTCACTGGCCCACACAATGTCACAGAGTGGGAGTATAGATGCTCCCAGTCCCAGAGCTGGTCCATTGACTGCCACTACGATGGGCTTCTTGAACTGAATTAAAGCATTCACAAAGTCTCTGGAAGAGAAAAAAGAAGCAAACGCACAATTAATTGACCGATTTCTGGCCCTGCAGATGTTAACTATGGGCGGCACGGTGACGCAGCGGTAGAGTTGCTGTCTTACAATTCCAGAGACACAGGATCGATCCTGATTACGGGTGCTGTCTGTACGTTCACCCTGTGACCTGCGTGGGTTTGCTCCGGGTACTCCCCTTTCCTCCCACATTCCAAAGACATTCAGGTCTACAGGCTGATTGGCTTGGTAAAATTGTAAATTATTCCTAGTGTGTGCACGATAGTGTTAGTGTGCCAGGATCACTGATCCTTCTTCAGATTGATTGCAGAGGGCAGTGAGTGAGGGGAAGAAAGCTGGAAGGGAGGAGGGCCAGGACAAAGCCTGGCGGTAATAGGTGAACACAGGGAGAGGGGATGGTTGGACGAAGGCCTCAGATGGAAAAAAAACAGGTGGTGTGAGACAAAAGAGTTCAAGAGTTGTGAATTGTGAAGTCAGAGGAAGGACCATACGTGGAGGGAGAGGGGTGAAAGGGTTAGAGGATATCTAAAATTGGAGAGTTCACTGCAGCTAGGTCACAGCAATTGGTTACTACAAATCATCTTTAATCGTGAAGGACAGAAGAATGGTCATTTGCTATCACACTGCCAGAACCAACATTCAGAACCAAGGACGATTTTTTGTTTAATAGTTTTATCGAATTACCAGACAAATGGAAATTATATTGAGAAAGGATCCTATCTTCCAACAGCGACCTCCATGTTGTACCTTGCTAGTGTCATATGTTCACATTGCTTTAATATTTTAGTTCAAGATTCTTCATTGATAGTCATAGAGTCAATGTTGAGACTGGCTCTTCGGCTCAACTTGCCCAGACCGACCAACATGTCCTACAAGTGTGGAACAACAGTTCACCTTCTGAAAAGACACACCGTAACTTTCGGGACTCAAAAAAAGTTCTATGTTGAGACGACGACAAATATAAACTATTGAAGGGCCGATCCCACTTTGGAGTAATTTGCGCGTCATTTATGTGACATCATTTACCCGTCACGACGCGCGCGTGATGCGCATTACATGTGCATGGTGCGTGGTGACGTAGGCAGTGACCTGCGGTCGCGCACGGCACCCCAGGATTTTGGGATGTACAAATTCTTTGCGCGCCATCTGCGTGACGCGCAAATGATGCCCACATGGAACAGGCCCTTCACTCCACACCCCTATGGTAATTACAGGTAATTATTCTGCATTTACACTTCCAGTGGACTGATCTTTTGTTCCTTCTTCATATGTTCTACGAGCAGAATTTGGCCATTCGGCCCATCAGGTCTACTCCGCCATTTAATCACGGCTGATTTATTTTTCCCTTTCAACGCCATTCTCCTGCCTTCTCCCATAACCCCTGACACCCTTACTAAACAAGAATCTGTCAATCTCCGCCTTAAATATATCCATTGACTTGGCCTCCACAGCCGTCTGTGGCAATGAATTCCAGATTCACCATCCTCTGACTAAAGAAATTCCTCCTCATCTCCTTTCTAAAGGTACATCATTTATTTTGAGGCTATGGCCTCTGGTCCTAGACTCTCCCACTAGTAGAAACATCCTCTCCACATTCACTCTATCCAAGCCTTTCACTATTCGGTAATTTCACTATTTTTGCCACCTTCTTTCACCCACGACCAAATCTTTATGATTTAGAATCATAGACAGAAATGGTGTGAAAACTGGCTTGTAGATACAAAGTACTGCAGATGCTCGCTTACACAAAAAGACATAAAGTGCTGGAGTAACTCAGCGGGTCAGGGAGCATCTCTGGAGAATATAGATAGATAGGATTGGGACTCTTCTTTAGACTAGCAGGCCTTTTGTCCGACCAAGTTTGTGCTGACCATTAAGGGTAATTCCCTTTTATTCTTCCTGCATACGCATCAACTCCCCCAGAATCCACCAGTCATCTATACACCAGTGACCTCCTCGGACTGACTTATGTGCCTCACCGCGGGGAGTGGACTTAACATCGGAGCCGATCCCTTGCTTGGGATCGCTCCAACTGTGGCCTGCGGACTTACCATCAAGGGCTCGCGGTCTCGGGAGAGGCCGAGTTGGGAAGCTCCAATGAGGCAGAAACTCGACCAGCCCCGACCTGGGGTCCGATCGCCGGCGCAGGGGAGCTGAGATCCCCCCGATGCAGCAGCTGATCGCTCAGATGCGGAGGGCCCGACCGTCGGCTACGGGAGTCAAGATCGTCCCGTCAACGGAAGGTTCAAGACCCCCGACCACGGGGAGCATAGAAAGGAAGAAATGTGAACTTTTTTTCGCCTTCCATCACAGTGAGGAATGTGGAGGAGTCACTGTGGTGGATGTTTATGTTCCACATATTGTGTGTTCCGTTGCTTTTTATTTGTATGACTGACTTGACAAATGAAATTCCTCGTATGTTGCAAAACATACTTGGCTCATAAAGAATTATTGTGATTGTGATTGTGATTGTAATTAATCCACCAATCCTCATGTCTTTGGGATGTGGACAGAAATTGGAGTTTGCCCACTAGGTCGCATGCAAACTCCATGCAGACAGCACCCGAGGTTAGGATCAAACTCGTGTCCCTGGTGCTGTGAGGCAGCAGCTCTACCAGCTGTGCCACTGTGCTGCCTTCTTAAAGGCATCCACCCTTTTTTAGTCACTAATGCCTGTAGCCATCACTAATATCAGGGAGATAGAGCATGTACTTCTAAGACTAAAAAAAACCACCCTGTAAACATGTCGAGTGGTTTTGCTCATATGTCAGAGGAGATCTAGACTCTGATATTTACTTCTAGGAAGTTCATATCGCAATCCCTTCCTGCGAAGGGCTGGGCAGAAAGCATAAATGTTTAGCTACGATGTCCAGGAAATACATGCTGGGTATGTTTTTTTGAGTTACCAGCTGATCCCTAACAACTAGGGCCATAACTGGAATGATAACACTGAACAGAAATACAGTTGTTATTAGAAATTGTTCCATTCTTTGTTAAGATGTATACTTTTTTTTAATTTTTAAGTATAATAATTGTTTGTCAGTAATATGGGTCTTTTATTTTTTTATTATTTATTTATGTAAAAAAAAATCTTCTCACATATAATCAAAATTATAATTACACTTTTTAAATTAAACATCTATTTTTTCTTTACTCTTTTTTCTTTTCATTATTAAAAAAAAAAATTGAGCCTTATATATATTGCTTTGTAATATTCATATAACTTTGGAAATATGTAATATGTATATCTGAAAAAACTGTTTTATTATTTGTAATACGTATGGCTTCTAATAAAAATATTTAAAAAAAAATACAGTTGCGAAGAAGCAAAGAATTGCAAGTAGATTCATTTCTGAACGGGCCTTATATTTTGTTGGCGCAGTGGTAGAGTTGTTGCCTTACGGTGCCAGAGACCCGGCTTCGATCTTGACTCCAGGTGAGGTCCGTACAGAGATTGTACGTTCTCTCTGTGACCGCGTGAGTTTTCTCCAGGTGCTCTGGTTTCCACCCACATTCCAAAGACATATAGGTTTGTAGGTTAATTGGCTCTGATAAAAAAATTGTGAGTTGTCCGTAGTGTGTAGGATAGTGCTGGTGTACAGGGTGATCGCTGGATGGCATGGACGCAGTAAGCCAAAGGGCCTGTTTCCGCGCTGCATCTCTAAACTAAATCAAACTAAAATTCCAAGTTGTTACTTCCAATAGAAGTAAGCTTCATTAATTTAAGATACAGTGTGGAAATAGGCTGTTTTGGCCCACCGAGTCCGTGCTGACCAACAATCACCCGCACGCTAGTTCTATCCTACACACTAGGGACAATTAACCTACAAGCTCGCGTGTCTTTTGGAATGTGAGAGGAAACTGGAGCAGCCAGAAGAAACCGATGCAGGGACAACTTGCAAATTCCGTACAGACAGCACCAATGTCAGGATCAAACCCAGGACTCTGGCGCTGTAAGGTAGCAACTCTACCACTGTGCCGCCCCGTAGAAGGTCCTATGTATGACAATTAAAAAAAACTTTTATTTAAATTTTCTTCAAGTTGCATGCTGCTCATTCAAAAATATACAGGAATATAAAGTGGCTTATAAAACCCAGAACACTATTGTCCTGACCAGCACCCATCTAAAGTTCTTGATTCATATAAAGACTGCTGGGGGTGCAAGATTCCCACATGCTCAAAGTTCCAGCATCTGCAATCCTTTGATTATTGGCAGATGACCTTTCTAAACCTCAGGGGGTTTTTAACCCAACTTTGCATCAGTGCACTACTTCATATGATGTATGCTATTTGTGGGGATGGGGTTGGCACATTACTACTCCTGAATGGTCACAAGTTGATATCTAAACTATGGTCTTGCAATTTGCAAATCCTGCAAATCCTTCCGTAATAATAACTCTGTGTCAAAGGTGAACAAGTCACAGAGATGGGAGGACATGGAAGTCTTTATCAATCTGCCTTGCTTCTGCTAACGTATTTAAATTTGCAGTGTAGTTTAGTTTAGGTTATAGATACAGCATGGAAACAGGCCCTTCGGCCCACCGAGTACACGACGACCAACGATCCCTGTATACTAGCACATTCCTACACATTAGGGACAATTTAGAATCTTTACGGAAGCCAATTAATCTACAAACCTACAAACATCCACTTTCCACATTCTTTGGAATGTGGGAGGAAACCGGGGCACGCGGGGAAAACCCACGCGGTCACAGGGAGAATGTAGAATTCCGTACAGACAGTACCCATTGTCAGGATCGAACCCGGTCTCTTAATAAAATTAATTACGTCAAAAGACACAATACAAAGTGCAGGAAAGCAAGCGTAGAAGGCGCAGATTAGAGAAATCTTTTGACCTTTCAAAATATTTTGACCAGTACAATGGAAACTTACAAAAATAAGATAGGAAGTTCTTGCTTAAACTACAAACAAAAATTATTAACTTGTCAAGCGATGAGAACACATTTACATACTTACAATGGGTAAAGAAAACATTGTTCATATCCCCTGTGGCAATTTGGTGCCAACTTTCTTTATTAAAATGCTTTCAGTGGAGCTCGTTTTCCGATCCCAATCTTGTTTTGTTGGTTAAAACTTGTTTAGTGTTACTGACCTGGGATGAATTTCCAGCCACAAAGTACCGGAATACTGTACTTTTTTGTAAACCAGCATTTGCAGTTCCTTGTCTCTCCGTGAATTTCTAGGAAATCAACCTTACAGTTAAGATAGACACATAGCGTTGGAGTAACTCAGTGGGTCACGTAGCATCTCTGGAGAACATGGATAGGTGACATTTCCCATCAAGACCAGACTTGGGGTTTCTCCTGGTTTCTTCAGACCTGAAGAAGTCTTTGAGTCTGAAGAAGGGTCCCAACCAGAAACATCACCCATCCTTTTTCTCCAGAGAATCTGCCTGACCCGCTGAGTTACTCCAGCACTTTGTGTCTATCTTTGTTATTAAACCAGCATCTTCTGTTCTGTGTTTCTAAATTTTAAACCTAGAGTCCGAAAACTCAGCAATGCCCCTTCCCCTTCCAACTTATGAGCTCCTACCCTCCATGATAAAGTACACAGGAACGGTACTCATTAAAATTACAGAATTAGATATATTGACAGAGTGATACACTTGTTGTTGCGAAAGTTAAAATAATGATCAAATGTTTTACCACAAAGAGGAAAGCAGTTCCCTGGACTCTCCAGAGTTCTACAAATGGTTAAGGCAAACACACTATGTGTTTTTACTGGCAGGCAAGTTCCCAGAAGAGCTGATAGTAGTATTATGCTTGGAGGGAGAGCCGAGGCGAGGGAAGGCACATTTTGTTCCAAGTACTTTCTTCCTATTGTCTACATTAAAAATAATAAACAAAATGTTCCTTGACATTTGCTTTTTAATAAGTTTTACAACCCAACAGTTTTGCTATGGTAAGGTCACTGGGATAGAACAGTCACCCGCATTCTGAATTGACTGCATTTGATTTATCGGGGGCTGTGAACCCCAGGCTAAGCTGTGATTCGCTCCAGGGCAAAGAGGATATCACACAGGCTTGTTGCACATTTGCAGAACTCTCTGCTTCCCCTTGGACTGAAAATAGGTACAAGGTTTGAAAGGAAATCATAGCATGTTTGGCTCATACTGTTGAAGCTACATCATGATTCAGAGTAGGATTTTGGCATGATTTTCCCAGGATGTAAATAACAAATACTCGAGGACACCGCATTGAGGTGTGAGGGGCAAAGTTTAAAGGAGATGTGAGGGGCAAGTTTTTTTTACATAGAGGGTGGTGGGTGCCTGGAACGCACTGATGAGAATGGTGGTGGAGGCTATTACGCGAGTGGTGTGTAGATTGGTTATTTCCTATTAACCAATTGTAGTGCTTGTTAGTAGTTGCTCCGCCTAATATGCAATTTATATTACCAAGATCTTGCTTACGCAATTCAGACTGAGTAGCTGCTAGTTACTGTAATGTCCTGCAGACCAATGCTGTAAGTGAACTTTAATAAATATGTGTTGTATCTTGACCTGTGTACGACGTGACTCGGTACATGGTGTCAGAAGTAGGATCCGAATCCACGCCTCCAATTGGACCAGACCCATCAAAACTGCAGCTATCAACGAGATGCCGGTTCCTGCTGACGATACGAGTCTACAAAGGTTCCTTGGAATGGTCAACTACCTGGGGAAATTTATTCCCAACCTCAGCAACATATCTGCCCCCCCTGCGGGACTGGCACTCAAAGACGCTACATGGTCCTGGTATCCGCAGCACTAAAGAGCTTTTGATATCCTCAAGTTGCAGCTGGCCAACGCACCTACCCTCGCCTATTTCACTTTGGAGTTACCAGTAACACTCACTTGTAATGCCTCCCAGTACGGACTTGGTGCTGCTTGCCTGCAGACCACTACCGATGGCGGCTGTAAGCCTGTTTCATATGCCTCTCGCACACTAAACAATACTGAACAACGTTATGCCCAGATTGAAAAAGAATTGCTTGCAGTGGATTTCGCCTGTACGAAATTCAAAGACTTTATATTTGGGAAGTCTGTGACTATAGAAACAGACCACCAGCCGCTGGTCATCATCTTGAATAAACCCATTCACGCTGCTCGCCTGCACGGATGATGATGCAGCTGCAGCGTTTTGATTTCAACATTGTCAACAAAAAAGGCAAGGACATGCACATAGCTGACACGCTACCAAGGGCCCCACGCAAAACCAGCAAACAACAGCCCTCTGAAAAGGACCAGTTCTCAGTAATGAATGTATCGTATGTTCCTACTGATTGCCTAAGCAGCCTGGCAGAGCACACGGCTGCTGACGAGTCTATACAATTGCTGTCCGCAGTCATCCGGCGTGACTGGCCGGATAAACAACACAGCACCCCGCTCGCAATCCGCCCATACTTCCTGGTTCGCGACGAACTGGTGTTACAGGACGGGATTATAGTCAAGGGCCACAAGAGAGTTGTCCCAGCTGTCCTCCGGGACAAATACTTCGACACCGTCCACAGGGGCCACCCCACACAGAGCATGTTTTACTGGCCTGGTATGACCAAATATATACGTGACAAAACTCAAGTCTGCGCCATCTGCAAAAGCCTGACGCCACCCCAGCAGAAGCAACACTTCTCAATGTACGGTTCCCCTTCACGCCTTTTATCCGACAGCGGCAGTCAGTTCACCAGCCAGCTTTTCAAAGACTTTGCACAACGATGGGACTTTCGACATATCACCAGCAGCCCTGAGTTTCCACAGTCCAACGGACTCGCCAAACGGGCCGCCCGAAGCGCTAAACAACTAATGGAGCGTTCTTACCTTGCTACATCTGACGTCCTCCTGGACCTGCTCAATTTAAGGAACATTGCCAGGGATCCCATACTGGGTTCCCCAGCTCAACGACTGATGTCTCGTCAAACCCGTGCTGTCCTGCCTGTACCCCAGCAGCTTCTGCAGCTACAGATCCGTTCTCCTCCCGCAGTCCAGAAACAACTACAATTCAAGCGAGATGCACAAAAACGTTTTTTCGCCACTTAAACCTCTCTCCAGTGGACAGGTTGTTCGCCTCCAGACCAACAAGGGCTATGGCCGTCTGGGTCACATCCACAACCCTGCCAAAGAACCGCGCTCCTACCTGGTTAGCGCGGATGGGGCCATTTACAGATGCAACCGTCAACATCTCCTTCCTGTGAAGGAACCGCGTCCTGCGACTCCGCATCCAGAGGTCTCGTGTTTTGTATACGCTGCCACTACCGGCCCGGCTGCTCCACTACCAGAGACTGTGTCCCCCGCGGCCTCTCCACGGCATTCAGCGCCCAGCTCGCCTACTTCACCACCTTTACCCCGCGGGTCTCCGGTGCCATCCCCGTCCCCTCCCCAGTCACTTCACCGGTGAAAGGAGGAGATGTGGATTCGTACCGCACATGTGCCGGGGGGGTCAGCAGGCCACCCATTAGATACGGCGATTTTGTGTAACCATTTATATTTCCCCATATGTGTTATTAATGTTAGCCACCATGTTTCCATGTATTTATACTTTATTTTGTTTCTACAAGGAAAGATGTAGATTGGTTATTTCCTACTAACCAATTGTGGCACTTGTTAGTAGTTGTTCCGCCTAATATGCGATTTGTATTACCAAGATCTTGCTTACGCAATTCAGTCTGAGTAGCTGCTAGTTACTGTAATGTCCTGCAGACCAATGCTGCAAGTGAACTTTAATAAATATGTGTTGCATCTTGACCTGTGTATGACTTGACTCATTACAGGGTGCAAATAAGAAGCTCAAGTGGGTGGATGAAGACACAAGTTATCACAGCTTAACTCATTTTAAAAGGATATAACCATGGTAATGATGAACAAAACATATGAAATAGAGGTGATTATGGGAGAGAGTGGCTAGATGGATATTGTGAAATATTTAAGGGCAATACAGGCCATAACATTGATTAGTAACATAAATATTTAAAACAGTTATCTCCTAGAACAGGACAAAAAACCTGTGGTTAAAAAAGTAATCTGAACATGAGGGGAAAAAATGAGGGTACGAGGCCAATACCTATTAGAGTTTAGACTTTAGAGACACAGGACTACAGAGATTAGATGATAGGTCAAAAATTAATAGGAAGAAAAGAAACTGACAGACAAAATTATGAAAAAATATTAAGGAAAGTAGTCTATTGGCTCATAAGTAAAAAGGACAACAGAGCGAGAAATGGCTCCCAACGAGTGAACAGGAAATATTCTCAATCAGTTCTATCCAAAGTGGAAAAAATGTCAGCTAATTGCTTTGCTTCAGAATGTACTAGGGTGGGCATGACTTTGTAAGATAAGACTGGAAACAATATCATCGTGCTTGAAATAGAAGAGAAATATTAAATAAATTATTCAACACAAAGAGGATAAAATCCTTTCACCAGACAGAGTTGATCCACACTGTTTAAAAGATTTATGGATGAGATAGTTGAGACAGGATTATGCAAACTATTGGAAAGGAAGCTGCGATGTCAGATGAATGGACAATAATTAACCTTTTAAAAAAAAAAGGAAATCCCAGGATGGAAATGTCAAACACCAGAGGGCATAGCTCTATGGTGAGAGGAGCAGTTTAAATAATGTGTGCGGGGCAAGTTTTATTTTGCATGGAGGGTGGTGGGTGCGTGGAAGGCATTGCTGGGGGGGGGGGGGGGGGGTGATGGTCAAGGCAGACAGGATAGTGGCACCTAAGAGACTTTTGGATAGGCACACGGATATGCAGGGAATGGAGGGATTTGGATTATATGTGGGAAGGTAAGAGTTAGTCTTAGCATCATGCTTAGCAGACATTGAGGGCCGAAGAGCTGTTCTTGTGCTGTACTGTTCTATGTTTGTTATGTTCTATAACTATAGACCATTCTACCTATGGTCTATAACTTGTCTATAACTAGTCTATAATAGTCTATAACTATAGACCATAGGTAGAAAAAGAGAAGAGGTCCTGAAAGGAGAATTTAGGGAATTAGGAGGAAAGTTAAGGAGAAGGACCATGAAGGTAACAATCTCAGGATTACTGCCTGTGCCACGCGACAGTGAGAGTAGGAATGGAGCGAGGCGGAGGATAAATGCGTGGCTGAAGGACTGGTGCAGAGGGCAGGGATTCAAGTTTCTGGATCATTGGGACCTCTTTTGGGGAAGGTGTGACCTGTACAAAAAGGACGGGTTGCAATTGAACCTGAGGGGGACCAATATCCTGGGGAGATTTGCAAAGGCTACTGGGAAGACTTTAAACTAGAACAGTTGGGGGGTAGGGACTCAAATTGAGAAAGCTAGTAGACAGTGTGTGAGGCAGGAGGCAGAGAAGGGAAGCACTCAGACACAACATGTAGGGGAGAAAGAAGAAAAATATAATTAACAGAGAATAAGAGGTGGTGGGTTTCTTAAATGTGTGAGCAGAGAGACAGAGGGGTATAAAATGGGGGTAGAGCAATAGGTAGCAAGGTGAAAAGTAAAAGTGGCAGGCAGGAAAATCCAGGGCAAAAATCAGAAAGGGCCACTTTTCAACATAATTGTATAAGGGGTAAGAGTGTTGTAAAAACAAGCCTGAATGCTTTGTCTCAATGCGAAGAGCATTCGTAATAAGGTGGATGAGTTGAATGTGCAGATAGTTATTAATGAATATGATATAGTTGGGATCACGGAGACATGGCTCCAGGGTGACCAAGGCTGGGAGCTGAACATCCATAGATATTCAATATTCAGGAGGGATAGACAGAAAGGAAAAGGAGGTGGGGTAGCGTTGCTGGTTAGAGAGGAGATTAACGCAATAGAAAGGAAGGACATTAGCTTGGAGGATGTGGAATCGATATGGGTAGAGCTGCGAAACACTAAGCGGCAGAAAACGCTAGTGGGAGTTGTGTACAGGCCACCTAACAGTAGTAGTGGAGTTGGGGATGACATCAAACAGGAAATGAAAAATGCGTGCAACAAAGGTAAAACAGTTATAATGGGTGACTTCAATCTACACATAAATTGGGTGAATCAAATTGAATAGATGGGTGAATCAAAGGGGTGCTGAGGAAGAGGATTTCCTGGAATGTATGTGGGATGGTTTTCTAAACCAACATGTAGAGGAACCAACGAGAGAGCAGGCTATTCTAGACTGGGTATTGGGTAATGAGGAAGGGTTAGTTAACAGTCTTGTTGTGCGTGGTCCCTTGGGCAAGAGTGACCATAATTAGGATGGAGAGCAACATAATTAATTCAGAAACAAGGGTTCTGAACTTAAAGAAAGGTAACTTTGAGGTAATGAGACGTGAATTGGCCAAGATAGACTGGCAATTGATTCTTAAAGGGTTGACGGTGGACAGGCAATGGAAGGCATTTAAAGACTGCATGGATGAACTACAACAATTGTTTATCCCAGTTTGGAAAAAGAATAAATCAGGGAAGTTGGTACATCCGTGGATAACAAGGTAAATCAGGGATAGTATCAAAACAAAAGATGAAGCATACAAATTAGCTAGAAAAAGCAGCCTACCAGAGGACTGGGGGAAATTCAGAGTCCAGCAGAGGAGGACAAAGGGATTAATTAGGAAAGGGAAAATAGATTATGAAAGAAAACTGGCAGGAACATAAAAACTGACTGCAAACATTTTTATAGATATGTGAAGAGAAAAAGATTAGTTATAACAAATGTAGGTCCCTTGCAGTCAGAAACAGGTGAATTGATCATGGGGAACAAGGCAGACCAATTGAACAACTACTTTGGTTCTGTCTTCACTAAGGAAGACGTAAATAATCTGCCGGAAATAGCAGGGGACCGGGGGTCAAATGAGATGGAACTGAGTGAAATCCAGGTTAGCCGGGAAGTGGTGATAGGTAAATTGAATGGATTAAAGGCCGATAAATCCCTAGGGCCAGATAGGCTGCATCCCAGAGTACTTAAGAAAGTAGTCCCAGAAATAGTGGATGCATTAGTGATAATTTTTCAAAACTCTTTAGATTCTGGAGTAGTTCCTGAGGGTAACTAATGTTACTAATTGGAGGGTAACTAATGTTACCCCACTTTTTAAAAAGGGAGGGAGAGAGAAAACGGGGAATTACAGACGAGGTAGTCTAACATCAGTAGTGGGAAAACTGCTAGAGTCAGTTATTAAAGGTGGAATAGCAGCACATTTGGAAAGTGGTGAAATCATTGGACAAAGTCAGCATGGATTTATGAAAGGTAAATCATGTCTGACGAATCTTACAGAATTTTTTGAGGATGTAACTAGTAGAGTGGATAAGGGAGAACCAGTGGATGTGTTATATCTGGACTTCAGAAGGCTTTCGACAAGGTCCCACATAAGAGATTAGTATGCAAACTTTAAGCACACGGTATTGGGGGTTCAGTATTGATGTGGATAGAGAACTGGCTGGCAGACAGGAAGCAAAGAGTAGGAGTAAACGGGTCCTTTTCAGAATGGCAGGCAGTGACTAGTGGGGTACCGCAAGTCTCGGTGCTGGGACCCCAGCCATTTACAATATATGTTAATGATTTGGACGAGGGAATTGAATGCAACATCTCCAAGTTTGCAGATGACACAAAGCTGGGGGACAGTGTTAGCTGTGAGGAGGATGCTAGGAGGCTGCAAGGTGACTTGGATAGGTTGGGTGAGTGGGCAAATGCATGGAAGATGCAGTATAATGTGGATAAATGTGAGGTTATCAACTTTGGTGGCAAAAACAAGAAAGTAGACTATTATTTGAATGGTGGCCGATTAGGAAAAGGGGAGATGAAACGAGACCCGAGTGTCATGGTACACCAGTCATTGAAAGTAGGCATGCAGGTGCAGCAGGCAGTGAAGAAAGTGAATGGTATGTTAGCCTTCATAGCAAAAGGATTTGAGTATAGGAGCAGGGAGGTTCTACTGCAGTTGTACAGGGTCTTGGTAATACCACACCTGGGGTATTGCGTACAGTTTTGGTCTCCTAATCTGAGGAAAGACATTATTGCACTAGAGGGAGGACAGAGAAGGTTCACCTGACTGATTCCTGGGATCTCAGGACTTTCATATGAAGAAAGACTGGATAGACTCGGCATGTACTCGCTAGAATTTAGAAGATTGAGGGGGATCTTATAGAAACTTACAAAATTCTTAAGGGGTTGGACAGGCTAGATGCAGGAAGATTGTTCCCAATGTTGGGGAAGTCCAGGACAAGGGGTCATAGTTTAAGGATAAGGAGGAAGTCTTTTAGGACCGAGATGAGAAAAACATTTTGCACACAGAGAGTGGTGAATCTCTGGAATTCTCTGCCACAGAAGGTAGTTGAGGCCAGTTCATTGGCTATATTTAAGAGGAAGTTAGATGTGGCTATTGTGGCTAAGGGGATCAGGGGGTATGGAGAGAAGGCAGGTACGGGATACTGAGTTGGATAATGGCGGTGCAGGCTCGAAGGGCCGAATGGCCTACTCCTGCACCTATTTTCTATGTTTCTATGTTTCATCTTAACACCGGTAGATGAAAAATATTGGAGTCCTCATCAAAGAAGGACACCAAAAGACAAAAATTAAATTCATGAGTAGTCATTATAATTGTAATAATAATAACATAATTATCATAATTTTGGCTAATCTACATGCACCTCCCTCCCCCCCCACCTCCACTAAAAGTCAGATAACCAGTTCGCAATGATATATCTCACACATTGTCCATAGCCACCCATCGACTTATCAGGGAACCTCCTTGCCTGAGGTCATCTCTCGCCGGTACCGATTGGTCTTGTTTTTCTTCTTGCTTCCAGTTTCTCCCCCCTTCGCCCCATCCCCCAGTAAAATCAGTCTGAAGAAGGGTCCTGACCCAAATCATCGCCTATCCATTTTCTCCACAGATGCTGCCTCACCCGCTGAGTTACTCCAGCATTCTGTGTCTACCTTCAAAAGTGCAGGGAGTGGGTATGGTAGCATCATAGATATCTTTGAAGGTGGTTGAAGTGATTTAATGGTTCCAGGGATTGGTTCGGTCAGGAGGTCTGTTCATGCACAAAGTATTCCGTGCAAATCCCTTCAATTAAACAAACACACACAGCAGGGATGTCAGAATCCATAAGAAGGATAGTCAATTTAGTGAAAATGGCAAACTGCTGGAGGGTCTCAGCAGGTTAAACATCATCCGTGGAGGGAAAGCATTTATATTACCTCAGCCCAAGGCATTGATAATTCTCTCCCCCCCCTCCTTCCCACCCTGCTCACAGATAGTACTCAACCTGTCGACTTCCTCAGCTTTTTGCTCCAGATTATAGTACCCATCAATGGTTCCTAAGTAGAGATGGTTGTGAGCTTCAAGTTCCTTGGTATAAATATCATTGAATATTTGACCTGTCCCAACCACATTGAAACAGCCTGCAGTAATTGCGCAAGGCTTGATAGTGCTCGTAATGTATTTGACTGGATACCCGCACAAATAAAAAGCTTTTTACTGTATCTTGCAACACACATGGATAGGATAGGTTTAGAGGGATTTGGGCCAAATGCAGGCAGGTGAGACGTAGTATAGATGAGACATGTTGGTTGGTGTGGACATGTTGGGCCGAAGTTGTTTCCACATCGTATGACTCTATGATATAGCAATAAAAAACAAAGATCAACACCAATGTCCAATTACTCAGCTTTGCGGATCTTTTGTTCTCCAAAGTGCATCTAATCTTGATGTGCGCAGGAGGTTCAGACCCTGTAGCTGATCTTAAGGCAATTATACAGGATACTTGGACCTGGAGCTTGGCATCAGACCCATTCCCTGCTCCAGCAGCCAAAAGGTAACCAGAGTCCCTCTCCCTTCACTGAACCCAGCAAGATTCGATATATCTAATTAGCTCCTTAGTGCCCATCTCCGCAGTCATCTTTCTGTGTCAGGAACCTCCTGGCATTTATCCAAAAGTTTTCTTGAATTTATACATCAGATGCCCGCACTTTCTCTGTTACCATGAGAAGATGGCAGTGGAGAAGGGTGATATTTTACATGCAGCTCCTTTTAAATCAGTTAAAACAGCCCTTTATGATTGTTTCTCCTTATTATCCATCCATGTCATGGCTGAGAAAGGTATCGGTTCCAGTGCTGAGTCTCCACTCAATCATGGCTATTTCAATGGAACTCCTGGAACTATTGGTCTTAATCACACCCGAAGCTACCAGCATAGCTGTGCATTTAAATCAAGATTCAAGAGGGTTTGACGTATATACAGACAACAAAACAATGACATTCTAACTTGGAACACACATACACCACTCTAGGGCGACACGGTGATTTAGTTGCTGCCTTACAGCACTAGAGACCCGGGTTCGATCCTGACCACGGGTGCTGACTGTACGGAGTTTGTACTCACTGCCCGTGACCGCGAGGTTTTTCTCCGGGTGCTCTGGTTTCCTCCCACATTTCAAAGACGTACAGGTTTGTAGGTTAATTGGCTTCGGTAAAATTGCAAATTATCCTTGGTGTGTGTGTGTGTGTAGGATAGTGCTGGTGTACGGGGATCGCTGGTGGGCACAGACTTGGTGGGCCGAAGGAGCTGTTGCCGCGATGTATTTCTAAACTAAACTAAACTGAACATAACATATTGCAAACTAACCAAACAAGATAGCACGGAAGGTGGGGGTTTGGAGGCTCTAGCAGCGGCTGAAAGGACAGAGATTCTCCCCTTCAGCAGCACACTTTAGCTAACTTGAGAACAAGCTTGAAGAGCTCAGGGCACAGTTGCTGTTTCAAAGGGAGATCAGTTCAGTGGCTATTCAGTTTAGTTTATGGTCACGTGTACTGAGGTACAGAGAAAAGCTTTTGTTGTGTGTTATCTAGTCAGCAGAAAGACAATACATGATTACAATCGGGCCATTTACAGTGTACAGATACATGATAAGGGAACATGATCAGGGACTGCTGTGTACTTTGTTCCACTAAAACGTGGTTCACCCTTGACACCTGGCCCTGCTACAGTTCCCTCCATAATGTCAGGGACAAAGACCCATCATTTATTTATTTGCCTCTGTACTACACAATTTGAGATTTGTAATAGAAAAAAAATCACATGTGGTTAAAGTGCACATTGTCAGATTTTTATACATTTTGGTTTCACCATGTAGAAATTACAGCTGTGTTTATACATAGTCCCCCCCCCCCCCCCAATTCAGGGTACTATAATGTTTAGGACACATGGCTTCACAAGTGTTTGTAATTGCTCAGGTGTGTTTAATTGCCTCTTTAATGCAGGTATAAGAGAGCTCTCAGCATCTAGTCTTTCCTCCAGTCTTTCTATCACCTTTGGAAACTATTATCGCTGTTTATCAACATGAGGACCAAAGTTGTGCCAATGAAAGTCAAAAAAGCCATTATGAGACTGAGAAACAAGAGTAAAACTGTTAGAGACATCAGCCAAACCTTAGGCTTACCAAAATCAACTGTTTGGAACATCATTAAGAAGAAAGAGAGCACTGGTAAGCTTACTAATCACAAAGGGTCTGGCAGGCCAAGGAAAACCTCCACAGCTGATGACAGAAGAATTCTCTCTATAATAAAGAAAAATCCCCAAACACCTGTCCGACAGATCAGAAACACTCTTCAGGAGTCAGGTGTGGATTTGTCAATGACGACTGTCTGCAGAAGACTTCATGAACAGAAATACAGAGGCTACACTACAAGATGCAAATCACTGGTTAGCTGCAAAAAATAGGATAGCCAGGTTACAGTTTACCAAGAAGTACTTAAAAGACCAACCGCAGGTCTGGAAAAAGGTCTTGTGGACAAATGAGACAAAGATTAACTTATTTCAGAGTGATGGCAAGAGCAAAGTATGGAGGAAAGAAGGAACTGCCCAAGATCCAAAGCATACCACTTCATCTGTGAAACACGGTGGTGGGGGTGTTATGGCCTGGGCATGTATGGCTGCTGAAGGTACTGGCTCACTTATCTTCATTGATGATACAACTGCTGATGGTAGTAGCATTATGAATTCTGAAGTGTATACACACATCCTATCTGCTCAAGTTCAAACATATGCCTCAAAACTCATTGGCAGCGGGTCCATTCTACAGCAAGATAATGATCCCAAACATATTGCTAAAGGGCCTGTCCCACTGTACGAGGTATTCAAGAGCTCTCCCAAGTTTAAAAAAAAATCAAACTCGTGGTAAGCATGTAGAATGTACGTAGCGGGTACGTTGGAGCTCGGGACGTCTCTTAGCGGCTCGTAACGCTAACGGCAGGTACTTGGGAAACGCGGTAAGCTCGTGAAGACTCGTGAAGATTTTTCAACATGTTGAAAAATGTCCACGAGAGCCCCGAGTACCTACGAGCGGCTATTACTGTAATTCTCCGAGTTCGAATCGGGGGAAACTCGGGAGAACTCTTGAATTAGCTCGTACAGTGGGACAGGCCCTTAAAGCAACAAAGGAGTTTTTCAAAGCTAAAAAATGGTAAATTCTTGAGTGGCCAAGTCAATCACCTGATCTGAATCCAAATGAGCATGCCTTTTATATGCTGAAGAGAAAACTGAAGGGGACTATGCACCAAAACAAGAAAAATCTAAAGATGGCTGCAATACAGGCCTGGCAGAGCATCACCAGAGAAGACACCCAGCAACTGGTGTTGTCCATGAATCACAGACTTCAAGCAGTCATTGCATGCAAAGAATATGCAACGAAATACTAAATATGATTATTTTCATTTACATGACATTGCTGTGTCCCGAACATTATGGTGCCCTGAAATGGGGGGACTACGTATAAACATTGCTGTAATTTCTACATGGTGAAACCAAAATGTATAAAAATGGCCTTTATTAAAATCTGACAATGTGCACTTTAACCACGTGATTTTTTTTTTCTATTACAAATCTCAAATTGTGGAGTACAGCGGCAAATAAATAAATGATGGGTCTTTGTCCCAAACATTATGGAGGGCGCTGTATATAACCTGCAGGTTTCTCCATTTATCATATGGACTGTATGGGACACTCAATGAATCGGAATGACAGATGTATTTGCGTTAGGATCAACGTTTCCTGGTGCACTGATGTGGTGGTTCTAGCTCAAGTCTGCTCCACTGACCTGGAATTCCTCTTCCGAAGATGCCATCCCTTGTATCTATCGAGGAAGTTCATCTCCACCATTTTGTCGGTGATCTGCATACTATATTACACACAAATTATACTCGGGCGTTAACTCTCTCCAGAGAGCGAACCCTGTTGCCCCGTTCATTATCGCTGATGACTTGACTCAAGCCAACTTCAGGAACGTATTCCCAATAGCGGCAGCATCTCCCCTGAAACATGAAAGGTGTGAACACTCTTGTCCACTGCTATAATCACCATCAAAGAAGCCTATTGCTCTATCTCTAGCCCTCATCCAGTCTGATTATCCGTCACTGCTCCTGTCAGCTTAGTCAAAGAATGAGGAACGAATGAAGAGAGAACGACAGCAGTGGCCTGTGGACTCTGAAGGCCAACTTCAGGATTGCTTTGAATCAGTGGACTGGAACATATTCAAGCCAATTCCCTCCTGCCGGAATGAGTATACCTTCATACCGTCATCACGGACAAAAGGTGCAGGAGTAGGCCATTTCGCCCTTCGAGTCAGTACCACCATTCAATGTGATCATGGCTGATCATCCCCAATCAGTACCCCGTTCCTGCCTTCTCCTCATATCCGCTGACTCCGCTATTTTTAAGAGCCCTATCTAGCTCTCTCTTGAAAGCATCCAGAGAACCTGCCTCCACCGCCCTCTGTGGCAGAATTCCACAGACTCGCCACTTTCTGGATTTGTGAGTTTCCTCGTCTCCGTTCTAAATGGCTTACTCCTTATTTTTAAACTGTGGCCCCTGGTTCTGGACTCCCCCAGGGAACATGTTTCCTGCCTCTAGCATGTCCAAACCCTTAACAATCGTATATGTTTCAAGAAATGTGTTATTCAGCAAGAAATGTGTTATTCCAACAAAGACAATTAAGAGTCTATCAGAGAGTTTTACAGCACAGTTACAGGCATTTCGGCCCAACTCGTCCATGCCTATACTTCGTCCATATCCCTCTAAACCGTTTCTATTCATGTAGCTGTCCAAATATCTTTAAAATGTTGTTATAGTACCTGCCTCAACTTCCTTCTCTGGCAGCTTGTTCCATCTACCCACCACCCTCTGAGTGAAAAAGATGTGCGGTTCTTATTAAATCTTTCCTCTCCCACCATAAACCTATATCCTCTAGTTTTTGATTCTCCTACAAGAGCTAGTTATAGACTTCTGGAAGAAATGCAGCAGTCTGCATTGACGGTGGAGAAGGGGAGGTGGTCGAGAAGTTCACAAAAGCTCACCAACCATATTCAATGAATCTTACCAATTTCTACAGATGCACCAAACCTTGGTTTGGCAACTGCTATGCCTAAGATTGCAAGAAATTGCAAAGATTTGCGGACACAGCCCAGTCCATCACGCAAACAAGCCACCTCTCCAACTACAATTCAAAATGCTTCGGCAAAAAAAGCCTACATAATCAAAAGACCTCGCACACCCCGGTTATTCCCTCTTCTTCCTTCTCACTTTTGGCAGAAGATCCAGTGGTAGGCATGTACCACCAGATTCAAGAACAGCATCTTCCCTGTTGTATTAGACTCTGAGAACGAACCTTTTGTAAGCAGAGACTGTATTCTCAGTCTACCTTGTTGAGGCCCTTGCACTTTTTCTTCACCTGCACTTTCTTTGTAGCTGTAACACTGTTCTGCATTCTTGCTTCCTTTCTCTTCTTGCATTAACTAATCTGATTATGTACACTTTGATTATACTCATGTATGGTATGACTTGCCTGCACGGCATGCAAAACAAGTTTTTCTGCGTGTAAGAAGGAACTGCAGATCCTGGTTTATACCGAAGGCAGACAGAAAATGCTGGAGTAACTCAGTGGGTCAGGGAGCATCTCTGGAGAAAAGGAATAGGTGACATTTCGGGTGGGAAACCCTTCTTCAGACTAGTGTATCTTGGTACACATGACAAAAATAAACAATACCTTTATATTCCAGCCAACACAGCATTTTATTTGACAATGCAAGGAGCTCAGGTTATTCCAGTTTTTATTCTACAATTCCATCCTCTCAGGCTCTCCCCTGCACTGCCTCTGGCTCATGAAAACGCCCATGGAACTCTGGGTGTGGTTTCACCAGACTATTAGAAGGGCATGGTACACATCTTCCTCCAGCACTCAACGCATAATTTATAGACTTTCCTGCCCAACCCTGATTAGACACACTAAATGCCACATCCATTTAAATAATTTCATGTTTTCCTTGGTTTGATTATAATCTTGCAGTTATTGACGTTCCCCAGCTGCGCTGGACAAGGTGGTGTCGGGTGATTTTCCTAGGCCGTTGCGCTCCATGTGCTGACGGAGGCCCCACTAAATAAGAGGGGATTTCATTAAAACATTCATGCTCTTGAGAAGATTTGACAGGATAAATGGTGACAGAATATTTCCACCAGAGGGAAGTGTGGAACAAGACAACATGATCTCACGGTAAATGATTGCCCAATTAAGGTAGAGAAGGAAATTGTGTCTCTCGAAGAGTAGTGAACTGGAGAATTCTCAACCCCTGAGAGCTCCAGATGCTGATTCATTGAATATGTCAATTGTCCAAAATTATGGACTATCAAGATCCTAGAGTTATGGGGAAGAGGCAGGAATGGTAATTTCATTTCGGAGTCACGTGAGTGACCTCGTGAAGAGCCCGCCGGCACGCATGCGCGACATATCGTCGCATCGCATTGCTGTCGACGGCTGGTCGGGAGCGCGGCTCCTGACCAGCCCTTCAGAGGGCCGACTCAGGTAAGGCTAAGCCCCCTAGAGTTGGTGTTTCCTGTTGGGGGGGGGGGAGCAGTGTGTTCTCTCCCTACAGGAACGTGGATTTGGAGTCACCGCCACTTATCCCGGAGCCTTTCTCAGCGGCTCACCTGCGAGTCGGGCCGGGAAACAGGCGTGGTAGTCGGGGAGCCCTGTTGGTACAGGGCCCGACCCGCCGATACACCGGAGCTCCAGTGTGAGTTGGTGTTTTGTTGTGGCGGGTGTATATTATGTTCTCTCCCTGCAGGTACGTGGGGAAATAGACGTGGATGTCGGGGAGCCCTGTTGTTACCGGGCCCGACCCGCCGCTATGCAGGAGCTCCAGTGCCGATTCAAGGAGCAGGTGCTCCAGTGTTGATTTGAGGAGCAGGAGCTCCAGTGCTGGTTCAGGAGGAGGAGCTCCAGTGCTGGATTAAGGAGCAGGAGCTCCAGTGCTGATTCGAGGAGCAGGAGCTCCAGTGCTGATTCAAGGAGCAGGAGATCCAGTGCTGGTTCCAGGAGCAGGAGCTCCAGTGCTGATTCAAGGAGCAGGAGCTCCTGTGCTGATTCGAGGAGCAGCAGCTCCAATGCTGATTCCAGGAGCCGAGAACGGGGTGCCTCTCGAAAGGGGGGACCCTGCCACAAGTTCGCCATTGGCGACCACGGGGAAGGGGTCGTGCTGCGGCCCGACCCCCCTCCGCTAGCCCTTCGTTGAAGGGCAGGGGAGGAGCCCGTAAGCCTAAACCCGGTTCGGGCCAAGGCTCCACCAGCCGCCATGGTGCGGTCTGGTGCAACGGCGGGACCTGGGTCTGTGAGATCTGCTATCCAACTCCCAAACCCCGCCGCTGGGACGGGGGGCTTGGGTACGGTCCCGCCTCGGTCGCCGAGTCCCCTGTCGATGGGGGGGACGAGACCGTGCGTCGGCAAGGTCCACGATGTGGACAGCCGGCAAGCCCGCGCGGGCGTCGCTCCATGCTTCTGCTGGAGTCGACCCCAAGCCGTCAGGGCCCTTTGTGGCAACGGCTTCCGCTCCCGTTAAACGGAGACGGTTGAACACCTTTCCCGCGCGGGAATCGCGCGGTTCGCTGCGGCGGCCGATAGCGACAACTTCCGGCACCGAGATCACTTCTCAGAGGTGCGGGCCGATGAAAGGAGCCCCGGCAATCTTTCTGAGCCGGAGGTCTCCGACCACCCCAGTGTTCAGGGTGAAGGGCGTATGGCCGCATGACGCGGCTACTGGAGAGGAGCCATCCAGCTCCAGTAGGCACAGGGAGGTTAACCGCCGTCAGCAGAAGTTGAGAACCGTCAGCAGACACTAAGCCCAGCGAACTGCTCCTCCCTTCAACGAGCCCATACGCCACGGTCGCCGAGTCCCCCATGCATGGGAGGACGAGACTATGCGTCGGCTAGGTCCATGATATGGGCAGCCGGCAAGCCCGCGCGGGCGTCGGATCTCCATGCTAAGTCAGGTGCCGACTTCCCATCGCATTTGCCCTCCGAGGCAGCGAGACCAAGCTCCGCCGAGGAGGCGTTTGAGAGTACCTCCCGCGCGGGAATCGCTCAGCTTCGCTGCAGCGGCTACCGGCGACAACTTTCCGGCACCAGGTTCACCTCGATGAGGTGTGGGCCGATGGACGAAGCCCCAGCAGTTCAGCAGAACATGAGGACTTCGGCCGCCCGAGTTTTAGCTCAAGGGGCGTATTGGCCAGGATGGAGCGGATATTGGAGCCCCTCCTGCAGCAGAATCAACAAAATTCGGGGAAGACTTCTCCAAGAGGGAAGGATATTCGGGGTCCTCCATCCCAGCATATGCCTCAACGGAAGTTTACGCTGTCTGCCGTTGAGCAGGCAGCAGGCACGGCTGAAAATTTTCGTCGGTACAAAAGGCGTGATAGAGAAAACTATTCACGAGCCCATTGAATTCGTCTCCCATATTTTTACTAGGCAAAAAAGGATGGAGGTTGTCGGGTGATTATTGACTTGACCAGTTGAATACCTTTGTAACATATACACATTTTAAAATGGACACCTTTTGAGACAGCCAAATCACTGCTTTCGCATGGTTGCTTTATGGCATGTATTGATTTGAAAGATGCATGCTATTCAGTGTCCATCCGGAAACATCACCGGAAATTTTTGAAATTTGTCTGGATGGATCAGCTCTGGCAATATCGGGCCTTACCAAATGGGCTTACTACCGCCCTAGGCTTTACTAAATTACTCAAACCTATTATGGCCAAATTACGTATACAACATCATATTGTAATGGCTTATTTAGATGATATTCTGCTTATTGGCAACACTCTGGAAGCGCTGTTTCAGCAACTGTTACTATATTTCAGCAGCTGGGGTTTATAGTCCATCCAGAAAAATCGAAGTTTCACCCATCCCAGGTTATGGATTATTTGGGTTTCACGGTGGACTCTATTCTAATGGGGGCCAACATTCCATTTCACAAGGTGGAGGAAGTTTCCCTTGCATGTCAGGATCTCGCATCCGCCAGTATACCATCTATTCGGCCTACAGCTAAGATGATTGGGAAAATCGTAGCTTTATTTCCGGCAGCCCGGTTTGGACCTTTGCATTATCAAAATCTGCGAAGGGCCACGATTGCTGCGTTAAAAAAGAACGCTGGTCATTTTGACAGACCTATGGGGCTGCCTTCCGATGCTAAGGTTGAGCTACAATGGTGGGTGTCCAATATTGGCAAGGCATTCAAACCTATTGTTGTGCCCAATCCGGTGGTATATTTGCAAAACTGACGCAAGCTTGGGGAGGTGCGGACAGCTCTTCTAGTTGTGGAGGCAGGTGGGATCCCCTTGAAGCTAGCATCTTGCTAATACAAGGGATTAACTATTTGAAGCTGCTTGCAGCATTTCACGGACTGCGGGCATATTGTGCTAATCTTAGTGGTACTCATGTCCGTCTCCAAATAGACAACACTACAGCGGTGGCATATTTAAACCATATGGGCGGTACCAGGTCAGTCTCTTGTGACAAATTGGCTAATACTATTTGGTGCTGGTGTATTGATCGAGATATTTGGATTTCAGCTACCTATTTGCCAGGTAGGCTTAATACTGTGGCAGACACCAGGTCACGCAAATTCAATGATAGTTTGAGTGGATGCTGCATCCTCCAATATTTGCCCAAATTACAGCCAAATTTGGCCAACCGGATATCGACCTTTTTGCGTCCCGGTTGAACCATCAGGTACCGACATATGTTTCATGGGAACCAGACCCTGGGGCATTAGCGATTGATGCATTCTCGCTAGACTGGGGGAAGTGGTTTTTCTATGCATTCCCCCCGTTTTGCCTCATCAGTCGGGTATTACAAAAAATCAGGATGGATTCTGCCAGAGGCATTCTTGTCATACCCGACTGGCCCACACAGCCTTGGTATCCGGTGGTCTCTGACATGATTAGTCAACCTTGGGTCCCTCTAGAGGGTTGCCCACATTTGGTTTCTCACCCTGTCTCAGGGGAGTTACACCCCTGCCATGCCTATCTAAAATTACTGGCTTGCAGGTTCTGACCAGGCCATGGATGCAGTATGGCCTTACCACCCGGACCATGAACACCATTGGAGCATCATGTCGAGAGTCAACCAGGCGGAGATATCTCTCCCACATCACCAAGTGTGAAGCCTACTGCAGTCGCTCTCACATCACCTGTGATGATGTCTCCATAGCCGACGTCCTGGAATTCCTCGCGGGGTTGCACCATGATGAGCACTTGAGTTATACTGCCATCAACAGCGCCAGGAGTGCGCTATCATTCTACCTCAACATCGAGGTAGGATCGAACAGGCTAGTGTCCAGGCTTATGCGGGGAATATTCAATCTGAATCCGCCTACACCACGCTACAACATCACCTGGGATGTCAGGGATGTACTTACCCTGCTCAGGTCGTGGTCACCCATGGAAGGGTTACAGCTGGACCAACCCACTATGAAATTGGTGATGTTACTAGCGCTGACTTCAGCACAGCGGGTTCAGACGCTCCACAAACTACGTATTGACAGGATGACGTCGACCCCGGGAGAAGTAGTCCTTTTTATCGATGAGCTACTTAAGCAGCATAGACCTGGGTGCACAGGGCTGCAGCTGAAGTTCCCGGCATACCCTGCAGATGCTCGGCTATGTTTAGCCACTCACATCCGTTACTACATCAAGGTGACGAGGAGCATCAGAGGAATGGAGTTGTACCTGCTTGTCACTCACAAAAGACCTCACCATCGAGTGACAGTCCAGACGATATCCAGGTGGCTCCGGATCGTCCTGAATAAGGCAGGTATTGACACTAATGTGTTTACATCCCACTCCACCAGGGCTGCATCTACGTCGGCGGCGAGAGTCATGGAGGTAACCATGGACCATATCCTCGCCACAGCAGGATGGGCGAATGAAGCTGTGTTCCAGCGATTCTATAATAAGCCTGTTGCTGCTCCCCTTCAGTTCGCAGAGGCCGTGCTGAACGCCGGGTGTGAACGTGGGGATGTCCCTGATTAAAAGGGTGTTATTTGTTGTGTTATTAACAAATCTTCTTTTTGTTTCAGTATAACCTCGTTTCGTCAACTTGTTTACTCCAATCCATCCTTGCTAGTGGTGTGTCCGCATGGACGTTGTCCAGGGCGTGTAATCACAGAAGCTTTGAAGTCTTCACGAAGTCACTCACGTGACTCCGAAATGAAATAGTAAGATTGAACGAGAACTTACCAAGTTTGAAGGTTGATCTTTATTTCATGAGGAGTTGCGGTGAGGGATTTCGTGCCCTCCGCTCCCAACCCTCGATCATCTTCAGCTGGTAATCAGAGTCTCTTTAAATCTTACTATGCCAAGTCATTTCTGTTGTTGTTTCTGTGATTCCACACCGCTGCTTTGAAGAATGTCGCGCATGCGTGCCGGCGGGCTCTTCACGAAATCCCTCACCGCAACTCCTCATGAAATAAAGATCAACCTTCAAACTTGGTAAGTTCTCGTTCAATCTTACTAATCCTATGGTTTCCTCCTGTGAAATGTTATGCCCTTGCAGTTGAACATTAGCAGATCAATCATCAAACCAAACCTCCATTCCACTGACTCCATTTGCATCTCATGCTGCCAACAGCATATTCAAGGATGAGTTGTACCCCAGCCACTCCATCTTCTCCCCTCTCCCATCAGGCCAAAGGTAATCAATTCAAATCAATTCAATTCAATTCAATTTAATTCAAGTGTGAAAACGCACACCTCCAAATTCACAAACAGTTTCTGCCCAGCTGTTATCAGATAATAGAACTATCTTGAACCAATTAGAGAGCAGTCTTGAGATACTATCTACCTCATTGGACATCCTCGGACTATCTTTGATCGGACTTTACTGGACTTTATCTTGCCCTAAACGTTATTCACGTTATTCCCTTTTGTCACTATCCATGTTCTCCAGAGATGTTGCCTGACCTGCTGTGAGTTACTCCTGCACTTTGTGTCTTTTTGAAGTTTGAAAATGTATATCTTCATATTCAGCGACAACTTCTTCCCAGCTGTTGTCAAGCAACTGAACTGTCCTCTCAACAATGGGAGAGTAGTCCTGACTTCCCATCTATCTCATTGACTTCAAACTAACTTTAATCAGAGGGTACACAAAAGGCTGGAGAAACTCAGCGGGTGCAGCAGCATCTAAGGAGCGAAGGAGATGGGCAACGTTTCAGGCCGAAACCCTTCTTCAGACTGATGGGAGGTGGGGGAGGCGGGGAGAAGAAAGGAAAAAGGAGGAGGAGTCCGAGGGCTGGGGGAGAGGGGAGGGGAGGAGACAGCAAGGGTTAACAGAATTGAGAAAATTCAATGTTCAAGCCCAGAGGATGCAGACTTCACAAGTGGAATATGAGGTGCTGTTCCTCCAACTTGCGGTGTTGCTCACACTGGCCGTGGAAGAGGCCGAGGACAGAGAGGTCGGATACGGAATGAGAGGGGGAGTTGAAGTGCTGAGCCACCGGGAGGTCTGGTAGGTTATTGCGGACCGAGCGGCGGTGTTCGGCGAAACGACTGCCAAGCCTCCGCTTGGTCTCACTGATATAGATCAGCTGACATCTAGAGCAGCGGATGCAGTAGATGAGGTTCGAGGAGGAGCAGGTGAACTTCTGTCGGACCTGGAAGGATTGCTTGGGTCCCTGAAAGGAGTGGAGGGGGGAGGTAAAGGGACAAGTGTAGCATCTCTTGCGGTTGCAAGGGAAAGTGCCCGGGGAAGGGGTGGAGTGGGAGGGAAGGGTAGAATTGACAAGGGAGTTGCGGATGGAGCGGTCTTTGCGAAGGCAGGGGGGGGGAGATGGGAAGATGTGGCGAGTGGAGGGGTCACGTTGGAGGTGGCGAAACTGGTGGAGGACTATGTGTTGTATGTGCCGGCTGGTGGGGTGAAAGGTGAGGACCAGGGGGCCTCTGCCCTTGTTGCGAGTGGGGGAATGGGGAGACAGGGCAGTGTTGTGGGGTATGGAGGAGACCCTGGTGCGAGCCTCAGGTGGTGGAGGGGAATCCACGTTCTCTGAAGAATGAGGACATTTGTGATGACCTGGTGTGGAACACCTCATCCTGGAAGCAGATGCGATGTAGACGGACGAATTGGGAATAGGGGATGGAGTCCTTACAGGAAGCAGGGTGGGAGGAAGAGTAGTCCAGGTAGCTGTGGGAGTCAGTTGGTTTGTAGTGGTTGTCGGTCAGGAGTGCAATAGAGATGGTGAGGTCAAGGAATGGTAGGGAAGTGTCGGAAATGGTCCAAGTGTATTTGAGTGCCGGATGGAAGTTGGTGGTGAAATGGATGAAGTCAGTCAGTTGTGTGTGGGTGCAGGAGGTGACACCAAAGCAGGCGTCGATGTAACGGGGGTAGAGGTCGGGGATGGGGCCCTGGTACGCCGAGAACAAAGATTGTTCGACGTACCCGACAAAGAGGCATGCGTAGCTAGGGCCCATGCGTGTTCCCATAGCTACGCCTTGTGTTTGGAGGAAATGGGAGGAGTCAAAAGAGAATTTATTGAGGGTAAGGACCAACTCCGCTAGGCGGAGGAGGGTGTCAGTGGAAGGGTATGGGTTGCTCCTCCCGTCGAGGAAGAACGGGAGGGCTTTGAGACCATCCTGGTGGGGGATGGAGGTGTAGAGTGACTGGATGTCCATGGTGAAGATGAGAGGATGGGGTCCTGGGGAATGGAATGTGTGGAGCCGACGGAGAGTGTCTGAGGTGTCCTGAACATAGGTGGGGAGGGATTTAACCAAGGGGGATAGGATGCACTCAAGGTATGTGGAGATGTGTTCGGTGGGGCATGAACAGGCAGAGACAATGGGTCTGCTGGGGCAGTCAGGTTTGTGGATTTTGGGGAGATGGTAAAATCGGGCCGTGCGGGGCTGGGGAACGATGAGGTTGGAGGCTCGAGGGTGCATGGAGCCGGAGTTGATGAAGTCGGTTATGGTGCTCGAGATGGTGGCCTGGTGCTCGTCAGTGGGGTCATGGTCCAGGGGTAAGTAGGAGGAGGTGTCCGAGAGTTGGCGCGTGGCCTCAGCTTTGTAGAGATCGACGCGCCAGACTACCATGGCACCTCCCTTGTTGGCGGGTTTGATAATCCAGTCTGGGTTGTTTCGGAGTGAGTCGATTGCAGTGCGTTCGGGGGGGGAGAGATTGGAGTGAGACAGGGGAGTGGAGAAGTTGAGGCAGTTGATGTCCCGACGGCAGTTCTGGATAAAGGGTTCTAAAGCCAGAGGGCCACGAGGGGGTGTCCACGAGGAGGGGGTTCGTTGGAGACAGGAAAAGGGATCATCGGGGGGGGGGGGGGGGGCGAGATCTTCTTCCCGTGGAAGAACGCTGTGAGGCGGAGGCGACGGTAGAAGAGCTCCAAGTCGTGGTGGGCGCGGAACTCATTGAGGTAGGGACGGAGGGGGACAAAGGTAAGACCTCTGCTGAGGACCGACCTTTCAGTGTCGGAGAGGGGGAGGTCCGGGGGGATGGTGAACACACGGCAAGGATGGGGGTTGTGGCTGGAGGAAAGCAGGTGAGTGGACCGAGGACGAAGATTTGTGTGGTGGGGGGGGGGGGGGGGGGGGGGGGGGGTGATGAGGGGGTGCGGGTGCTGTGGTGTGGGTGGGGAAGAGCAGGGATTACATAGTAGGAGGGGGATGGGGAAGACCCAGTGGAATAGCCACTGAGGTTACCAGGGTTGGGGAGACTGGCACTAGAACCCAGTGCCATCAAAACCCAAGTGGTGGGAGTTAGCAACGTGGAGGCGGTGTCCTGGAGACTCCTGGAGGCGCTACTCGTGGCCAAGATGGCGTCGGGGGACTCAGGCCGGCGGCTCGGGCCAGAGTTGGGGCCCGGGACCTGCGGGCGGTCGAGTCGGGGATTGTCGGTAGCAGGAACGGTCTGGAGGTGGGCTAATTTCAGGTCCTTGGTGGAGGTAAGGTGGGACAGGAATTGTTGATTGAAGCGGTGGATCTTCCGGAGGATGTAGTGAAGTTGGGGTTCGTTGCAGGTCTGGGTGAGTGAGGCCCGAAGATTCGGGAGAGCCAATGCGAGGTCCTGCTGGTGCCGGCGCATCGGAACCAGGGTGGATCTTAGTGCCCGGTTGGAGAATTGTACAGTGTGGCGGCGGATAGCCAGTCGGTACCGATAGTCCGGCTGGGGTCCGAACTGGGAGGCAGTGAATTGGAGCTGGAAACCACGAGGTATGAGGCGCAGGCAAGCCACGAGGAAGCAGATGTGGCTGTGGTATCGAGTCTGGGTAAGGATGCGGTCGTAGAGTTGGAGGGAAGGGGGTATCACAGGGGGGGGGGGGGGCAGTTAGAGAGGAGGAGACTCTCTAACTATCTTTAATCAGACTTTAATGGACGTAATTGTGCACTAAATGTTATACCCATTATCCTGTATCTGTACACTGTGGACGGTTTGATTATAACCATGCATAGTCTTTTCACTAACTGGATAGCACGCAGCAAAAAGCACATGACAATAATAAACAAAACTATTTTTAGACAATATTGAGTTTATTATCACGTTTCCTGAAGTACAGCGAGAAGCTTTTGTTGCATGCTAACCAGCGAGTGGAAAGACAATACATGATTACAATCGAGCCATCCACAGTGTACAGCTACATGATAAAGGGAATAACATGAATAACGATTAGTACAAGATAAAGTCCAGTAAAGTCCGATTACAGATAGTCCAAATTATCCAATGAGGTAGATAGTAGCTCAGGACTGCTCTCTAGTTGTTGGCAGCTTTATTACATGTTACATATTTGGTTCTAACTGAAAGACTAGCTTGTCAGTACAATGCTTTGCGGTGCTTGGGTTTACTCCCAGCCATGATCACAAAAGGCAAGACGCGTACAATCGAACTGTTTCGTTTGAGCGTTTAAACTGTACCTTATTGCTTCTGCAACCCGGGCGCTCTCTTTCCTCCTGTCACTGGACAACCTGCCAATCAGGTAGGAATAGTCGAGACCACTGCAGAACACGCTCCCAACTGCGCTGAGCAGAAGAAGCTTGCTGTCATCGGTGGACGCATTACCAAGGGCCCTCCGTACCTCCTTCATAATCTGCAGAGATAACAGAAACATTCAATCACTGGCGCCAATGGGGAACAACAACAAACCTGCAGATTCTTTGTCTTGTTCTTTGTCTGGATTTCACACATTAGAAAGGAGATGAGGAGGAATTTCTTTAGTCAGAGGGCAGTGAATCTGTGGAATTCTTAGCTGCATGTGGCTGTGGAGGCAAAGTCAATGGATATATTTAAGGCAGGGTTGAGGTTCTTAATCAGTAAGAGTGTCAGGGGTTATGGGGAGAAGGCAGGAGAATGGGATTGAGAGGGAAAGATAGATCAGCGTGATAGAATGGATGAGTAGACTTGATGGGCCGAATGGCCTAATTCTGATCCTACAGTTTATGAACTTAAGAACATCTGTGCATCCAACAGTATACATTTAATCAAAAAACGTGGAGAAAATGCAACACAGAATTAATAGAACTAGGAATATTCTGTGCTTCAATTGTAAACCACACTTTATTTAATTTTATGTGTCAAGAATAGTAAGATTAAACGAGAACTTACCAGTTTGAAGTCTGATCCTTATTTTATGAGGAGTTACGATGAGGGATTACGTGAAGACCCCACCAGCACGCATGCGCGACATTCTTCAAAGCAGCGGTGTGAAATCACAGATAGTAGAGTTGACTGAAGATAATAAGATAAGATAACTAACATACCAGTTGACCTTATAATAGAGGGTTGGGAGCGGAGGGCATGTAATCTCTCATCATAACTCCTCATAAATCAGGATCAAACTTCAAACTGGTAAGTTCTCGTTTAATCTTACTATTTTACTTTGGAGTCACGTGAGTGACTATGTGAAGACTTCAAAGCTCTGTGATTTCATGCCCTAGAAACGAGTCCATGCTCACACACTGCCATAATAACCAATGGAGGAAGTATGTTAATGTATTTCAGACTTGAAACAGTGCTGAAAAACAATAATGTATTTATTTAACAAATAATAATAACCCCTAACTTCAGGGAAAATTATAATACAGAACTTAAAATAGTGTCTGTAAATATCTCAGGCGTGGCCACAGGTTTGTTATAAAACCGCTGGAAAGTAGTTTCATTAGACCAACCCGCCGTTGCAAGGATGTGGTCCATAGGAACTTCCATTATCCTTGCAGCCGATGTAGCTGCAGCCCTGGTAGAATGAGATTTAAAAACATCCGTGTCCACCCATGCTGCACCTAATACCACCCTAAGCCATCTTCAGATGGTCTGCACAGTTACTCTATGATGAGGACGTTTAAAGCTTATCAATAGAGCCATTTCCGTTCCCCTGAGACTTTTGGTGACCTCCAGGTAATGTCGAAGGTGGGTCACTATGCATAGGCGTCTATCTACGGGATAAACCGGGAACTCCAATTTGAGGCCAGATGATCCAGGCCTGTTCTGTTTAAGTAACTCATAAATGTGAAAGGTTACCTTATGTTGACGGCGTCCAGTCTTAGTTTGTGCAGAGACTGGACCCGCTGCGCCGTTACAAGCACCATCAGCATCACCATTTTATACGTGAGTTTGGTTAGTGAAAGGGACGTGGCTGGAGCCCAATCTCTGAGCAGGGTCAGGACAATGCCAATATCCCAGGTATGGGAATATCGAGGCCTGGGGGGGATTTGAGTTAAAAATACCCCTCATAAGTTTTGACACCAGAGGGTGAGATCCTACTCCATGGTGTTCTAACCCCTGTCCCAGGTATGAGGATAGGGCACTTCTTGCGCAGTTGATGGCACTATAACTCAAGCCTTAATCGAAATGTAGACTTGCCAGGAACTCCAGCACATCCGTGATGGTGCTGTGTTGTAAGTAGTGTTTGTCCTGATACAAAATACCTCCCATTTTTTGATATAGGTGAGGTACTGTTTCCTGGTGGACTCTGCAGGATTTTGTGATGATGTTCATTGTTCGGTCCGACAGTCCAAATTCCGGGAGAGATCTTTTCAAATCCTGCAAACCAATAGGTTCATTCGGTCATGGCACGGATGACTCTCCCCTGTCATAGGATGTACCAGCAAACTCGGGCGTTTGGAGATCGGAATACATGGTTCTGAGACCATGTCGAGTACCACAGGGAACCATGGCTTAGTAGGCCAATCGGGTACTACCAAAATACCTGATGTGGAGTCTTGTTTAATTTTTTGCAAGACCCGACTGAAGGGGGGAAATGCATAGAAAATCAATCCCTGCAGTGTAGCGAGAAAGCGTCCGTCGCTACTGCCCCAGGGTCTGGTTCCCATGCAACATATGTTGGTATCCGGTGATTAAGTCTGGATGCAAAAAGGTCGATATCTGGCGTTCCATGCCGAGCTACAATGCCAGTAAATACCTGGTGTTCCAACATCCATTCGGTGTTGTCATTGAATATGCGTGACCTGGTGTCCGCCACTGTATTGAGCTTACCCGGAAGGTAAGTAGTTGATATCCAAATGTTTCTTTCTATGCACCAGTGCCAGATTGAATTGGCCAATTCATCACAAGATAGCGATTTAAATCCACCCATATGATTAATGTATGCCACCACGGTGGTGTTTGTAGGCGAACATGCAGATGGTGCATGTCTGAACAGTAAGCCCGAAGTCCGTGAAACGCTCCCAACATCTCAAGATGATTGATACCTAGTGTCTGAAGTAAGGTTAACTCGTGTGCATTCCATCTACCACCGCAACTGGAGGTGGTATCGGTTGCTCCCCAGCCGTGAGCGCTGGCGTCAGTTTGTGACACAACCGAAAGGTTTGTGACTGTGATGGGATTAGAGCAATGTCGAACATTGCTAATCCACCATCGCAATTCCAATTTTACTTTGGCTGGTAACTGCATTTGGCCTGTCAAAATGGTCAGCTTGGTGTTTTAGTGCTGCAATTTTGGCCCTTTGTAGATTTTGATAATGTAAGGGTCCAAATTGTGTACCTCGAAAGGCAGCCACGAGCTTCCCAATTACCCAGGCTACTTGCCGAATAGATGGTTTACTGACGCAAACAAGGCAGTTACATGCCTCTATCAAGTCTGTTGCTTTATCCTTTGGCAAAGTGACAGACATATGAACAGAGTCAATCGTGAACCCCAAATAGTCCAGTCACAGAAGGCATTAACTTGGATTTGTCTGGATGGATGATAAATCCCAATTTTTGAAATAGGAGCTTGGTGGCTGAGCCAGTAAATTTGGCCAATTCCAAGATTTTCCCCACAATTAGGATGTCATCGAGATATGCCATGACAATATGTTTTTGTTTCAGAAGAAACGGCAATGCTGGTTTCAATATTTTAGTAAACCGTTTGGGGGCTGATGCTAATCCATTAGGTAGCGCTTTATACTGCCAGAGCTGCCCCATCCTGATAAATTTCAAATATCTGCGGTGATCTTTCTAATTGGTACTGAGTAGTATGCATCTTTTAGGTCGATGCAAGCCTTGGAAACTAGTTGTTTGGCAGTAACAAAAGTTTCCATTTTGAAGTGAGTGTACTGCACAAAAGTATTCAGTTGTCCCAAATCAATAATGATGCGGCATCCGCCATCTTTTTTTGTTTTTGGTGAAGATGTTTGATACAAACTCAAGAGATTCATGTTTGGTTTTCTCAGTTACTCCTTTTGTATGTAGTCTTAACAGTTCCGCATGACCTTCCACTTTCTCTTTTAGTGAAAGCACAAACTTTCGGCTCGGTGCATGTTGAACCGGAAGGAGGAGTTTGTCAACAAATTCAATTTTGTATCCCTGAATACTGTGCAGTATGAAAGGATCAGAAGTTATAGAACTCCATGCATCCCTAAACAAGTGTAACCTTCCCCCAACCTGTGAAGAAGTTACACATGCTAAGTTCCGTGGGCAACCAGACCCACCTACCTCCATAGTTACCGGTGGTGCTGCGTTGGTTTTCTCCGTCCTTGGTTCCTGGGAGGTGGAGGCGCTGTGGTGTGGGGTTGGCGCATCTTCCAGGAAGGCTGTTCTGGGACATGGCCTAAAAAAGACCTTTGTGTAGGTTGTACGGCCTTCGAGCTTTCACCAGCTGTTCTTTCGCTGTGATAACGCGGCCTGCTGGTGGATGCGTAGCGGTGCTGCCGCCGAGTATACGAGGACCTGGTAGCGGCCGGCACTTTAATCATACCAACAGCTTTTGCCTCTTCGTCGAGGTCTTTTACCTGTTTGGGCAGGTTGTCCGTGAACAACAGAGTAGGCGGCTGTGCGCTGCTGGTTCTACACAATCCCGCGAACTTTGGGTTTAGTGTAGGTCGGATGACACTCTTCCTGAAACAGTTGATCTCAAACTGTATATTACAGAAGAGTGCCAGGGCATCCTGTTGCTCCTCCGACATATCTTTCCCGTCTACTGACCTGGTAAAAGCTGTAATACCAGAGGCCAGTAGTTTCAGGATTTTCTGCATTTTAACTTCCTGGCTCCTAATGCCAGGACTGATGTTTCCCCAGATGGGGTTATTTACCGCAGGCACGTTGATGGAGATGCAGTTTTCTGGAGCTAGATATTTGGCTGCCATGTCATTCATAGCCTGTTCTTGTAGCTGATGAGTTGTCAGATAATTTATACTGGCTGCCAGCTGTGGCTGCAATGGCGTTAAAGAAGGAACTGCAGATGCTGGAGAATCGAGGGTGACACAAAAAGCTGGAGAAACTCAGCGGGTGCAGCAGCATCTAAGGAGCGAAGGAGATAGGCGACGTTTCGGGTCGAGACCCTTCTTCAGACTGGTCAGGGATCAGGGAAACGAGAGATATAGACAGTGATGTGGAGAGATAAAGAACAATGAATGAAAGATATGCAAAAAAGTATTGATGATAAAGGAAACAGGCCATTGTAAGCTGTTTGTGGTGTGAAAATGAGAAGCTAGTGCGACTGGGGTGGGAGGGGGGGGGAGATGGAGAAGGAATGTCAGGGCCCGAGGGCTGAGGGAGAGGTGGGGAGGGGGAGGGGGCAGTCTTGGTTAACAGAATTGAGAAAATTCAATGTTTAAGCCCAGAGGATGCAGACTCCCCAAGCGGAATATGTTCCTCCAACTTGCGGTGTTGCTCACTCTGGCCGTGGAGGAGGCCCAGGACCGAGAGGTCGGATACGGAATGGGAGGGGGAGTTGAAGTGCTGAGCCACCGGGAGGTCGGGTTGGTTATTGCGGACCGAGCGGAGGTGTTCGGCGAAACGATTGGTCTCACCGATGTAGATCAGCTGGCATCTGGAGCAACGGATGCAGTACATGAGGTTGGAGGAGGTGCAGGTGAACCTCTGTCGGACTTGGAATGACTGCATGGGTCCCTGAAAGGAGTGGATGGGGGAGGTGAAGGGACAAGTGTAGCATCTCTTGTGGTTGCAAGGGAAAGTGCCCGGGGAAGGAGTGGAGCGGGAGGGAAGGGAAGAATTGACGAGGGAGTTGCGGAGGGAGCGGTCTTTGCGGAAGGCAGACAGGGGGGGAGATGGGAAGATGTGGCGAGTGGAGGGGTCACGTTGGAGGTGGCGAAACTGGCGGAGGACTATCTGTTGTATGCGCTGGCTGGTGGGGTGAAAGGTGAGGACCAGGGGGACTTGGCCCTTGTTGTGAGTGGGGGAATGGGGAGAGAGGGCAGTGTTGCGGGGTATGGAGGAGACCCTGGTGCGAGCCTCATCTATAGTGGGGGAGGGGAAACCCCGTTCTCTGAAGAACGAGGACATTTGTGATGACCTGGTGTGGAACACGTCATCCTGGGAGCAGATGCGGCGAAGACGGAGGAATTGGGAATAGGGGATGGAGTCCTTACAGGAAGCAGGGTGGGAGGAAGAGTAGTCCAGGTAGCTGTGGGAGTCAGTTGGTTTGTAGTGGATGTCAGTCAGGAGTGTATCACCTGCAATAGAGATGGTTGGCTGCAATGGCAGTCCCTTCTGTGAGGGCATCGCAAACTTGGACACCATTCCGAGTAGCTCCTCTTCTTGCACCTCTAGCACGTTGGATTCTTCTGCCAAATCCCCCTCTTCAGAGTCAGCCCAGATCTGACTCCTTATGCTCCCCTGCGAAGAGGGTGAGACATTTGGCAGTCCTGTAAAGGGTGCTGCCGTGGGTCTGCTAGGAGACCCACAGTGACCAGACTCCTGCTGGAGTAGGTCACGTTGGAGCAATTGCTCCACCATCTGCTCCATGCAGGATAATCGACCGGCGTTGCTTCCCGCGGGCAGTGAGTCTTCCAGCCCGGACCCTGCCGAGACAACGGGCTTGCCCGACTTCTGGGTGGCTTTGCCGCCAGTCCGAGGTGCTCCTGCGGGCTGTTGCGGCGTCAAGTCGGGGGCTGCCGTTTGAACAACGAGCAGCTCTGGAGAAGTCGGCCGCTGCTGACCGCGCGCGTTCCCGCAGTCAGTCTCGAAGCGGCCCGTTTGGACTTGTTTCTTGACTTGTCCATGGTTGGGGTACTCTATAACAAAAAGCACAACAGAGTGCCCGCAAAACGACCTTAGGATAGTAAATACTCACCTGTAGGTCAATTTTAAACTTACCGGTGGAGGAGCGACCCTCCTCCCTGCCTGTCGCTTCGCAATGCGTTCGACGATATGTCGTGCATGCGTGCTGGCGGGGTGTTCACGTAGTCACTCACGTGACTCCAAAGTAAAATTGTACATGTTGTATCACAATTAATCAAGAAAGCATTTTGACATTTGCCCTCCTTGTCGTGGAAATTAATAGGTTGAAACCACATCTCACAACACCACAGAAGAATGTTATTCCGCTGCCTTCAGACTACTGAACGGTCCTCCCATAAGCTGGGGTGCAGTGCAGATCTTCCAATCTACCTCATTTTGGAGATTTCACTTTTTTATCTGCACTTTCTCAATAACTATAATGTTACACAACAATATTCTGCACTCTAGTGTTTTCCTCTTTGCACAGTTCGGTTGTACTCATGTTTAGTATAATTTGACTGGAAAGCATGAAAACGAAACTTTTCACTCTATCTCCGTACATCAGACAACAGTAAACCAATACCAATAACATTAGAAATAGGAACAGGAATGGCCCTCGAGCCATTTAATGGATTGACTGATGATCTTTCACCTGAAATCTGCTTTCCAACCAATCTCAATTTCCCTTGGTTCCTTTTAAGTCTTAATGTTTATGAGACTGAACTCTGTCCTCCAGTGGGTAGGGAGTGGATGCGAAAGTGGTCTAACATAGAATCAGTGATCAATGGCTGGTGTGGACTTGGTTGGCTGAAGGACCTGTTTCCATGCTGTATCTCTGAAATAAACTAAATGGCCAAGGCTGTGTTGTACAATGGCACCAGTATTCTCATCAGAGAGCAGCAAACTGATTCTGAGCAACACTCAATCTTTGCCAATGCAATGTCTCTTGGGTAACACATGCAAAGAGAATAGAAACCGGGGAACTAACACAGTATAGCGTTCAGTGACTGGGGAGTAAGACCGCCGAACTGTTCAATAGTTAAAGATGTGGGTTGTCACACAATGCTTGGGGCCTTTCAGTGGAACTCTGCAGTCTTCTCATTCCCACAGAATCACAATTCCACATTGCAAACAAACCATTAGTTCAATGAGAAGCCACAGTAACTAACACACTGTATGTAGCGCATCTCATGGATGGATCACACCGATTGCACCCGATTTCAAGGCAAAGAAGCAGCACACTAGATAGGGATTAAGGAACCCGTGAATTACAGTGACCCAGGAGAACGTGTATTAATATGGACTTAGACCATAAGGCAAAGGAGCAGAATTAGGCCATTCGGCCCTTTGAAGCTACTCTGCCATTCGCTCATGCATGATCATTTTTCCATCTCAACCCTATCCTCCTGCCTTTTCTCCATAACCTTTGATGCCCTTACTAATCAAAATCTTATCAATCCCCTTTTTAAAAATACTTTGGCATCCACAGCGTTCTGTGGTAATGACTTGAAGTCTATACTTCAAAATAAGCTGTGGGGATTGGAATGCTTTCCAGAAAGGCCGGCAGTCACTGAGTCAAATATCTCAATAACTCTGTCATCCCTGGTGCAGAGGAAGCCCTTCCATTGTTACAGCTGTCACTGACTATTTCTGCTGTCCCTTTCTGGGAGAGGAATCCAAAGGTCTATGACTGTAGCTAAACAGTGTATGACATCTCCCTCACCTGTGAGTTGATGCAGCCAGAACCATGGAGGGAAATGGACAGCATAGAGAGGCATTTTGGTTGGCGTGGAGCAGTTGGGCCGAAGGCCTGTTGCCATGGTGTATAATGATGCTCTCTTGGATTCATGCTGGTTCAATTGGATTTAACATCCACAGTCACATGACATGGCAACCTGACGGAAGAAGGAAAAGAGGCCGACCAAAACTCACATGGAGGCGAACATTCCAGGATTTGGAAGCCCGGGATGCAAGCCTATCGAGGATGGAAGACATCGCACATAACTGAACAGAATGCCGAAAGCTTGCTGCCCAATGCACTCAACAGTGTGGGAGGAACTAAGTCTAAGTAAGTAAGCCACAGCCTAACTGTTGCCTCAGTGTGGTCCAACATCAAGACCTTGTGTACAATGGTGTCAAGAGTTGTCCACAGTCGAGGACTGGTCTACAAAGGTCTCACTGTGGTCCACATGCAATGAGTGGTCTCCAATGGTCATAGTGTGGTCCAAGGTCAAGAACTGCTCTACAAAGATCTCATAGTGGTCTATAGTCAAGATCTTGTCTACAATGGTCTCAATGTAGCCCACAATCACGGTCTGGTCTACAATGGTCTTGTTGGGGTCCACAATCAAGGTCTAGTCTACAATGGTCTCAGTGTGGTCCACATGCAAGACCTGGTCTACAATGGTCTTGTGTGTGGATTTTGATTTGCTAGCTGGTTTCCCAAGACAGGGGCGCTGAAGATAAAAATAACAGCCAGGATCACTGCTCCAGACTGTGAGTCCAGATTTCTTTTTGAGAACACAGAGTTAAGCTCATTTCAGTATGAACAAGAGATGGACATTCAGCTGACATGAAATGAATGTAGTTTTAAGGAATGAAGTATAAGATGAGAGTTAGGAATCAAGATTCTGGTGTGGGTGGATTATTACTCTGGGTTTCAAAGGGGCCAGGACTGTTTTGGTTTGATATAAGGCGGCACTGTGGCGCATCGGTAGAGTTGCTGCCTCACAATGTCAGAGACCTGGGTTTGATCCTGACTATGGGTGCTGTCTGTATGGAGTTTGCACGTTCTCCCTTTGACCACGTGGGGTTTCTCCGGGTGCTCCTGTTTCCTCCCACATTCCAAAGACGTACAGGTTTGGAGGCTTTGGTAAAATTGTAAATTGTCTCTAATGTGTAGGATTATGCTAGTGTTTGCGGTGATCGTTTGTCGGTGTGGACTCTGTGGGCCGGAGGGCCTGTTTCAGCACTGTATCTCCAAAGCCTAATGTCAAAGGCAGCAGAACAAAAGTTTATAAGCGAAAGACACGTTCTATAGACTTGGTTTGTGTGATCCTTTGGACTACTTCCAATTGATTAGAATTTTCCAGTTCTGATATTGCTACTCTTGTTTTTTTTCGCCTCTTTGAAAAAATGAAGTCAAACAAAGATGAATTGGAGGGGGGGAAGAGAAGGGTGTTGGGAAGGAAGGGTGGAAGTGTTTGACGCAACTGGAGTTGGTGTTGATGGACTTTTTGTTCATCATTTTTGTTCAAGTTTGGTTCATCCGCCTAACGAGGAAGACTGATTGAATGAATAACACTTGGGTTTCGATTTCCGGCTTTACAATTTACAACACTCAAATGATTGAGTGTTAAAAATGATTAATTTTGGAAAACGGAAGAAAAATGAAACATTTCTACCTCACCAATATTAATCACATGTTAACTCAAGCAAAAATGTAGGAGGCCTTACCTCAGGTGTTAATGAATTGTTATCTGAGGTTTGGCTGGAGAGTAAAACATGGGTAAAGCCATCCTGTTTCCTCACAACAATGTCCCTGAATTGGTAGTTGCTTTCATTTTGTCGAACGCTGCATCTGAGGCGCTTGTCAAAAACATAGTGGTCCTTTTCCTCCACCAGTTTCCTTTTCACAGAACATGACAGACTGGTTTGCCCGTTTGAAATTCCTGGAAGAGAAACGCCTTCTAAAATGAAATGTTAATCTGCCAAGTTAATAGTTACTTGCAGAAACAAGGAACTGCAGATGCTGATTACAGGTCCACCACCGATCTTCCAGCAAATGGTGGTCTGGCCCCCCCTTTTATCCCCCCCCCCCCCCCCCCCCCCGGAATTGCGGTGCCAAGGCTGGGTGAGGTGGCCGATCTCGACCTCACTGGGACTTCCACACCGATTGGCGAGTCGAATTTGCCCTCTGCGGTCAGGGCTCGGGAACTCTGGCCCGGCCAGAGCCGGCAGATCTGTTCCCATAGACGACTTCTGCGGCCGACTCTGTGTCCGTTACTCGGCCCCCCTAGGCTGTGACCTCCGTTGGTCCGGAAAAACGGATAATTGAGAACGGCTTTGGAACCAAGGCGTCAAAAAATCTGTGGTGGACCTGATTTCACACAAAAAGACACAAAGTGCTGGAGTAACTCAGCAGGTCAAGCAGAATCTCTGGAGAGCATGTCAGGGTGACGTTTTGGATCAAGACCCTTCTTCAGACTGAAGAAGTGTCGACTCAAAACATCAACTATCCATCTTCTCCAGATGGAGGAGTTGCATGACCTGCTGAGCTACTCCAGCACTTTGAGTGCTTTTATTTAAAAAAAAACTAGGACTTATTATATTTTATTGATTAATTGCATCTCATAAACTTTTATCAGCTACCAAAAAAAATCATCTTTAACCATACTTGAACACTGAGGAATAATTAACCAGACAACTTAGAAATTGAAATCAGTACAGCACATAGTATGCAATATGGAAAGGAATACCAAGCCTTGTTATTCCTCGAATATTGATGCATCCATGAAGATCTAAGAAAGGCTGGTTTTGCACAATAGCCAGGCTCAGTGCTGTACACATTTATTACATACCTATTCCATTAACTATAGGAGGGCCGTCAATTGCTCCATCCTCTGCAAATTCGGGGTTTCCAAAATCCACATTCATTCTCTGTTGCCTTGAGGTATTGTCAAACTGTAATGCATTTTTGCTGTGTCTAGCATCGCCATTCTGAAACGAGTTATCAGTCTTTCTGTAAGGCATAATCTGTACTCCGCTTGCAGTGGTTCTGTAATGCACTGTTTTCGTAGCTACGATTTTCTTGTTATCCCCCAGAGCATGCTTTCCATCTCTAGCCATTGAACCCCGCTTTTGCTTCTGAAGAGTATTATTAGTCCGTTTCTTTCGTAATCCTCCCCCTTTGCCCTTGGTTGATTCATACACTCTCAATGCAGCTGTTCCGTGATTGTCCCTCAAGACTTGCCTTGGGCTGTTACCCCGTTTCCCTGATTTAGTTCGCTTTTCTTTGGAAGCATTGAGTCCATTGAACTCATCAATAAATTCTTCACAGTGAAGAAGGTGATGCTCTGGTTCCCAAGTGTCTTCATTACTTCCATAGCCTTTCCATCGTATAAGGTACTCCCACTTCCCCTTTTTATTTTTCCTTTTGTCGACAATCTTCTCCACCTAATGGGAAGAAAAAAAAGTTCTGCATAGATTATTGTCATCGTGATCAACATCTCACAACATCTAGCCAAAGATCCTTCAGAAACCTTTACCTTAGTTTTTAGTTTTAGAGATACAGCATTGTACAGGCCCTTCGGCCAACTCAGTCCATGCTGACCAATTACCACCTGTACACTAGTTGTCCAACACATCAAGGGACAATGTACAGAAGCCAATTCACCTACATAACTGCACATCTTTGGAAAATGGGAAGAAACCGGAGCACCTGGAGAAAACACACGCGGTCACAGGGAGAATGTAAAAACTTCATACAGATGAAAACTTCGCGGTCGGGATCGAACCGAGTCTCTGGCGCTGTAAGGCAGCAACACTATCGCTGCGCCATTGTGCCGCCTGATCTAACGATTTACTGGAAGAGGGAATCTCAAACAAGGGTGGAAATTTAGTTGAGAGACACAACATGGAAACAGGTTCTTCAACCCATCGGGTCTATGCCTACAATCCATCACCCGTTCACATTAGTTCGATGTAAATTTGTTGCCCATCTCCAATGGCTTGCCCCTGGCTTGCTCAGCCATTTCAGAATAGAGTTAAGAGCCAAACACTTGGGTATGGGCTTGGAGTCAAAAGAAGACCAAAAAAGGGCAAGTTTGGCAGAATTCCTTCCCTGGACAACATTTAGGCACTCATGTACACTTCAACTGAAGGCATTGACTCATGCACAGACTATGTTAAGAATCTCCTGGCTTTCCTTGTTGGCATCATGAGAGATGGCCCTAACCATAGTAAACAGCTGACAAACGAGACTGCAGATGCTGAAATCTGGAAGGAGAACTACTGGTGGTGTTCAATGGGTCCGTCAGCATCTGTGGAGGGAAATGGACTGCCATCTTGACCTCTCTCTTTTTTTGCATGGGTTTGGAAATAATGCAAAAAACTTGCATATATATATATATATATATATATACAGCATCTCACTCGCACAAAATGCTTGCTCATTTATGTGATTGTTTCTTAATCATTGGGATTTGGATCCCACTGGCAAGTGAGCATTTCAAGTCCATTAACTCAGCCCTCTTAAGAGTCAATAACACTGGTTGTTCTGGAGTCGCACTGAGGAAAGAGAGCAGGCTTTCGCTGGAAGTTGTCAGTTGATCCAGATTCTTATGACAATCCATTCTGTAGCTATTGCCATGTGCGGGCAGAGAATAGTTTAACTTGGCATCATCTTTCAGTCTGAAGAGGGGCCTCGAACTGAAACATCATCGTTACTTTTTTTTGCATATCTTTCATTCATTGTTCGACATCTCTCTACATTATGGTCTATATCTTTCGTTTCCCTTTCCCTTGTCTTTCAGCCTGAAGAAGGGTCTCTGCCCGAAAGGTCGCTCATTCCTTCTCTCCAGCGATGCTGCCTGACCTGCTGAGCTACTCCAGGATTTTTGTGTCTTTCCTTGGTAAACCAGCATCTGCAGTTCCTCATTTCTTCACCATATTTGATGCGGTCAATTGGAGGCCGAAGGGCCGGTTCCTTTGCTGTACTGTTCAATGTTCTATTGCCCCCAACATCTTTTTATTTGAATTCTACAGCTGCCTTAATGGGACTTGGGTTTAGTTCCCCAGACAGTTCATCCAAAGTTCTGCATTACTAGTCTAGTGGATGAACCACTGCAACACTAATATACCCTACATATGGGGTATAATATACCCTACATATAGTGCATACATACATATTGGTTGTTCATGCACACTAATGCAGTTTTTTAAATCACCGTATTTTAGTTTTTATCTTCCATCTTTCCTGCAATGTTTTGGACTGTACAATTTCTGAGCCTCAAGATTGGTAAATATTTTGCCCACAACAATACAAACTTGCTTTTGGTTAAGCATTCTTTATGCCTGTCTTCTTTTCTTTCTAGACCCTCAGTGAACTAGTCACTGTACTATGGCCTTCACTTCCACATATAAAAGATATCCAAGATATCGAACCATGTGTCTTAGCTCCATCGACATTCCAGAGTGCAAAAGCATGCTGAACGCACAAATTACGGCAGCTTGGTGGCTCATTAAAATGCCTTTTTTTTTTCAGCATCTGATTCATTTCCTGTGCAAAATTTCTATCTCATCTTTTTTGCCAAGGTTTTAGTCCTCTAACCTCTTTCCTGCAGGAAATAACTTCACTTGATTACGGTCCGAAGTAACTGAGGTGAGTCGAACAGAGGCTCTGAAGGGGATTCTAGTTCAACACATAGACACAAAAAGCTGGAGTAACCCAGGGGGACAGGCAGCATCTCTAATGGATAACGTTTTCGGTCAAGGCCCTTCTTCAGACTGGCATTCTTTCTCTCCAGAGATGCAGCTTGTCCCGCAGAGTTACTCCAGCTTTTTGTGTCTATCATCGGTTTAAACCAGCATCTGCAGTTCCTTCCTTCACTAGTTGATCAAATGATGGAGGAAAGAGAAAAAGGACACATAATTAGGGCAATGGATTGTGGTGGGAGAACGGTTGTGCGATCCTTAAACAGCAGGTGAAGCGAGTTGGATTCTAAGGTCTGTTTCTGTGCTGGGAATTCTATGTAACAGTGTTACTAATCCGTTTGTTGGCAGTCAGGACGTGTTTTCCTCTTCGTACTGGGACATTAAAAAAAATAATAAACAAGATCAGGTATGGTGCACACACAACCCAATAAATCCCAATGAACCTACGTAGTTTTCTCCCCCACCTACAATCAGTTTGAAGAAGGGCACTGACCTGAAACGTTGCCTGTCCCCCGACCCAAAACGTTGCCTGTCCATTCCCTCCGTAGATGCTGCCTGACCTGCTCAGCTACTCCACCACTTTGTGTTTAGCTCAAGATCGGTTGGCTGCTTTCTCTTATTTTCTGATTGTCTGTATTTCACAGTTTTCTCTCCAAATGATAAGGTACAGAAGAGAGTGCAACCCTTCATGCAACGGGTTTACATGGATCACAAACACAAACTACTTGTCCCAACCCGCACAAACTCGGTGGGCCGAAGGGACTGTTTCTGCGCTGTACCTCTTCACTAAACTAAAACAAAACCCAAATGAACGGTTTTAATGCAACTGGATGGATATATTCAGTGGGATTCTTCGGGTTATGTGGATCGTACTAAAGTCAATGAACCCCGCTGGGACAAAAACAATCTAACTATTGTAGCAATGCCAACATTAACATTCATCATCTTGGTTGGCACAAAGGCAAATACAAAGATGACTCTTTGTTTTCCTCTCACTTTAATTCACTGAACACAGGATCAGAGGATTCAAAAGACTGTCAAAACATTTTGCTGCAGCCTCTGGAACTACCTCTTGTGTATACCAACATCATTGATCCTGAACGCAAATCTATTCTCAAGCCAACTATCCCAATTGCTACTAAGCAGAGCAAACTCAAGTCCCCGGTGGCAGAACTTGGTTTTCAGTTGGTCCTGGAAGCTGCCACAGAGCTCTACAGGTTAAAATGCCTGGTTATTACTCAAGATTCCTGCATCTCCTGAAGATTTCATTTCCGTCCCTCTGCTGAATGACTACTTAAGTGACTTAAATGCAGTTGCAACTCTTGCAATGGTATAAAGTATTAATCATTGGAATCTAATCTAGTCGCCAGCCTGACTCAGTTAATGCCGCTGAGTTACAAACTCTACATTAAAAAAAATTAAACCTATACACATCCATCAAATCTCGAGCAAAACAGTCTGAAGAAGGGTCCCAAGGCAAAACGACCATTCATTTAGTTTCCAACCATGTTGCATCCATCCCCTACTAGCCTTGTCCAATGATCTACTTGGAATTCTCCAACATTTCCAACCTCCACCAGAGCTGATAAAGGTCAACAACATGAAGTATTAATTCACGGTATGAATTTGCCATCTGTTGTGAGTGTGTTAAGCAGACAATGAAGTAACAAGTACACACCGAACTCTGTTTCAGAAATCCCACTGAGATCATCAGTAATGAATTTAAGAAAAGGATGATAAAATCAAGACATTCCTGCATCACACATTCTCTGCACGCACAGAGAACAATCTTCCACCAAAATATGTTTCTCCACACATGCTGCTCCACTTGCTGAGCTTTTTAATGTTATTTTCAATAGAAGATAGACACAAAATGCTGGAGTAACTCAGCGGGTCAGGCAGCATTTCTGGAGAGACTCCTGAGATGTTGCCTGACCCGCTGAGTTACACCAGCATTTTGTGTCTATCTTCAGTATAAGCCAACATCTGCAGTTCCTTCCTACACATAGTTTGCTGTCAGATTTATTTCCGTAAGAAGCTCCACATACATTTTAAAAGCCTTTGGCCAAAACTTTCCTTTATTCAGGCTGTTAACAATGGGTTGTTAATATTTCTGAAGTCAGATGTTGCAAGAACACCATTTATGACAGGATTTTTAGTGGTGGACACAGTGAACAGTCAGGGTGAACGCACAGTTCTTCTCCCAGGGTAGGGCAATGAGGATCCTGAGGTTTAAGGAGAGAGTGGGAATATTTAACAGGAACCTGAGGGGCACTTTTTTTCACAGTGGGTGGTGAGAAAATGGAACAAACGTCCAAATGAAGATGTTGGGGCGGGTACAATAACATTTAAACTATATTTGGAAAAGTACCTGGATGGGGAAGGTTTGGAGAGGGAATGCAACTAGCTTGAATGGGGCATCTTGGTCAACATAGACAAGCTGGGCCGAAGGGCCTGTTTCCGTGCTATATGATTATAGCACTGTCTTCACTCAGAAGGAGATGGGCAGAGATCAGCTGCAAATCTTACGAGATTGGAGTTTACAGCTCAGAAACGGACCAGATAATGTTTATGCTCCACATACTATCTTCCACTGAATTCACTTCATCTCACCCAGGGCATCTATCCACATCATCCTTTTATTTTCCAATTTCAAAAAATATTTTTGGTTTATTCCCCAATGTTTATCCAGTTCCCCATTATAAATATAATAATTGCCTCAACAACTCCCTTAGGGAGTGAGTTCCACAGTCTCATCACTCTCGACCCAAAACGTCACCCATTCCTTCTCTCCAGAGATGCAGCCTGTCCCGCTGAGTTACTCCAGCTTTTTGTGTCTATATTCAGTGCACGGGGTGAGTGCTAATCAGGGTGGACTCGGTGGCCCGCTGTATCTCTGAAGTCTAAAAATCTAAAGTAAAAAGAGGTCTCAGTGTAATGCTTCACCCCAGGAGGTGGGACCACTGATTGTGCATCAGATCTCCTCAGTACTGCACTGGTAAGGCAGCTTGGATTTTTGTGCTCAATTACTAATATCCTCAAGTGGAAACATCCCCATACGTCTACACAATCAAAGCCAGTCATACTTCTTGATCCGAAACGTCGCCCATCCCTTCTCTCCATAGATGCTGCCTCGCCCGCTGAGTTACTCCAGCATTTTGTGTCATACTTCTAACAACCTCTGTCGGGTCTTCTTTACAATCATTTTTTTTATAATAAAATATTTATTTGCCCTTTCAGAAACTATTTCAAGGAAACAAAACAAAATCATATAGATTCGGGGAATTGTTATGTGCTGGGTACCATGTGTCCATACACTATTTTGGGGCTGGGTAAAGCATATATGGGTGTCCCACTCCCACACTCTTCCTCCTTACAAGTTATTCTCTCTCAAGTGCATACCCAAGTTCTGTGTGAAAACCCTGATAAATTCTGCCTCTGCCATTCCTACCTTTCCTATTCTCTTTGTCTATTTGCAAAAAAATGTTACAGCCCACGAATCCCTCCCCTCTCCCCCACCCTAGTTGTCCTACCAGTTCCATGGTAGCATTTTTGTATCCCTCCTGTTATCACACCTTCCTCAGCCAACAATGGACCTTTATGGGCTCCACATTCACTAGGTCATCTGTTGCTGGCCCTGATTTGGTCTGGTCTTTTCTCACGTCCAGTTTAGTTCACCCCCACCCCTACTTTTGGTCCGATGAAGGGCTTTGACCCAAAGCATCACCTATTCTTTTTCCCAGAGATTAGTTAGTTTAATTTATTGTCACATGTACAGAGGTACAGTGAAAAGCTTTTGTTGCGTGCTAACCAGTCAGAAGAAAGACAATACATGATAACAATCGATCCATTTATAGTCCATACAAACAGTGCATTCAGAAAGTATTCAGACCCCTTCACTTTTTCCACATTTTGTTACGTTGCAGTCTTATTTTAAAATGGATGAAAGTCATTTTTTAAATCATCAATCAACACACAATACCCCAGAACGAAGAAGCGAAAACAGATGTTTAGAAAATTTTGCAAATTAATTGAAAAGAAATAACTGAAATATCACATTTACATAATTATTCAGACCCTTTTCTATGACTCTCAAAATTGAGCTTCGGTGCATCCTGTTTCCATTGATTATCCTTGAGATGTTTCGACAACTTGATTGGCGTCCACCAGTGGTAAGTTAAATTGATTGGACATGATTTGGAAAGGCACACACCTGTCTATATAAGGTCCCACAGTTGACAGCAAAGATCCTGCAGCAAGCGAGATAGACCATTCCTTCTAAATGCAATGGGCTGACGTGTAGTACGCAACGGAACAGAACGTGGCCCTTTTTTTCATCCATTTCAGTAACCCGACCCGACACGCAGCGTAATCAATGTTGCGGGGGAACAATTTGTGTCAATAAATTATAATTCTGAAAATGAGGAGAAGATTTTTCCCAAAGAACTTTTATTTTACAAGGATGTTTCCGTAACCGGCTTCCGTCTCTGCACTAGTGATCTTTGTTCCGATCTTTGGTGCGGAGACGGAAGCCGGTTACAGAAATGGGGCTGAAAATTATCCATAAATCTGCCCATGACCATACTATGTCTTTTTCGTCGAGTGATCTATCTTGCTTGCTGTAGGATTTTTCGTTGACAGCGCATGTCAGAGCAAAACTAAGCCATGAAGACGAAGGAATTGTTTGTGGACGTAACAAAAGCTTTTCACTGTACCTCTGTATATGTGACAATAAACTCCGAGACAGGATTGTGTCAAGACAACGATCTTGGGAATGGTTTAAAACAATTTCTGCAGCATTGCAGTTCCTGAAGAGCACAGTAGCCCCCGTCATTCTTAAATGGAAGAACTTTGAAACCACCAGGACTCCTCATGACAAGTCTGTGAATGTCCTTGAGTGGCCCAGCCAGACCCCGGACTTGAACCCGATCAAACATCTCTGGAATGACCTGAAAATAGCTGTGCATCGATGCTCCCCATCCAACCTGACAGAGCTTGAGAGGATTTGCAGAGAGGAATGGGAGTAATGACCCATATACAGGTGTGCCAAGCTTGTAGCTTCATACCCAAGAAGGCTTGAGGCTGTAATCGCTGCCAAAGATGCCTCAACAAACCACTGAGTAAAGGGTCCGAATACTTATGTAAATGTGATATTTCGGTTGTATCTTTTTAATTCCTTTGCAAACATTCCTAAACACCTTTTTCACTATTTTATTATGCAGCATTGTTTGTAGATTTATGATAAAAACATGCATTTAATCCACATTAGAATCAGGATATAACGTAACAAAATGTGGTAAAAGTGGTCTGAATACTTTCTGAATGCACTGTACATGGTCAGGGAATAACGTTTAGTGTAAGGTAAAGCCAGCAAAGTCCGGCGAAGGATAGTCTGAGGATCTTCAAAGATGTAGATCATAGTTCAGCACTGCTGTCTGGCTTGGTAGGATGATTCAGTTACCTGATGCTGCCTGACCCTCTGAGTTATACCAGCATTTTGTCTTTATCTTTACTTAGAAGATTAACTTGGCTTTAATGCACAAATGATGCATTAAAGAGGGTTTTTTGGGGCTTTTAAGGAAAACAATATTTGGGGCTTTTCCCATTGCACCTTCTGCAATCTCAGGCATGTTAAGATGCTGATAAAATAATACTCAGCCAGAGCAAGTGCAAAACTACTGCTTAATGTGCTAATCTGCCAGTAAACCACTACAGACAATCCCAGGCTAAATGCAGAGTCATGGAGGACGATTTGTGCAGATGATGTAAATTTAGCAATCAGCCCTGAAGGTAAAAACAGAAGGCTGAACACTTTCAGCAGATCAGGCAGCAGCGGTGGAGAAAGAAATGTTAATTCTGAATGTGGAATGAAGATAGAAATCATTACTGTGTGCAGTCCTGGTCGCCCAGCTATAGGAAGGATGTCATTAAGCTGAAAAGGGTGCAGAAAAAATTCACAAGGATGTTGCCAGCACCACAAGAAAGGAGAAAGGAAGAGGAGGAGCCCAAGGGCTGAGGGAGAGCTGAGAAGGGGAGGAGACAGCAAGGGCTACCGGAAATTGGAGAAGTCAATGTTTATGCCGCTGGGGTGCAAACTGCCCAAGTGGAATATGAGGTGCTGCTCCTCCAATTTCCGGTGGTGCTCACTCTGGCCATGATGGTTAATGTGGACCGAGCAGAGGTGTTCGGCAAAACAATCGCCAAGTCTACGCTTGGTCTCACCGATGTAGATCAGCTGACATCTAAAGCAGCGGATGCAATAGGTGAGGTTGGGGGAGATGCAGGTGAACCTCTGTCGCACCTGGAACGACTGCTTGGGTCCTTGAATGGAGTCGAGGGGAGAGGTAAAGCGACAAGTGTAGCATCACTTGCGGTTGCAAGGGAAAGTGCCCGGGGAGGGGGTGGTGCGGGAGGGAAGGGAAGAATTGACCAGGGCGTTACGGAGGGAGTGGTCTTTGTGGAAAGCAGACAGGGGGGGAGATGGGAAGACGTGGCGAGTGATGGGGTCACGTGGGAGGTGGCAAAAATGACGGAGGACTATTTGTTGTATGTGACGGCTAGTGGGGTGAAAGGTGAGGACTAGGGGGACTCTGCCCTTGTTACGAGTGGGGGGATGGGGAGAGAGAGCAGTGTTACAGGGTATTGAAGAGACCCTGGTGCAAGCCTCATCTATAGTAGGGGTGGGGAACCCCCATTCCCTGAAGAATTAGGACATTTCCGATGCCCTGGTGTGGAACACCACATCCTGGGAGCAGATGCAGCGTAGATGGAGGAATTTGGAGTAGGGGATGGAGTCCTTACAGGAAGCAGGGTGGGAAGGACTGTAGTCTAGATAGCCATGGGAGTCAGTGGGTTTATAGTGGATGTCGGTCAGAAGTCTATCACCTGCGATGGAGATAGTGAGGTCAAGAAATGGTAGGGAAGTGTCGGAAATGGTCCAGGTGTATTTGAGTGCCGGATGGAAGTTAGTGGTGAAGCGGATGAAGTCAGTCAGTTGTGTGTGGGTGCAGGAGGTGACACCAAAGCAATCGTCGATGTAGCGGAGGTAGAGGTCGGGGATAGGGCCCTGGTACGCCGAGAACAAGGATTGTTCGACATACCCTACAAAGAGGCAGGCATAGCTGGGGCCCATGCGCGTGTCCATAGCTACACCTTGCATTTGGAGGAAACGGGAGGAGTCATTAAGGGTAAGGACCAACTCCGCTAGGCAGAGGAGAGTATCTGTAGACGTGGATTGGTTGGTTCTCCGGTCGAGGAAGAACCGGAGGGCTTTGAGACCCTCCTGGTGGGGGATGGAGGTGTAGAGTGACTGGACGTCCGTGGTGAAGATGAGGGGATGGGGGCCTAGAGAATGGAATGCCCGGAGACGACGGAGAGTGTATGAGGTGTCTTGAACATAGGTCAAGAGGGATTTAACCAGGGGGGATAGGATGGAGTCAAGGTATGTGGAAATAAGTTTGGTAGGGCACGAACAGGCAGAGACAATGGGTCTACCAAGACAGTCAGGTTTGTGGATTTTGGGGTGAAGGTAAAATCGGGCCGTGCGGGCTGGGGAACGATGAGGTTGGAGGCTCAGGTGGGGGGGGGGGGGGGGGGCAGGGAGTCGGAGTGGATGAAGTCAGTGATGGTGCCAGAGATAGTGGCCTGGTGCTTGCCTGTGGGGTCATGGCCCAGGGGTAAGTCGAAGGAGGTGTCCGAGAGTTGGCGCGTGGCCTCAGCTTTGTAGAGATCAACGCTCCAGACTATCACGGCACCTCCCTTGTCGGCGGGTTTGATAACGTGAGACAGGGGAGTGGAGAAGTTGAGGCGGTTGATGTCCCGCCGGCAGTTTTGAATGAAAAGGTCTAAAGCCGGAAGGCCATTGGGGGGGGTCCAAGAGGAGGGGCTCCGTTGGAGATGGGAAAAGGGATCATCAATAGGGGGCGAGGACTCCTTCCCATGGAAGAATGCTGTGAGGTGGAGAGGGTGGTGGATATAAGGAACAAGCTGCCATAGGACATGGTAGAGGTGGGAACAATTAAAATGTTTATAAGACATTTAGACGGGTATATGGAGAGTGAAGATTCAGAGGGATTTAGGTTAAACAGAGAACTAGCTAGGGTAAGCAACTGGGCTGAAGGGCCTGTGGACGTAATTTTTCTACTTGACCCGCTGAGTAAATTGCACTGATTAAATAAAAGGTTGAAGGGTTGCAGTAGATGAAAGAGGGAGAGGTGAGATCTTGAAGAGATTTGAGAATAGCAAGATTAAAGAATTGCAAGACCACCCCTGTGGTCGGTTCTGGTGAGGGATGTGGCTAAAAGAAAGTTGCCTGTGCACTGGAAGGCAGAAAGACCACGGGGCAAGGGCTAAGATTGTCCGACCATAACCTGGAGCTTTGTAACATGGCCAAGGAAGGCTGAGCACATCAGTCAGAAGTTGGACCCTCAGGCCTGGAAGGAAGCAGTTTAGTGGAGAAGGAACTCCAGATGCTAGTTTTACAAAAAAAAATGACACAAAGCGCTGGAGTAACTCAGTGGGTCAGGCAGCATCTCTGGAGAGAAGGAATGGGTGACGTTTCAGGAATGGTGCCTTCGTCACACTGAAAGTGATACACGGATACAAATGAGGGGGGGTTTGGCTGGGCAGATTGTTGGGGAAATGGTTGTCCTCGGTCAATCCACTATAAGTTTAGTTAAAAAAAAAAGACACATAATGTTGGAGTAAATCAGCGGGTCAGGCAGCGTCTCTGGAGAACATGGATCAGTGATGTTTCAGGTCGGGACAAAGAAGATGCTGCCTGACCTGTTGAGTTACTCCAGCAATTTGCGTCTTTTCTTGTAAACCATCAACTGTAGTTCCTTGTTTCTTAAAATTTAGTGGACTGATCTGGGCTGCTTTATTTTGTTTCATCATCAGTGCAGCCCCATAGCATTTCACTGCAGAGACATCAATGGAAATGTTGAATCTTCCAAACCACCCCCATCCCAGTTCCCTGCTTCTACGATCTCCTCATTCCGTCACCCCCTTCCATGGTCTACTCTTACTGCCATATTCTGTTATCGCCACAGCATTCACAATTAATTGCCGACCTTGGACACTGTGGGGCTGCACAGTGGCGCCTGCTGGTAGAGTTGCTGCTTCACAGTGCCAGAGACCCGGGTTCGACCCTTACCACGGGTTCTGTCGGCGTGAGTCTGCACGTTCTTCCTGTGACGTTCGCCCTCTGGGTGCCTAGGGGGGAAGCCAGTGCTTGTGGACATCCTGGTGAGACCATATTGTCAATGAATGCAGCTGCATTCAACACAGAGGTTGCCCACAAGCTGACTATTGCAAAGGTGAACTGCAAATTACTACAAACTAATAAACAGTGAGCACAGGCGCTGACCCCTATACAAAGGGCACTTTCAGCAACAGGGCCATTTGTAAAGGAGTCTGCATTCTGTACATGGCCCTGAACAATTCCTTACATTTAAAACCGAAGAGAGAGCAAGACGTTCTGGGTTATATATAGGTTTGTTAATCTTCTCCCTCCAGACATAAGAATGAATCTATTTCATAAGCTTCTTAAAGCAGGCAACAAGATGTTTAGCTGCCATGATGGGGGTCATAGATCCGACATGGCAATGAAGACTCTCTTGAACTTCTACAGATGTACAGTAGAGAGCATATTGACTGGATGCATCACGGCCTAGTTAGGAAATCCCAAGACTGCATAAAGTTGTGAACACTGCCCGCTCCATCATGGGTACTGACCTCCCCACCATCGGAGGGAATACAGGACGAGTGGTACCCTGGCCACTCCCTCTTCTTCCCTCTCGCACAGGCAACAGGTACAGAAGTGTGAAAACGCACACCTCCAGATTCAGGGACAGTTTCTTCCCAGCTGTTACCAGGCGACTGAATCATCCTACCACAACCAGAGAGCAGTCCTGAGCTACTATCTACCTTGTTGGTGACCCTCGGACTATCCTTGATCGGACTTTACTGGTTTTACCTATTCCCTTATCATGGCTCGATTGTAATCATGTATTGTCTTTCAGCGGACTGGATAGAAAGCAACAAAGGCTTTTCACTGTACCTCGGTACACGTGATAATAAACTAAACTAAACTACTAAACTGCCTCAATTGGGCAGCCAGCATCATCAGAGACACACACCACCCTGGCCACACTCTCATTTCACTCCTGCCATCGGGAAGAAGGAACAGGAGCTTGAAAACTGTAACGTCCAAGTTCAGGAGCAGCTTCTTCCCTCCAACCATTAGACTATTTAACACTACAACTTCCAAATAAGCTCTTAACTATAAAGACTTTTATACGCACACACAATGAACTTTTTTTCTTGTTTATTATGGTGTTTAAAGAGTACTATGATCACATATCTGTTGTGCTGCTGTAAATAAGAATTTCATTGTTCCGTTTCGGGACATATGCCAATAAAACACTATTGTCTTGATAATATTGGGTGAAGCCAATGGAAGTCTGGGTACCAAGCCAGGCCTCAAATAAAACAGGAAACCTCTATATTTTTGGATTATGGATAATTTCCTGTGGCACAGGCTCTTCTAGAAGAGATAGGGTACCCCAACTTCTGTGGCGCAATTTGAATATTTAAGTAACACTGAATTAAAAGGAGTAGCTTTCGTGATGGCTAAAAGTGCCGAAGACAAGACCGACACATAACAGGTCTGGCGCTTCAATGACCATTAATCAGAAATCGAATCAAAGGTCATTGATCAAAATGTTAATCCCATTTCTTTCTCCACATATGCTGCCCAACCTGCAGAGTATTTCTGAAATTTTCCATCTTTTATCTTTGTAAATAATGTCTTTGCACTTTTCCAGAGACTGCCAGTCCTTTCATTAAGGCATGGAAGGTTATAGACCAAATAAAGGTAAATGGGATCGGTGCAAATGGGTGGAGACATGGTGTGGCGAAGGGCCTGTTTCTGTGCTGTACCACTCTATGACGACACCCTGGCAGCAGGTATCACATTGACATCTGATATATATGGTTATTGATTACAAGTATATATGCTTTTACCATTCTATTTTGTTGTTCTCCGGGACTGGATAACAGCTGGGTTTTGCAAAGGTCCCACCAGATGCACATCTCCATCTCCGAGGCATTTGTACTCACAACAAAAATAACTTTTACATAGCTCATTGAACAGGATTAAATGCAAAAAGATGCTTCACCACCTAGTTATCGTTAGACACCTCAGGCTTTTGTACCAGGGAATTAGGATGCTCTGCCTCCTCATATGAGGTTGTCTATTGATAATGGTGACAGCGATCTAACTGAGAAGGTCCTAATGCCCACTGCCTTCACACAGGGCTGGTTAGATCTTTGGATACTAAAGGAACAAAGAGGTATAGGTTAGCGTAGAAATGTCTCACTGAGATGAAAGATCAGCCAGGTGGTGGAGCAGAAATGATGGGCCAAATGTTCTGGCGGAATGTTCACTTCTGCTTCACAGACGTCACCTGAAGATCTATGATTAAACCTTGGATTTTGCTTTCTAGTTTGCCGTCTGTATAAATTTACCAATGCTATTGGCTGCTCAACCAGTCTAATATATCAAGGTGCTGGGTGCCTGGGATCCCTTTGAAGTGATGACTGATGGCAGCAAGTTAGAAAAGGATTGGGTGAAGGGTCCCAGACCTGAAATGCCAAATGTCTCTCTTTCTGTAGATGGTGATTTTTTCCAGCATTTCAGATTTCCAGTATCCACAATTTAAAAAAATAATAATAATTCAAGGTTAGAAAACGTCTTGCCGCAGAGATCACCGGGGATTTGGTTGGACTTAATTGCCAACACATTGCTGCCGAATGAAAATTCTGGGCCACTATTTCCTGGCTCGAGAGACATGTTGCTTTAACTGTTGACGTCAAAATGTGACATCCTCACCTTCATTATCCCCAGATCAACTCCTGGTGCCCCTAAACCATTCCAAGTCTAGCTAACCCACTGCCAAATTGCTGTGCCTTCATCTGCTTTGAACTCTGAATTCTCCCCTTAAAGCTCTTCCCCTCTTTTCTCCTTTAAGATGCTACTTAAAATGTACATCCTTCTCCAATTTTCTGACTGTCCGCTCTACTATTTACTTGTGTATTTGTAGCATAGCTATATTAAATGGACTGCACATTACAGCATGTTGCTGTTCTTGATGAATGGGATGACACCTGCATCTGAACAGGGTAGTAGACTTACTGGGAAAACAAAGGCATGGATAGCAATTCTACTGCTATACCAGTGTGCCATCCCTATGTCTTATGGTTTGATGGGTACCTCACAACCACCCACAGCACCCATCCATGAAGTTAGTGATACAAGTACCTGCTAAAGCAGCTAAGCATTCTCCGGGTATCCGGCGTTCAATAATAGCAAAGCACCAAGTGTGTTGCCCCTGGCAACTAAGACTTTGACTTGGAAGTGTGCAGTTGGACTAACACTGACTGAAGATAAAAGCGGGGGGATGAAAGCAAGTGTTGGACTATTCTTGCGTTGCCTGCTGTCTGAAGGTCATCCCTAAGCCATGTGAGTATCTCCCTGTGGAGATGGAGGTGGCAAAGGCAGATTTTCTGCAGGGCTGTCCCTGGTATTGGGTTTGAGTTCTGCCCAGGGTGGAAGCCGAGGGTGAATGCCTCACTAGCTTGGAATCCCTCCCATCTACAAATCCAAGGCCTTTTCAGATATGAACTGGGTTCCAAAACACCAAGAAGACATGATGGGCAAGTACTGAGTTAGCATTTTTTCTGGTTGAGCATGGAAAGTCCAGGAGAAAGTAAATCAGGAGTCTTGTCAGTTGTCTTGACCTATAACTGCAGATACCACAGTAAACGTGAAAGCACGCACCCCAGACTCAAGAATAGCTTCTTCCCGACTGTAATCAGGCTTTTGAACTTCCATAAATTAGAGTGTTGTCCAATTCACCTCTACCTCATTGTGGGTTCTGGATTTTGTCTCTCAAATGGGTGCACTACAATGCTGAGAACTATATTCTGCACTAAAGGCCCTGTCTCACGGTGCGAGTTGACACACGAGTGACCCAGAGTGACAGACTCGTGGTTGTGTACGATATTCCAAGTTGATGTGCAAGTGTTTGAGGCGAGTTCCCACGGGTATGGTAATCTGCGATGTTCCGAGTTTGTCTCCAGAGTTACCAAGTTCCCCTCCCGTTACACTTGAGCCAACCGTGAATGAAGGTATGTTTTAATAAAGCAACAATGTTAAAGAAAACATCTCCATCCTGCGGCTTTGAGTTAAAGATAGAATTCAGCGCGGCTGCATCTATTTATATAACCTATAAAAGGGAAAATGCGCACCCTCCAGTGCCAGAGCAGTTATACTTATGATTTGTTAGAAACGCACATCACGTAGTTAGAAGACCAGCTGGCGAAGGTTTGTTATATTTGGAGGGGCAAGTGAAATATAATGATGATAGGTCTGAGGTGTTGTACTTTAGGAGCGCTGAAAAATTCGGACATGTGCAATGAGTGGTAGCAACATTGGGAATATCGTATCAACAAGGAACGTTGTTGTACAAGTGAAAACAAATTACTTGAAGGCAACATCACAACTGGATAAAAAATAGACACAACGTGCCGGAGTAACTCCGTGGGTCAGGCAGCATCTGTGGAGAAAAAGGGTGGGTGTCGTTTCGTTAGACGGGTCCGGATCCAAAACATTTCTCCAGAAATACTGCCTGATCTATGGAGTTACTCGGGCACTTTGTGTCTATCTTTGGTATAAACCAGCATCTGCAGTTATATGTTTCTACTTAGCACAGCTAGATGGGGTGGTTAGGAAGTGCGGGAACCAAATCAAGGAGGGAGTGCGGGAATCAGAAGCAGGTGAGTTTGACGGGAGCGTGGGAGCCGCACACAGCGAGTGGAAAAGTGTTTGGGAAGCCGAACCCAGCCTGAAAGAACGAGCACGGGTATTGGGTCCCAACAGGAATAGGTTAAAGGCTTGAAGAGAAGATGGAGACAGAGACACTCACATTCAACAAGGACAGTAATTCTGCTGTAACATGATTGTTGCTTTGCGAAGTAACGTAGTTTTTTTAATAGAAAATCATAGCAATGGGGAAAAGGTGTTTCACCCTTGCAGTAATCAAGTTATTTTCCTGTGGTGTTTTGAATAACTAAGTTTATTTATGTTACTGCAAGCTAAAATACAAAGGTTGTGTGTTACATTGTTTAATAGAGTTTCGTTGTTCAAATATCAAAGGAAGCGATTGTTTGTCAATTTCTATGGTAGTTAAACCCATAGTTGGGCTCCGGTGATTGGGTTGATCATGAGATCATGGTGCCTCGTCACTGCTGGAAGGCTACATGGAAGCATTTTTGTCTGCTTGCTAATTTCCAAACTAACTGTAGTTCCCAACCTGAAGGGCCCGTTTCTGTGCAGTATGAAGCAATAATGAAAACAAAACAGTACAGAAGAGCAGGGTGTGTAGGAAGCACAGGCAGAACAGGGGCAGAGGGACAGGAGCAGACGCTGTATGTGTGGGGAACTAGTGGTACTTCCCCAACTCTACCCCCACTCTACATCTCTGCGTCTCATCATACAGATCAAACTCCCCACCATTGACTACAAGTCGATTTCATGCTGCTTCGGGAAAGCAGCCATCTGAACTAAAGACCTTTCCTACCAGGGCCATTCCTTCCTCTCCCCGCTCCCATCGGAAGAAGAAACAGAAGCTTAAAAGTGCGCATCAGTAGAATCAGGAATGCATTCTTTCCCTCTGTTATCAGGCTTTTGAATGGTCCTTCCATAAGTTGGGGGACCGTTCGATTCTCCTCTACCCCATTGTGGCCATTGGCCTTTGTCTCTGGAATTCAGCGCTAAAATATTGAGAACGACAAGATCTGCATTTTGTTTCTGTCCCGATCTATGTACTTGAATTTAGTTTATTTCTATTTATGTATAGTATTATCTGATTTGACTGGATAGCATGCAAAACATAACTTTACACATGAAAGTAATAAATCTAAACCTAATGTTGTTTGTATCGGGTAGTTGTGCATTGTCGTGGTGAGTTTGTCGGTAGCAAGCATCTTTCTGAAAGCAATGAATGCTGAGGGCAAACATTAACAACCTGAATACGGACTTCCAGAAGGGTCTTGACAAAGTCACAATACGTGGTGTAAAGTGAATATTGAAAGCATGTACATGAGGTCAACAAAATATTAGACAATCTTGGTAAATGCTTGTGGGAAAGTGAATAGTGTGCCCCCCCCCCTCCTCCTGGATCACAGTCACAGTCATCGGTAGCCACTGTCACCCGTAAATAAACCCACTACATCCAATATGCGACTTTTTATGATCATGGATGACAATCCATTTAACCTCAGTGTAAATTCAAATGAAGGTTCCTGCTCCCGCCTTCTGCTGTCACTTTCAATGCTGCTACTATTGGAGTCTGGCCTCGGGTAACTCCATTCCCACCTGGGGAATGAAAAGTTTCCATTGACGGTGCCACGGTAGACTCACGAATCAATAAGGTAAACGCACGGGCCACTACGTTATGACAACGAGTTTAAATGTTTCAATTTTTAACTTGAACATTACATTTGACTCGTGGAAAATATCAAACATGTTTGATTTTTTTCACGAGTTCACAAGTTTCACGGGTACCTACCGTTAGCACCACGAGTCGCTAAGTTGCTCGCGCGAATTCCGACGTTTCCGCTACGTTGATTGTACGGGATTACCGCGAGTGAAAACTCGGGGTACCTCGTGGGACAACTCGCACCGTGAGACAGGGGTTTTAGACACAAAATGCTGGAGTAACGTCACCCATTCCTTCTCTCCAGAGATGCTGCCTTGTACATAAGTTTGTCTTGATTGTATTTTTGTATAGTATTATCTAATCCAATTACCAAACAAAGCATTTCATTGTACCCCAGGTCATGTGACAAGACTTAACTTAAACGTAAAAAGGCCATTCAGCCCTCCTAGTTCATACTTCATGTGTGCTTCCCCTCATCTTTGCTAAGTTAACTATGTGCCTGACGCATTTTAACAATTAACCACGGCCCTTCAAGATGCGCCACCAGGACACAATGATGTCCGAGCGAGAAGAGGGACGTCGGTCCACGGGCCGATCTAGTGGAAGGCGATGGAGGAAGCCCTGCAGGAGCCTGGGGCGTACCAGGATTGGGAACTGCTCCAGTAGACCATTCGCAAGGGCAGACGGGACTTTGCATTTTAGAAATGGCGCCAAAACATGTATTTCACTGTGATGTGACACATGTGACAAATAAAGCTCCATCTAACCATTCTTTGGGAACCAACTCTCTAGAAATTAACATTTTATTTTTCCTGTCCCACGAGATTATGTAAAGTTAAAAGTATTTCAATCCCAGTATTAGACTAGCAGGAATCCAATATTTCTGATCCCAATGCACAAAATGGGAAATACCAACAATGTACATACAAAGATAGGTTATAACAATTATAGACCTGTTAGTTTGACGTCAGCAATGGGCAAATTAATGGAAAGGATATATAAGCATCTGGATATACAGGGTCTGATTAGGATCAGTCAACATAGATTTGTGCGTGGAAGGTCATGTTTGACTAATCTTGAATTGAGGTTACTAGGGAAATTGATGAAGGTAAAGCGATGGATGTTGTCTATATGGACTTCAGTAAGGCCTTTGACAAGATTCCACATGGAAGGTTGGTTAAGAAGGTTCAATTGTTGGGTATTAATGGTGGAGTAGCAAGATGGATTCAGCAGTGGCTGAATGGGAGATGCCAGAGACTAATGGTGGATGGCTGTTTGTCAGGTTGGAGGCCAGTGACTAGTGGTGTACTAAGATAGGTGGTGTTGTGGGGTGCCTCAGGGATCTGTGTTGGGTCCTCTGTTGTTTGTCATATACATCAATGATCTGGATGATGGTGTGGTAAATTGAATTAGTAAGTATGCAGATTATACTAATAATAGGTGGTGTTGTGGATAATGAAGTAGATTTTTAAAGTCACAGAGAGATTTAGGCCATTTGGAAGAGTGGGCTGAAAGATGGCAGATGGAGTTTAATGCTGATAAGTGTGAGGTGCTACATCTTGGCAGGACAAATCAAAATAGGATGTACATGGTAAATGGTAGTGAATTGAGGAATGCTGTTGAATAGAGGGATCTAGGAATAACTGTGCATAGTTCCCTGAAGGTGGAATCTCATGTTGATAGGATGATAAAGAAAGCTTTTGGTGTGCTGGCCTTTATAAATCAGAGCATTGAGTATAGAAGTTGGGATGTAATGATAAAATTGTACAAGGCATTGGTGAGGCCAATTCTGGAGTGTGGTGATAGTACAGAGGAGATTTACTGGAATGTTGCCTGATTTTCAGTACCTAAGTTACAGAGAAAGGTTGAACAAGTTAGGTCTTTATTCTTTGGAGCGCAGAAGGTTAATGGGGGACTTGATAGAGGTCTTTAAAATGATGAGAGCAATAGGCAGAGTTGACGTGGATAAGCTTTTTCCATTGAGAGTAGGGAAGATTCAAACAAGAGGACGTGATTTGAGACTTAAGGGACAGAAGTTTAGGGGTAACATGAGGGGGAACTTCTTTACTCAGAGAATGGTAGCTGTGTGGAATGAGCTTCCAGTGGAAGTGGTGGAGGCAGGTTCGATTTTATCATTTACAAATAAAGTGAATAGGTATATGGACGGGAAAGGAATGGAGGGTTATGGTCTGAGTGCAGGTAGATGGGACTAGGTGAGAGTAAGTGTTCGGCACGGACTAGAAGGGCCGAGATGGCCTGTTTCCATGCTGTAATTGTTATATGGTTATGTGGTTAAAGCTTATTAATACTTATCAGGAGGACATTTTTGACAAAAATCTATGGCTGCCTTGGAGACATATTGGCCATCCTTTAGACTTTACAGATACAGCACAGAAACAGGCCCTTCGCCACACCGAGTCCACGTTGACCAACATTAGCATTATCCTACACACTAGGGACAATTTATAATTTTGCCAAAGCGAATTAACCTTCAATCCCGCACGTCTTTGGAGTGTGGGAAGAAACCGGAGCACCCGGAAAAAACCCATGTGGAATGTACAAACTCTGTACCGACAGCACCCATATTCAGGATCAAACCCGTGTCTCTGGCGCTGTAAGGCAGCAAGTATACCGCTGCGCCACTGTGCCGACTGATAGGACTCTTGTCAGCTGCGTTGCCAGAATCTGAACCTTGGTATTTCCCATATGATTTTGAAACATGTGAAACAAAGAACCATTGAAAATACTGCAGGAGTAAGCCATTCAGCCCTTCGAGCTAGCACCGCCATTCAATATGATATGGTTGATCATCCAATATCCGTACCACATTCCTGCTTTCTCCCCATATCCCCTGATTCCATGGAAGGATCTTTGCCACTTACTCACTGGAAAACCTGAGATGGGCAATAAATGCTACCCTTGTCTGGGATTCCCCTAGAATTAGTGCAATCCTCTAACTAGTTACACTTGTTGTTGTGAATCTCTGCTTAACTGTCTGTGAGCTAAGGGCAGGTTCATGACGTCAGCCACTTGTTTTGGAAGATTAAACGGTTGTGGAATTTGACCTTCAAAATGGTAGTAAAGAAATTCCCGACCACAAATGAATAAAAGCATCACTGCCTGAAAATTCTTTCACATATACTGTATTTATGCGAGCTCCACAACAGAAATCGACTTAATCCATGAAGCCCATCATTTTCATTTATTTAGTAAATTTAACATGCTAATATATAAAGGAGTCGGGATTACAGGAGTGTTCTTTACTACAGAATATACACACTACAGAATGCGCTTCTGGAATTATGCATATCAATCCTCCTCTGCATCTATAATATCTTAGAATATCAGCAGGCATTACCACGGAGAAGAAAGATAATCTTTATACTGCATGGCGGCACGGCGTCAGACACCTGGGTTTGATCTTGACTACGGATGCTGTCTGTAAAAGTTTGTACCTTCTCCCCTTGACCTGCGTGTGTTTTCTTTGGGTGCTCCAATTTCCTCCCACACGCCAAAGACGTACAGGTTGCGAGGTTAATTGGCTTAAGTAATAACATTGTAAATTGTCCCTAGTGTGCTTAGTACAGTTAGTGTGTTGGCGTGGACACTAGAGGGCTGAAGGACCAGTTTCCGCACTGTATCTCCAAACTAAACAGTATATCCCTCACAAACAAACCGGTCTGAAGAAAGGTCCCAACCCAAAACGCCCCTATCCATTTTCTCCAGAGATGCTGCATGACGCGCTGAGTTATTCCTGCATTTTGTGTCTATCCACACCAATCATCTCCAGGTTCAAGAAGATATAAATCTGAATTAGATTCTGATTCAATAGAGCTTTTTCAATCATGGAAACAACTTTCCTTTTAATAGGTGTAAAAAACTGAGGTATTTGCCACAATGCATGCCACAATGCCTTTTAATATCTTTAAAACAGATCACTCTATAAATGAGAACGACTGAGCAATTACTGGTACTGTCAAGTTAGTTCCCACCATAGAACACAAACCTGACTCCTGTTTCCTGACACTGAAGGTTTTACAGGCAAGAAAAAAGTCCGATTACCGTAGTTTGTTCACTTCTGACCTCAGCAGATGATTGGCAAGAAATTACTCATGGCCTTAGATTACCTAATAAAACTGACACAGTTAGCCATTGCTTTCAGTTTACTGTGCCTGGCCATATTCAAAGTAAGTGACACTGCTGTGCAAATCATTTTTATTTCATCCACAAATATATTAAAAACCTTTTGTTCTTCATTACCTCAGTAGTTTTAAATCTTGCACCTAAACATAGCACAATTTAACAGATTTATTGATAATAAATCCGAGGAATTTATTATCAATAATAAATTGATAATAACCATGAGATATTTTCACCCCTGTAACTGCAAATAATAAACCTGCACCTCTTCCAATTTGGAACCAACATTGAAAAGATGTTTGTATTTCTAATCCATTATAAAAAAACACTAATGTTTTTCTCTCCCTTGACTAAGGAACAGATGACCACTTATCTCCGATAACTTCTACTCTCATAACATATACTTATTAAAAGTCTGATCTTATAACCATATAACCATATAACAATTACAGCACGGAAACAGGTCCTCTCGGCCCTTCCAGTCCGTGCCGAACATTTATTTTCCCCTAGTCCCATCTACCTGCACTCAGACCATACCCCTCCATTCCCTTCCCGTCCATATACCTATCCACTTTACTTTTAAATGTTAAAATCGATCCGGTTCTGCTGGAAGCTCATTCCACACAGCCACCACTCTCTGAGTAAAGAAGTTCCCCCTCATGTTACCCCTAAACTTCTGTCCCTTCATTCTCACATCATGCCCTCTTGTTTGAATCTTCCCTACCCTCAATGGGAAAAGCTTATCCACATCAACTCTGTCTATCCCTTTCATCATTTTAAAGACCTCAATCAAGTCCCCCCTTAACCTTCTGCGCTCCAAAGAATAAAGACCTAACTTGTTCAACCTTTCTCTGTAACTTAGTTGCTGGAACCCAGGCAACATTCTAGTAAATCTCCTCTGTATTCTCTCTATTTTGTTGACATCCATCCTATAATTAGGCGACCAAAATTGTACACCATACTCCAGAATTGGTCTCACCAATGCCTTATACAATTTTAACATTACTTCCCTACTCCTATATTCAATGCTTTGATTTATAAAGGCCAGCACACCAAAAGCTTTCTTTACCACCATATCTTAATACGATTCCACCTTCAGAGAACTATGCACAGTTATTCCTAGATCCCTCTGTTCCACGGCATTCCTCAATTCCCTACCATTTACCATGTACGTCCTATTTTGATTTGTCCTGCCAAGATGTAGCACCTCACACTTATCAGCATTAAACTCCATCTGCCATCTTTCAGCCCACTCTTCCAAATGGCCCAAATCTCTCTGTAGACTTTGAAAATCTATTTCATTATCCACTTTCCGTGCTGTAATTGTTATATGGTTACTATCTTGTACTTGTGTATATGTGTGTGTACATGTGGTTGTCCTTACATCTTTGCAAAAACATTACGCAATAACAATTACATTTTTACATATTCTGATTGACATTATTCCCCTCTAGGCAGAGATCACCTTCACTGAACATTTTATGCTTTATTTCTCAACTTATTCTCGACATTACTGATTAAAAGTTTAAAAAAATCAAGACTTTGAATTTAAAACGACCAGCTTGAACTGATGACGTCACAATGGCTTGGCTAGCAGTGATCAGCTTTACTGAAATTTCATCCTATAATTCACATTATTCACGATTAAAGCTTTAAATATGCCAACTTTCACAAGATTTTTACTGTTAAAATCACCCCTACCAGCTTCCAAAACACTTCGATACAAAGTTGCAAGACAAAAAAACTGAACTTTTCACCTCAATGTGATTTTTCAACAGGAGGTGAACGGCCAATTGGTATTGCAGTTGGAATTGTTGCAGCAGGCAGGGGAAGTGCAATTGGATTTTTTTTTTAAGTCCACTGCTGAGGTATGCAGGGGAGTGTTGGAATCTTACGTTCGGGAACGGGTTAAGTTGCGTTGGGGGAATGGCAGAGTGGTGGAATATTGCGTTGGGAGACCACACCGTTGTGGGAGCAGACATATTCTGATTCACATTTTTCATTAAATTCATTTCTGCCAGCTTCCAACACACTTCGATAAAATGTTGCTACACAGGAACACTCTGAGCTTTTCAACTCACAGGAGGGGGAGGATAAATTGCTATTGCAACACCACCAGCTTCAACTGATGACGTCACAATGGCTCGGCTAGCAGTGGTCAGCTTCACTGAAGATTTCATTCTATATTTCACGTTATTCGCAATTAGAGCTTTAAAAATGCCAACTTTCACAAGGTTTTTACTGTAAAAACATTCCTGCCAGCTTCCAACCCATTTGATACAATGTTGTGACACAGGGACACTAACCTTTTCACCTCACGGGAGGGGGAGGGCAAATTGCTATTGCAACATGCAGGGCAAGTGCAATTGGATTTTTTTTTTAAGCCCATTGCTGAGGGGGGCAAGGGAGTGCTGGACTCTCACGTTCGGGAACGGCTTGAGTTGGAGGACCACGCCTCGCGTGGGGGCTACGGGTAGGGAATGGGTGCGTTGGGGGAGCTCAGTCTAGTCTACACAACTGCAGTCTGAAGAAGGGTCTCGACCCGAAACATCGCCCATCTCCTTTGCTCCTTAGATGCTGCTGCACCCGCTGAGTTTCTCCAGCTTTTTGTGTAACCCTAGTCTACAATAGAATGTTCTTCACTCTAGGTCGAATGAACCATTTGAAGAAGGGTCTCACTGCCAGTCTCAAGCCTGGTGGAGGAGTACAAATGTGCCAAAGTGAGGCTGGACATGACACTAACAGAATCCTGGGACCCAATAATAAGAGGTGTCGCTCCAACCCTAGCAACAGGGAGGAAATTGACTCCAGTAGCAGTGGTACTGGATGCAAAATCTGCCCTCCGACATAGTGGGCCATGTCCAACAAGGCCGAGGGGGCTTTGGTCTGGGAGCAATGAAACCTACCTGGCAAAAGGCTACTCCAGCTGAACGTCGGCACCTGGTGGTGGAGGAGGTGTGCCACCTGACGAAGCAGCCAGGTGTGCCAAAGCCATATCCCAAGCCAAACAAGGCCGCTGGATGACGTGGGATGGCGTTGAGAGGAGGAAGATCACATGGAGAGAGCTGTGGACTCTGGAGTCAAATAAGTTGAGCTTCATTATCAGAGCTACATATGACGTCCTTCCCTCTCCCACAAACCTAAATCTTTGGCTGGGAGAGGATCCAGCCTGCCCCCTGTGTGCAGTTCCAGCAAATCCCAAGCACATCCTGGTCGGTTGTAAGACCAGCCTAACACAAGGCAGATACACCTGCGACACAACCAGGTGCTGAGGTGTTTGGCAGCTGAACTCGAGTGCAAGTGAGTTACCACCAACGCCATGCCTATCAATGCCCAGATCACATGCCCGCAAATACCATCCATCATCCGGGAAGGAGAGAAACGGAGGACTAACCCCTCGCCTCTCAACTCATCCCCACTGAACGCAGCCAGGGACTGGGAAATGCGTGTTGACCTAGGCCAGAGGCTTTCGTTCCCAGTTGAAATCGCAGCTACCAACATACGACCAGACTTCGTTCTCTGGTCCAACTACTGTCACCGTGTTTTCATCATTGAGCTGACGGTCCCATGGGAGGAGGCTGTGGACGAGGCTTATGAAAGGAAAAAGCTTCGATATTCAAACCTTGCAGCCGAGGCAGAGGAGAGAGGTTGGAGAGTAAGGGTGTGTCCAGTGGGGGTGGAGTGCAGGGGCTTTGTAGCCAGTTCCACCACAAGGCTCGAGAGGGAAGTAGGAGTCAAAGGGCAGGCACAAAGGAGGGCAATAAAAGAACTTGCCAATGCCGCCGAACGGAGCAGTCACTGGCTGTGGCTGAAGAGGAAAGATGCTGGCTGGGCTGCCACTTGACCATCTAAAGGCTAGCAATAAGACACACACCCAGGTCTGATCAACTTGTGGTGGGCCTGCCTCGACTGAGGATGTCTTGTGATAAAAGGCCGAAACACCCAGTGACGTTGAGGTACACAACTGAAGATGTGTCTGATTGTTAGCAAAATTCACCTAGTGGTCATACCCAAGAATGTCTATTGTAGTGAAATCTAGGGATTGTAACATCCAGTCCTAATAACCAATCTATACCAAATAAATTTAGTGCTGCATAAAGCTATCCCATCTTAAGGTACAACATAATTAATAACCAATCTCTCAGATCTTTAAAAAGGCACCAAAACAAAATGATCAGGTTTTGCTTAGCATAAATTCAACAACTAATTTTAACCGTGAATCATAAGTTAAGAGGATTTTAGGATGTCAGATCTATTGTACTGTGTTCTATTAATCATGTGGATGTGCAGGGAATGGAGGGATATGCTCTGCCCAGCTTTCCAACTGATCTACCTCTCTCTATTTTCCTTTCAAGTCAAGAAAGTTTTATTGACATGTGTCCCAGATAGAACAATGACAATCTTACTTGCAGCAGCACAACAGAATATATAAACATAGTACGATGTACACAATATAATAATCGAGAATAAAAAAGGTCATCGAGTATATATATGCACATATCCACCCATACATGCCATAGGAGATAGTTGAGGAAGGGACTTTCCCAACATTTAAGAAGCAGTTAGACAGGTACATGAACAGGACAGGTTTGAAGGCATATGGACCAAATGCAGTCAGGTGAGGCTTGTGTAGCTGGGACATGTTTGCCGGTTTGGGAAAGTTGGGCCAACAATCTTCCACACTGTTTCATTCTATGATTCTCTCTCTCTCTCTCTCTCTCTCTCTCTGTATATATATATATAAAATTAAAAGTCTCATCTTGACCACTTCCTGTCTGCGCTGTATATTGATTGTAGAAAAAAGCTACCATATACCATTACGCTTTTGCCATCTTACTCACAGTAATTTTGTAATCTTTTGCCATCTTACTCACAGTCCTCGTCCGCCCTGAGGATTTTTCCCATAGATGAAAAAAAAAATTTCTGAGTGTTTAAAAAACCTTCAGATTAGCTGATTGGTCCTCTCGCCTGTCAATCACCGCGATGAAGGTAACGCCCCTTCGGGGGGGGGGGGGGGGGGGGGGTTAGGCAGGACTATAAAACCCCGGATGCCTGGACTTGAGTCAGTCACTCTGCAAGATCGCGACGGAGAGGCCATGACTGTCATTCTAAGATGTGAATCAAATGAACTGTGAGTCTGCAATGTACTTGCAATAAATGATTTGTTAGCCCTTAATGACAATGCCATGAGTTGTTTGACCTGCTGCCCTGCCTGTGCTTGAAACTGCAATGCTTTATTAGGTCCAACTGTGTTTGGAAGGAATAAATGCTTTATTAGGTCCGACTGTGTTTGGAAGGAATAAATGCTTTATTAGGTCCGAATTTGTTTAGTCCATAAGTCCCGTTCATTTTGTCATCGCGCTGATTGCGTAATGTCCGGTGAGTGCAGAGGTCGCACTGATTGCAAAAGTGGCGCTGATTGCGGAAGTGCCGCTAACTGCGGAAGCCCCACAGTGGAGAGGCCGCGCTCAGCCATGTGAGTAGATTCAAGAACATTTACTGTCATATATATGGTGTGTGAGTGTGAGTCTGTGTGTGTGTGAGTGTGTATGTGTGTGAGAGTGTGTATGTGAGTGTGTGTGTGTGTGAGTGAGTGTATGTGTGTGAGTGTATGTGTGTGTGTGCGTGTATGTGTGTGTGCGTGTATGTGTGTGTGTGCGTGTATGTGTGTGTGTGCATGTATGTGTGTGTGTGTATGTGTTAGAGTATGTGTGAGTTTGTGTGTGTGTGAGTGTTAGTAAGTGTGTGTGTGTGTGAGTGTGTGTGTGTGTGTGTGTGAGTGTATGTGTGTGAGATGGAGGGTGTGTGTGTGTGAGTGTGTGAGTCTGTATGTGTGTGTGTCGTGTGTGTATATTGGAATTGGTGGAGAAGTGGAATATTGCGTTGGGGGACTAGCCCTCCCGTGTGAAGCTGGAACCCAATGGGTCCCACTGTCTAGTATATATATGATAGTCTATGTAGTTCAGAGCTTATTTGGAGGTTGTAGTGTTTAATAGCCTGATGGGAAGAAGCTGTTCCTGAACCTGGGCGTTACAGTTTTCAGGCTCCTGTACCTTCTTCCCAATGCAGAGGTGAAGTGAGTATGTGGCCAGGGTGGTGTGGGTCTCTGATGATGTTGGCTGCCTTTCACAACAATCTTGGCTATCCACTACTCCACCAATTTTTGTGCCATCAACAATCTTACTAATCAGTGCACTATGTTCTCATTCAAGCCATTTAGAGGTGTTACAAACAACACTGGTTCCAGCATCAATCTCTGTGGTCAACCTCTGGTTACAAACCTCCGATCAGAAAAACCTTACTCAACCATGACCCTCTGCCACCAAACACCAAGCCAATTTTGGTTCAAGTTTCCTCACCCACTTGGATCCCTCATGCCCAATATCTCGACCCGTCTCCCTTGTCGGACTTTGCAGAAGCCTTGCAAAAGATCATACCTGCCACATAAACCACCCTTTCCTCATTAATATTAGATGGTAGAATTACAAATTATTGGTGGAAGATAGCAGCAGTGGGAATGGAGAAAATAAAGTATGGGTGTCACAGGTTATGGGGAGCAGGCAGGAGAATGGGGTTAGGAGGGAGAGACAGATCAGCCATGATTCAATAGCGGAGTAGGCTTGATGGGCCAATTGGCCCAATTCTGCTCCGATCACTTGCGATCTTATGAAAATCTAGAGTAGATAATCACAACACATTCTTAAGTTGCAGGAAAAATCCATCTGATTATTGATTCAACATGTGGATAATGGATAGAGGTTTTAGTGAAAGTATTGTTTTTTTGCAGTGCCCATTTTTACCTGTCAACATAATAAGAAACCTTGCCAAATCTAAGTTTCTTCAGCAACAGCCAACTTAATAATCTTTCAATCACAATGTTTCTCCACTCCACAAGGATATCAGTTGTGTTGCTTCTCAGAGACTGTCACTGCTACATGCATGTATTGATGGGCCATGAGATTCAAATGCCAATTGCATAAATCTCAGTACTCTTTCATCAAGCAAAGAATCGACCTACGATAAAACAAATTGGGAATGCAATATTGCACCTGGTACCCTGATGCATACACGTTCACAACCTGAGAGATATAATATTTCAAGAACCAAACATTTACTGGAATTCCAGGGACAGTTCAATGAAGCAAAGCCAAATCCATTCAATTCGTTGAAATGAAATAAAATCTACATCATTTGCAAACTTATCGTGAAGTCTTATGAATGACCCGTTTCATATGTGCAGGCGTAATCTGGAGAGTTTCAACATGTTATCATTCCACATGCAATTGCTTGAAATTTAATCGAATTATAGGATAAAAATTAACGTTGCAATTTGTCGAATAGTTTGTCCATAGAGGTCAATGGTGCTTTATTGACACATGTACAGTGACATTTTATTTTCATCAGGTTCAGTAAAGTATTACAATACCCAAGCAAAACCCACGATTAATACAAAGTGAATAGCAATAGATCACTGAGACCGCATGCAAGAGTCGCCAGGTTTTGGCGCCATTTTCAAAGTCTGGTCCGGTCCAAATGCTCGGTCTCATGGAAAGGACACCCCAGGCTGTTGCAGGGCCTCCAGCAATCGCCTCCTTCCAGATCATCCAGCGAGCTGTCGTCCCTCTCCTTGCCGGGCCACCTTCAGCCTTCGTGTCCCGAAAGAGCCCCCCCCCCCCCCCCCCCCGCGCCGAACTATACAAGGCAATAAGCTGGCCCTATTTTTTTTCTGAAATCCTTTCAAGGTGGTTCAAATATTGGTGCAATTTTATTAAGTAGTTTGGCTTAGGAGTTCATACATGCCTGGAACTGCTGCATCTGCTCCCTGGGAGGCTAAGAGGAGCAATACCAGTGGGGATCATGACTATTGGAGCACAACTCTACACTTGTCACTCCCCTTGGTAAAAGCTCTTAAAGTGGTGGTTCTCAAAAGGAGCTGCCACATAAAATATTGGAGCAACTTTGGGGCAGATATTTTAATGAGTGGTGGGTGATTGATATGGTCAGGCACCATGTATCTCCAACCTCAAGGCACCAATGAAGATACCTGGGATCCCATCGACGAAGAAGAGTCATTCTTTATGATTTCTGATCGACATTGGCCTACAATATTGACTCTGGTTCTCTCTTTGTAAATGCTGCTTGACCTTTCCAGCAACTTCTGATTGTATTTCAGATTTCCAGAATTTGTAGCATCCATCTTTTGGATTAAGTACGAGGATTTGCCCTTTGAAAGGGGAGAAACTGGGATAATCCTTGAAGATTCCAAATCTTACTTCACTGCTGGGCTCAGAATGGGCGGACTTTCTACTTTTGAACGGAGGAGACCTTGCAGCAGTCTGGGGCTTTCCTGGATCAGGGGCACTCCAGTACATCTTGCGTGGTCCAAAGTCCAAAGTCCAGACTTTGGCCTTTGGACTTTTTCTTTTGAAAATGGCTCAAAAAATATGCGACAGGTGGAAGAATTTCACTGAGCAGTGCAGACACGACAATAAAGAACCATTGAATCTTTAACGGATCCAGTTAAAGACCACCTTGGCAATCGAGACCAATGCTTTTGTTGAAATATGTAATAGTGCTGAAATATCACTACATTAATTGTGCGGTGTACTTTGAGTAACACCACTGATGTAAATCCCCTCCATTTCCATTTGTGAGCAGGTGATATCCATGGAGGGGACAGAGTATTCAGAACAGTTCAATATGTGCACAAAGCCCCCAACCAGTTGCATTTTCAATTAGATTTAACTTTAAAAAAATTACTTTTGGTCATTTGCCTTTCCATCTGTCCACCAATATGGTCTCTGTGTTTCAGGCACATGCCGTGAGTAATTAGTCAGGGTAGGCACTCAGTACGCTTTAAAAAAATTAAACCGCGCATGCGCAGATTGTTCTCTCCGTTAAATAAAAAAAAATTAAAACTGTGACAATTCAATTTGCCCAAGGCTTCCTAGTCTCCTTTATTCTGAATTACTGAATTGGGGGGGGGGGGGGGGGGGAAACGGGAGTACTGGGAATAGTTAAATCAGTTGTCATCTTATTGAATGACAACACTTGTCAAGGGACCAATTGGGGGAACAGTTCTTTTCACAGCGTGTGGAGAGTCTGTGGCAGGGGTAAAGTTGTGGGGGGGGGGGGGGGGCACGAGTGCTGAGAAGGAGGGTGTCGGGGATACTGCCAGTAACTCACTCACTCACAACTATCGCAGCTCTCCAGGTGCGAAGCCACGCACTGTAGCTGGGGATAAAAGAGGCTAAAATCATCGAAATTAAAAGTAACAGGATCATATGTATTCAAGTATCCAAACGATAGGCGAGGAAAATCTGGGAAAATCTAGTGTATATACTTTAGAATGTCAATTACAGATTGGCTAAGTTGGTGTACTGTCGGTCTTAACGGCTGGTGATGTTACTATTCTGGATAAAAAATTTTAGACTTTTGAGTTCCGTGTCAACCAGTGGTCACCCCATACAGCAGCACTATCCTGCACACTAGGGACAATTTACAATTTACAGAAGCCAATTAATCTACATGACCCGTACGTCTTTGGAAAAGGCTTCACAAAGGTAAAATGATTAAAAGGAAATGAAGGAGCAAAAATTAGAGAGGTGGGAAGCTCATATGAGTGCGGGGCGTCCTTGGCAAATACAGGCAATAGTCAGAAAAGCACAAGGGAAGATTCAAGGTCCAGGGTATTACTGAGACCATGGAAGTTGGGTGAACCACATGCTATGGCTTCTAACATGACAATATTTTTTATATAGGTTTATAAATCTTACACTATTTCAATGAACACAAGGATACAAATTGCTGGAGCAACTCAGCAGGTCAAGCCGCATCTCTCCAGAACATGGATAGTGACGTTTCTGGTTGAGAACGTTCTTCAGAAACGTTTCTTAACCTGAAATGTCACATATTCATGTTTTCCAGAGGTGCTGCCCGACCTGCTGAGTTACTCCAGCACTTTGTGTCCTTTTGTGTATTAACCAGCATCTACTATTCTTTGTTTCTATGACTCCAATGAAGATCAAAGTCAAGCTCATGGAAATCCTAGAAAATTACAACACCGAGAAGTTCTATTTGACCCATAATACTTATGTCAGTATAAAGAACCATCCAGCCAATTCCCAACTCCCAACCCAAGGTCTATCTGCTGCAGCTCAATGCTCTTCTTTATATCCAGATACTTGTCCAATGTAGTAAGACAAGTAATGTCTTTCTGCTTAATCATGTATTATCTTTCTGCTAAACACTAAACAAAAGCTTTTCACTGTACCTTAGTACACGTGACAATAAACTAAACTGAACGGAAGTGTTTCTAAGCCAAATTAGCTCCACTATTTTATGTGACTACTCCTCTTGCGAACCACCACTAAGAGCTTTTTCCAGCAGTCGGCGGCTCACCCTTTGCATAAAGAGCAAAACTTCATCATCTCTCTAATCTTCTGTCAATTATTTTAAATATTAAATTGAGAAACATGTCTCTCCTTCTTTGTATTGCAAACAATCCCTCATTTAAACCGTCTACTTTAGATATAGTGTTTGTTCAATGGAACAACCTAGGGAATCAATACTGTGGGAGACCTCCATAAGACCTTTATAAGGGACACTCTCTTCTTTTCAAGAACTACAGAAGAAAAATCACTTGAACGGCAACAATTTTTTTAGAAACCTTCAAATCCGAGATTATGTGAAAACATACACACAAGACTCTCCTCTTATGGGTCCAGATATATTAGATGATTGTTTGAATAGACATGCCGATACAAGTAAGTTGATATCTTACATTTATAACACTCTTCTAAATATTCACACCCCACCTTTTGAGATTTATAGGCGAACTTGGGAGGATGAGCTGGCTTTACCCATTTCAAAAGATATATGGGAGGAAAGCCTACTATACATACATTACTGTTATTTAAATGCCAGGCATTGCCTGATACAATTCAAAGTATTGCATTGGTTATACTACTCTAAGACCAAACTGAACAACATCTTCCCAACTGTCTCCCCTCTCTTTGATCACTTCCTAGAAGCTACCCTAGCCATTCTTTTTGTATCCTGTATAAAAATCCAAAACTTCTGGACGGGAATATTCAATACCATTTCCAAAACACTCAAAATTCAATTGGAGTCAGATTCAAAATTAATAATATTCGTAATGTCAGAGGGCTACCCTACGTTAACAATATTCCAAAGACGCTTCCTTGACTATGGTTTAATAACTGCGAAAAAACTTATATTGAAATTCTGGAAAAAGATAACAGTTCCCACAGTGAAGATTTGGATCACAGAAATGACCGAGACACTACATTTAGAAAAAATAAGGCATGTTTTGTCTGACAAATCAGATCAATTTTCCAAAATATGGTCTCCTTTCATTGAATTTCTTCAACAACATAATGGTTGAAGACAAATTCAAAACCAACGCTAGGGTCGGGTGAGTGGGCGTAGGGAAGGGTAGTGGGATATATCTCCGTTTCTTTTTTCACTTCTTCGTTAGTTCAGGGGATTTTCGTTTTTCTTTTTCGTATCTTTTTCCAAAATTCTTTCTTTTCTTTTTCCTTTCTTCTTCCTTTCCCTAATTTCCTTTTTTTCTTTTTTCCGATTTACTTATTAGTTTATAAAATGTTAAAACTGAAGCTGTACGAAAATTGTATAATTGTTATGTCGATTACTTTCTCCTTGTACATTTGCTTCTAATAAAATAAATATTATTAAAAACATTATTTTAAATCCAAGCCCTGTTTTTGATTCTGTGCCTCACTTATTTATACCCTCTCTAAATACCATTATTGTTCCTTTACTGTCCCATCAGTATTATCTTTCACCCTACTCAATATAATCCCTTTTATTTATCTTTCCTGCACGCCTACACACAAACCTTCATTTTGTCCTTTTCTCTCCACATTCTTTTTCCACATCTGTAAAATATGTTTTCCCTTAAAAATAAGCCCTCTAATTAGAACAGAAACCCTGCTAATTTCCTCCATTCACAATCCCAGGACTAATACAATTCTATGTTCCTTGGGCAATGTACCTAATTATTCCCCATCTACCCAACAAAAGCTAGAACCAATTCTGGTCAACCGCGGTCTCAAAAAAATTATTATACTGTTTTAATATGGACACGCACACAAAGGAGGTTCATAAAATTCAGGCTGAAATACAGCAGCAAATCCAACAAACCCAGAGAGAAACAGGGAGGCTGATGCAGCAGATGCCAGCTAAGATTAGCACAAAAGTAGGTCAGTCACATTAAATATGTTTAGGCATGTCTGAATGCACTACAGAGGAAAAGGATGAGAAGGCTGGACAAATCAAACAACTGCATGTCCCTCACAATCTTGGATCGCTCGTTGCTAATATCTGAATCTAGTGGCGTTATCGCTTTAAGTGGATAGTGTGAGGTTCTAGTGGGCAGGTGAATGGCAGATGCAGTATAATGTGGATAAATGTGAGGTTATTCACTTTGATGGCAAGAACAGAAAGGCAGATTATTATGTGAATGGTGTTAGATTAGGAAAAGGGGAGGTACAATGAGACCTGGGTGTGCTTGTACATCAGTTACTGAAAGTAAGCATGCAGGTGCAGCAGGCAGTGAAGAAAGCTAATGGCATGTTGGCGTTCATTGCAAGAGGATTTGAGTTTAGGAGCAAGTAGGTCGTACTGCAGTTGCACAGGGCCCTGGTGAGACCACACCTGGAGTATTGTGTGCAATTTTGGTCTCCTAATATGAGGAAGGTCATTATTGCTATTGAGGGAGTGTAGCGTGGGTTCACCAGGTTAATTCCTGGGATGGCGGAACTGGCATATGATGAAAGAATGGGTCGACTGGGCTGGTATTCACTGGAATTTAGAAGGATGAGAGGGGATCTTAAAGAAACATATAAAATTCTCAAAGGATTGAACTGGCTAGAAGCAGGGAAAAAAATTCCCAATGTTGGGGGAGTCCAGAACCAGGGGTCACAGTTCAAGAATAAGGGGTAGGCCATTTAGGACTGAGATGAGGTAAAACTTTTTCACCCAGAGAGTTGTGAATCTGTGGAATTCTCTGCCACAGAAGGCAGTGGAGGCCAATTCACTGGATGTTTCCAAGAGAGAGTTCAAGCACAAGGAATCAAGGGATATGGGGAAAAAGCAGGAACGGGGTACTGATTTTAGATGATCAGCCATAATCATATTGAATGGCGGGGGTGGCTCGAAGGGTAGAATGATCTACTCCTGCACCTATTTTTCTGTTTATAACAGGAAAATGGCCAGAAATCTGACAATGACAAAGTCTATTTGCTTAACTGGGCACAATGGTAGTGTCCAGAGTAGGAGAATCGAGAAAAAGAGGGCGGCACGGTGGCGCAGCAGTAGAGTTGCTGCCTTACAGTGCCAGAGACCAGAGTTCGATCCCGACTGAGGTGCGGTCTGCACGGAGTTTGTATGTTCTCCGTGTGACCGCGTAGGTTTTCTCCGAGAATCTTCGGTTTCCTCCCACACTCCAACGAATTGGCTTGGTATAATTGTAAATTGCCCCTAGTGTGTGTAGGATAGTGTTAGTGTGCAGGGATCACTGGTTGGTATAGACTCTGTGGGCCGATGGGCCTGTTTCGACGCTGTACATCTTAACTAAAGTAAAACTAGACTAAACATAGGTTTAAGGTGAGGGTGATAAAGATTTAATGGGAACATGAGGGGTAACTTTTTTTACACAAAGGGTGGTGGCTGTATGGAACAAGCTGCTGGAGGAGGTAGTTGAGGCATGAACTATCGCAGCATTTAAGAAACATTTAGACAGGTACATGGATAGGATAGGTTCAGAGGAATGTCAGCCAAAAGCAGACAGGAGGGACTAGTGTAGATGGGGCATACTGGTCATGTGGGCAAGTTGGGCCAAAGGGCCTGTTTCCATGCTGTATGGCTATGATTGGTTTTACTACCGGACAAGAAATCAACAGGCTTTAACTTTTAACTCATGAGAGATACAATGGAAAGCAAGATGATTTGTGCTTTAAAAAATTTGAGTCAATCATTGAAATTTTGTAATACCCAACTGGGCTGAAAGATGGCAGATAGAGTTTAATGCTGATAAGTGTGAAGTGCTACATCTTGGCAGGATAAATCAAAATAAGACGTACATAGTAAATGGTAGGGACTTGAGGAATGCTGTGGAACAGAGGGATCTAGGAATAACTGTGCATAGTTCCCTGAAGGTGGAATCGCATGTAGATAGGGTGGTAAAGAAAGCGTTTGGTGTCCTGGCCTTTATAAATCAGATCATTGAATATAGGAGTAGGGAAGTAATGTTAAAATTGGACAAAGCATTGGTAAGACCAATTCTGGAGTATGGTGTACAATTTTGGTTGCCTAATTATAGGAAGAATGTCAACAAAATAGAAAGAATACAGAGGAGATTTACTAGAATGTTGCCTGGGTTCCAGCAACTAAGTTACAGAGAAAGGTTGAACAAGTTAGGTCTTTATTCTTTGGAGTGCAGAAGGTTAAGGGGGGACTTGATTGAGGTCTTTAAAATGATGAAAGGGATAGACAGAGTTGACGTGGATAAGCTTTTCCCATTGAGGGTAGGGAAGATTCAAACAAGAGGGCATGACATGAGAATTAAGGGACAGAAGTTTAGGGGTAACAGGAGGGGGAACTTCTTTACTCAGAGAGTGGTGGCTGTGTGGAATGAGCTTCCAGCAGAAGTGGTGGAGGCAGCATCGATTTTAACATTTAAAAGTAAAGTGGATAGGTATATGGATGGGAAGGGAATGGAAGGGTATGGTCTGAGTGCAGGTAGATGGGACTAGGGGAAAATAATGGTCAGCACGGACTGGAAGGGCCGAGAGGGCCTGTTTCCATGCTGTAATTGTTATATGGTTATATGGTTATATGGTTCACTGACATCCTTATCTGACTGACTCAAAGGTTTCAACGGTCTTTTATTGTCACATGTACCAATTAAGGCACAATGATACGCGAATTACCATACAGCTATTTGCAAAAAAAAGGAACAAGACACACACTACATAAAAGTTAACATAAACATCCACCACAGCGGATTCCCCACATTCTTCACTGTGATGGAAGGCAAAAAAGTCCAATCTGCTTCCTCTTTATTCTCCCGCAGTCGGGGAAATCAAACCATCCGTCGGGGTGGTTGAAGTTCCTGCGTTGGGGTGATCGAAGCTCCCGTGCCGGGGCAATCGAAACTCCTGTGTCAGGGCGGTAGAAACTCCCACGGCTTGGAGTTCCCGAAGTCGGCCTCTGACCAGAGAGCGCGGGCTCCGTGATGTGAAGTCCGCAAGCACCCACGGTTGCAGCTCAGAGTTCGACCCCTGGCAAAGGGATTACGAGCTCCGCTATAGTAAGTCCGCAGACACCCGCGGTGGAGCTCGTGAAATTGGCCTCCAGCAAAATCTGCCAACTCCCTGATGTTAGGTCGCAGTGCGGACGGAGATACGATATGGAAAAAAATCGCATCTCCGTCGAGGTACGATATTAGAAAAAGATTCCCCAACCCCCCCACATAAAACAAGCTAAAGAATACTAAAAACATACATTTAACACATACTATTAAAACACAAAGAAGGAAAGGCCGGACAGGCTGTTGGCGAGGCAGCCATTGCTGGCGCCACTCAGTCCCACTCCTTAACTGCCTTAAGATTTGGCCTCAAAAGTCATTCCATTGTTCCAATGATCCAATGTTCAATGATTCTTTTATTATGACATGTACCAAGTAACAGCAATATATATTTTTTTGCATACTGCAGTGATCAGTAAGATTATCGCCATACATGAGTACAATCCCTGGTTAAGTCATGCATGCGTCGCCAGGTTTTGACTCCATTTTCAAAGTCCCGGCTGCAGCTGCCCATGAGGGCCCGTTGCATCCGTTGCCTCCATTCTGGATCATCCTGTGAACCGTTGTCGCTCTCCTCACCCGGCCTCCTTCCGCCCTTTTGGCCTGGCGGTGGTGACGGTCCGAAGAAAGTGCTGTCAACCGGACCGTGCGGCAGCCGGCGTGGTAGCGCTCGCTGGTGCAGACCAGCAGCATCGTCGTCGCTGAGGTTTACAGTGAAACGACACAAAGTACTGGAGTAACTCAGTCAGAAAAAGGGTCCCGACCTGAAACATCACCTGTCCATGTTCTCCAAAGATGCTGCCTGACCCACTGAGTCTCTCCAGCACTTTGTGTCCTTTTGTGTATCAACTATCATCTGCAGGTCTTTGTTTCCAGTACATGCAATGATAATACTGTACTCCGTTACTGCAGACAATCCACAATAACAACAACCCCCCCCCACGGTCTGTTATAACGAGGGTTTACTGTACATCATAGTCATTACCCATTATGGAAATAAGTTATTTACAAATGTGCTGCACTTAAAAAGACAGCACAATGGGACTGAAGAACCAGAAAGACACCGACCTGAAATGTCACTTATTCATCTTCTCCAGAGATGCTGCCTGACCCGCCGAGTTACTCCAGCACTTTGTGTTCTATGCAACATTGCAGCATCTGCGGTTTCTTGTGTTCCCATTAAAAAAAGCCAATATTGCAATTGGCCAGTTACACACATTTCTATTTTAATCAGAGATAATCTCTGCCTCAAAACGGTCATGACACATTTTGAGGTCTGAAATAAAGGTTGCACAGTAGGTATCACCACATTATTAACTTCACTGCAAGAACAGGAATAATCCCAGTAGTCCCTCCAGCTTCTTCCGCCAGTAAAATTATCGTGGCTGATTTGTGATCTAACTCCATGAACTCCTATGTCATCAAAAATCTATCCACCTCATATTTGAAATTAACAACTGAGCCAAAATTAAGGGTTATTTGGAGGTGACAGAAGTAAGAATTCTACAACTTTTGCGTATAGAAGCGATAACTCCTCAAAGGCCTGCCTCTCGAAGTATCCTGAAAACTCCAAACACATCAATCTGTCAACTTGCAAATTGCAGGGTTTAGCGGTGCAGAGACGATGACCAGTTTATATAAACAGATTTTATTACAAAATCGTTTTATGGTCAACAGGTCCACACACATGCGACAGGTCACCATGGTGGTCCGTCGATCAACTGCTGCGCTAAAGCGAAACCGCGCCAAAAACATGACCCCTCCGGAGTCACGTGACCGGGGCTTCTGAAGGCTGGGTTCGATACCTGCGTGCCTCCAGCAAGCGCCGCTACATGCCCCCCCCCCCACCCCCAGAATGCGGAACGGAAACGTACGGGTAAGCAGACGGTTCGACCGGATTGCGTAGTCCGCGGACGCAGGGCGAGCGTAACATAAGGGACCGGCAAAACAGAACCGGAGGAGCGCGAAAACCGCGAACGAGGGACGGGCGTAACAACGGGGACCGGTGAAACATAACCAGGGGTTATAGGTGCAGAGGGTGGCAAAACGGCCGGTGGACGCCCTCTACGCCGTGTAGTGGCCACTGTCACCGGGCTGTCCTCGTCCATGTAAACTGGCTTAAGGCGGCTCACGGAGACGAACTCCTCTCTGCCACCCACGTCCAACGTAAACGTCGAGGCACCAGTCTCTAACACCTTGTATGGTCCTTCATACACCCGCTGTAACGGCGAGCCGTGAGCGTCCCTACGAAGGAAAACATAAGCACAATCCTGCAACATAGTAGGCACATGCACCGCGGCCGATCCATGTCTGGAGGTAAGGACCGGGACCAACGCATACACCCGCTCGCGAAGGTCAGCTAGCACTGCCGAAACCGGGACCTCCTGCTCGCCGGTGGCGGGCAGAAAATCCCCAGGTGCCCGCAAAACCCAGCCATAAACCAACTCGGCCGAGGAGGCATCAAGGTCTTCCTTAGGCGTAGTTCTGATGCCAAGGAGAACCCAGGGCAACTGGTCAACCCAACCGGGGCCGGTGAGCCGTACCTTCAACGCCGCCTTAAGGTGTCTGTGGAAACGCTCGACTAAACCACTCGCCTCCGGATGAAAAGCAGTGGCCTGGAGCAATTTCGCACAGAACAGCTGCGCCACACCACACCACAGGGAGGAGGTGAACTGGGCCCCACGTCGGTAGTGATATCGGAAGGGACCCCAAAACAAGCGATCCAATTGGAGAGCACAAGCCTCAGCGGAGGTATCGGACAACGGTATCGCCTCCGCCCACCTGGTGAACCTATCCACAATAGTGAGCAAATGCGTGGCCCCGCGCGAACATGGTAAGGGACCCACCAGGACAACATGGATGTGCAGAAACCTGCCGTCGGGTACAGCAAAATCCTGCACAGGTGGGCGCACATGCCTCTGCACCTTAGAGGTCTGACAGGGGATACAAGCACAGGCCCATGCTGCGTCCTGTTTTCGTAATCTGTACCAGATGAACTTGGAAACGACCAGGGCAGAGGTGGCACGAATGGATCGTGAGCTAGGCTGTGAATGGTGTTGAATATACGACGCCTCCAGGCGATCGGGCGGGCTTTACCCGTGGAAACATCGCAAATGACCCGCACGCCTGTAGCGCCGCAAGGCTCCTCAGTCAGTTTGTCCCGATTCAGCATTGCGATAAACCTCCATACCGGCATCAGCCCTTTGAGCCGCTGCTAGCTCCACGTAATCCACACCGAGGGTTAAAATGGAGACCTCAGGGATGGGCGGACGGGATAGCGCGTCAGCCACAACGTTCGGCTTCCCAGCCACATGCCGAATGTCAGACGTGAAATCGGATATGTAGGCGAGGTGCCGCTGTTGCCTGGCAGACCATGGCTCGGTTACTTTTTCAATGCGAACGTGATCGGCTTGTGGTCCGTGAATGCAGTGAACGCTCGGCCCTCGAGGAAGTAGCAGAATTGCCTGATCGCTAAGTAAGGAGTTCCCGATCGAAAGCGCTGTACTTAATCTTAGGGGCCCGTAGATGCCTGCTGAAAAACGCCAGCGGCTACCTATCCGCTGCTCGAGGACACCGCCCACCGCGACGTACGAAGCGTCTACGGTGAAAGCCGTAGGGGCAGATGCCTTCGGGTGTACCAGCATGGTGGCGTTGGCCAGTGCGGTCTTAGCCCCCTTGAAAGCCCTCTATGCTGGCTAGCTGCATCGGACCAAACCAGATCCTTGGGCTTGCCTGCCAGACATTGAAATAGCAGGTCGCACGATGGCGGTCGCTGACAGGACAAATCGGTGATAGAAATTAACTTTACGGATGAATTCCTGCAGGCCCTTGACGGATAGTGGCCTCGGGAAACAACAGATTGCGTCGACCTTCTCAGGGAGCGGTGGCAAGTAACCTTGGCAAGTTACCCTGTGACCTAAAAAGGAGGTGGAACGCACCCCGAACTGGCACTTCGCAGGTTTGATTACCAAGCCGTGCTTACGCAGCCGCTCGAAAAGTAGGTGAAGGTGCCTACGGTTAAACCTGCGAGCTGCTGGCCACCAGAATATCATCGAGGTAGATTAATATGAACGACAAACCCCGTCCGACCTGATCCATTAACATTTGGAACGGTTGAGCGGCGTTCTTCAGGATAAAAGGCATTCTTAGCTATTGAAAAAGGCCGTAAGGGGTGATGGTGGCCGTCTTAGGGACGTCGTCGGGGTGGACCGGGATCTGATTATACCCTCGGACCAGGTCGACCTTCGAAAAGAAGGTAGCGCCCTCCAAATGAGCCGAGAAATTCTGGATGTTCGGGACTGGGTACCGATCTGCTGTGGTTACCGCGTTTAAATGCCTGTAATCACCGCAAGGTCTCCAACCCTTGGACGCTTTGGGCACCATATACAGAGGGGAAGCCCATGGGTTATCCGACCGTCGGACAATCCCCATGTCTTCCATAGGCTGGAACTCGTCTCATGCGATGCGCAGTTTATCAGGCGGGAGGCGGCGCACGCGGGCGTGAACTGGCGGACCCTCGGTGGGAATGTGGTGGACCACGCCATGACGGGGCGCGGCCCCATCGAACCGGGGCGTGAGCAACCCTGGGAATTCGGTGAGAAGGGCTGCAAAAGGTTGCTGGATCTCAGCGACCTCGTCGGGTTGCTGTTGGGGGGTTAACAGATTACACGGCTCGGTAGGGCACAAGTCCAACCATGGGTCCATCCGCCCGGCTTTCACATCTACTAACAGGGACAACGCGCGCAAGAAGACGGCCCCCAATATCAGCTGGGCGACGTCAGCAACAGTAAACTTCCACCTATACGGGTGGGAGTCGAAATTTAAGTCCAGGGTCTGAGTACCATAAGTGCGAATGTCGCTCCCGTTAACGGCCGAGAGGACAGGTCCTACCTTACCGACGCGGGTATCTTGAGTGGTCGGGGGCAGGATGCTGGTTATGGCACCGGAGTTGACCAGGAAACGGTGGCCGGAGTGGCGATCATGGACGTAGAGGCGTTTGTTCAGGCCGATCGCGTTCGCCTTTGTGGGCGATCGACCGAGGCATTTCCCTGAAACGTACAGGGAACATGACATCTTCGGGCTGGGCGAGTTCGGTCCTCCTTCTCGATTTCTCCTAGGCTGCACCCTGGTCGTGACAGCGGGGCGGGTGAAGGAGCAAACGTCTCATAGTCTGGTGTTCCATAGCTCATCGGCTCACTCCGCGAGGTGCTGGGGATCGCTGATTCCATCCATGTGATGGATCTTCGCCGCCTTGTCTCGGCGGCTGAGCCCGAAGGTGTGTAACAGGGCAGCCTTCAATCCCTCGTATTTGGCTGTCACCGGCGGGTCTCTTATGTAAGGCAGCAGCCTCCAGGCACAGTCCTGTGGTCGAGCCCCCACCAAGTGGAAGTACATGGTCTCGTCTGCTGCGGTGCCGTGCAGATGAAACTGTGCCTCTAAGTGGGCGAGCCAAACTTGCAGTTGATGTGGCCAGAACATCGGTAGTTCGAAACCCGGTGAGCTCTGCCTCGTGCCGGCTGATTCTGCGGGAATGTAGTCTTCCTGCTTGATCCCTGTCTAACGACGGCTAGACAAGTCGGGGTCACCAATTTAGCGGTGCAGAGATGACGACCAGTTTATTTAAATAGAGTTGATTACAAAATCGTTTTATGGTCAACAGGTCCACACACATGCGACTGGCCACCACGGTGGTCAGTCGATCAACTGCCGCGCGAAAGCAAAACTGCGGCAAAAACATAGCCCCTCCCGAGTCACGTGACCGTAGCTTCCGAATGCCGGGTTCGATACTTGCGTGCGCTAGCAGGCGCCGCCACAAGGGAACATAATAACGGTGATTTAATCTCACCTCAATTTAACAGCTATCATTCTGGTAAATTTATACTCCATTCCCCCCCGAAGGCAAATGTAACCTTCCTTAGGAGTAAAAACCCACAAGTGTCTAGCAAAACTGGGGCTTAACTTCAATTTCCTTAACTTCTCATCTGCTTGGAAAACAAATAAGGTCGCAGATGTTGGAATTCTGAGACACAACAGAAACCCTGGAAAATTTCCATCAGCCAAGCAGCTTCTCAAGAAGGATTGATGCCCTGAAACGTCTGTTTTCTCTTTCCACAGTTAGAGGTATCATGACGATGAGTCATGATGATGATATGTAAATAAGATGACCTCTGTATCAGATGACCTGGAGATCAGATCGGGTGGGGCTATGGAAGCTGTGACTGTGTGAGTTAATAAACAATAAATGTAACCTCATAATAATGTGTCGATATCATTATTACTTCACATCTGCGGCCAGGATGTGACAAGTGGCACAATCTAAGGGGCACACGGCATGGAAACATGCCCCTCAGCCCAATTCATCCTAGCCCAAGTTGGCATTCTGGGCTAGTCTCCTTTGCTCACGTTTCGTCCATATCCCTCCAAACCCTTCCTATCTATCTGTCCAAATATCTTTTGAACTGCAGATGCTGATTCATCCATTCCTTCTCTCCAGAAATGTTGCCTGTCCCGCTGAGTTACTCCAGCTTTTTATTATCTAATAGTGGATCAACCAAAATTGTATCCACTTATATAGTTTCCTCTCCAGCTGGACCTGAACCACCGTCAGAATGAAAATTTGCCCTTCTTAAATCTCTTCCCTACCACATTAAGTCTATGCCCTCTAGTTTTAGAATCCTCTGACCTGGTAAAAAAGACTGTGAGCATTCACTGTATCCATGTCCATGATGATCTTGTACACTTCAATAAAGTCACCCTCAGCCTCCTATACCCCTATTAAAAAAAAATACCAGCCTATCCAACCTCTCCCCATAACACAAGCCAGCAATATATCCTGGTGAATCTCTTCTGTTCCTTTTCCGACTTAATGACATCCATCTTCTAGTTGGGTGATTGGAACGGTACACAGTTCTCCAAGTGTGGCCTCACCCATGACTTGTACAGCTGCATCATGATGTGCCGGCTCCTGTACTCAATACCATTCCCAATGAAGGCAAGCGAGCCAAATGCCTTCTTCACACCCCCTGCCCACCTGGCACACTACTTTCACAGATGCTGCTTGACAACCTGTGTTCTTCAAGCATTTCCCTTTCTGTTCCGACGCCTGTTGATTGTATTCTGTACCTCTGCACATTATAAATGGACCTGTAAGTTGCTATCCACTGATCCTTGTTATCCACAATTTAAAAAGGACTGCCCTCTTGAGATCCAAAATGGATAACATCACATTTGGCAACACTGAAATCTACGTTCTCTGAATTGTTCCATTAATCTGTTTATTCCTTTTTGCATTTTAATGCCATTCAAAGCTACTTTTTTTGCAAGCATGAAAATGTGGTTTGAAAAATCGCAGCCTTGAAATTGCTTGTATATTTGATGTATAGTTGTGACTCACAACACAGATCTTGCAAAGATCTTGCACTCTGCACATCCTGTCCATTTCTATGCTTTCATTGATTCCTCTTCTTGACTCCAGCTGCTCATCTCCAGCTTCTGGTAAGGTCAAGAATTTGCCTTCAAATCTGCAAGATTCTACTTCACTCAACAGCTTCTGATGAGGGATTTTCTCTGGAGGTTCACGTAATCTCCATTAATACAATCACATAACAAGCTTCGGCAGGCATGACCTATGATTCACAAATCCAGGCTGCCTCTCCTTGATAAGGTGGACATCAGAGTTGTTCTCTCACTCCATTCTTGGTCAGTAATTGCCTGGGAACAGGTTGCTTGGACCACTATGCCCTATTTACCCTCTGTGGAGAAGACATGTGCAATTTCCCAACAGAGTAAAGCTCTGTTGACATAGAATGATATTGTGTGGGACAGGTAGAGTTTTTGTTTCCTAAGGCAGCGGAGCCTAGAAATAGAGGGCATGTTTAAGGAGAGAGGGAAGAATGTAAAGACTATCTGGGGGATCTGGTTTTCGCACAGAGGATGGTGATTATACAGAACAAGCTGCAAGAGGAGGTACTGGAGGCAGGTGCAACTGCCCAGTTTAAGAGGCATTTGGTCAAAAAAAGACACAAAGTGCTGGAGTAACGCAGCGAGTCAGGCAGCATCCTGGAGACCAAGCATTTGGTCTGTTTTAATTAAGTGGTTTAAAATTATGAGACAGGCTAAACAGTAAGCACCTAGAACATAGAACAGTACAGCACAGGAACAGGCCCTGGTTTCCTTGGCTGGGATTTTTCCTTTGAAACAGAGGAAGCTATCATGACACGCCTTGTAAGAAGCCCCTCAGTAGAGTGGTGAATATGTAGAATGCACAGTTTAAAGTTGAGATATTAGAGGCGGATGGAAGGTTTTTTTGCGCTGTGAGGGTTGTAAGATTGAAAGTGTGAAGAAACCGTCATAACCATTTTTTAGATGAGTGCCGGATATAGCAAGATACTACAAGGCTCCAGAAAAAGAACCGTGACAGGTGATCAAAGCACAATGGATCGTGGTTCCAGGCATGCGATAGAAGTGCAAAGGCCTCAGTATTCTTTCTAAGTATCTTTGCCAGCCAGCATGGATTCGATGGGCAGAATAGTCTCCCTCTACATTGTCAACCTTCACAATGCCACAATCTGCCAGAAGGTAGATGGTGACTTTGAATCCACTTGATCTCTACGGGATAAAGACGACCAACCAGCTGCCATAATGCACCTGTGGCAATAAGATACCAGGAGACAGCACTCTGGGATTAAGTAGTTGCGTTAGTTTAGTTTAGAGATACAGCACAGAAACAGGCCCCACAGAGTCCGCACCGACCAGCGATCTTCGCACACTAACACTATCCTGTGCACTAGCAACAATTTACAATTTTATGGAAGCCAATTAACTTACAAACCTGTACACCTTTGGTGTGTGGGAAGAAACTGGAGCACCCGGAGAAAATCGACGCAGGTCATGGGGAGAACTTACAAACTCCGTACAGACAGCACTCGAATCAAGATCGAAACTGGGTCTCCGGCACTGTAAGGCAGCAACTCTATCACTGTGCCATCCATTAGCTAAGCTTATTCAAGCTATATCAATGTCAGGAAAAATTCCAGACGTATTGCAAGTTTACTAAAAATTTGCTCAGAAGGAATGCTCTTCTGGGCTCATAAGAGAAAACCTACACAGAGTGAACTTCTGATGCAATCCATCAGTATTAGTTAAACATGGAGAAATTCATCATCAGAACAGCAGGAGGAAACAGACAACATCTACAAAGGTTATGAGATCGCAGGCCTTTGGCACCATTAAACAAAATCTTTGTTTTGGTAAAGACTAGGATGATTGATATGGTAATGAATATAAAAAAATGAACTCTGCCATTGCAATCAATCAACGAAGGCCAATATGCCTGAAGAGAATAAAGGAGATTGCCAAGGAGGTCATGAATAAAGTGATAGCAAAGAACAACGTAGTGGATAAGAGAACTGATCACTCAACTCCAGCAATGCTGGAGGTTCAAGTGAGAGGGGATGCATTTAAGCAAGACTAGAGAAAGCACGATAAATGGCGGAAAGATTGGGGGGATGGATAGGGGAATAAGAGAGATCTTGGGGATATATGCTGATCAAGGACAAGCTTTTCCAGTAAGTAAAACTCCTACGCATGCCTGGAAGCCCCACCATTCGTTGACTTTATTAAGTCGTTAAAGGCACATTACACATATCATAACATCCCCCCTTTTATCAAAAGAGAAAAACGTACAGCTGCACAATGTATATTTCTGTCCAAGTGAGAAAAGAACACTTTTTCTAAAGTAAATGTCCTATCCTTCTCATTATCTTATTTACATAAACTTGGTTTTATCATACTTGCAACCCCATACAGACATAACAATTGATAAGAACTAAGTCAATGGGTCACATAGTCTCCGAAATACTAAGGCGGACTCACAGCTCGACCTGAGCGAGTTCTCACTGTTTCGTTTATGTCAATGTCCTTGTTTTTGTCAGTTCGCTCAGTAGCTGTTTTCTTTTCAGTAGGCGCTGGATGCTGTTTCAACGCCTGTGTCGCGTGTAGTAGATTCGTCCTGTTCTTTGATGGTCTGGCCGTGCTTCGCATGTTGATGTGCGACTAGCTCGTCTGGTGGATTTTCGCAGGTCTTGCGGAGATGTACGTGATTGCGATGGTATATGCCAGATGGGCTCTGAACCACATATGAACGCTCGTCAAGCTGGCGAGAAACTATGGCTTTCTCCCAACTCTTCTTTCCTTGTACGAGGGGTTGCATTTACACTGTGTCGCCCTCATGAAGTGTGGAAAGGTCTTTAGCTGACATTGCAATTGTCAGCTTGCTGCTGAACACGTTCATGCTCGTACACAACTCTGGGTTCAAGTAGTCTCGCTGTCGTCGGCAGAAGTATACGCATGCGACGATTCATGAGGCCCTGAGCGGGATTGTGCTCAGCCCTTGCGATGGCGTATTACGATGATCCAACATCGCTAGGTAGGGGTTGGATTGTGATTTGCTGCTCTTCGTCATGAATCGCTTCACTGTTTTGACGGCTGATTCTGCCTTCACGATCGCTTTGCTATTACCGGGACTGCTGCACAAGTGCTCAAAACTCCATTCCCTCGCAAACGGGCGAAATGCGACCGATGTGTACTGCGGCCCGTTATCGCTCACAACTTGTGTCGGGCTGCCATATCTCGCGAAATGAGCTTTCAACTTGCGATTCACGTTTGGATTGCTCGTGTCTCTCAGCCGGTCTACTTCGACAAAGTTGCTATGGTAATCAACAGTGACGAGATAATCTTTCCCATCCCATGTAAAGAGATCTGTGCCGACTTTCTCCCATGGCCTTGTCGGTAGCTTATGACTCATGAGCGTCTCTTTTTGCTGGCTCACCTCATGGGTGCGGCACACATCACATGTAGCAATATACTGCTTGATGTCGCTACTCATGCCAGGCCAGAATAGGTAGGCATTCGCGTGTTCGTCGCAGGCAGCCTTCAACGCCTAAATGTGAAGAGTGTACCTTTACTTTGTCTCTTCTTAAGCTTATCGGTATGATCACGCGCTCGCCTTTGCAGATCAAACCATCATGGACTGCGAGCTCATCCCTATAGCTGTAATAAGGCGTGTGCTGCTCTGGTGGCCTATCTCGTTCACTAGGCCAACCACTGATGATGACACGTTTCAGCATCTGTAGTGTGTCTTCTTTCGCTGTTTCATCGTGAATTTGCTCGAGACGCTCATCTCGAATTGGCAAGTGTGATACCACGTTTACCTCCTCGAAAGCGTGCTCTCTGCTCGGAGTATCGCTAACTGCACGCGACAGTGTATCTGTAAGGTACATGAGCTTCCCTTGACATTAGCTGATGTCAAAATCATAGCTCTGTAGGCGGAGTAGCATTCCTTGAAGACGCTTTGGCGCTTTCACAAGCGGCTTCTTTGCTATCATTTCCAGCGGCTTGTGATCGCTGATCACGCTGGTGAAACGACCAAATGTATACTGATGGAAACGCTCCATTGCGAATACCACAGCGAACAACTCCTTCTCAATCGAGGCATATCGCGATTCGGTATCAGTTATTGCTCTGCTCGCATACGCGATGGGACGTCCCTTTTGGAGCAAGGCTGCCCCAGTCCCTTGTTGCTGGTGTCACACTGAATCGTCAGCTCCTCCTTGGGATTGTAGTACGCTAAGATTGGTGCTTCAGATACCATTGTCTGATCTTGGACATCGCTTTGTCCTGCTCAGCAGACCACTCCCATGCTGTGTCTGGTCTCATCAGCTGTCTGATGGGCTCAAGGGTATCAGACAGGCTGGGTAGAAAATAGCTCAGGTAGTTAACAAATCCAACTAGCCTCTGCACACCCTGTACATCTGAGGGTGCTGGCATATTGGCGACATCTGCCACCTTTTTGGGGTCAGGTTGCAGTCCTGTGCCAGCGATCACATGTCCTAAAAAGGGTACCTTAGTTGCTCTGAAGACAGACTTGTCCTTGTTAAGTTTGACGTGTTGCTGTACACATTGCTGTTGCTTCGAGTTGTGGTCGATGACCGCGTATTCCATCGCATCTCCCTTACCATAGATGAGGATATGGTCTGCAACGCAGATCACTTTGTGCGCTTGATGTAATCTTTGCTGGTAGATTTCAGACACTACACTTAAACCGAATGGCAACTGGCGCCACCGGTAACGCCCGAAAGGTGTGTTGAACGTCATCAGATTGCACGATTCTTCGTCAAGTTTCACCTGCCAGAAAGCTGAGCTCATGTCCAGCTTACTGAAGATCTTTGCTTCGTCAAGATCTGGCAAGATGTCCTCAATAACTGGGAGCGGATAGTGTTCTCGCTTCAGCACTGCTTAGCGGTCGTGGATCGATGCACACCTGGAGATCGCCATTCTTTTTCTCCGTGACCACGAGCTGGCTGACCCAACTCATCGGCTCGTGAACTGGTGCGATCAAATGATGCTCTACCATGCGCTCTAGCTCCATTTTCACCTTCTGCTTTATCGCATGAGGTAAACGTCATGGCGGTAAGACTGTGGGTTGCACTTCATCGTCAATCTGCAGCTGTGCTTCACCGGGCAGCTCTCCTAGTTTACCGTCGAACACCTCTGCATAGCGTTCTTCAGTGCTGCCGGCTTTCTCTTTATCGACCGTCGACGTGTGTACATGGTGAAAGCCGTCGTCATTTACAGTGATCAAATTCACTGCTAGGAAGCAAAGGTAGCCATCACTGACCACAATGAACTCCACAGAATACTTGCGGCTTGTCTTGGGGTTGAGCAGCTTAAACAGGCAAACTCCTTCCGCGTCCATTGTAGTCTTATTGCACATCATGAGCTTCTTTTGACATGGGACTAGTGTGTGATCTACGCCATGTAAACATCTGCGTAGCAAGTTGGTCGCGCTCGCTTCGCTGTCCACTTGGAAGTCGACCTGCTTCCCATTGACAAGCATCGATGCGTAGACATCATCTCTAGGCCGCACTTCGTTAATTGTGAGCGTGATACTATCGATTTTCTCAATGCCCGCGTCACTTCCGGCCTGGCCGTCCACTTCGTGTACTTTCTTCTTTCTGCACATTTTGGCAAAGTAGTTGCAACTGCCGCATGCCCTACACGTTTGTCCGTAGGCTGGACATTGCTGTTTGTCCATTGCATGCTGTTTGCCACAATACTTGCACGCTTTTGCTTCTTGATTGTGCTTGCCTTGGCTGTTCTTAGGCTTAGCCCACTTGCTTTGCTTGTGTGGGTATTGCACAGCTGTGCCTCTCTTGCCGCTCTGCTGTCTGATTTTGTGAACTGCAGCAGCAGACCTGCTACTTCTGGTGAAAAGTTGCAGATATGACTCAGCAGTCTCGGCACTCTTGCAGATTTCGATACATCCGTTGAGAGTGAGCTTCCTTTCCTGCAGCAAACGTCTCCTCGTCTGCGAGTCGCAAATGCCTAACACAATCTTGTCACGAAGCAAGCTGACCTTCATGCACTGGCAGAAATTACAGGACTTTGCTGGTATTCTCAGGCTCGCGAGGAACGATTCAATGTTCTCACCTGCTTCTTGTTGTCTCTTGTTGAAGAGTTATCGCTCATACGTCCCATCCTTTTCCCCAATGGCGTAGCTCTCGAACGTTCGAATGATCTCGGCCAGTTCTTGGTTCTTCTCGTCATTGGCGAACACAAAACTGTCATAAATCTCCAGTCCTGACGGGCCAATTGTGTGGAGAAACAATGCCGGCTGGTATGCTAGTGTTTGCTTGTCTAGCTGTGTGACTACGCTGTAGTTTGCCCACATCCGACGCCATGTTTTCCAACCCTCAATCACTCTGTGTTTGATGGTTAATGGGGTCGGTGGTTGGCGGACCGGCAGCATGCTGTGGAGTGGTACCGGTGGCCGTCTGTGTAGGCATCTGGTCGCCCGTCTCGTCGTCCGCACTCGACTCGGCTTGCTGCTGAGCGGCCATCTGCCCCATTCTTCGGGTAGCCATCTTGTTTTCCGGCAGTTTTAATCTTTTCCGTGCCTTAAATGCTGCTCACCCACCAATCCCACGGCGCTTGACAGTTTCACGACGCATCTTTCCACCCAGGCCCACTAACCCTGTGCCCCAACTGGTCGTTTATCTCTTCTCCCCTCCCATCCCCCCTTCCACCTACATGCCTTCCTTTAACTTCGCAATTCACAACTCTTCATCCTTTTGTCTTGGTATCTTTGGCCTTTGTTCAACCATCTGCCTATTACAAAGCTCTCCTCACCCCTCCTCTACAATCAGTCTGAAGAAGTATCCCGACCCGAAACATCACTTATCCATGTCCTCCAGAGATGCTGACCTCCCATCTAATCCATTAGAGACATTTGAACTATCTAATTGAGCTTTATTGGAATTTATCTTGCACTAAATGTTAGGGTGATACGGTGGTGCAGTGGTAGAGTGCTAGAGATCCTAGTTCGATCCTGACTACTGCTGTTGTTTGTACGGAGTTTGCACGTTCTCCCAGTGACCATGTGGGTTTTCCCAGGGTGCTCCAGTTTCCTCCAACACTCCAAAGACGTATTGGTTTATATGTTTATTTGGGTTTGGTAACATTTGTAAATAATTTCTTGTGTTTAGGATAGTGCTAATGTATGGGGATCGTTGGTCAGTGCGGACACAGTAGGCCAAAGGGCCTGTTTCCACGCTGTATCTCAGGCCCAGGTCCAATTGAATTGGTAGAAAGATTCGAGAATTGAGAGAGGGAGACGGCTTCCTGCTAGCTGTGCTAGCTGTACCTTCTCCCTGTGACCATGTGGGTTATCTTTGGGTGCTCCGGTTTCTTCCCACACTCCAAAGACGTACAGGTTTGTAGCTTGACAACAATGCTGGTGAAACTCAACGGATGTGACAGCATCTATGGAGCGAAGGAATAGGTGACGTCACCTATTCTTTCGCTCCATAGATGCTGCCTCATCCGCTGCGTCTCACCAGCATTTTTGTCTACCTTCGATTTTTCCAGCATCTGCAGTTCTTTCTTAAACAGGTTTGTAGGTTAATTGGTTTCGGTAAAAATTGGCTTGGTATAATTGCAAATTGTACCTTGTGTGTAGTAGTGTATGGAGATCACTGGTTGGCACGGACTAGGTGGACCGAAGGGCCTGTTTCAATGCTGTATCTCAAACCTAAACTAAACATGTTGCAGTAGTACACAGTTGATGCATACTCAGAATGCAAACTCCAAACCTTTTTTTGATAGATTGATTGAAGATACAGCATGGAAACAGGCCCTTTGGCCGACTAAATCTACGCTGATGATAAATCACCCGTCCATACTAGTTCTATGTTATCCCACTTTCGCATCTACTACACTAAGGGCAATTTACAGAGGGCCAATTAACCTACAAACCTGCACGTCTTGGGGATGTGGTTGGAAACCGGAACACCCGGAGGAAACTCACGTGTTCACAGGGAGAATGTGCAAACTCCACTCATGCAGCACCCAAGGACAGGATCGAACCCGGGCCTCTGGTCCTATGAAGGAGCAGCTCTACCAGCTGCGCCACTCTGCCACCTTTTGTTGATATATTTCTCCATGCACAGCAGAGGGTGAGCCGTAGACTAAAGAGCCAGAGGGCTGTGGTCCTTCATGAAGCCAACTACACAGCAGGGCACATCATCCCCATCAAAATTCATTCTAAGCGTGGTGACTTGTATACTAAGCCACCCGGAGTCTGAAGCTGGTTATTATAAAGTCTTTACTCATCAGGAGAAAGAGACGTCTCTTGGAGACCCTCTCGGTAGAATCTCCCAAACATAAAGTGCATCAAGATTTTATCATGCGTCGGAACAAAGATAACAGCAGGCGATTCAATACAATTTCAAAAGCTAAAATGATATGGTTTACTTTTGATATTTTAGGCTGACATTAAATTACATATTTACAATGTGATCACTCTGCAGCTGACAAGACACCTCTGGAAGAAGAAAGGAAGAGGTGGAGCAAGTGGGTTGAGGGAGAGCTGAAAAGGGGAGGAGAAAGTAAGGACTACCTGAAATTAGAGAAGTCAATGTTCATACCGCTGGGGTGCAAACTGCCCAAGCGAAATATGAGGTGCTGCTCCTCCAATTTACGGTGGTCCTCACTCTGGCCATGGAGGAGGCCGAGGACAGAAAGGTCTGATTCAGAATGGGAGGGGGAGTTGAAGTGGGGGAGATCAGGTTGGTTATTGTGAACCGAGTGGAGGTGTTTGGCGAAGCGATCGCCAAGCCTACGCTTGGTCTCGGGTGGGAAGGGACGAATTGACCAGGGAGTTACGGAGGGAGCTACAGTTCCTTGTTTCTATGCCCAAAAATAGTGTCATTATCGGGGGTGTAAACAGTCCCTTCGGCCCAACTTACCCACACTGACCAATATTCCCCATCTACACTATTCCCACCTGCCTGCATTTGGTCCATATCCCTCGAAACCTGCCCTATCGAGGTACCTGTCTAAATGTTTCTTAAACGTTGCAATAGTACCTGCTCAACTATCTCCTCTGACAGCTCGTTCTGAACACCCAGCACTGTTTGTGTAAAACATTTACCTCTCAGGTTCCTATTAAATCTTTCCCCCCTTACATTAAACCTACGCCCCCTGGTTCTAGATTCCCCTACTCTGGGCAAAAGACTCTGGGATTGTAGGGTTTCCTTGAAATTAGACAATTCAATATTCATACCGCTGGGTTGTAAACTGCCCAAGCGAAATACGAGGTGCTGTTCCTCCAATTTGCGTGTGGCCTCACTCTGACAGTGGAGGAGGCCTAGGCCAGAAAGCTCTGTATGGGAATGGGAGGGGGAGTTCAAATGCTTGGCAACAGGGAGATTGTGTAGGCCAAGGTAAGGTAAGAGCGGGAGGTAAGAAGAGCTGGATCACACAAGATCGGGAACAGCCGTGAAGCTCCATCTGCTCTTCCTGGGACAGAGTCTATGCATCTGCATTGGCCACCGCAGAACCCACAGAACTGTAGTGGAAGCAAGCCACCCTCAACCAAAGAATGCCTCGAAGTTTAATGTTTGTGTCAAATTCAGTTGCAAAGCTCCATTATTTGAGAGTCAGGCTAGGATTAAACTAAGCCTTAGAAATGCCATCTGTTGCAGAGGCAAACACTCTTTCTATATTCCTAGCACAAAATGGGATTCTAGGAAGGAGATCGGGACTAATATAATCCATGCTTGCTCCTGATTCTTTGGATGCAAGCCTTCAGTAAAAATAATTATTGCAAACCAACGTGTGGAGAAGTAAGGCAGGAACATCCAACATGGGAAATGGCAATGCTTGCATCATCCAAGCTCAGACACTGCCTGCCAAGGTGAATCAAGGACCAGTAGCCAAGACAGCATGAGCAGCAGGGAAAGGGAATGAGGGAGAGCAGCAGGAACGGGGCAAGGATAAAAACAGAGAGAAGAAAGGGCGGGTTGGAGGGGAGGGGGTAGTGGGATAGGGGAGAGAAAGGGGGGCAATTTGTGAGTGGGAGTGAGAAGATATGCATCAAAAGGAAAGGTGAATGGAGATCATCGCAAGATGTGCCGATAGATGTTAAAAGAAGGACACAAAGTGCTGGAGTTGCTCAGCGGGTCGGACAGTATCTCCAGAGAATATGGATAGGTGACGTTACTGGTCTGGACCCTCCTTCAGAAAGCTTCTTCAATGTAGGCATACCTTGAAAAGATTTTGGAAGTGGAGCAGTCAAAATGTGGAAACACGGAGCTGCAGATGCTGGTTTACAAAAGAATAAAGACACAAAGTGATGGAGTAACTTAGCGGGTCAGGCAGGGTCCTGTACCAAATCATCATCTATTCATGCTCCCTAAGGATGCTGCCTGACCCACTGAGTTATTCCAGCTCTTCGTGTCTTTGAAAATACAAGTATTGAGATGTGTGGACTCATTTTTGTGGTGTCATGTCAAAAAAAAGGTTGAGCAGGCAACTATTTTATTCACTCAGTCACATCACTCATGAGCTAAGCCACTGTCTGCCAAGATGAAACACGGAATCAAGTAATGACGTCATTGACTAGACCAGTGTTTATTGTCCATGAAGTGGTTTAGTACACCAATTCAGAGGGTAATTGTGAATCAACTATGGTGGTGTAGATTGCAGTTACTTAGAAGCCCACTCAGTTACACACATCGGGCTTCGTTTAGTTTGGAGACACAGCGTAAAAAAAGCCCCTTCGATAGTGGGTGAGTCCATGCTGACCATAGATCACCGATTCACACGAGTTCGGTTATCCCACTTTCACATCCACTCCCTACAAATTAGGAACAATTTTACAGAGGCCAAATGACGTACAAACCCACACTCTGGAGAAAAAGAATGGGTGACATTTCGGGTCTAAACCCTTATTCAGACTTGTCACCCATTCCTTCTGTCCAGAGATGCTGCCTGTCCCGCTGAGTTACTCCAGCATTTTGTGTCTTTCTTCAATGTAATCCAACATCTGCAGTTCCTTCCTACACATTTAGACTGCTCCACTGCAAAATCTCAAGTTATGCCCACTTTGAAGAAGTTCTCCTCCTCTCTCCAATGAGAATTCTGCAACACCCTCTCTTGCTGCTATCTCTGTCTCCATCTCCCCTGACTCTCAGTCTTACGAAGGATCTCGACCCGAAAAGTCATCCATTCCTTCTCTCCATAGATGCTGCCTGTCCTGCTGAGTTATTCCAGCATTTTGTGTATATCTTCTTTTTTGGGACGTGGGAGGAAACTGGAGCACCCGGAGGAAACCAATGCAGTCACAGGAACAACGTGCAAACTCCACACAGATAGCACCCGAGGTCAGGATCGAACTCCAGATCTCTGGTGCTGTGAGACAGCAGCTCTACCAGTTGGACCACTGTGCCACCTTAGACTTCCTTCCTGTAGGATATCAGTGAGGCAAATGGATTCGCAGACCAATCCAGCAGGTTCATGTTACAAGCGTTTTATTCCTGCTGTATTTTCTGTTTGGATGTTGAATTCTCCAGCTGCTGCCCCTAGTGTGTAAGGAGCGGATGAGAAAGTGTGAAAACATAGAATCAGTGTGAACCGGCGATCGATGGTAGGTGTGGACTTGGTGGGCCTGTTTCATGCTGTGTCTTTAAACTAAACTAAATTAAATATACAGCTGTAGACAGATTATGGTTAGCAGCTGGAAGGACAATCAATACTTCACACTGAATCTGCCTCTGGAACATTAATCAAATTCAAAAATGTGTAAAGTTTTGATGGTTGTCCATGATATTCAGAAAGTCCCTAGACACAACCAATTTGGCTGAACCTTCAACTGAAAACTGCACAGTTCTATACTGGCATGATTAGAACAAATGTTCCACCAAGTATAGACTTATTTCAAAGGCGTGAAACTTAATACGTGCAAATTAGGAAGAAATGTAGCCCAATAACTTGAGTTACATCAAGGTTCAACTACAACTCATAGCTGTGCAGTCACAACTGCTTGCTAAGAAATTTAATAAAGTGTAAGGTATCTCATAGCTAGCTGCATATTGAAAATAATTATATGGATTACAAAAAGGCGTATTACAAAAGGAACGTGTGCTTTTCAGGACTATTACGTAATGGCTTTTGTAGAAAGTGAAGACAGATGATCACAGGCAAAAAAAATACACATTGACGGGGACACTGTGATGAACACAGAGTCCAAAAAGGAACTGAATACAATGGTCTCAAAATACATTGACCGCAGAGAGTAGAATGTCAGCTTTATGCTGAAAAGACCGTGAACTTTGAAGTTGGTGCAGCCCAGGAACTTACTGCAATGTCCGCATTATTGTATCAAGACACACTTTGAGCATAGAAGTTGGGAGGTCATGTTGCAGTTATACAAGACGTTGGTAAGGCTGCCTTTAGAGTATTTTGTTCAGTTTTGAGCACCATGTTATAAGTGTAGTCAGCCTGCAAAGGGTGCAGAGAAGATTTATGTTATGTTGAAGGAGCCTGAGCTACAGGGAGAGGTTGAGCAGGCTAGGGCTCTTCCTTGGAGCGCAGGAGGATGAGGGGTAATTTGATAGAGGTGATCAAAATCATGAGAGGAATAGATCGGCTAGACACACAGATTCTCTTACCCAGAGTAGGGGAATCAAGAACTAGAGGACATAGGTTTAAGTTGAGGGGGGAAGATTTGATAGAAACCCGAGGGGTGACCTTTGCACGCAAAGGGTGGAGGGTGAATGAAACGAGTTTCCGGAGGAGGTAGTTGAGGCAGCTACTATTGCAACGTTCAACGTATTGCAACAAACACCAGACGTCTTACCCAGAGGCATTTACCACCATTGCTGGGGACTTCAATAAGGCAAATCTCAAGAAATCACTCCCTAACTTCCACCAACATGTCTCCTGCTGCACCAGAGGATCAAACACCCTCGACCCACAGCTACACCACCATCAAGAATGCCTATCGCTCCATCCCTTGCCCTCACTTCGGTAAATCCAACCATACCACGGTGCTGCTTCTTCCTGCTTACAGGCAGCAATTAAACAGCGCACCCCCAGAGGTGAGGACAGTACAGAACTGGTTGGGGGGGTGGGGGGGGGGGGCAGAGGAACAACTACAGGACTGTATGGAGTCTGTAGACTGGGCAATGTTCAAGGACTCGGCAACGGACTTGAACGAACACGCCACAGTCGTTACAGACTTCATTAAGAAATGCGTAGAGGACTTCATCCCTACAAAAACCTCCCGAATGTTTCCCAATCAGAAACCTGTCATGTCTGATGATACAGTGGTCTACAAGAAGTCCAGATAAGACCTTGATAAGGCCTTCAAAAAGGCCAAAAGGGACTTCTGCTCCAAACTGGAGGATGAGACAGATGTTCGGCAGCTGTGGCAGGGCCTGAATGCAATCACAAGGTGAAACCAGGAGGCAGATCGAATGTCAGTGAAACATCACTCCCTGATGAGCTCAATGCGTTTTACGCACGCTTTGATAGGGAGAACACCGATGTGCCTTCCCGAGCCCCCATTCGCTGTGATGGTATTTCAGTCTCAGTCACAGAGGCGACGTCAGGAAATCTTTCAGAGGGGTGAACCCTCGAAAAGCGCCTGGACCTGATGGTATACCTGGTCGTGTTCTAAAAACCTGTGCGGACCAACTGGCTGCAGTTTTTCGGACATTTTTAACCTCTCACTTCTGAGGTCTGAGGTTCCCACCTGCTTCAAAAGGGCATCAATTATACCAGTGCCCAAGAAGAGCAAGGTGACGTACCTCAATGACTATCAACCAGTGGCACTAACGCCTGTGGTGATGAAGTGCTTTGAGAGGTTGATCATTGAGGTTGAGGAGAGGAAAAGACTACAAAAGGAGTAAACACTGCCCAGTCCATCATCGGTTCTGATCTCCCTTCCATCGAGGGGATCTATCGCAGTCGCTGCCTCAAAAAGGCTGGCAGTATCATCAAGAACCCACACCATCCTGGCCACACACTCATCTCCCTGCTACCTTCAGGTATAAGGTACAGGAGCCTGAAGACTGCAACGACCAGGTTCAGGAATAGCTACTTCCCCACAGCCATCAGGCTATTAAACTTGGCTCGGACAAAACTCTGAATAGTAATAGCTCATTATCTGTTATATGCACTTTACCAGTTTATTTATTAATGTGTGTATATATTTATACAATGGTATATGGACACACTGATCTGTTTTGTAGTCAATGCCTACTATGTTCTGTTGTGCTGAAGCAAAGCAAGAATTTCATTGTCCTATCAGGGACACATGACAATAAACTCTCTTGAATCTTGAACGTTGAAGAATCATTTAAACAGGTACAAGGATAGGACAGGTTTACAGGGATATGGGCCAAACGCAGGCAAGTGGGACTAGCGTTGGCCGGTGTGGGCAAATTGGGCCGAAGGGCCTTTTTCCATGCTATGTACCAACATGTCATTGTTAAAAGCTTACAGGTGACAGATGGGTTGTGTTTACGAAGGGTTGTGTTTACCAAGGGTTGCGTTTACCAAATCTTGTGATTACCAAGTCCTGTGATTACCAAGTCCTGTGATTACCAAGGGTTGTGTGTACCAAAGGTTGTATGTACCAAGGGTTGTGTGTACCAAGGGTTGTGTTTACCAAGGGTTGTGTTTACCAAGGGTTGTGTGTACCAAGGGTTGCGTTTACCAAGGGTTGTGATTACCAAGGGTTGTGTGTACCAAGGGTTGTGTGTACCAAGGGTTGTGTGTACCAACCCTTGGTAAAGCAGACAACTGAACTCTCCCAACTAATACAATCATACAGAACTGAAACAGGCCCTATGGCCAACTTTCCCAAGCAGACCAGGATGCCCTATCTACGCTAGTCCCACCTGCCCATGTTTGTTCCATATCCCTCCAAACCTTTCCTATCCATGTATCTGTCCAAATCTTTTTAAAATTGAATTATAGTACCTGCCTCAACCACCTCCTCCAGCAGCTCGTTCCATAAACCCACCCCCTCTGAGTGAAAAGGTTGGCCCCTCAAGTTCTTATTAAATCTTTCCCCTCTCACCAAGGGTCAATGGGATGAAAGTATGTCCAAGACATGGATAAACAGAGGATTTTGTTTCCATGCATATGATTACATGACACAACTCCCGGTTTTCTTTAGAAGAAAGATATTTTTGCCCATGCCTTTTTTACACTGTTGACATCGAGGGGCATGAGTCATAGTTCAATGGTTCATTATTGTCACGTATGCACAGCACAGTGACGTTCTTTGGCACAAACCACAAATGCACAGTCGCCATATTTTGGTGCAGCTTACAAAGAAAAGTCCAAAGTTCGGTCATCATGCTGGAAGTACTGGAGTGCTCCAGATCCAGGTAAGCCCCAGACTGCTGCAGGCCTTGATCCGACATCCCTCTCCTTGCCCGACCACCTCTGTGTACTGGTGGCTACTCCTGCAGCCGACGTTGAAGGTGCTGGAGGCAATACCCTTGTCTGTCGCTGGACTGAAGACCTCAACTTTCCGGTCTTCGGGGCTTCTGAGCTCCCCCCTGCAGTCAGCGGCCCACTGCCGCATGTGGCCGCGGGTGGCCCGCTGGGTCTTTGTTCATGTCGGCCGCCAAGTCTGTCCCTGCTCTCGGCCGCGCGCCGGCTGTTCGTGGTGGCTGCCGGATCCGTCCTTTGTTCGCAAGTCAACACACTTCGCGTGGTTACAATTGGCTTTCTCTTTTAAGTAACAACAGTTATGAATCTAGCCTGGTTGTTGGATTTCTGAATCTTCCTGTGAGGTTCCCTTGTGGGTTTCGGTGTTCACCCAACTTTTGGACTACTTAGTTCTGAATTTGAACTCAAAGAAGGTTGAATTTCTTACATTTGGGCCCTCATGCCCTGAAGTCTGCACTGGATCCAACTTGGACACGCCTTCACAATGGAGCGGGTCACCACCTCATGACCTGGTTCATCTCCAGCCGGGAATATTTGGAATCCATGAGCACTTGGGATTTTGGCATGCATTTCAACCAGATATATCTAGGCTCTACAAACTACCAGGGCTCCTGTCTCCCACGGTGTGAGTTTGATTTGCTTGTGGACTAAGAGCAGAAATGTTGCTTGAAACTGCAATCTCTCTGCTTAGCATCATGGCGAAGTGCTTGACTCAACTCCTTCCATCAATGCCTAAAGCCAAATTAGGTGGAGCATTCTCAATATTTGTTTCAGCAAGAAAGGATGGCACAGTAACGCCACTGGTAGAGCCACTGCCTCACAGTGCCAGAAACCCGGGTTCAAACCCGACCTGGGAAACTTAGTTTATTATTAGTTTGGTACGTATACCAAGGTACAGTGAAAAGCTTTTGCTTGCGTTCTATCCAGTCAGAGAAAAGACTGTACCTGATTACAATCAAGCCCTCTGCAGTGCACAAATAAAGAATAGTACATTTAATGCAAGATCAAATCCTATAAAATATAGTTTAAAGGTCTCTGATGAGGTAGATGGGAGGTCAGGACCGCTCTCTAGGTGATGAGAGGACCATTCAGTTGCCTGATAACAGCTGGGAAGAAATTGTTCGTGAATTTGGAGATTTCAAACTTCTGTACCTCTTTCCTGATGGGAGTGAGCAAAAGAGGGAGTGACCGGGGTAAGACTTGTCCTTCATTGTGCTGGTGGCCTTGCTCAGGCTGCGGGAAGTGTAGACGGAATCAATGGAAGGGAGGTTGGTTTGCATTATGGTCCGGGGTACATCCACAACTTTCAACAATTTCTTGAGGTCTTGGATGGAGTTGTCCCAAACCAGGCTATGATACATCCCGATAAGATGCTTTCTACGGCGCTTTCTACGGGAGATGCAACGAGACCTGGGTGTCATGGTATACCAGTCATTGAAAGTAGGAATGCAGGTGCAACAGGCAGTGAAGAAAGTGAATGGTATGTTAACATTCATAGCAAAAGGATTTGAGTATAGGAGCACGGAGGTTCTACTGCAGTTGTACAGGGTCTTAGTGAGACCGCACCCGGAGTATTGCGTACAGTTTTGGTCTCCAAATCTGAGGAAAGACATTCTTGCCATAGAGGGATTACAGAGAAGGTTCACCAGACTGATTCCTGGGATGTCAAGACTTTCATATGAAGAAAGAATGGATAGACTTGGCTTGTACTCGCTAGAATTTAGAAGATTGAGGGGGGATCTTATAGAAACTTACAAAATTCTTAAGGAGTTGGACAGGCTAGATGCAGGCTAGATTGTTTTCGATGTTGGGAAGTCCAGGACAAGGGGTCACAGTTTAAGGATAAGGGGGAAATCTGTTAGGACCGAGATGAGAAAAAACATTTTTAACACAGAGAGTGGTGAATCTCTGGAATTCTCTGCCACATAAGGTAGTTGAGGCCAGTTCATTGGCTATATTTAAGAGGGAGTTAGATGTGGCCCTTGTGGCTAAAGGGATCAGGGGGTATGGAGAGAAGGCAGGTAAGGGATACTGAGTTGGATGATCAGTCATCATCTCGAAGGGCCGAGTGGCCTACTCCTGCATCTACTTTCTATGTTTCTACCTGGTGTGAACGGGTGATCGATGGTCGGCATTTTCAAGCAAACATTTCGATGGCTAAGACTTTCAATGTAGTCTGCAATGTAGGTAATCAGGCCCTGGGAATATTTATTGGCTCTCAGTTCCATTAATTTATCCATTAAAGACTAAAGCCCCTGTCCCACTTGGGCGACCTCCACCGTGACCTCTGGCGAGTTTGCCCACGACCCATAGTCACGGCAAGGTCGCCACGAGGTCGTAGGAGGTCTTCGTCACTCTCTTTCGTTGTCGAGATTGGTCTCCGTGTAGTCGAGGCTTCAGCTAGGTCGCGGTGTATTTTTCATGATGTTAAAAATTGACCGCGACTAAAAATAGGTCGCCGTGGGAAAAATCGATATTTTTTTTGTCGCAGATCTAGTCGAAGCTGGTCGTACTAGGTCGTGATGCTAGTCGGAGGTACTCGAAGGTGGTCGAAGGTAGTCGAAGGTAAAGGTCAGTAGAAAAAAAGGTAATTTAACAGCAAAACGTCACCTCCTTCACTCCAAGGCATGTCCATTCAGAGCTGGAGAGTTTTTTGGAGAGGAGTTTTTTGGAGAGGAGACTTGTGTTTTAGAGATGGCAGCCGTGCAGGGGGAGGCACACCCCTAAAAAAAACCTGCCATGCAGGTGTTGCCGCCCAAGAGGAGGAGTGGCAGGAGGTGATGCCACAGGAGGTGATAGTGCAGGAGGAGGTAGCCCTGCATGGGAGATCCCTGGAGGAAGAGACCAGGGTGGTAGTATATGTCCCCACCACCACCCCACCCTTCACTGCCACATTTGAAGGCACAGCATCAGACGCAGATACCCCATTGGTGGTGAGGGAGGGCTGGAGGAAGGTTATGCCCTACACCTTCACCAGGCAGCATGAGGGGGACTTTGAGGAATGGTTCCAGCAGAATGCCATCCTGTATGATAAGGAACATGAGGGGTACAGGGACAGGGACAAGAATGGCATGCTTGCCATCCACTGCCCCACATGTGTGCTTAAAGTTCCATCTTTTGTCAAAGCCCAGCGCCACTCTCTTCCAGTCATCTGTTGTACTGGGACTGTCCATCGCATCATCTCCATTCACCCATTGAGACCTCTTCTTGTGCTTCCTCTTTACACTTGCTCTTGCCCTTCCGCCTTTCTTAAACAACTGCTGAAGCAAAAGGGCTACTGCAAACAGCAGTAGTTGTATGTTTACTAACACCCTCCAAACTAGTTCCTTCCTTGCTTTCATGGTTCAGAATGATTTAAAAAAAACCTGGTGGACATTTTTTAGTGAGAAAAAAATGCAGACATGACATCATTTTATCAGGTGATCATTTGAGCTGCAAACACTCGCCACTGGTCATTGTTGGTTTTCGGTGTGGTCCTCTGAGGTGGAAGGGGGTCATGCTCATTCGCGGACCAATTTGCCAGAGACCATCCTTGAGTGAAACGTACAGGGTCGAAGCCAGTCTTCAACATAGTCGAAGCAGGTCGAAGGAGGTCTTCTTCATAGTCGAGGGAGGTCTTCAACATAGTTGTAGGAGGTCGTACACATTGTCGAGGAAGGTCGTAGGAGGTCGGAGGTCACCGTGACCTTGATTTTTTTTTAGTTGCTTAAGGTCACGGTGGAGGTCTCCCAAGTTTCACAGGCCCTTAATATTATTTAATTTCTCTTGTCTGTTAGACTCTTGGCTCCCTGGCATTGCAGAGGTACAGAGTTTCTGAGGTAGAGAGATGCAGCATGAAAACAAGTCCTTTGGGTCCATGCTGACCATCATACACCCATTTCCACTAATCCTACATTAATCTAATCCAAACTTTTTGTTCTCTCCAAATGGCTCCATATTCTACCATTCATCCTCACACAAAGGGCTATTTACAGAGGGCCAATTAATCTACCAACTCGCACGTCTTTGGGATGTGGGAGGAAATTGGAGCACCCGAAGGAAACCCATGCGGTCGGTCACTGGGAGAATACCCAAACTCCACACAGACAGCACAGGAGAGCAGGATCAAACTCGGGTCTATGGCAATGTGAGACAGCGCCTCTACTAGCTGTGCCACTGAGCTGTCACTTCCCATTTCAAGGAAGTCCACTACTATGAAGACAGAACATGTATTTGATTAATTGTTCTGCCATTTTTTTTGCTGCACACTATAAATTCTCCCACTTCCTGACTGCAGGGAACCTGGATATGTCTTTATTGATCTTTATTTTTCCACATGCTCATAGATCTTACATTTCTTGCAAGTATTCTCACATATACTATTTTTGCTACCTAAATCAAACTTCTTTGCCGAATTCTAAACTGCTCCCAATCCTCAGGCTAGCTTCTGTATCTGCCAAATGCATGGGTCCCCTTTGGATCTATTAACATCCATCTTTTGTTAACCATGGTTAGGTCCCTTTTCATTTCACTTGCACTGTTCCTGCATTCATTTCTTAAACACTAGCCATTGCCTCTCCACCATCATGCCTTTCAATGACAGTAGCCTCACCTTACGCAAACATATCACACCCCAACTATATTTTCCATCATCATGAGAAAGGCAAGGTTAACTTGTTCGGTTTTATTCACTATTCAGCCTGTACAGTTTATACATCGTGTCTCCTGATTACTGCAGCACAGTGCTGCATCGGTAGAGCTGTTGCCTCACAGTGCCAGAGACCTTGGGTTCGACCATGACTATGGGTGCTGTCTGTGTGGAGTCTGCACAATCTCCCTGTGACCGTGTGGGTTTTCTCCGGGTGCTCCGGTTTCCTCCCACATTCCAAGAACCTGCAGCTTTGTAGGTTAATTGGTTTCTGTAAATTTCCCCATGTGTGTAGGATAACATGGAACTAGTGTGAATGGGGTGATCGATGGTCAGCGTGGACTCAGTGGGCTGAAAGGCATGTTCCACGCTTCATCTCTAACTAAACTAAAACTGAACTCTGTTGGTCTTTGCTTCACATCCTTTCTCAACACACAATGAAACAGTTAGAGGATGGTTACCAATCTGGAAGAAATTACGGATAATACAGTAAAACTCTGATTATTCCGAAGTCCTGAAGGTATTTGGCATCTGGCTCTCTCTTTAGACTGGAGGGCAAGCTAGGAGTCCGAAACAAGGACAGTGTGGGGCTGGAGCCGGGATTAGGATCAGGAACACTACATAGAAACATGGAAACATAGAAAGTAGGTCCAGGAGTAGGCCTTTCGGCCCTTCTAGCCAGCAGGCCGTTCAATATGATCATGGCTGATCATCCAGAATCAGTACCCCATTCCTGCTTTTTCCGCATATAATTGCCCTCCACTGCCTTCTGTGGCAAATAATTCCACTTTGTACACTCCCCTGGTGTGTAAGGAGTGGATGAGAAAGTAGGATAACATGGAACTAGTGTGAACTAATGTGACTCGTGTGTAGCTCCAGCCACACACTTGGCCCATATTGGTTAGTATGGACCAGGTGGGCCAAAAAGCTGTTTCCATGCAATACAGTGCCCTCCATAATGTTTGGGACAAAGACCCATCATTTATTTATTTGCCTCTGTGCTCCACAATTTGAGATATGTAATAGAAAAAAATCACATGTGGTTAAAGTGCACATTGTCAGATTTTAATAAAGGCCAGTTTTATATATTTTGGTTTCACCATGAAGCAGTGGTGAAACCAAATTACAGCAGTGTTTATACATAGTTCCCTCATTTCAGGGCACCATAATGTTTGGGACGCAGCAATGTCTTGTAAATGAATGTCTTGTAAATGAAAATGAATGTTTAGTATTTTGTTGCATCTCCGTTGCGTGCAATGACTGCTTAAAGTCTGCGATTCATGGACATCACCAGTTGCTGGGTGTCTTCTCTGGTGATGCTCTGCCAGGCTTGTATTGCAGCCATCTTTAGCTTATGCTTGTTTTGGGGGCTAGACCCCTTCAGTTTTCTCTTCAGCATATAAAAGGGATGCTTAATTGGGTTCAGATTGGGTGATTGACTTGGCCATTCAAGAATTGACAATTTTTTAGCTTTGTTGCTTTAGCAGTATGTTTGGGATCATTGTCTTGCTGTAGAATGAACCGCCGGCCAATACGTTTTGAGGCATTTGTTTGAACTTGATAGGATTGGTTTGTACACTTCAGATTTCATTATGCTACAATCATCAGCAGTTGTATCATCAATGAAGATAAGTGAGCCAGTACCTTCAGCAGCCAAAGATGCCCAGGCCATAACACCCCCACTCTTGTGTTTCACAGATGAGGAGGAATGTTTTGGATCTTGGGCAGTTCCTTCTCTCCTCCATACTTTGCTCTTGCCATCACTCTGATATAAGTTAATCTTTGTCTCATCTGTCCACAAGACCTTTTCCAGAACTGTGGTTGCTCTTTTAAGTACTTCTTGGCAAACTGTAACCTGGCCATCCTATTTTTGCGGCTAACCCGGTGCTTTGCATCTTACTAAGTAGCCTCTGTATTTCCCTCCATATTAAAGCTTGCTAAAGATAGACGCACAGTCCTGGAGTAACTCAGTGGGGCAGGCAACATCTCTGGAGAACAAGGATAGGTGTCGTTTCGGGTCGGGACCCTTCCAAACCTTGCTACATTATTGGAGGATTCGCTGAGAGAATATCAGGTTCTTGCAGAAATATGAAGTATTCTAGAACTGCAATTTACGGAGCTTTCTCCTCTGGCAATGTTATACACTGAACAGCACCAACGAGGTCCTGGCACTTAAACCAGACATACATAATTAAGTCTGGTACACAGGTGCGGCTGAATCTTGATCAGAACTTTCCCTACTAATCCAAAACATCCATAGTAACTACATGATTAATTTCTGACACCGACTCTCTCTCTCTCTCTCCTAGACAGTGATTAACTGCATATCGCTACATAAAGGCCTCTTAAAAGCCACTGTCATACCTGCCTCCACCACCACCCGTGGCAACACATTCCTGGCACCCACCACCCTTTGTGACTACTTTAAACGTTACCAGTATAAAACATTTATCCAAACTTTATGCTATCAGAATTTCTCATATATTTTTAAACCTTGTTCTTGCAGCTCATTATATTAAAGGCCTTGTGATAACTTTTCTCATTATACTATCACTGGTCACACATATCTGATGGCATTAATTATACACAAGAGAAAGAGTCTCTGGACTTAAGCGCTCCTCAAGAAGGTAACAATACCGTTAGCAACATTTTGGCTGCTAATTTGATCATCGCCTCCTTGTTGATTGCAGAGATGTTTCCAAAGCCTTTTACACTTGGGTACAGAATTCCCTGAATCTGTGACATGAAACATCACCTGTAGGATTACAGTGGAGAAATAAATTAAATCACTGGGGCAATACGGCACAGCTCTTTGTAATGACTAATCAACTCCCCAAGCTGATTTCCACTTCAGCTGGCAAACCAGGAAGGAAAATACACTATCTACCAAACCACCAGCGGTCTGTAACTAAGCAACCCATCAGCAGCTTTTGAGAGAGCTCGACGTTACAAAGTCAGATATAACTATTAAGAAATCTTAATTAATTCTGGGATAATATCTGGCAGTTCAAATCAAGAGCTGTCCAAGAACAGATCAAAGTAGCTATGCACTGTCAAACAACCAGGCTGAAAGATTTCAAAAAGATGGAATCTGACAAGTCCTATTAATTTGATGACAACTCTTAATAACAAAAAAGTTACCCTGCTGCATACTTTGCTTCGTTTTAATCAAAAGTTCCACCCGCCATATTAAAGCTTGCTAAAGATAGACACACAGTCCTGGAGTAACTCAGTGGAACAGGCAACATCTCTGGAGAACAAGGATAGGCGTTGTTTCAGTTCGGAACCCTTCCAAATCTTGCCACATTGGTGGAGGATTCGCTGAGAGAATATCTGGTGTACCCCATGCAGTGTTGGTCTCTCTATTTAAGGAGGAAGACAGTTATTCAGAGAAGCACAAGTTTGCTGGATTGTTTCCTGTGATGACAGAGGTCTGTTTTACAGGAATGTTTGAGTAGAATCTTTAAGGAAAGATGGAGCAGAATGTGCTTTTACTCTCTGGAGTTTAGAAGAGTGAAAGAGAATCTAATTGAGATGCAAATTTCAGAACAATCTTGATGGGGAGGATGCTGTGTGCATGTGCCCTGTGGTGAAGGAATTAACTTGTCAAATTTTTAAGACTGAAACAAAAAGGAATTTCAACAGAATGGATGCAGTGCGGAAATAGGCCCTTTCATCCAACCAAGTCTGCGCCGACCAGATCCCTGTACACTAGCACTATTCTACACACTAGGGACAATTTACAATTCTTACTGAAACAAATTAACCTACAAACCAGAACGTCTTTTGAGTGTGGGAGGAAACCTGAGCACCCGGAGAAAACCCACGCGGTCACAGGGAGTATGTACAAACTCCGGACTGTCAGCACCCGTAGTCAGGATCAAACCCAAGTCTCTGGTGTTGTAAGGCAGCAACTAACTTTAAATTCCTTGGCGTGCATATTTCCGACGATCTTTCCTTGACCCAGCACACTGATGCAATCATAAAGAAAGCACACCAGTACTTCTATTTCATAGAAACATAGAAAACAGGTGCAGGAGGAGGTCAATTGTGCCGTGCCTGCCTTCTCCCCATATCCCTTGACTCCACTAGTCCCTAGAGCTCCATCAAACTCTCTCTTAAATCCATCCAGTGATTTGGCCTCCACTGCCCTCTGTGGCAGGGAATTCCATAAATTCACAACTCTCTGGGTGAAAGAGAGATTCCTGAGAAGATTACAGAGATTCGGTATGTCAAAGAGGATTCTCTTGAACTTCTACAGGTGCACAGTAGAGAGCAAATTGACTGGTTGCATCATGGCTTGGTTCGGCAACTTGAACGTCCAGTAGCGGAAAAGAATGCAAAAAGTTGTAAACACTATCCAGGCCATCACTGCTCTGATCTCCCCACCATCGAAGGGATCTATCGTAGTTGCTGCCTCAAAGACCCACACCATCCTGGCCACACACGTATCTCACCACTGCCATCGAGAAGAAGGTACAGGAGCTTGAGAACTGTAACATCCAGGTTCAGGAACAGCTTCTTGCCTACAGCCATCAGGCTATTAAACACTATGACCTCATAAGCTATGAACTACAATAGACTCTTATTATTATTGCACTGTTATTGTTTGTTCTTGTTTTTCTGAGTTTTTGTTATATTATTTTTTATGATTACATATTCTGTTGTACTGCAGCAAGTAAGAATTTAATTGTTATATCTGGGACATATGACAATAAAACACTCTTGACTTGTTCTCATATTATTTGTAAATCAATGTTTATGGGGATTGGACAGGAAAGTGAAGTTCAAGCCAGGGAACAGTTCAACTATGATCTTAATGAATGGGAAGCAGACTTGATGGCCCATATGTAGAAACAAGGAACATGCGGATGGTGCTTTACAGAAAAAGGCACAAAGTGCTGGAATAACTCAGCGGGTTTGTTTCTGTGGCATCTCTGTTTACTCTGCTCCTAGATAAACTAGCACTAGAAACTCCATAATTCCACAGTCAACAGAAGAAATAATTCATAAACAGCAATATATTGCACTTCTTGAATACCCAACGGAATCCCACAACTAAAGACTTTCACAGCTTGTCTCAAGATCTCAGGTGTACAAACTAAATGTACACTTCCTTGGGCAGATGCAATATTATTTTCAGATTTGCATATTATTACGTGCACCAAAGTACAGTGAAAAGCTTTGTCGTGCATACTGTCCAAGCAGATCAGATAATATTATATTTAAATACAATCAAATCAAACTCAATTACAATTGGTAGAGCAAAGGGGGAGATACAGAGTGCAGATTATAGTCCCAGCATTGAAGCCCATCAGTTCCAGTTCCATAAGTCCAATAACGCAATGGGGTAGAGGTGAATTGGACAGTACCCCAGTTTATGGCAGGACTTCGGCCTAATAGCAGAAGGGGAGAGACTGTTCCTAAGCCTGGCGGGTGCTTGGTTTCAAGCTTCTCCATCTTCTGCCTGATGGGAGCAGGGAGAAAAAGGAATGACCGAGATGCAACGTCGTTGATTATAATGGCTGCTTTTCCGAGGCATTATGAAGTGTTGATGGAGTCAATGGTAGGAAGTCTGGTCTATATGATGGAGTGGGCTACATCCACAACTCTCTGAAATGTCTTGAGATTTTGGGCAGAGCTGCTCCCAAGCCAAGCTGTGATGCAACCCGACAGGATTATTCTCTGGTGCCTCTGTAGAAGTCTACCGTCAATGGCAAATTTCACCAGTTTCACCAAAGGTCTCTTGTTTAGAGTATATGTATTAAAACAGAAACACAACAGGACAGTGCCAGTGAGGATGCATGGTCCCATTCTATCACCCCACCAATAACTTCACAGTGGTCAACAAAAGTAGGAACTATTGATCACATCCTACATAACAAGCTTAACAGTGGAAATACTCAGCAGGTCAAGTGGCATGTATAAAAGGCAGGTATAGCAAAAACGTTTGAGATTAATGACGTCCGACCTGAACTGGAATGAGTTAAAATATTGCACAAAAATCTCCCCCTCCCCCCGCCCTCTTCCCACCCCCCATTCTCCACTGAAAGTCTGTTGACCAGTTCCATAATTTGTAATAACGCATCCCTCATGGGCTCACACACTCTCTTGCCAACAAACTACCTATCAAGGAACCTCCTTACCCAGATTTGACCTGTTTTTTTAACTTTATGTTTTCACCCGCACTCTCCCTACTAAAATCAGTCTGAAGAAAGGCTCGCGACCCGAAACCTCGCCTATCCGTGTTCCCCAGAGATGCTGCCCGATTTGCTGAATTACTCCAGTATTTTGTTTC